>OW240924.1:16579780-16707746 GCA_933207985.1 Pelobates cultripes
CGGCGTTGGAAAAAAGGTGAGTAAGAACAACATTCTCATGCAATCAGAAGGTGCTGGTGAACTAAATACGCACAGACACTGAGAGACACACACGCTGACAGACACACACACAGACGCTGGCTGACATACACACGCTGGCTGACAGACACACACACAGATGCTGACAGACACTCTCTCACACAGTCACAAATGATTTATTATTTGATACACTCAAATAGATATACACACAAATATTCATAGATACACACAGACAAATATACATACAGACACACACACACAAAATACATATTTTCTTGTCGTATATAACAGAACTGCACAAGTGGGTTGTTCCCTCTTATGTGGACAAGAAACTTTGAAAAGATATAAAAATGTAAATACTCCCGACAGTAACCTCCTTCCATCCACAGTTCTTCTTGTCCCAACTACGGGACGGACAAGATGTTCCAGGACAGTCTGGTAAGGCTAACAGGTTGCAGCCAAGGAGATGTGCACCTGAAAGTTCACTGGGAGGTGAGCTGAGAGGTACCCCTTCCACACGACTGTTACGGAACGCAAGTGTAAGGGGGGTTTTCATTATGAAAATGTGTGATCCGGGGGGTTCTAAATAAAAGCCCTACAGTTTTGCTAACAGTTGATGCTGAGAAGGCTTTTGACAGGGTGGATCAGTCCTATCTGCTGGCAATGTTAGAGGCATGGGGACTTGGTCCGAGATTTTGTAATTGGATACAGATACTTTATAAAGGCCCTTCAGCCATGGTTAGAATTAATGGTTTACTTTCAAATCCCTTTTTTATTAACAACGGCACCCGTCAAGGAAGTCCGTTGTCCCCTCTTCTTTTTGTTTTAGCATTTGAACCTTTCTTAGAAACTATACGAAGAAACACCGATATTAAAGGATATAAGTATAAGGGCGGAGAAGTTAAAGTAACCGCTTTTGCGGACAATGTTTTATTTACGCTTACAGAACCTCAAGATACACTTCCTTTTGTTCGGGAAGAATTGGAGAGATTCGGTACTCTATCTAATTTTAAGGTAAACACAGATAAATCTGAAATATTGGGAGTAGGGATAAGTATAGGAATTAAGGAGAAAATACAGATGTTCTATAGGTATAAGTGGACAGACTCTAGCATAATATACTTAGGAATACATCTGATGGCCCATTTAAAATTCTATTTAAACTAAATTATGGAAAATTATTAAGACAAATTGAAGAAGAGCCTTTTTTTTCATTGATAGGGAGAGTTAACATTATAAAAATGATGATACTCCCTAAGGTATTATACTTATTCCAGACATTGCCTATTTCGTTGCCAAGATCCTTCTTCGGGAAAGTACGATCTATATTGCTTTCATTTATATGGAATAATAACCACCCACGTATCGAATACAATACATTGACACTATCAGTTGAGAAAGGAGGCTTGGGCCTCCCACATATTTATAAATATTATGCTGTGGCACTATGTGCGCGAATTAGAGAATGGACAGCTATAGACAAAAAAAAAGCCTTGGTATGATTTAGAACAAGATTTTATAAAGGTTGAATTGAAAACCTTACCTTGACAGAACTGTAAAATAAATGTATTATCTCCTTCTAATCACAATTGTAAATCATATAATACAGACCTGGAGAAGGCTTAAAGATAGTTGGAGGCTATCTCCGGGATTATCAGTATTTTTTCCAGTTGCATCAAATTTCGAGTTTCAGCATGGGTTGTGCCACAAAATACTGAGAACATTAACGGGAGAAGCTGACCCGCCAGTAACAAGTTTAATAATAGATGATATACCCACTAGGCTAAGAGGGTTTCCTAGTTGTCAACACTTATAGATAAAATGGGCAAGGTTTATTTAAAAAAATTTTTTTAACCAAAAAGTGTTACCATACTGGCAACAAGAGATAAAACAGAGTTTGAGTTACTCTGTGGTACCAGGATAGATAAAAAACAACATTTGTCTAGTATCTATAATCTAATTCAGAGAGGTTCTATGGATAAGATAGTACCCTCATTTCAGCTGAAATGGATGCTACGATTGAACATCCAATTGACTGGCAATGACTGGTCATTTGTGTTCAAAATGTGAATGAAAGCTCAGGTAAGCACTGCTAGGAAAAGGATCTTCTTTAAAAGAATTACTAGATGGTACAATACCCCAGATCGACTTAAGAAACATGGTGTATATGCATTGGATGAATGTTGGAGATGTGGTGAGAAGGGAGCAAATATGGAACATATTTGGTGGGAGTGCAAACTTATTGGGAACTATTGGCTCCAAGTATTGAGTGTCATCTATAAGATTCTACCAATGTCAGATCAATTATCTCCATCTAAGATCTTACTGGGCTGGCGAGCTTCTTTTAAGGAGAACAACAAACACATACTGTTAAGTTTTTTATTGAATGAGGCAAATGCTTTGATCCCGTTGTATTGGCTTAAACCTAGCATCCCGACTGTAAAACAATGGATTCTTAGGAAATCATTAAGGGAACTAGAAGAAAACCACTGGACTACTCAGGGAAAAAGAGATCACTATGTTAAGAAATGGGACCCTTGGATAGAGTATTAGGCAGGATTACCATAGTAAGGTTATCTTATGATAGACTGACGATGAGCATATAAAATATTAATATAAAATAGAACATTAATGACAGAAATCGAGGCAGAGTTATAATTTTTTCTTTCTTTTTTTTCCTCTCCTTTTTCTCTTTCTTTCTTTTTTCTCTTTTTTTTTTCTTTCTCATCCTGTTGATATGCATATGATGATATGGGACCTTGATAATGCTATTTGGCCATGGCGTAAAGTAGTCCCAATATCTGAGCAAAAAAGGAAAAAATAAATAAATAAACCGAAAAAATCCTTAGAAAAATCAAAACAAAAAGATGCAATTTTTTTTAGCTGGTTTCAGGAAAACCTATCTCAAACGTTCAAATCATTTAAGGATTCAGTAAAGCATGACAGCAATGCTGTTAAGACCCCGAGAAGGAAGATAAAAAACGTAAGCGTTTGAAGTCATCTTCACAATCAGATCTGTCTTCAGGTGAATGTTCAAATTCTTCAAGATCGGAAGTTTCCAGCATAGACTTCAGCCGAGATTAAGGTATTCCTCCAGAGGAACTTAAAAAATTGGTTAAGGAAGTCTTATTTCAGGGAATGGAACCCACTAAATTAAGGCAAAAGTTTTCCCTAGTAATCCCAGAATTCTGGAGCTGCTCCAGGCTTTTGTTTCTAAACACTTTAAACAGATTTTTAAGTTGCAAAGTGAAGAAAGATGAGGAGATCTATTGAAAGTTGTCATCCAGGTAGCCCAGCTCTCCAAGAAAACCACCATTCCTATAGGGGAAATTTCAGGTTTAAAGTAGCATATGGATAACTGCGTAGAAACGTCGTGCAGTAGGGCCTTTAACCCCTTAAGGACCAAACTTCTGGAATAAAAGGGAATCATGACATGTCACACGTCATGTGTTCTTAAGGGGTTAAGACTGCAGGTTACCAATGCAAAGCAGCAATTCCAGGAGCAGTAGTAGCAAAGGCGCAAAGTGCCTGGCTCTTCTTCTTGGAGGATATGGTTGCAGAAAAAGCAGACAAAGACCTATCACACTTATTTAACCTTTTACGTCTATCTAATGAATTTATTCAAGATATGACCGAGGAATGTAAATGGTAGTTGGTTCAGCGCTTGGTGTTTCAATAGAATAGTGCAGGATATATTTGAATGTGGGCGGCAACCTAAAATATGACCGAGGAATGTCTCAAACTTTCCACCAGAATTATGGGTCTGTCATCGGTAGCCAGGAGGGCCCTGTGGCTCAGATCTGTGACGGCAGATACAGCATCTAAGGCAAATTTGTGCGAACTGTCCTTTGAGAGGAACAAACTATTCGGATTTACACTGGAAGACATTATTACACAAATGGCTGCTACTAAAAAGGCCCTTCCACAAGAATACAGGTCCTCTAGCACCAATACAGTAGTCAAAGATCCTTTCGGTTTCAAGCTAAATCTAGGAGGTTTCGGAAACCATTTTGTCAAGGCAAGAGAAAAAAACCAATCCAAGACAGGTACGGGCTAACAGGATAAAATAAGGAAATATTGACGCCAGAAGAGTGGGAGGCCCTCTAAAATACTTCGTTAAAAAATGGAGAGAAACTACTTCCAAAAGTTGGATATGGCATACTATAGAATAAAGTTACAGAATAAAGTTTACAAGCACCCCTTCTTCAACATTCCTGGTGTCAATATACATTTCGAAAAAGACATTATAAGCTCTTCTCACTGCCTCACTGAGCCTCCTAAACAAAGAAGTCATAGAAAAAGTACCAAAACACCAAGAGTTTCAAGGTGTATACTCTCGTCTGTTACTCATCAGAAAACCAGACAAAAGTTTTCGTCCTATTCTAGATCTAAAAACAGTCAACTCCTGCATTCCATATCAATGATTCCGCATGGGAAATATCCTTTCAGTCACTCATATTCTTCAAAAGGGAGATTACATGGCGAAAATAGATCTCAAGTACGCCTATCTTCATGTGCCTATGGCCGCAAGCTCAAGACGTTTTTTTAGGTTTGCAATAAAATCAGGCAAACAAAAACTTCTCCATTTCCAGTTCAGGGCACTTCTATTCGGCCTATCTTCAGCTCCTCGTATTTTCAAGAAGATCCTTCTACCTTTAACAGCTGCACTGAGAATAAAGGGCATTGCACTCGTTCTAGCTGGAAAGAAATCTTCTGCTTACCACTCAGTTGGGTTATAAACTCCCAAAAATCTGAGATGTTTCCCACCACACGGATACTCTTTCTAGGCCACCTGGTGAATTCAGTGGCTCAAAAAAATCTTTTTGCCAAGAAAGAAACTAAGAAGAATAAAACAAGAGATATGTATCCTTCAGAGAAATAATCAATGTTCGGTCAGACAAGCAATCAGCTGCTTAGGCCTCCTTACATCCACCATCCGGGCGGTAAAGTGGGCAAGATCTCAGATCAGAACTCTGCAATGGGACATCCTGTCAAAATGGTCCAAAGGAGAAGAAGATCTGGACGAAGAATTTCAAATCTCAGACAGTGTAAAAAGTCAACTGAATTGGTGGATGGACTCAAGATTCATGAAAATCAGTCTCTCATTCAAGCAAAGAAATTGGGTCACCATAAATACAGACGTATCAGTCACAGGTTGGGGTGCACATCTGGGATCACTCTTTCACCTCGGTTCCTGGTCCCAAATGGAAGCTGCTCAGTCCTCAAGCTACAAGGAATTGAAAGCTGTTTGGAATGCTCTTCTAGCTTTCAATCTAGAAACCGGAAACAAATCAGTGAGACTTCAGTCAGACAATCTCACTACTGTCTCTTAGCTGAACTGTCAGGGCGGTACAAAAGTAATAACACTACAAAGGCTCTGCGCTCAGATCATAGGTTGAGCTCAGATAGAACTGGAGTCCATTTCAGCAACTTACATCCAAGGCTCAGACAACATAGTGACAGGCAACGCTGGACTCAGACAGAATGGTCCCTTCACCCAGACACATTAAAGATCCTAGTTTGAAAGTTCAGACTACCAGAGATGGATCTTATGGCCAACAGACTGAACGTGAAAGTAAGAAACTTTGCTTCCATTATGAAACAAGATCTCCCTCTAGTTCTGGATGGATTTTCAATCCCTTAGAAATTCAAGATGGCATACATCTTCCCTCCAGTAGCATTATTAGCTTGAATTGTACGGAAAATCCATGCAGACAAGGCAAGGATGTTAGCTATCCTCCCTTATTGGCCAAACAGGATCTAGTTTTCCGAAATCAATCAGCTGGCAGTCTCTCATTGGGTTCTTCCTTGCTCTTGAGACATCCCTATGGAAACCTTGAGGATGTTTTGATTGATGGCTTGGCTGCTGCAATGATAATTCTCAAGGAGCAGGGTATTTCAGATTCCATCTGTGACACCTTCCTTTCCTCCACTAGTAATTCTACCACTAAGATTTACCTCAGGAACGGGCAAAGGTTTTTACAGTGGTGCTTATCGAAGATAATTGGTCTTCCATTCCTTGTATCCTGGCTTTTCTTCAATCAGGCTTCAACTCAGGCCTTGCTGTATTATCGCCTAAAGTACAAGTTTTTGCCCTCATTTTATGGTAAAAGATTTGGTGTCCAACAGGCTTCTTCATAGATTCTTTAAGTCTGTTTATCTAAAACATCCTCCTCGCATTTCTGCCTTTCCCACCTGGGATTTGTCTGTAGTACTTAAGGCGATGTGCAATTCCCCCTTCGAACTTTGGAAGAGATTTATTTGAAAATGTTGTTGATTAAAACCGCTTTCTTGGTGTCACGTCCTGTTATCCTTTTTGTTTCAGTCTGTTCCTGCAAGCAGTGGTCTTATTTCCTGTGCTCCTTTCTTTGCAGGTAAGTACTGTGTGTGTTTTATTGTTGTTTATTTAGTCATGCATATCTAGGCAGTTAGGACCCACCATAATTGGAGTACTTTGGCGCAGTGGTGGGCTACATACATCTTGGCCATTTATGTGTGTTTAAATCTCCAATGTTTATTACATATATAGTACTTAGTTGTGTCTCCTTTTATTTTTCCTTGTATCTTGTCTTTTGTCTTTTATTCCCAGTTCATGTACTATCCTGTCCTGCCCTGTCCATGTCCTGATGATGTTTTCCTCATGTATTGTGTACATGTTCTGGGTTCTGCTTTCTGTCCTGCTCCAGTTCTGGGTTCTTCTAGTCTTGTCTTATCTTGTTTGGTGCCTATTCTAGTCTTACCTTATTTCTAATACTGGATACATATCTGTTTAATATCAGCTCCTGGCATCTGGTAAGCTGCATTAGGGCTCTGGTATGTGGCCACACAAACCCTGGTGCTCAACAACCCTGCACCAGACCCTGGTGGTTCATTTCCACGCTGAGTTCCTATCATCCTCATTAGGCACACAGGGGTCCCGGTCTTCGGAGAGCCACCCGTGACACTTGGTAGCAATTACTCCGGCAAAAAGGGTTGGGGAACTGCAAGCTATGACTTCTGCTCCAGAAATTACGATCTTTCACCAACACAAGGTGGTATTACACCTCAGACCTTCGTTTCTACCTAAAGTGGTTTCTCGATGGCACTTCAACCAGCCTATTGTTCTGCCTTCCTTCTGTCAAGACCACTCTATGGAAACAGAGAAGAATTGGCACTGCCTAGATGTTAGAAGGGCCTTGTAAGATGTTAGAAGGGCCTCCGCAGATCAGCCCCTTACAGGATTTCTGACCATCTATTTATTAATTTTCAAGGTGCTTTTAAAGGCAAGATGGCTTCCAGAGTTACATTAGCCAGATGGCTTGCTGAGGCAATTTAGTTGGCCTGTAAAACCAGCAATGGTCCCTTCACTTTCCGGTCAAAGCACACTCCGGTCAAAGCACACTCCCTTCACTTTCCGGTCAAAGCACACTCCACCAGAACCATGTCTACTTCCTGGGCTCAGAATATATCTGTAAAGCTGCTACTCGGTCCTCGCTCCACACTTTCATAAAGCATTACAGGCTGGACATATTCTCCTCTTCTGAAGCTGCTTTTGGACGAAAGGTGCTCCAAGCTATGGCTTACTATTTACCTGCCCGTTTGCCTTAAGGAATCTTGCTATATCCCACTTGTGCAGTACCGCCACTTACAACAGGAAAAAAGTAATTTTAATTACAGTAAATTCTATTTTTCTTAGTAGAGTGGCAGTACTGCATTCTTTCCCTCACATTGGATAATACATTATTTTTTGCAGTATTTGGTATCCGCATGGTTATTTAGGAAACTGTAGATGGAAGGAGGTTACTGCCTTTTATGAGCAGATAGGCAGGAGTATTTACATTTTTATATCTTTTCAGAGCTTCTTGTCCACATAAGAGGGAACAACCCACTTGTGCAGTACTGCCACTCTACTAAGGAAAATAGAATTTACAGTAAGTAAAAAATCCAGTGGCAATGGCTTGCAGGTTACATTAGGTTAGTGGGTCTAGCTGCAGCTGATGGAAGTAGGCTGCCGCTGTTCCAGGCTCCCACTCCTCCTGTCTCTCGAGCCCCCTGTAGATCTCTGTGTGCTGGGAGGAAGTGAATTGTAATTACTTCCTCCCGGCCCCGGGTGAATGGGTAGGCACCGAGGCCGGCTCTGAGCAATGCGGGGGGAGGGGGGAGTGGTTATGAGGAATGTGGGCGGGCGAGCTCTGAGGAATGCATGCAGGAGGCTGGCTTTGGGGGGTGGGGAGCAGGTGGCAAGCTGGTAGTCTTTACCTGCTGCCCTTCCAGCTTGCAATTCCCCTGCTGAAGGAGGAAAAAGGGAATGGGCCGATCATTCCCAGGCGCCAAGACTAAATTCCAGGATTTGTCAAGCCCTGTAATATATATTTATTTTCATGCAAAGAAGTGGTTGTTCAATGTCTTTAATTTGGCACTGGTGTGTTTTAGGTTACAGCAGCTACTTAGAAGTGCATGTTCTGGGTGTGTAACAGCTATTTAGAAATACATGTTCCACGTGTGCCACCAATTCCCCTTTTTTTGTGTAGCTTTAGAATCCAAACCAGATTCCGATTGGGCTGAGCACCCCACCCATGCACTATAGGTGCTCATTTTGAGGTGACCACAGGAAAGAATAACTTGAGGAGAGTCCGTGGAAGCAGTTTAAGCAGTAAGTATTGCAGTTAGCATGTTAATGTTCCATGGTAAAATTTGTGTTGGACCCACTGATATTGGGGTACTGTGATGTAGTGGTGGGTAGGGACGGCGCTACCATATAGGCCACTTAGGCTAAGGCCTAGAGCACCGCTGCAGGCCAGTGGCTTTACTGTAATCTTGGTCTGTCTGGGTGACTGGACCTCCCAAGCTGATCCATCAGAGAGTGTTAAAACTGTCCACTTGGCCAGACTACTGAGAGGCAGGCAATCAGTATAGATTGATGATGGTAACTGCGCTGTGTGCCCTTGGCCGCAGTGCAGTAATTACTCACAGACTCCATCTGCTAGCCACCAGCTCCGAGTGCACACTGAAGTCTACTGCATCCATCCCATTAAGCTAGGTAGCACACCACTCCCTGCGTGGGACATCACAGGGGGAAAAGGGACAACATGGACGGCAAAAATTCTTGCACTGGCCATTGTGGTTGCATTGATACCATATGGTCTTATGGTATAACTGACTCCCCATATTTGTTTACTGTGATAGGTGATTTTAAGTATCCAAGTAAATTTTAAACTGTATTTTTTTGTGTGTACGTTGTTCCCTAATCTGTATTTTGTATATATTTTGGTCTTTACGACAGCACCACTACTTAGACATGCATGTTTCCCTTGTGCGCCCCCAATTCCCCCTTTTTTCTGTGTTTTATGTTAGAACATGATTGGTGAGATCTCATAAATAAGAAATTATTTTCACAAACTGTGATTTCTATATTTTTAGTTTAGATTATTTAAACATCCTTTTACTTTCTCATTTTATTTTTACAACCCTACAGCTCACTGAAAGTTGGCTTTGACCTTTGTTGTATATTTTTTCTTTATATTCCAAATGTAGCTGTGTAACTAGAACATATTGTGTGTGCGTAAGGTACTATGAAAATAATTTTTATAATATTTGGGAACTGTCCATTTGGAGACTTTTGATGGAATTATTCTGTCAAAGATTTCCTTTGCTTAAGGACCCATTAAAGAATCATTCTGTTATAGGGTATTTTACCAGCAGGGATCATATACCTGCTGGTAACTTCTAACCCACGGTATCATTCGATGCCTGGGGTTTCCCTCTGTCAAATGTGAATTCAATTATTAGCCCCAGACTGACTATCTGTTTGTAGTATAAAGTGAACCCTGAATACCAGGGGCGTCCCTGGGGCATACCTGGAGCATTTGGCACCCGGGACGGATTCTATATTTGGCACCATCCCACTTCCTGCTTAAAAATGTAAAAAAAATACACCCACAGGTTTTTTTAATGTATTTAGCACCGAGCAGTGTTTGTATTTTTTTTATGTATTTAGCACCGAGCAGTGTTTTTGTGTTTGAATGTAAGCATGTTTTTGTATGGAGTATGTGTGAGTAAATGCCCAGGTGTGTTTGCACGTATTGGCATTTGAATGCAGGCGTGCATTTTTCTGCAGTGTGATTTTTTTTTAATATGGTGGTGTGTTGTTATGTAGGGATGACATTTGGATGAAGGGTTTTATTTGTTTGTAGTGTAGGCGAAATGCTGAGATGTATGCACATATACACATATACTCACATATACACACACTGGCACACATACACAGACACACAGGTACACGCATGCAGTTACACAGAAACACAGTCATACACAGATACAGACAAACACTGACACACAAACAGACACACATACAGTATACAAAGAAGTGAAGGAAAAGACAGCCCTGTAACAAACCGGGCTGCTCTCCTTCAAGTCACCCCAAGGACAACGTCTAAGAAAAATAATAAATAGATTTTATTAAGAATAATGAATTAAAATCAAATTACCTAGGAACTCGTGTATATGACAAAAATCCTGTCAATTTTGATGCAAAGCTACAGTGGAAATAACATGTATCAGTCACAATTATATGTAGCAATATACACTAAAACATAGTTGGTGCTACAAGTGATACTTTAGATACATACTAAGCCTTACAGAGAATCAGAGAGTGCAGATATGATAAACATATATCGGAGAACAGTATATTGGGGGAGACCATGAAAACGGAAAAAAAAAGGTTGTTATAAAGTGAAAAAAAGGCTGAATAAATCAGTCTCACAGTTCCTCCATACTATATATTCGCCCCAACATGTTTAGGCAATCAACCCCAAAGTAGCTACAGCACACTGTCAATGTAAGTGCACTAGGGGTGGATAAAAAGTCAGAGATACATCAGACAAAAACCTAAATTAGATATCCAATTGCCTACAGACTCGCAATACAAGAGGAGGGGGGAGGAGGAGGAGATACTAATTGACACTCAGATAGTAGAACGCAAGTCCCAGATCATTAATCTGTCTTCTCGAATATTGACCGCTGATCAAAGGGGTGTTTTAGGGAAAGGCCTCTCATTTGTACCTACACCCCCTTTTGACAAGTTTGGTTGGATTAGGGATCTCAACCTTTTCGTTAGAAAGTTGGCCCTACACAAATTCCACTCTGTTCAAAATGAAAGAAAGGCCCGAGATCTCGGACTTGCACCACAAGACTATCAATGACTCACCACCCTACTAGCCCTCCTAGATGAAAATGACTCAAACATTACCTCCAACCGTACCGGCCTGAAACCAAAGAGCCGATATACACCCAATTTTGCAAGCTTTAGGAACATTGAGCTATTTCTAGAGGCGGCTAAAACAGAGATTGAAAAAATCAACTTAAAATCTCTCCGCATCCATTCTAGGGATAATCTCCTCAGACGGGAACAACAAGCTTTAAAAACTTTACAAGATGATGCTGATATCATCATTAAACCCGCTGACAAAGGGGGAAATATCGTACTGATGGATGTGGACAAATACTTGGGAATGGCCGAACGGGTCCTTAGGGACACGGAGACATATGTAGTCCTGAAATATGATCCCACTAATGATTATTTGACTAAATATAGGGAAATATTGGAAGATGGTCGCAGTAGGGGGTTGCTATCAGGTGACGAGTTTGAATTCATTTTTACTCGTCACCCTAAAATAGCAACCTTCTACTGCCTACCTAAAGTTCACAAGAACTTGGAGACACCCCCAGGACGCCCAATTGTCTCTGGGGTTGATAACCTCACACAGAATGGCAGCCTGTACATAGACAGAGTATTAAGACCTTTTGTTGAAACACTACCTTCCTATATTAGGGATACCAAGCAAGCCCTAAATAAACTTTCGAGTCTTAAATTCTCCTCAACCGTCCAATTATGTAGTTTGGACGTCGAATCACTCTACTCTTCTATACCTCATGATAGAGGAATTGAACATGTGGGATTTTTTCTCGATCAGAGAGCCCCTAGAGATGATTTACATACAGCTTTCCTCCTACGTCTTCTCAGATTCATTTTGTCACACAATTATTTTTTATTTAACAATCGTATATACCACCAAGTGAGGGGAACCGCTATGGGGACGGCTTGTGCCCCCTCATATGCGAATCTCCATCTCGGTTGGTGGGAACATCAGATCCGTAATTCAGATATGTTGAGAGAATACCTACCTAAAGTCTTATGGTGGGGCCGCTACATTGACGACATTTTGATTGTCTGGCAGGGTACCCCCTGTGAGTTTTCAGACATGGTAGGATTACTTAACCGTAATGATCAAAATCTTCGGTTTACATCTGAATTCGGAGGACGGTCCATAAATTTTCTAGATGTGACCATCAGCATTAGTCAAGATGGTACATTTCATTCTACGTTGTTTAGAAAACCCACGGCAACCAACTCTCTCCTACATTGGACTAGCCACCATCCCCGGCCCCTTAAAGAGGGCATTCCGGTTGGTCAGTACCTCCGTCTTCGGAGAAACTGTAGTGACACCCAGGACTTTGTTTTGAAAGCGAAACAACTTCGACAACATTTTAAGGAGAAGGGTTACCCGAACCGCTGCCTTAAAAGAGCCTATAAGAAGGCATTACAAACTGAGAGGGGTGATTTATTGTGTGACCGACTTAGGACGACTAAGAAGGATGCTGTAAATATTCGTATGATCGCAACTTTTGATAGGGGGTGGTCAGAAGTACGGAAGTCACTTGAAAGATTCTGGCCCATCCTACTAAACGATATACATCTCAAGGGGGCTATAAGCCCACATGTGAATATTACAGCTAGGAGGGGACACAATATTCGCGATTTATTGGTACCCAGTCATTTTTCGACCAAACCACAGCCACATGCCACTTGGTTGGGTACCCCCCCAACTGGCACTTATGGCTGTGGCAAATGTGTAGCCTGCAAGTTTATTCTAAAAAACTCTAAGACTGTCAGCGATAGTCAAGGATTGGGTTCTTTTAAAGTTAAAAGCTTCTTTAACTGCAACACTAAAGGTCTTGTATACCTACTTCTGTGCACATGCGGACAGAAATATGTGGGGAAAACATTTAGAGCATTCAAAGACAGGATCATGGAACATGTGAGATCCCCTAGGAATCGCCTTGAGACACCTATCTCAAGACACCTTAAAGAATTTCATCATGGGGACGCTAATAATCTTAAATTTTGTGGATTGGAATTAGTGAAAAGGACCCCTAGACGTGGGGATTTTGATAAAATACTTAGACAGAGGGAATCCAGATGGATATACGAACTCAAAACGCTTCAACCATTGGGTCTGAATGAAGGCTTTTCTTTTGCACCCTTTATATAAACACATGTCTTATTGGGTTTTGTATATATCTCTCTCAATTTTCCCATACATTTTTTTATCTCTTATTTTTTTATCTCTTATTTTTTTTATCTCTTATTTTTTTTTATCTCTTATTTTTTTTATCTCTTATTTTCTATAATTACCAGCTGTATTGTAAATATTGTAAGTTTTGTACTTCCACTCTTTTTGTCTATCAATCATATATATTTTATTTGATTTTGCTATTTAGGATTAGTTTTTTCTTCTCTTTTTTATCTCCTCCTCCTCCCCTTTATCCTCATGAATCCCCTGTACATATGTGGACATTCTCGTCCTAACAGGCACATGAATGCTGTGTAAGATATTTATGATCTTGACTAGATGATTATAGTCTGCTTTTTTGTTCCTTCGTATAGGGGCATTCATTATATACCTGGATCTATTAAGGACTTGACCCTTTTTGTTTGTCCACTTATTTATACATTTATATCACGTGGCGGGACTGAGTGTACAATCTATGTTACTCTACCCCTGCATTTACACCCTGATATGTATATTGACGGTTTGAAGAAACCATTTATCCTAAGTTTGGCGCGCATGCGCGAACGCTCTGGCGGGACATACACAGTTTCCAATCTCGTTCAGTAAGAGGATTGGATAACGCTAACCTATGGCAATGAGTATCAGCTGATAGGAGGTCAGTAGGGGTTATTTAAATGGAGGTTGGGGAGAGGGGGGGGTGACTCTATCTGATACATTGTATTTCGCTCTTGAGAAAGGCGGTTTACCCGCCGAAACGCGCGGCGAGCTTTTTTCCTCGATGTATCTTTCGACTGTGTTATACTTCTAGTGAACTCTCTTTTTTTGACAAGAGTTTTGCAGCGACCTTAGGGTCTATTGGGTTAACACGCTGGGGCGATCATCTAGTATGGAATTATTTTGAGGCTGATCTATCTAGATTCACTTTATACCATTTCTACATTTCTACTTTACATTTCCCTCTCCACCCATATTATCTCCTCTATCCTTTCGATTTCCAATACTAACCTATCTACCTGTATTCTCCAATTTTTTGCAGGGTTTATTGTACATCACTTTTTACATTAACTCGTTTTGAGTCTAAATTGATATAGATTAGTGATCGATACATATTACCTAACTGTTACTTTAGAGATAATAAGTAGGATTTTGGTATATATATGAGTCTGTAGGCAATTGGATATCTAATTTAGGTTTTTGTCTGATGTATCTCTGACTTTTTATCCACCCCTAGTGCACTTACATTGACAGTGTGCTGTAGCTACTTTGGGGTTGATTGCCTAAACATGTTGGGGCGAATATATAGTATGGAGGAACTGTGAGACTGATTTATTCAGCCTTTTTTTCACTTTATAACAACCTTTTTTTTTTCCGTTTTCATGGTCTCCCCCAATATACTGTTCTCCGATATATGTTTATCATATCTGCACTCTCTGATTCTCTGTAAGGCTTAGTATGTATCTAAAGTATCACTTGTAGCACCAACTATGTTTTAGTGTATATTGCTACATATAATTGTGACTGATACATGTTATTTCCACTGTAGCTTTGCATCAAAATTGACAGGATTTTTGTCATATACATGAGTTCCTAGGTAATTTGATTTTAATTCATTATTCTTAATAAAATCTATTTATTATTTTTCTTAGACGTTGTCCTTGGGGTGACTTGAAGGAGAGCAGACCGGTTTGTTACAGGGCTGTCTTTTCCTTCACTTCTTTGTATATTTTGTGCTCTATGCAGGGTTATGCCCTTTTTGTCACCCCTATAACCCACTTTTTCCTGTACTCCCTATTTGGATTTTCTATTTAGGGAATACTTCTATATATATTAGACACACATACAGATAGAGACACACTGATACAAACACAGACACACAAACAGATACACAGACACACAAACAGATACACATACACACACTGACACATACAGATCCCCAGACATACAGATACACAGACACACATGTATAAGTGTGTGTCTGTGTGTGTTTGTATAGTGTATGTAGTGTGTTTGTATAGTGAATGCAGTGTGTGTACTTGTATAGTGGATAATAGTGAGAGGGAGGGGGTGATGGTGAGAGGGATGGGGGAGTAATACTGTGATGGAGGGGGTGATGGTGAGAGGGAGGGGATGAGAGGGAGGGGTGATGGTGAGAGGGAGGCGGTGATCGTTTGAGGGAGTGGGGAAGGTGGAGAGGGAGGGGGAGTAATACCGTGATGGAGGGGGGTGATGGTGTAAGGGAGGGGAGTGATGGTGAGGGGGGGTGATGATGAGAGGGGGTGATGGTGTGAGGGAGGGGGGATGATGATGTGAGGAGGTGATGATGTGAGGGGGTGATGGTGAGGGGGGGTGATGATGAGATCTGATTCATCAGATCTCGCAAGACACACTGCAGAGCTTCTGCGATGGGCGCAGGAGGGGCATCTCACCCGCCGGCATATCAAGCAAGCCTCTGGGCCCCCTCCTGATGTGGGGTCCTCGGTCAGTGACCCAGGACCTGACACAGTCTGCCCCAGGCACCCCCCCCCCTTAGGCCACTGCTGCATACAGACCTTTAAATTAGAGTAAATCCCTGCTCACACCAGGAAGACCAAGGTATCAATTGATACCTGGGGCCAGCTCTAGAAGCATAGGGCTATATTTAGTGGCTTAGACTAACAGATGAGCTGTATGCAGCAATCAAAGTGATTGCTTCATACAGCCCTTTAATTTTCTGATGCCACCAGGGATTCCCTCCAAATGAGGCGACACGCAGTGTAAGAGAAACTACCACACAGCCTCTGGAGACACTTCCTGACGTTTAACAGAGTCTAACTGTGAAACGCGTTGGACGTCCTCACGCTGTGTTTGAGGACATCTAACATCTTCAAATGCCCCATAAGAAAGCATTTTTTCAATGCCTAATGCACGGGATTTCGGCGCTGGAAAAGGTGAGTGTTTTCAATATTTAATTCCCACAAATGGGGTGGGGGGATGAGGGGGTGGAGAGGGGACAGTGGGACACTTTAGTGTTAGGAATACAGCTTTGTCCCTTTAAGGCCAAAATAGCCAAACTGGAAGCGTAGCTGAATTGGAGGATTTTTCGAAGTTTGGCTAATTTGGCCTTACAATTGAAATTCACTTCAAATTCATTTCAAATTTCTGACAATTCTCTCTTTAGGGAATAACCCTGCCTGTGTATATTTGGTGAATATGGTTCAGCTTCCCTTTCCTTATTTCCATCTCAGGGCAAATAGGTATTATACTATTGTTTAAAATATCTTTACTTCATTGACATTATTTGTGAACATGACACTTTTACATTGGCATATTACAAAATGTACTTTCATATGTGGAAATGTTTTACTTTAGTTATAAGTTTTAAGGTCTAACCCCTTAAGGACACATGACATGTGTGACATGTCATGATTCCATTTTATTCCAGAAGTTTGGTCCTTATGGGGTTAAAAAACTAGTCTTCTGTAAAATATCGTGTCCATTTCCCTGCATGGAACATTTCTAATATTCTTAAGTAAACTACCCGCAGATGACCAATCCATGATCTTATTGAGGCGTAATCTGATTGCTCAGCTTTTGGCAGAAACATTGGACATGTTGATGAAATTCCAAGCTTTTGTCAATTCAACTGTACCATGTAGGAGCCAAGTGCAGGTACCCAGAGTTACAAAATATTGTTTAGCTTTGCTCTACAGGTCAAATCATATTGATCGGTATGAGTTTACAAAATATTATGAGCAGAATCCAGTTTAAAAAAAATCACAGCCTCTTATCACAAGGTGTTATCTCCTATAGATTACTCTGTCAACATACTTATAATAAATAATGACATTAAAATAAAGATACTTTATTAAAAGTATATGCTCAAACATAATGTTAACATAGATGCAATCCAGGAGTTATGAATAAGATACAAAATTATACAAAAATTTAAAAGTACTGTGCTGAACTTTGCAAATTTCTATTGCACCTGTGATATATCAGCTAGTTACAGCATTAGTAATGTCACTGCCTTACAAGATGACACTCTCATTGAAGTGGTCTGGGTGCAGTGTGCCCGTCGCCCCCTTAACCCTGCAATCTAAAACATTGCAGTTTCCGACAAACTACAATATTTACATTTCCGGGTAAAGACAAGCTCTAGTGGCTGTCTTCCAGATAGCCACTGGAGGTGCTTCCTGGCTTTTCACAGAATTTAGCTCAGTGAAACAACGTTGGACGTCCTCCCGCTTTGCATGAGGATCTCCAGTGTCTTCAAAATCCCTATAGAAAAGCATTGATTCAATGTTTTCCTATGGGGAAGATCTAATACGTGCAAATTAGGTTCCCCTATCGGAGGAGATCAATCCAGCGAGTTAAGTGAGAAAGAAAATTTTAACCCTTCAATCACCGGGCTGGGGGCTGGGGGGATACTGAGGCAGGAGGACACCATAGCGTTAGGAATACAGTTTTTGTGTCACAATTGCTTAACCTGTCACGTTAATAAGAACTGGAGCGTTATAATGACCAATATATATCACAATCTGTATAAAATTAAAACCACACTTAAAGGACCACTCTAGGCACCCAGACCACTTCAGCTTAATGAAATGGTCTGGGTGCCAGGTCCTCTAGGATTAACCCATTTTTTTTATAAACATACAGCAGTCCTAACCGGGTCTGCAGCTTCCCTTACATTGTAATAGAATGACATGCTGCTTTCTCCCTCCCAGTATTTCCACCTCAGCAGAATATTTGTTTATTTTCTCATCAATGATACCTTATGTCTAAAATTCTGTTTACATTCTAGTTATATCTCTATATGTCCTCTCCGTTTAGATAGCTATCTTGGCAACATCTAGAGCCCAACATATATGATGTATGGTGGTACTGTCATCGTGAGTTATGCATTGTGATGTCAGTAGGCATTCTGTTATAATACTTAGTTTACTGCTTGACACGTATCCATTTAGTTTACTTTACAATAAAAAAGTGCTGTATTCTCAACATTTACATGACTCTTAATGCTGTCTATAATCTTGATAAAATGTCATTACATGCTTGTAAGTTAAACTAAGCACTACAAAAAGAAAGAATTTAAAAAAATAAAAATTCAAGCTGCTGTGGAAAAGGTGTTAATTATAATGTTTTAACTGCATACCGATAAATACAATGCACATTATTTTACCATGGTTTTGTACCACTAGGTGGAGCTATATCTCTTGCAATTTTGTAACGGTAAAAAGTAGCCGCAGTACGAATCCACTCTTTTGGAATGGGCTATTATTTGTCACTTTTAGTCAATATGATGTTTTCTGCGGTTACATTTAATGATTTTCTTTTCAAACGTTCTTATGCATGTCTTAATTAACTACTGCACAAAATTAATGTTGACTACTATGGTCTGGCTACAGTGCACAAAACCAAGATGATTAACCCCTTCAGGACCGGACTGTTTTTGCGATGTTTGTACGTTAAGGACCAGAGCTATTTTAACACTTTTGTGGTGTTTGTATTTAGCTGTAATTTTCCGCTATCTCATTTACTGTTCCGATACAAATTATATATTGTTTTTTTCAGGACAAAAAGGGCTTTCTTTACATACTATTATTTTTATCATGTCATATAACTTAGTTTGTTATGGTTTGTTATTATTTATATAGTGCCAACCTCCAAAATATTCTGCAACACTTTGCAAATTACAATAAGGCCAGTGGCATACTTACCACAGTTGCAGGGGTCGCTGCTTCGACTGGACCCCTCACTCCAGGGGAGACACAGGGGGAGAGGAGGAATAGGGGAATGAGACACTTGGGGGTAGGTGGGACAGGGCAATTTTCTTACCGAGGCCTGGTGGATTCTAGTTATGCCTCTGAATAGGACTATATAGACAGAGCCAATTCCCTGCAGCCATCACCGGTGACGCTGTCGGGATTGACACTGTTGCTCCGCCCAATGTCAAAGAAAGTCAGGCATAGGAAATATGCAGGGACAAAGTAGTACAACTAAGGAGTCCCAAGTATCAATGGATACCTGGGGTTCCCCTCTGCCAGGTGGGGCTATTGTTTGTGTCCCCAGACCGTTTGATGAGCTGCAAGCAGTGCTGGAAGTCAGTGCTGTAAACAGATCTTTAAAGTGAATCTTGATTAGTAATTCTCTCATTAGTACTTTTACAATTTTATGTCAGATGTTTAAAATTTTTATTCAGCACTGCATGCAGTGCTGGAAGTCAGTGCTGTAAACAGATCTTTAAAGGAATACTATAAACACCAAAACAACTTTAGTTTAAGGAAGCAGTTTTTGTATATAGATCATGCTCCTGAAGTTGCACTGCTCAGTTCTCCGCCAATTCCGAGTTAAATCACTTTTATTTGTGATGCAGCCTTTGCTACACCTCTCCTGGCTGTAACTCACACAGTCTGCAAGGAAAAAATGGTTTCATTCTCAAATCTTACAGCACAGTGTGTTTACTTTAGAAGATTTTTTTTTCTTTTGATGGAACTTTAATCACACAGGAGACTCCTGTGGGCTCCAGTAGGTTATCAACAGAGCAGGAGATAAGACATTCTTAATTAAACAATATGTGCAATGAAGGACGTTTATACACGTCCGTGGGTTACAGACATGTTAAAGACGATCCCCAGGTCGGAATAGACCCTGACAGGGTATTTCTGCCTTTCCCTCAGTTAATGTGATTGGTGCTGGGCTTTGCAAACTGCCCAATACCGACCACAGTGTATTCGGCTGGGGTGCAGGCTTGATTTATAATATTGAATGTAATTGTGAAAACAGCCAGTAGATGGCAGTCACAGACCACTATCTACTGATTTATTTGATAAACCCATCTTTTGTTAATACCAGAAGGTTTCTTTAGGGTTTATGGTGAGTTTTGGTTAGAGTAGTTTTAGATTAAGATGTAAGGGTAGGTTTACAGTTAATAGTTGGGTTAATGCTGTCTTTGGGTTAGGGATAGTGTAGGGTTAAGAATAAGGTTAGGAGGTATACAGTTGGCGTTAGTTTAAGCATAGGGTAAGGGGGTTAGGTCAGGGGGTTGGTAAAGGGTTAACATTAAGTACCAAACATGCTCCTAGACAGGGCCAGATTAAGAGCCCAGTGGGCCTGGTGCTGACAATTATGATGGGCCTAATTACAGAATCTTATCGACCAAAAACACTAAAACAGTCATACCTCTCAAACGTCATGTATCTGATGTAGTTGGTGTTGGAGGGAAACTCAAAGGATGCAGCTATAAGAAAACACATACTCTATGCTAATCTCTTTAATTTATGCTTTTATCTTTCAAGTAAATCCATAACCCCTAACAGCAGTGTCCAGTCAAGCAGGAAGTCAATGGGCATGGTAAAAGGGTGTGCCACTGACGCGAATCACATGACCAGAAAGGTGAACATGCCCAAAAAGGGGGAATGTTTGCCCAAAGAATTGGAAAGCTAGCCTGGCATGAATGCATGTCAGGCTGCCTGCCAATCATACAGGCTGTCCAGCTAAGGGCATACTATGCAGACAGCACCCTGAGCTTGGCATAAATGCATCAAATGATGCTCCTATTCCAAGCTTTCTAAGGACTGTCCGCTAGCACTCACATGTCCACTTGTCTCCTTACCTTCTTACTAGCAGGCAGAAGTTCCTGGTATATAGTCTGGGACAGAGTAAAGGTGTATGTAGTAAGTGTAGAAGAAAGGGGACATGCCACAGTGTTAGAGAAACCAAAGTCTGCATTACCTAAACTAATTTTATTGTCAGCCAGTCCACACAGGTTTTGTTGCCATACATCCCTCTTAAGCTTCCAAACTTAAAGGGACACTATAGTCCCCAGAACAATCACAGCTTATTGTATTTGTTCTGGTAAGTAGAATAATTCCCTTCAGGCTTTTTGCAGTAAACACTGTCTTTTCAGAGAAAATAACTCCACTGGCCGCTCCTTAGATGGCTGCTAGAGGTGCTTCCTGGGGCAGTACTGCCTAGTGTGCAGAACTGCCATTTAGTGTCTCCACCCTCTGCATGCAGACACTGAACTTTCCTCATAGAGGTGCATTGATTCAATTTATCATTATGAGGAGATGCTGATTGGCCAGGCCTATGTTTGATTTGTGCTGGCTCTGCCCCGATCTGCCTAGTTGACAGTCTCAGCCAATCCTATGGGGCAGCATTGTAATTTGCTCAGATCACCACTTCTGATTATGTCCACAGACAGAGTCAGTTCAGAGGCAGAGTCAGCAGCTGCAGACGTGAATACAAGTAAGATTGCACTATATTTAGGGAGGCAAGAGAGGGCCAGGGGGGCTAGAAGGTGGTTTTTACATAATATGGTCAGAAATACATGATTGTTTTCCTGACCCTATAGTGTTCCTTTAAGCAAGAGTATCTGAAGAGTAGTTAGGGTTGCCAACTTTCTTGGAAAAAAAATACCAGCCTTTGTATAATTAATTAGTTATGAGTGACATCACATGGTGTAAATCACAAGGAGTGACATAAGAGAAAATTCTGTAAAATCACCATCAAACTACTCACAGTTTGATTCTGCTTTATAGATGAATTGCTCCCAGTGTCTCCCTGTCTCCCAGTGTCTCAGTCTTGCAAGTCTCCCCATTTCTCCCAGTGTCCTTATGTCTCAGTGTGTCCCCATGTATCACAGTGTCAGTGTCCCCATATCACCCAATCCCCTAGTCTCCCAGTGTCCCCATTCCTCCCAGTGTCCCCATGCCTCAGTGTGTCCCCATGTCACTAGGATACTAGGGGAAACAGTGAGACATGGGGACACAGAGACCCGGGAACACTTGGAGACATGGGGACACTGAGACACTTGGGGACACTGGGAGACATGGGGGCACTTGTGAATACAGACATGGGGACACTGGGAGACATGGGGACACTAGGAAACATGGAGACACTGGGAGACATGGGGACACTGACATTTGGGGACACTGGGGGATATGGGGACACATAGACACTAGGGACACAGAGACATGGGGACACTAAAACATTTGGGGACACTAAGACACTCGGGACACTAAGAGACATGGGAACACAGACACTGGAAGACTAGGGGACACTGGGAGACTAGGAGACACTGGGAGACTACGGGACACTGGGAGACTAGGGACACTGGCTGGAAGTCAGACACTTGGAGACATGGGGACACTTGTGGACATAGACATGGGGACACAGACATTTGGGGACACTGGGAGACATAGGGACACAGACACTGGGAGACTTGGGGACACTGAGGACACTGGCTGGGAGAAATGGGGACACTGGGAGACATGGAGACTCTGAGTCACTAGGGACACTGAGAGACATGGGGACACAGACACTGGGAGACTAGGGGAAACTGGGAGCCATGTGGACACTCAGCCACTAGGGAGACTGGCTGGGGGCCATGGGGACACTGGGGACATAGGACAGTGTCTCCGTGTCCCAATGTCTCAGTCTCTCCCAATGTCCCTATGTCTTACAGCGTCCCCATGTGTCACAGTGTCCCCTAGTGTCTTAGTGTCCCTATGTTTTCCAGTGTCCCCAAGTATATCAGTATCCCCTAGTGTCTGTGTCCCCATGTCTCCCTGCTGCCTTTCCCCCATCCCTCACTTACCTGAGCTGTATAGCTGCTGTCTGGACTCTCTGTGCTGTGTAGCTGCTCCCCTGCGGATCAGTGAGTAGTAGAGAGAGGCAGGGATATGCTGTAACTTCCTATTCCTGCCTCTCTCCACACACACAGTGACCCCTACTGGCCGGTGCTGGTATTGCAGAGTAATCTCCGTTTATACTGAGAAAAATACCTGCATTTGTATTGCCGGTATTACTGCAATACCGGCACGGCCAGGCAGCCCTTAAATACAGGCTGTGCCAGTAAAATACCAGTCAGGTGGCAAACCTAAGAGTAGTGTGTAAAAAAAATTTTTTTTTTTTTTTTTTTAAATAGGCCTATTCCATGGGCCTGGGCCTGGAGCTGCAGCTCCATCAGCCCCTATGTTAATCCGGCCCTGCTCCTAGACGTATGATGCATTTAATCAGGACTGATGGAATCTATTTGAGTTATTTTTCTTTAGTTAAACTGGATGTGTAAAAAATATTAAACGCAAAAATTTAACAATGTTTTTTTTATTTATTCCCATTTTTAGCATTTTTTTCATACTAAATACTGTATTATGTGTACACATAGGATGTTAAATGAAAAGCCATTTCAGTCCTTTAAACAAACAATATGTATGGGGACATTTGAAGAGGGAAAAAAATAAAAATAAAAAATAAGGTCTCGTAATAGGGAATTTACCAACTAGTAAGGGCCTAACCCTGACTATATAATCAAGAAAATATTCCCTACAATATTGACCCTACAATATGGGGGATCCCGAAACAGATAATGCTGTACAGACACTTCCAAGTACCTCATTACCATTGCTCTACCCAAGTTTAAGACAAAAATCGATTAAAATAAATACATGCTGAGGGGTTTCAACTAAACAAAATAAACCAAAATTTAAATCCAAAATTCCATGAAATTACGCATTCACTTGCTCTGTATACATGATGTCTTAACTGACTTGAGTAGATTGTTGATATATATAGATGACAGGAATGAACACTTCACTTAAAATAAAATAAATGTGAAACAGGACTATACACAGCATATTAATCCAGGAATGGGGTATAAGTAAACCCTTCATGCAGGCCGTGGGGTGCTTTGTAAATCCAGTAGCATTCCCTTTTCTTCAGGAGGCGGTCCAGATCTCCACCTCTTTGATCCAGTTTTACATGCTCAATACAAGCAAAATGTAAATCATGTGAAAATCCTGAATGGTGTTCCCATAGGTGTCTAGAGATTGGTGTATCATTCTTATATCTTACTAAGCAAACATGTCCCAGAATGAGAAGTTTGAACTGTCTGAAGGTCTTACCGACTGTGAAGAAAATAGACTTAGTTCGGTATTTTCTCCTATGTTCGGGCTTTTTCTGCAGTATTTTGTGCATGTTAAATCTATTGGTTCGGTAGTTTAAAACTACCGAACACCGACCACCTCCTGGCTCATTAACTTCAAAAGAACCATCTATTAAGCGCTCTCTGGGCGGCTGCTGTTCGTATAGCCGAATGCCACGTGGAACAGAAAACGGCGGCCATCATGTTTGCACAATAGGAGGCAGCAGGACTTGGTCGTCGAGTGTCTGCAACTAAAATCGGACACTCAACCTCCCGAACCACCGCTGAAACTACCGAACGCCTGCTTCCTTTAGTTGCCGAACAGCCAGGACAAGGGGAGCAATCGCTCCTATGGGCCAAGAGGATCCATTCTGGACTTTTATTAGTTTTATGCCTTTTTCTGAATTGACCGACCGCACACGCTTAATTCGTGGAACTGTGTGTGGTCGGTAACTTGTGACTTCTATACTTTTCAAGAACCCCTGAACCGATCTGGGTGAAATTTGGATATGTTGGTCCCCCAGATCGGGGCTATCAAGGGATACCTTGTGTGGAAAGGGGTGTTCTAACTTTTGGGAAAATTGTGTGTCCTCTGCCTGGAGATAATTGGGTGATTTCTTAACTTATCTCAATATCTCCCAGGCAAAGAGAGGGCGGGGGTTACTGTAAAGCGGTATGTTGATTAGTTATTGTCTTTTTTCCCCTTCTAGCTGTTAATGATGCACCCGGTGTTATTATGTTTTTCAGATGTACATCTTGGGTTAGTATGGGCCAAAATCGATTCAAAATTGATTTAGCTTGACCCCACCCCTGATCAAAATCAGCAATACATCTGATCACCTTATCATCTTGTTTCTTATCGGTATTGAGTAACATTACCTCCCTATCCATATCAAAGGCTCTCTTATAAGCTGTTTTAAGACAGCGATTTGGATATCCACATTCTTTGAAGTGTGTACATAATTCTCTAGCTTCAGACTTGAATTCTTCCAATGAGGAACAATTTCTACGTACTCTTAAGTATTTTCTTTGGGTGATATCTATCATACTTTAAAACACTATTAGTGGGGCGGGGGCGGAGCCAGCTACCTAACCAAACGGACACGTCCTGTGGGAGCTCCGGCTATACAGACAACAAAAAGAGGCTACAAACCCAGTTCAGACCCGAAAAACCCCTCAAAAGAGTGGACTACTGCATACAGCTACTATGGGGTGCAAATCAAAAAAATACCGGGCAGAAAAGACCCCTACAACCGCCAATATTGGTGATCTCCTCTGGAGTCCCCAAAGCTCCACGAGACCTGTCATGGCGCTGGCCTCGGACGGACCGCCATGCTCCTCCAACAAAACATCCCTCACCGACCTAAGAGAACTGGAGACGCTGGCAAGAGGCAAGCAGGCTGGCATACCGACTACCACAGGCTCTGGGACCCCAGTGACAGAAACCACCCTAAAGGCCCTCCTGGACAAAATACGCCGTAATATCGCCACCGATATCTCCGCCTTCAGAGACTAAATTAACGGAGTCTCGGCTCATCTACACAATGTGGTGGTGGCCACAGCAGGCCATGAGACAAGACTCACAAAATTAGAGTGGGAACTCACCGCATTACAGTCCGAACAAGCAAAGGCACGACAACACATGGCCACAATGGATGACCGGAGGAGGTGGAAGAACGTAAAGGTCCATGGCCTTCCAGACACAGTTACTATGACTGAAATACCTCACCTGATCCGGAGGCTTCTGGCTCAGTTGTTCCCCGACAAACAAACCAAACAGATGCAACTGGACAGCTGCTACAGGCTCACAGCTTCACCCGCAACAGCTACAGGAGCACACAGGGACATTATAATACGCTTCCAAGCTGGCCCTGACAAGCAAGAGTTCATAGCTGCCACCCGTAGTAAGTCGCCTTGCACGTTTGAAGATCACCAGCTGACGTTCTACCCGGATTTTTCCAGGGCAACCCTGTTACGGGCAAATGCAAATATTAAAAGTTTTAGAATGAAATGTTGTATTTCTTAAACTGTGTACTTTGTCTTTAAGAGATATTGCAAACTGACAAGGTGTTAGAAATGGAACATATTGTTTTTCTTAACTGTTTCTTTAAGCAATAACCTCAGTGCATAATATGTTTGCGCCATTTTGTCCCAGACGAATTACAATAACAATACAATAATGCATAAACAAGCTTCAAGGCTATTCTACGACACTTGCAGTACACAATATACTGTGGAAACCCCAAGTTAATGGAACTTCCCCAAATCCTGGAATCTCCCGCGACTGTACACTTACGACTTAGTATAAACAACAGATAACCTATTCAGACTTTAAGATGCCATCTTGAACTAAGTCAGGAAAATTTCCATGACGTATACACCCTTTAGTTATGGCCTTGTATGTTTGCCAAGTTAAGGGAGGTCCTAAATTGAATAAAGTAAAAGAAGTGTTACTTTTTCATATTTGAACTACAGTAACCCTAAAATGGAGACACCTAAGGTATAAATAGGTGTACTTTTAAATGTTAAGACACAGAGGAGAGACTTGGAGACAGACGCTGCTCCATCTTAAAATGACAGAGAGGCTGACATGATGACATGTTCAGAAGGGTATGTTAACCTATTAATGATATTTGCAAGCATGTATTTTAATCTTATAAACTCTGCTATAATGGATTTTATATTTTTATATAATAAATATCCAAAAGACAAAACGATTGCTTCCAAGACAATCCTTATTTTATATTGTATTCTCAATTATTTATATATGTTAAATAGAGGATCTCTTACACTATATAAAATTATGGCTAAGATATCTGTATGGTTAGCCCTACTAAGTTCTATGCTTTAAGACATTATAGTGGTAAATAAGGGAACCACCAGCGGTTACAATTGGCGACCACGAAGGGACTTTGTACTTGGAAGCTTTAAATATAAAATAAATACCTAGGTAACCTCTTATACGTAAGAGAAGACACAATACTTTGTCATGGCACAAGTCTTGAAATATCAAGAATCTATTGAGCTATTTGTAGCCCAGACTCAGAGAGAGATCTTCATCATTAGAGATGGTTTTAATGTGAACAAGGCACTGTGAGTTTAGGTGCCAGGTACAACGTAATTAGCATACAATGCTGAAATTGTGGATCTTAACTAATATCATAATAGAACAAATGCCTAATCCACCAGCATAGCATGGCCCGTTAGTTCCAGGACAGTGGATTGCAGACAGGGGGATATGTTCTCTTTGTAGCTGCTTAGTATGCATGCGCAGGAAAAAGATTAATGCAAAATGTGGTCAAAAGAAAAGTGATAAGACAGAGCGATGAAATTTGAAGTCTAATTCCAAGAATGCAAAGAAAATTGCATTATGGCTTAATGAAAACATACATGCAACAGACAGACAGGATTTTTAATTATTGCATTACTGCGTTCTGGATTCTAATGTCCACTATATAAGAAAGGTTTTAGAAAACAGTGATATTTTCCATATTGTCAGTTACTCTAGCTGTTGATTGAAAATCAGGAATTATAACAGCATAACTATTTTTGGAGTCTGGAATTTCCAGCCAAGGTTGCGGAGATAGAGACATGTAAACATTCCAAGGAATTGAGAAGTCGTTGTTTTATATTCCAAATTATGAACAACATTATTACATACAGCCATAAAGAGAAAGACATGGCTTTTAAATACATTCAATACAGTACACTGCAGCATATATTTTATATAACATATGCTAACTAGCTCATATTTTTTCCTAAACAGAGTTTAAATTATACTACCCTTCTATAAAAAAGGGCAACAGGTGGTTATACATCCTTTGCTTCTCTAAATGCTCTGCAAAAATAAATATTGATAAAATGATTAAAAATAATATATATGTAAGATAAATCAGGGCAAAATAAAATGGTAACTATACAGGATCTCTGATAACTTTTAAACTGAAATTATTAAAGGCTTATTTAAATAAAATGTTAAATACATTTACAGCTTTAAATGTGACCAAAAGATATTAAATGATGTGTTAAGCAGCCAGCCCAATTCACTAGAATAGCATAAGTATTCTACTATTTAAAGTGCACAATTCCTGCACATAATGACTTTGCTTACTCAGGTACAGTCTTTAGTCTATTGCAATGGCAGAAAAGTCCACCAATTTTAAAAGGGAAAGCTTACTTAAATCAGTGGTACTATCCCACCGTACTAGCAGTAAAGAAATTAGAACAATTATATTGTACTACTGACTGTAATCAGATCAGACACATGTAATCTCAGTGAATTTCATAAACTAGGTTTTCATAAAATATAAAATTAAATTTCAAAGTTGTTTATATCTAAATATATCAATGTTGTTTATAAATAAAAGTATATAGCCTAGGCAATAACAGCATTTACATGCATTCAGCAGCCTGCTCTCTCAAAGCCAGAAACAGATTTATAAAAAATAAAAAGTAGGTTTTAAAAAGTCCGCAATCACCACACATGATGGGTGTAATAATTGCTTCTTTAAAAGCTATATGCTGCCGCAATTATGTATATAAATACAGATTAGGGCACAGAGTAGATATAAAAATACAGTTTCAAATCTCATATATGAGGATTCAGTTCCACCACATATTCTACAATTCTGAAAGAGGCTAATTTTAATATGTTGTAAAAGCACATATAATGCAAAATTAATTTGATATTGCAAGGCTGCAATATTCTAAACAGACATTCAAATTAAAAAAAAAGAAAAGAAAAAGAATAATGCATAAAGAATAATGCATAAAAAAATGCTGTGTCAATTAAAGTGATAATACTCTGATATATTAAATCACATTGCATATCACATATCTGCTATATGAAAAGTATAATTAAGGTGACTTTACTGCCCAATGCCCCCTCACATCTATTTTATAGAATCTATACTTTTCAGTGGTCACTTCTAAAGAAGCCTCTGAAACTGGGGGGCTCAGAGGGGTGCTCATCCCAAAAGAAATCCGATTCCAGACTTAAAATAAATAAATGATAGAAAAGGAATCACAGACCAGAACATGCATTTTTGTATATAATCTTAATTTGCAGATATTTCATGCAATAAAGACATATAAAGGATATTTAATTAAATATGCAGGTATCTTTAAAAATTAAGCAAAGTTAAAAAATAAAATAAATAATAATAAAAAATTTATTTTACACCACAATATAAACAGCTTTGTTAAACAGATTTAAGTACAAGTACTTATGTCAAGAAATATACAGAATACGTTTACAACAGGCAGGTTTAGCATAAATGCAAAGTTGTTGTTTTTGGGGATTTATCATTGCCCAAGAAATCTCTGAACATATTCAGAATTTTTAAGAGCAGCAAGTAAGACAGCAGATTGCAATGGACACCATTACAATATTGCTTTGCCGATTGAGGTCAGAGCTTTAAAGAATAAATAAATAAATGTTCTATAGCTCACTAGACTACTGGCTTTTAATTAACAGTTTGCCCAACACTTATAAAATAGTTTGTTATACTGCACATTATAGCTTTGACAACATAATACACATGGTAACAATGCTATGTCACTGTTTAATAGACTTACCCAGTATTTAAGGACGACATGTTTCTTGCAAAGTCATCGGGACTTTGAGGGAGGTTCTAACTACGTTTAATTAATTAATTAATTTACTAAAGAAAAAGAAAAAATGTTTATTTTTCCCCTGCAAGTGAGTTTTCAGCGCAAGGTCATCTTGTGTTCACAGACTATTCGGTTTTAAAAAGCTGTTCTTTATCTCACATTATGAACGGCCTTGTAATTCCTATACACACTAAAAGTTGGCTTTTAAATGTTATTGTTTTTAACTTTAATATTTCATAGTTAATACAGAGGATAAAGTAATATAAAGAAAGTATATTAATTGATAGGATTTCATTTATCTATTTTGGTCCACTGTTCACTGATCTCGAATCTCAGTCTGGTGTTCAAACAGTTTTTCTTACGATACGTCGTGAGTTTATATCCACAACTGCATTTTGCTTTGTGGAAACAAATTGAAAGCCTGGCATTGTAATATGTGTATGGACATGCTTATAACAAAGCATGGTCCCTCTCCTCATGTAGTTGGTCATTAACAGGCACTTTGATGCAATGTGTCTACCAACGCTTTTCTGTGGTCACTGGATCACATCGCATACCCTATCTCTCTGTCATGATGCAGAGTTTATGCTTGCAAGGATATCCAGACCTTATCCACCTGGTATCCGCATAAATACTCCTATCGTTTACAGGGGTTAATTACATAATAACCATTGAAGGTAATATGTTGGTTGTTCTTCCTATAGAGGAAAGATGGACTTGCCCTAAAAGCTTTTTCATGGCTAGGACAAGCTCTTATAGAGAGAGATAATGTACTTTTGACTCCTGAAAAGGAATATTGGTGGTCACAATATGGGAAATACTGTAATTCATGTGTTTAGTAATCATAAGCATTTGCTTATTGCCACATTACTGATGTACTGTTTATTGAAATATTAATATCCAACATACTTTTTGAATTACTATATATTGAAAGTTTGCCAACATCTCATGGTTATAAATATGTTTTTGTATGTGTTGATGCATGTACCATGTTTACTTGGATATATCCTGTGCGAAGTGCAACCTCTGATGCCATGTTTTCTAGTCTCACTTCCTTAGTATGCATTTGATAATCCCAGGACCATCCATTTGGATGGTGGTCCTGCAGTTACTGCAAAGGAAACCTAAAACTGGGCAACTACATTTGGGTTACTTTGGGATTTCAGTGCGCCAACCACCCCCAAAGAAGTGGGGTTGTGGTCTGGGAAAATGCTGAGGTTAAATGATTATTAACCAAGTTACTAGTTGCTTGCCCCACACAGTGGTATCTATTTATTCCTATGGTACAGATAAGCATTCACAACATACCTGATGATACAAATGGTGAGACACCATATGAAATGTTACATGTTTTTCACTGACAAACATATTTCTGCACCAGGGAGAGCTTAGAACCATTGGTTCTATTAGAGAAATTTAGGGAATTTTTTTTTCCAGCCCACCTCGCCTTGCATCACCAACTTTTTCTTACTGTTGGCCAGTTTGTCCTGGAGAGGGTGACTCCAAGAACTTTTACTACAGTGAACAATCAGAGCCAACAGAGAACAGTAAGTTTTGATATTTTACAACCTGCTAAATATTAACAGGACATTCACAGAACCACTGACTGACACAATGGATGCTGTTAAAGATGGCAAGATAAAACAAACAGAGGACGACAGAAAAGCCACCAGAATCATAGACAGACTGAATCATGATCTGACATCTGAACCTGCAAATGTGAAGGAGAAGGATGAACAGACAGACGTGATACATTCACAGTTAATATGGAATGTACGAAAAATGAATCATCAACATCATTATAAGAAAGACTCTGGAGAAAACAGACTGAACCTGCATTATCTAATACAGTAAGAAAGAAATGCAAAGATAGAAGCAAAAGGATGCTAGAAAATTGGTTATGGTGTCTCCTTCTTACAATCTGCAGCATTATCATAACATCAACCCTAGCTGTCATTTTAAAACTGCATTGGGATTATGTTAACAAGCAGGAAGCACCTGGACTGAATTGGACTGTACACTATACAAGTTCTGTGATCGTGAGGACTACCTCCAAGAACTATCTCATAAGGAGAGACCCAGCTCACAGTGAAATGATTGACTACACTGGTATTTCACAAGGAACCTATTGAGATCATTCCAAAAACCGATTATACATGAGAAAGATGTGATTGGACTAATACAAATCCTAATAATGGACTCAACAATGATGACAAAGCATGCTGAAAACAGAAAAAGATGGGACAGATGTTTGTGAAAGACTTTGGATGCACCTATGAAGGTGATGCAAGAAAAGACTTTGCCATATAGTTTATCATTGAGTGACTACCGCAAACAGCCTTCTTATGCTGAAAAGAAGTGCTATGCTAATTCTGGACATTGCAATTATGTATCCAGACAGAAGATGACCGGAAAAAGAAATAAAGGCTGATAACTGTCAACACCCAGCTGTTTTTCAAGATGGAACATGGTACTGAGAAAACCTGATAGACTATCAAAGCACCTCACAGTACAACACAAATTGTTGCCTACAACTCAGAAAAAGTGGTTTATAGGAAGGAGCAGAAGAAGAGGAATATAGATTTCCTATTGGAGTGAAAAACCATCCTGGAACAATATTCTGTAACAATGAACTTTACAATGACATTTGGTGGCATACGAATTTGAATTTGGTAGAAACACATCAATTAACGAAAGAAACCTTGATGCAAATAATAAATAATAACAATACCGGCCTACTAAGTCAGATGCCCTGCCAAGAGAATGGAATATAAAAAGACCAGCAAAATCTTTCAGAAACCTGACATCACGGGACACTTGTACTAAAGCACGATTTGCAGCTTTTCTTAAACTCTACATATTATGTACATACCTGCAAAGCAAGGAACTCCTGTAAACATAAAGACAGAGACATTGATACAACAAAGAATCTGTAATGGTTCTGTTGCAGATGTGATCTACCATCGTACTCCTTGCTCTTTTGGTATAACTATACCAATCAAAATGTTAAATGGCTCCATAGAATCAAACGACAAAGGATTCTTGCTATATTCTGGACTTCCAGGAATGTGGTGCATGGACCGAAAATTATAATTACTAAAGCAATCATGCTATTTTTTCCCTGTTTTAGAAATGTGTCGGTGACAATGTGTAATATAATACAGATACTATAATTAATGGTATAAAATAAACAAATAATGTGTTAATTACAAAGGTGGATAGACTTTGTGAATATCTGAAACGCAATTGAAGATTATTGCTAAAATGCCATATGCAGCTGCAGTCTGGCCTACAAACAAATATATTAAACATACGTATAAGAGCATAACAGCTAATTACCCAGATAAATAATTGAATCATGATAGTTAAAGATCATATGATTGCAATAACAACTGCAATAATAATTAATGTTTAAACTTTAGAAGAAAATGTAAAATGTTTTTATTAAATCAGAAACTATTCTATATTCGTTTAAGTTTGCAGAGTGGTATAATCACTTAATATAAGTGAAATACTTCAACAGCTAAAATTGAACTGAAAGACAGGCAGAAACTTTACTTCAACTATCATAAAGTTTAATTATAATGATAAAAATATTCAGTCTGCCAGAGCTAAGTCCAGTCAAGGGAAAGTAAAAGAGTATTATGGATTAACCCATCCAGGTGATATACATGATTATTTTGGAAATTGATAAGTTAGGTCACCTATTGCAAACTTGTGAAAAGATGTCAAAGATATAAATTCAACATCCATACCACTCTATGTATATACATTAAAAGACACGTAATCAAATATTTTATCAGTTTTTCAAATACCAAGAAAATTTTATTTGGTTTGTGATGGTTAAAGGTACATAAAACCACCTATACAAAGGTAGTGTTAAAATATAAATACCTTCAATATTGTATTGGAGTGCTTTCTTAACTCACTTTTAGAAATAATAAAAAATTCTAATCATCTTAAGCTACACCCAACAGCCGCTGAAAAATATACTTAAACAATTAAGATTCACATTGTTAAGCAACCAATCTCACAAACGTGACTTTCCACAATGGCTGTCAGATCTTGGTTTAAAAAAAAAAAATGTTTTCTAAGACAATATTTGAGGGGTTTCTGGTATTTTAAGCCACTAATAACTGTAGTTATTTGGGAATAAGTTGTCTTCTCCCTAACAGGTCAAAGAAAGATAATTAACGTCATATTTCCAATTAGCAACTATTCTAAATATATTGAGAGATTTTGAATAAAGGAGTATTTTTTACATTTAAAGAGAATGTAATTTTACATACCATTGTGAACAAGGGCGGTAAATACTTTGCTGCTTCAAATTATCTATATTTCTAAATCATATACAAGAGTGTTTATCTTTAAAACAAAACACTAGAAAGATTAACTATGTTACTATTTCATCTATCATTATAATACAAAGTATAACAAATGTAAAGATTTTTCCACAGATTTTACCTGTAACATTTTTAGCACAACAGCACCTGATGTCAGTGAGATGTCTGTCACTGAGATGTTACAAAGATTCCAATACAGCAAAAAGAGGCGTTCTTGAGAATCCACTTCGATTGCTGTATCAACATAACATTTACTATAACGGGATCCATGTCACTTAAGACAATGTCTTGGAAATGCTGTCAATTAATTGATTCCGTAAAAGAATATCGGAGAGTATCCAATCTATACACATCATAAACGGTGTAAAAATGTTTCATGGAAAAAACCAAAATAAAAAAGCAAAGACAAAGACAAATACCAACGCCATTACCACGGTGATAACAGATGATGCTGATTCAACCAATTCTAGCCAAATATTTGGAAAGCTGGACTCTACAAACAATACTAAACAACTAATACCCGGGTATTCTACAAACACAACCTCCAGCAATGTATCTAAGAAATGTAAACTTCTACAGGCCTTTACAGACTTTGGATTACAAATACAATTACTACTTTTAACTTTGGATTACAATTCGTATCCGGATCCATCCAAGAATATCTTACTCTGGAACTTGGTGTTCTTTTCAATTCTTTCCCAGACAAAAGCTTTGCTCATTTTAATCAACCACCTTTACAGGCAAAGATCACACTATGGATATTTTACTGTTACAACAATGATCTAAGATGCTGGGAGCATAAAAAACCTAAAAACAGTTGGAGAACTTTGGTTTACTAATTTAAGGAAGAAATGCGCTACAATGCCCACAGTTTAATGGAGAGGGTGTTACGGGCAAATGCAAATATTAAAAGTTTTAGAATGAAATGTTGTATTTCTTAAACTGTGTACTTTGTCTTTAAGAGATATTGCAAACTGACAAGGTGTTAGAAATGGAACATATTGTTTTTCTTAACTGTTTCTTTAAGCAATAACCTCAGTGCATAATATGTTTGCGCCATTTTGTCCCAGACGAATTACAATAACAATACAATAATGCATAAACAAGCTTCAAGGCTATTCTACGACACTTGCAGTACACAATATACTGTGGAAACCCCAAGTTAATGGAACTTCCCCAAATCCTGGAATCTCCCGCGACTGTACACTTACGACTTAGTATAAACAACAGATAACCTATTCAGACTTTAAGATGCCATCTTGAACTAAGTCAGGAAAATTTCCATGACGTATACACCCTTTAGTTATGGCCTTGTATGTTTGCTAAATTAAGGGAGGTCCTAAATTGAATAAAGTAAAAGAAGTGTTACTTTTTCATATTTGAACTACAGTAACCTAAAATGGAGACACCTAAGGTATAAATAGGTGTACTTTTAAATGTTAAGACACAGAGGAGAGACTTGGAGACAGACGCTGCTCCATCTTAAAATGACAGAGAGGCTGACATGATGACATGTTCAGAAGGGTATGTTAACCTATTAATGATATTTGCAAGCATGTAATTTAATCTTATAAACTCTGCTATAATGGATTTTATATTTTTATATAATAAATATCCAAAAGACAATCTTGCTTCCAAGACAATCCTTATTTTATATTGTGTTCTCAATTATTTATATATGTTAAATAGAGGATCTCTTACTAACTATATAAAATTATGGCTAAGATATCTGTATGGTTAGCCCTACTAAGTTCTATGCTTTAAGACATTATAGTGGTAAATAAGGGAACCACCAGCGGTTACAATTGGCGACCACGAAGGGACTTTGTACTTGGAAGCTTTAAATATAAAATAAATACCTAGGTAACCTCTTATACGTAAGAGAAGACACAGTACTTTGTCATGGCACAAGTCTTGAAATATCAAGAATCTATTGAGCTATGTGTAGCCCAGACTCAGAGAGAGATCTTCATCATTAGAGATGATTTTAATGTGAACAAGGCACTGTGAGTTTAGGTGCCAGGTACAACGTAATTAGCATATAATGCTGAAATTGTTAGTTCCAGGACAGTGGATTGCAGACAGGGGGATATGTTCTCTTTGTAGCTGCTTAGTATGCATGCGCAGGAAAAAGATTAATGCAAAATGTTGTCAAAAGAAAAGTGATAAGACAGAGCGATGAAATTTGAAGTCTAATTCCAAGAAAATTGCATTATGGCTTAAGGAAAACATTCATGCAACAGACAGACAGTATTTTTAATTATTGCATTACTGCGTTCTGGATTCTAATGTCCACTATATATGAAAAGTTTTATAAAACAGTGATATTTTCCATATTGTCAGTTACGCTAGCTGTTGATTAAAAATCAGGAATTAGAACAGCATAACTATTTTTTCAGTCTGGAATTTCCAGCCAAGGTTGCGGAGATACAGAGACATGTAAACATTCCAAGGAATTGAGAAGTCGTTTTTTTTTTTATATTCCAAATTATGAACAACATTATTACATACAGCCATAAAGAAAAAGACATGGCTTTTAAATAAATTCAGTGCAGTACAATACAGTACACTGCAACATGTATTTTATATAATATATGATAACTAGCTCATATTTTTTCCTAAATAGAGTTGAAATTATACTACCCTTCTAGAAAAAAGGGCAACAGGTGGTTATACATCCTTTGCTTCTTTAAATGCTCTAGTTATGGCCTTGTATGTTTGCCAAATTAAGGGAGGTCCTAAATTGAATAAAGTAAAAAGTGTTACTTTTTCATATTTGAACTACAGTAACCTAAAATGGAGACACATAAGGTATAAATAGGTGTACTTTTAAATGTTAAGACACAGAGGAGAGACTTGGAGACAGACGCTGCTCCATCTTAAAATGACAGAGAGGCTGACATGATGACATGTTCAGAAGGGTATGTTAACCTATTAATGATATTTGCAAGCATGTAATTTAAATCTTATAAACTTATAAACTCTGCTATAATGGATTTTATATTTTTATATAATAAATATCCAAAAGACAATCTTGCTTCCAAGACAATCCTTATTTTATATTGTATTCTCAATTATTTATATATGTTAAATAGAGGATCTCTTACACTATATAAAATTATGGCTAAGATATCTGTATGGTTAGCCCTACTAAGTTCTATGCTTTAAGACATTATAGTGGTAAATAAGGGAACCACCAGCGGTTACAGTAGTCCTTCAACATAATTCAGGCATTATGTTCTAATTGGCACCATAACACCAGCTTGTTAATTCGATTTTCTTCAGGAAGGATCTAGCTTGCTCAGATTTCCCATAGAACTATATATTTTTCTGTTTAGTATAAATAACTTCCTTGTAAACAAATATGCCTTACTTATACCTACCTGGTTATTTTTAGTCCTGGGGAAGATGGGCATACCTGCATAGTCATAGGGGACGGCTGGGCATACCTGCATAGTCACAGGGGACGGCTGGGCATACCTGCATAGTCACAGGGGACGGCTGGGCATACCTGCATAGTCACAGGGGAGGCTGAGCGTATCAGGATATGATTTTGAGTTTAGTGAATAACCTGGTTCTTATATAACCCCTTCACTTTGCTAGGCTGCAGGTTTTTTTTTTTTGTTTGTTTTTTAATACTAATGCAGGTGCCAGGAGCAGACGTAACATGCTAAATCTTGATATAAATTGCTAAATCTTGATATAACTCCTAAATTTATTTCCCATATTGGACCATAAGCTGGTTTGGACTACTTTTAATAGGGTAACACAGCAGTTAATGCTGAGGCGATGCTGATGACTTGAAAATTTCACACATTTAACTCCCTTCTTCGCCCTGCTGTTCCTCCTCCACCCACTAACTTGACCGCCTCAGACTTTGCAACTCACTTCACTGACAAGATCTCTACAATCAGAGAAGATATCTCTCATCTTTCTTCTTCCCCTTACAATACTTCCCCTAACTTCACTCCCTCTGCTGTTCTATGTTCATTCGCACCAGCTACACTGCTCTTCTCCGGTCCTCCCGCCCCACCACCTGCTCCCTAGATCCAATTCCCTCGCATCTCATCAGTACTCTGTCTTCTCTTTCTCCACCTCTCACTAAAATTCTCAATCTCTCTTTCCCCTCTGGTATATTTTCATTGCGCTTCAAACATGCAACTGTAACCCCAATTCTCAAGAAGCCCAATCTTGACCCTAACGCCCACTATCGTCCTATCTCGCTACTGCCTTTTGCATCCAAGATCCTTGAACGAATTGTGTATGCAAGATTAACAGACTTTGAGTCCAACTCTCTGCTAGACCCGCGTCAGTCTGGATTCCGCGCTAAGCACTGACCAAAGTATTTACTTGCTGCAAAATCTCGTGCTCACTACTCTATCCTAATTCTTCTTGACCTGTCTGCGGCTTTTGACACTGTTGATCATCAACAGCTTCTGCTCATCCTCCGCAATATCGGTCTACAAGATACTGCTCTCTCCTGGTGCTCCTCCTACCTCTCCCAGTGCTCTTTCAGTGTTTCTTTCTCTGGCTATGCTTCTTCTCCCCATCTCCTCTCTGTTGGTGTCCCCCAAGGTTCAGTCCTTGGTCCCCTACTGTTCTCCATCTATACTGCCTCCCTTGGTAAACTCATTAGCTCCTTTGGCTTCCAATATCATTTCTATGAAGATGACACGCAAATCTACCTGTCCTTTCCTGATCTCTCCCCGTCCTTCTTGGCTAGTGTATCTGACTGCCTCTCTGCTGTTTCTAACTGGATGGCTGCCCACTTCCTTAAACTAAACCTGACCAAAACTGAAATTCTGGTCTTTCCTCCCTCAAGTGTTACTCCTGTGTCTGTCTCCCTGCTACCATCAGCTCCACCACGCAGGCTCGCTGCCTAGGTGTTCTCTTTGACTCCAACCTCTCCTTCAAGCCTCATGTTCAGTCTATCGCCAAATCCTGTCATTTCCATCTCAAAAACATTGTGCGCATCCGCCCCTACTTAATGCAAGGTGCGACTAAGGTGCTGGTCCATTCCACTGTCCTTTCTCGCCTTGACTACTGTAATCCGCTTCTCAGTGGTCTTACGTGCTCCCAACATGTGCTGTTACAGTCCATAATGAATGCGGCGGCGAGGCTCATCTTCCTGTCCACGCGCACTGCCGATGCCTCACCCTTCTGTCAGTCCCTACATTGGCTTCCTATAAAATATAGAGCTCAATTTAAAATTCTGGTTCTTGTTTTCAAATCTCTACATAATGCTTCTCCCACCTATCTATCCTCCCTTATACACAAGTATGTCCCGTCTAGGCCCTTACGATCTGCTGAAGACTTACGTCTTTCTTCTGTCCGTACTCCCACTTCTGATGCTCGCCTTCAAGATTTCTCGAGGGCTGCACTGTTCCTGTGGAACTCTCTTCCCTCCTCCGTTAGATGCACACCCAGTCTTCACTCCTTCAAAAAATTGTTAAAAACCCACTTCTTCATAAAAGCGTATCAGTTAAACTGTTAATAGCTACTGACTGATTCCAACTGTCATTAGTCTAATACGACCCTTACCTTTTTGTCATTTTACCCCACTCCCTCTAGCATGTAAGCTCATTGAGCAGGGCCCTCAACCCCTCTGTTCCTGTGTGTCCAACTTGTCTGGTTACAACTACATGTCTGTTCATCCACCCATTGCAAAGCACTGCAGAATTTGATGGCGCTATATAAATATCATAATAAGAATTTATGAGTAGCGTCTGCAAAGCCCCTTTTAAATGTTTGTGTTAAAAAGGCTTCTCTCTGCTGGAGCCTTATTTACTGGTCTGTGGGGTTCTGGTCTTATTTTCCATAAACTCCTGTCCTTCAAGATTAAAAAAAACAATTAGTTTAACTCCCAGGCAGTTACACACATGGTGTGTGTGTATCTTTATAAACTAATGACCGCCATACTGCATGTTCTGTCATATTATATACCGATCACTATACCATTTGCAGAGCTGCCAACAAACTTTCATTCAGCTAGCTCAATTTAACCTGTGGGGGGAAGAGAGCGCCTTTGTACTTGTGCATGTTGCCAGTGTTGTCATTTTTCTCGACCCATCCAGAAATTTTTTTAGAATAACGTCCAAGCAAAGGTGGCAGCAATCAAAGGCAGAGCCATAGAGCTGCTTGGACTGCTGTTTATTTGCTCAATTGAGATATCCAAATGTGAAAGAACCAATGTAAAACAGAGGAACCCTAAAAGAATATGCTTCCGATATATTTACTACTAATAAACATCGATTTTTCCCTATTTTTATAAGTGCCGAATTAAAATATTATGTTGCTTGTATCTGATGATGCTTTTGAACTTGAACATTAATGTATAATGGTGCTTGATAGTGTGCAATTTTATTTATTTTTAAGTTCAAATGATATTGTGCTAATACTTATAATAAAACAAAACTCGGGTTCCTAAGTAATAACCAATATAATTTATGTCCACGAAATAAGAATTCTAATCCATTAGATACTATTAAAGAAGATATTTGAAAATGTATTTTTAAATACATTTTATAGTGCTATATATAAGTAAAATGGTGGCCTTAAATTTTAATTAACGGATGTTTTCTAATATTAAAGTGCAGATGATATTTGACATCTTATTATATTCACTCGAAGCCTGAATTATAAAGTGCAATTTACTAAATAAAATGAGGGATGAGATACAGTCCCTTTTTATTCTCTGCATTTACAGTAATTTACAGTTATTTTGGTTAAACACATCAGAATTAGTCACTCACATTGGTTGAGTTGGCACATGGATACGCATGTGAATATTAACACCACATCAAGGCTTCAACCATAGTTACAATTCACATATATTTTATTCGCACAGCATTCTTCTTATGCATTAAGACTTACACCTACTGCTGACCATGCACACATTTCACGTCTCCATTCATACACAGCCGGACTTATTAACTAGGTAATGATCACAGTCCACAGTATTGAAGCCGCTGTGCAGAGAGGAGAAACGTATCATGTGTCAGATGCCACTTTAACTTACTCCACCCTGGACATATCAAGTATCAAACACTGGCCTCTTCATTTACCTCATATCCCACAGGAGAACGTGCTGGTTGCATTTGTAATCCACAGGCTTGGTACACTGTCATCATCAATATGATTCAATTTATAATTCTATTCCTCCCTCCCGGTTCCCCCCCTTTATCTCTTTCTTGTTATTGGTTTATTTTTGTCTGTTCTTTGTATTGACTATCCTGATAGTATCAGAGCCTATTCTGTTTGGTTTAACTTCTATGTACTTTTTTTCTGTCTGCCCGGTTCAGGGTTGTAACGTTTTGCACACAAGGGGTTAAAACCGTTTAGGTGATCGTCCCCTTCCAGAGATGCAGGCACAGCTACTGCAGAACACCAATCCGCCGAACAGGAAACCATACGAATGCTGTAAACAGCCGAATAGGAAAAACCATACGAATAGGTTTACACTCCTAGCAGTCAAACTGGAACAGCATACAATAAATCCCCCCAAGAACGAGACAAAGCTCCGTGTTGAGGGTCAAGCAGTGAACAGACAGAGCTGTGGGTTTATTGTTCCTATGTACACATTCTTACACATTAGTACCACCCACAGGGTTTTGGAACACAACCAATAAACACATACAATACACTCACACTCCCACACAAATTCCTCCCCTCTGCATGTGATTCAATTACCTTACACAATGGGTAATGTAATTTAGCACATGCAGAGAAATACAATTTTTCCACATTATTCATAACTTGAAAAGTATGCATCACATTCACAAACTTACATTTTCAGAATCAGCATACTCCAAATACAAACATATGTCAAAATCATACAAATTGGTCCAATGGTTCAAAAGATAGATCGTAATCCTTTGTGACCACAGAAAGCATGGCTTTTCTGCCCAAAACCAGTTCCACAGAGTCTTCTATCCTGGAGATAATTAGAAGTAATCCAATTATCTCCAAAGACAGAGGCAAAACTCCATTGAACACATGGCAGCAAAAGACAGTAAAATACAATAAAATACACAAGGTTACATTTATGACATAAAATACAGACATGCAACATATGCCCAGATAGCTTAGGTCTGAGCGCACATTGTTACTGAATGGCGCTCAGAGCACACACAGTTCAATTGCCATGGAGCCAAAGTCTTTCCCATAGTCTTTCATTATACGAATGGGCTCCATGGCATAGCTAACTGCTCAAACAGGGCAAGCACCAAATGACCCGGCTTTCATGTCTTCGCAGGGGAAATTCAAGCGTTTCAACATGGGGCCATAGTCTAAAGGCAGCAGGCGAGCAACCAGGCTTCTCCAATGCAATGTGGCGAGATTGGTCTCGTCACAAGGGTTATCTTACCCTACTTCACTCTTTCTCTTTATATAGTTCTTTATGTGATACACCGACAGCCTAATAGATAATCCAATTTGTTTATCCATGTATCGCATGCCTCTATTTGTTTGTATCCATTTCCCAAATGTACAAATATTCCTTTTTTCCATTTTTGCTTGCCATGATACTTGTTTTATCACTTCATTAATATTTGGAGTTTTCCAATTTCTTGCAAGTAGTAGTTTTGCAGCCCTGATTATATGTAGTATCACCATTGATATTTTTTTAGTAATTTCTGGCCAATGCAAATTTAGCAAGATCACGTCTGGCTTACAGGGTAATTTTACTTCCGTTAGTTGATATATTATCTTAATTATTTCTTTCCAGAATTTATTTATAGAACATTATTGCCACCAGACATGGATCAAATTACCTTCAGCAGTTTTATATTTCCAACATCCATCTGGTAGTTCAGGATAGATTTTTTTTTTTAAACGTTGAGGTGTTAAATACCATTTGTTTGATAGTTTGAACTGGGTCTCTATTAAATTTAAGCAATGCATATTCTTGTTCAATTTATTTAAGGAATTTATCCATTGTTGTTGTTCTATGGTTGTTTGTAATTCTTTTTCCCATTTGTTAATGCTATCGGTTTATCATGTCTCCATCCATATATAATTTTTGCGCATTTAGCCATTAAGTTTTTATAATTCTTTAGTTCAAATAAATGAATAAGATTTCTAGTTTCCTCTTAGTTACTACAAAACTTTTTTTTAATCTTTATTTGTCGTGGATGGATTGACAAACAGATTTGCACAGCCACAGTAGCGGATACAATCTTATCAATAAACAATGGTGAACAATAGTGTGGCTTGACTGCTGACCCAACCAGTCCCCACCAACAACTTGTTGCCCCCCAATAATACACGGGACACCTCGTTCTTGTGGATAAGGGCAACGGTCACAGCTTTATTTAAATTAACATTTTAACTCAGTCCAAATCTGCCAGCTGTTGGGTGTTTGCCCAACAGGAAGTTCTCACACTCATTTTGTACCATGAGCCTCGACAGCCAGCTCCTCGCAATCAGCTCCGTGCCAGCTGTCGTCTCCCCAATGTTCCTTTCTTCCTCTGCGCTGTCCAGGCTAACCACCACTACACTGCATGGGCATTGCCCCGACAGCGCCTCCTCAATTCCAACTTGCAGGCCCATGTTAAAGATGTCCAACCCAATGGGGGACAGATGCACCCCTTCACGTCTCATCAGTGCATCATTGTCCCCTTCCAACTCCACATGTCTTACCACTATACCACCCAGGTGGCGCACGAATAGGGACATGGTCATATTGACCTTCCGCCTATAGAGCTCCAGGGCCTTACCATTTCCCTCGGTTTGCCAAACCGGGCGAGGCACGATCTCGAACCAGGCGAGGGTCAGGTCCCCAAACAACGCAACACAGCGGGCCACGTCATGCCGCATCGCGTGCACCAGGTCCACCGACTGTCGCCTTTCCAACATCGTTCCCGCCCATGTGAATCACCGGCCCCGACACGTAGCGCCGGAGCTGAATCAGCTCCGCATATAACCCGTCCCAGGTCAGCCCCCGGATACCCCTCCAAAGTACCCTTGCTATTTCATACGGGAAACCGAGGTTCCGGCCATAGGGTCTAAACTCAGCCCGCCTAGCTGCCCAATACACGAAGGAGTGTCCGATAATCCAAATAAAATGCGGGGAAGAACCTACAACGAAACAACAAAACTATACCAACGCTGCGCCAGGGCGCACATAGAGCTGACACCACCCTGACTGCTATCGCCCCAACCGCTTGAGGGCCTTTGATGGAAGACCCAGCATGACTCGCCTGAGTCGCTGCTCCAATCCTGAAGGAATGTGTAGTATACCGTCCGGGGCACAGTCCCATACTTACCACCCCAGCCCGAATTGAAATCGGCTGAGGGATGACCCATCTCTATGCTTGAACAGCGACCCTGCTCTCAACCCCCGTACCTCCAAAAACTCCTGCAGCAACCTAACCGCGCAGACCTCCCGATCAATAGCCTTAATCCGAACCGAAGTGCCTACCCCTGATTGGTCCATCTTTGACCTCCGGATGTCGAAACCTGGACATCCGCTATCTGTATGGCGGCCGGCGCCCGCGTACTTGGGGCCACCAACTCGCCTACGCGTAAGGCAGCAAAGAAACAAATTGCAAAGGCGTCCCTAAACAGGAGCACTTCGTAGTGAGACCCACATATCTGCGGAAGCCGCTCCAAGAGGTTACACAGTATTTATAGGAAATCAGACCCCGGGGGTCCGGCCTGCGGTCCCGCTTCCACCCCTTCATGACCCGCGTGACGCAGAATGCCTTGGTAGCATCCTGCAACCCACACCACTGAAACAAAAATGACTAGGCTGATAACGCTATATCAGCCGCCGCTGCTGACTTACCACCTCGCTGAGTGACTCCAACAACGCAAGCGTGGCTGACAAACTACCTTCCTCCGAGCACGCTTCACTAGCATTGCAGACCTCCGTCCATCTCCGCCACACCGCAGCGTACAACCTCCACGTGGACTCCGCCAACGACCCCCTCACCAACGACCCCCTCACCAACCTGATCAAATTGTGGAAACCAGGTCCCAAATGCCCGCCGGGCACGAGGTTCCAACCCGATCTGCCTCTGGAGCCGCCTCTCGAAACCGGTCCCACTGAAACCGAGAGAGAGAGTCGGCTGTCATATACCGCTCCCCAGGCACATGACGTGCAACCAGTCACAAATTCCTCTCCAAACTAAGCAAGACTAAGTGCCGTAGCATCGACAAAACCAGGGGGGATGAGGACGTGGACCGGTTGATCACATGGACAACACTCATGTTGTCCATGTGCATCACCACCTTCCGGTTAGCTAACTCCAAACCCCAAAGTTCCACCGCCACTACAATGGGAAATAGCTCCAGGAACGTTAGGTTACCCCCCAATTCGGTCTCCAGCCAGTGGCGGGGCCAGGCTTCCGCGCACCAACATCCTTGAAAATAGGCTCCAAATCCCACTATTTCGGACGCGTCGGTGTACAACTCCAAATCCGTGTTGGACACCGCCGGGCGGAGCCAGCAAGATTGCCCATTGTACCTACCCAAAAATGAGCTCCAGAGGCTGCTTGACTCTGATCGACGCTAAGGACAGGCGCCGACAAAAAGCCTTCCCCATCGGTAGCACCCGACAGGCAAAGTTCAGATGCCCTAGCAAGGCCTGTAACTGCCGGAGCTGCAACTTTTTCGCTCCTTTTACCGAATCTACCAGCTGCAACAGGTGAGTCAGTTTTGCATGCGGCAACCGGAATACCATATTCCGCGAGTCCACTTCAATACCCAGGTAGGACAAGACTCCCACCGGGCCTACCGTCTTTTCCTCCGCTATTGGCACATCAAAATCTGATGCGACGGCTCTAAAGGAATCCAAGAGCCCCACGCAGTCATCCGACTCCCGCGGACCCAAAACAAGAAATCATCTAAATAATGAGTTAGCGACGTTAACCCGGAAACCTGAGCTACCACCCATTCTAAAAAGGACGCGATCATTTCAAAATACGAACAGGAGATAGCGCAGCCCATTGGCAGACACATATCAAAGAAACAGGAACCCTGAAACTGGCAGCCCAACAGGTGAAAACAGTCTGGGTGGACCTGGAGCAGTCGGAAAGCAGACTCAATGTCTGACTTGGCCAGCTGAGCTCCCCTTCCCGCCTCCCTGACTAACTTCAGCGCCCGATCCAAGGACTCATAGCGAGCGTGCAACTCCTCCTTAGCAATGTCATCGTTCACCGACCCACCCGAGGGGTAGGACACGTGGTGAATGAGACGAAAGGAGCCAGGCTCCTTCATGGGGACCAAACAGAGCGGGGATACCCGCAAATTGTAAAATGGCGGCAAATCAAACGGACCAGCCATCCTGCCTAACTGAACTTCCTTCATCAACTTATCTCTTAATATCGCTTCTTTACCCACAGCCGAATGCAGATGGTCCGCCGATGAAGGGGAATCCGAATGAACAAACGGAATCCAAAACCCTACCGAAAACACCTCCAGCAGGACCTCCAAATCCACATTCCAGAGCTCTCGGACAAAGAAAGCCTTGTGACTTATTGATAACATCTGTTACTTATGTCAATCCACACATCCATATATATAATCAATAGAAACATAGAATATGCAATTTTCTACATTCCCTCTGTTTATGGTTTGTCTTAAAACCATAACACAATATCACTAACGTTTCCATTCATACATCACTCGTATCACAGTCATTGAACATAGAACAAGATGTAGTCACAACTTTCTATTATATGAGAGTTCTTGGAAGGTCGAGTTTCTATCCCTCATACTGCTTACTTTACTTCAAAACTCCCTCTGTTTCAGCTATGTATTGATATCCATATCCATGTTACATCATAACTACTTGAACATAATATATACATATATATATAACAATAATAAATGAATAAAATATATTTACAAATGTTGATCCAAAAAACAATGTAAAGCAATGAGAAAGATCTACCTGCTCAGGTACAGTCATGTCTTTGTAGACAACAAAATCAAGATGATAACTTTCTAAAAACTGTGTATCACTATCATACTCCTACAGATATATATAGCATAGTATTTTCATTCTCAATACCTGATATTTTTTAAGCACCAATACATGTATTACTATAATATACGTCCACTTATACTTCCATGAATCATACGTTTTCTAGTAACTTAAACTCTTTAGGTCATTTGTATTCATGAATTACATTCCTATACAATAATACCACCTAGTGATAATTGTATCATTACTTTACAATCATAGTATTTAATTTGTATATTCAGTAGGCTCTCACTAACTGAAATATACCAACACTACTTATAAGACTCATAGTTTGCAAACCTTCAAAGGTTGTGTTGTTATCAACCATAAAGTTTTATAATTCTTCAAATAATGTTCATGGTGTTGACAATACTTATTGTTCTAGAAATTCTCCACCCAGAAATATTTCTATCATAGATTTTTTTGTTTACATAATTATAATTTTGACTACTATTCTACCTTGTAGTAACAAACTTTTCATTCAATAGAAACATAGTTTACTTTAAAATAACTTGGAGAGAATAATATAAATTAATTAGCATCACTCTCTTAGTTAGCATTGTGATGACTTATTACTGTAATACATCTTAAAAGCAGGATTGTCCTAATGTTCTGACCAATCCGTATTCCTTAGTACACTTCAACTGACTAATATAAAATAAACAAAACTTGGGGTCAGAAACTCTTATTCCTAGTCAGTCTCTTACAAACTCAGGGTAATCATAAAACAACTTAACGTATTCAATTCATTGGATACCGTCATATCCAGAAACCAATTCTCCCTAACATATACCTTTATAGACTTAGGTCAAATATAATTGTGTACTATACTCTTAACTAAACTTCAATTCAATTCCTCTTGGATCTCTGAACTCTTATATCCAAGACATTCTTAATGTATACCATTACTTAATATAAATCAATATAAATTATCCTTAGTTTTCTTCCTTATGTTACCATTGTTTGTTTTACTTCACCTCGATTATAAACAAAATATTTATTCTAGTGAATCCATGAAATACTATTAAACTCAATCTTTGTAGTATTAAGTAACCATGATCCTTATTTTATCGACTTCATATTTTATCTACCTCTGATACTTCTCATCCTATGTATAGGTAATAATGTAATAGTTCTCTTCATAATACTTTCATAATTTTACTTTGTGTTACATATTTATAAATACTCTTGGTATTAATACTCATAACTGCTAAATAACTTTTCATTGTTTGTTTTCTTCTTCATTAATATTTAGGAATTAATATTCATGTTAGTGTCAATCTTTTATTTCTTTGTAAGTCTGTTAATATCCTGTATCGAATGAACTCTAGAATCTTCCATCACAGTTTACAGATCAGATGAAGTCTTTCCAACAGTCGATGTCCAGTTGTCTGAAAGAATGCTTTCCTGATTTACTGCCACAAGGATCTGTCACGCTTTACCTACATTAAAACAAAAAACATGTGCAGCATCAATACAGTGGCTTACAATGTTTATATCTCATTATTATTATTATACAGTTTAACAATGAATTATATTGACTACGCAAAACATACTCATTTCTTCTCATGAGATCTACCATCTAGTGGTCATTACATTTATGCCATGTGATGTATAATCTTAAAATTTCCTTTATATTAAAATCTTTCAGAATTTTTTAATTTTCCAAACGTTTTATTAATCATACCCCCCTTTTAAACTGTTTAATAATCTGGAGGTATAACTTAATCACATATCAGATGTTACAACAAAATATTGTTTTCCACTATACTTTAGCAATATCAGCCATCTTGTCTTAACACTGGCACCATTTTGTCACATGAAACAAACTACAAAAACATATATTGTTTCCTACATCAAATCTATCTGCAAAGCTAGGTTTTATTCTATCAAAACTTTTGTCTTCTATATAATCAAAACATATGTATGTCCAGGCTTTGCAAAATATAGTAATCCATTATCAGTCATGATATTAAAATCTCATTCTCATGAATTAAATCAAAGATTTTAAATCAACCACAGAAGTAACAAGGAATATATTCATTGTTTTTTTTCCTTCTGTAAAATGATTGGAGTTACTGTATAATCGCATACACCCAATATAACATACATTGCATGTTCCTAACTGCTACATTAGTGTATTTCATTCTGCCATATTTGCAAACTTGATGTCAATTTTTATTTTAATTAATTAACCTAATACTTTCTTATAACACACATAAAAACAACGAAAAAACAGTTCAGACTAACAATTCATTAAAACAACAAACTAACATAAATCTCTATTCTTGTGTGCTGTTCTTAATTCTGGAATCAGCCTGTGTACATCTGTTGGCACACATCCATGCTCATTCCCTAAACTGATCATATCTCTTCAATTTATCTGATTCTTATAACTTTCTGTGTTACACTGCATTGCTTGTCTGTCTCCTAATTTCGATTTAGCTAAAATTGCTCTTATTTGTCTGATTATCAGTTTACAAGGAAAGGCCTTTATTGATTTATCACTACATGTATTTTCTCTGTCAAAATTTTCAATCAACAAATTTAATTTCTCATTTTCTTTTGATTTGATATCTCGGATAAAATATCTGCAAGACCTTAAATAATGTTGTTTATTGCGCCAAAAACAAATAACTTTAGGATTTATATTCTTCCTTTCATTGCTAACTCTGAAATTTCTAGTTGAGCAAATTGGGAGTGGCTCAGCTGCCTATATGACTCTTTTACACTGAGTCCACGAAGAAGGAGGAGGGGACGAGGGGTGTCAAATCTGCACTTCTTTCTCTGCCTAATTCCACAAGTAGTTTTAACCCTTTCATTATTGGTTTCTCTCCTTAAGTTATCCAAGATCAAAGCAACTTCTGTCAAAGTGCTTTTTTCTCTAGCTAACACAATTGCCGTTGGATCTAAATCTTGAATTTTTTTCACAAATTCATTAATTAACTGATCTTCAGGAAAATTAGCAACAAGTTTATATGCACTTTCAAATTTTACAAGAAAACTAAATATATCCTCACCCTTGTGTGGTTTTTTTCCAACATCTCAGTGTCTGCAAAATCATTCCCTGTTGTTGTTTTATTTGTGTTAATCTGTCTTGCTTATTACCATATATTATTTCATCATTGTCCTCACATTTTACAGGCGTGGTCAGTCTACATGCCATTTGAGTCTGCAGCCATATTTTAAATAGTCTATTCATTTGTTCGTCATTTAGGCTGTATTTGTCTAAATTAGACTCAAACATTTCAGCATTAGTAAATGCATCCACTGACGTGTCATAAACTGGAATACATTTCACAATTTTCATTAATTGTTCATGGATTTTCAAATTAAGTTTTGCAGCTCTGTCTTGAAATTTACATTTTTGCAAATCACTCTGTGTGGATACATTTTTAGTATCTATTGGTTCTGGGATTAGATTCTGTGCCTGTATTTTTCTTGTATTAACACACACTTGCTTTACTTCATTTCTAAGCTGGCAAAAAAGATAATTTCTTAATTCAACTCTATCCTCTAGTTCACAGACTGTTTCTGACAATCTCTCACAATTACAGCATGTGCTCTCTGTTACCTTGTTACACTGTTCATTTAAATCTGATTTGTCTTCTGTTAACCCATACAAATCTATTTCTTTATCTGCTAATTCTAAATTGTCTTGACCTGCACCTCGTTAACAAATCAATACATTGTAAGTACAGACTAGTTTCATAACATTTCTGATCTTTTGTTTTTTCTTAACAATTTCTTGTCAATTTTACTATTGGCAATTCCACATTGTGTGTATAAAGATTGCCGCAATACAGCATCTGAATAGCTTCTATTAAATGCAAACTGCAATTTACTTTTCTCTGCAATATCATTTATGAATTCCGTGTTACTCACCAGATCAGTTATTTATGTTTATTTCGTTGCTTCGTCCACACAGCTGCGCAGTAGTGGGCTTGAATCTGGATGATTGCCAATCTCTGCCACGTGCTTGCTTCTAGAATTCACGTTGTATCTTGTGCTTTTTGTCTCAGTTGTAGAAAATAGTCTTGTACAGTCTTTGTGATTTGAAAACTTTTTATTAGAAACCACAGTTCTTCTGTGACAGTCTAGATTCTTTTTTTTTTCTCTTCATGTTTGTTTTCCCAGTTCCAAAATAGCTTTGTAACTCGATTCTTCTCTCTTTCCCCTTGAAGTGGGAACAAAACTTGAATAGAAGACTGGCTGGCTAGCCAATGTAAAATCTGGTTGGAACGATCATCACTGTTAAATCTTCTTACTTTTTTTCTTGTCTTCAGTAGTGATGACTTCAATGGGCAGGCGAATTTTAAAACCCACAGGGACTAACACCTGGACTGTGGCATGCCGGAGGGGGATCCATGGCAAAACTCCCATGGAAAATTACACAGTTGATGCAGAGTCTGCTCTTAATCCATAAAGGGCATAAATCACCTAACATTCTTAAATCACAATGGATATGGATTGACACCTGACATATTGACACCTTGACATATGGATTGACACCTGTCCTCAGAGCCCCTGCCTCTGATACACACTGACACAGAGCAGAATAGAGACTGTTCCTCCTACATAGGGTCACTTGGCAGATATGGATTGACACCTGTCTTCAGAGATCATGATACACACTGACACAGAGCAGAATAGAGACTGTTCCCCTACATAGGGTCACTTGGCAGATATGGATTGACACCTGTCCTCAGAGCCCCTGATACACACTGACACAGAGCAGAATAGAGACTGTTCCTCCTACATAGGGTCACTTGGCAGATATGGATTGACTGTTCCCCTACATACACACTATTGGATCTCGCAAAACTTACCAAGGATCTAAATCATGTTCCCGTATCGTACATGAAAAACCTACTCATACAAAATCTCTTCCCAAACGTCATTTCGTTCAAAGTGGAGAGAATGTTAAAAAAATATTTTTTTGTTTTATGTATGTATGTGCAGCAATGAAGGAAAAAAGGGAAGATTACTATGTCGAGACGAAAGGAAAGAGGTTTGAGAAACTCTAATGATAAGAATGTTAACTCTTAATGTCCAAGGTATGAACACAATAACAAAAAGGTCTTTAATATATAAATATTTAGTCACCGAACATATTGATTTGGGATTTTTGCAAACCCATTGGACCCATTGGAGGCAATCAGATAAACAAACGTGGGGTGGAAAAAAAATCCCGCTTATTATACAGGCCTCAAATAGAGATAAAAAAAATGCGGTATAGCCATAATATTTGGTGAAAAAATAGAGGTAGAAATAATTCATCAAATACAAGATGTAGAAGGCAGATTTTTGATATGTAAAATCAATTCTAAGATATTTACATTTTGTAATGTTTATCTCCCAAATTATTCACCAGCTTCTTACTTAAGATCTATTCTAGAAAAAATAGAAGAAGTAAAAGTAGGAAATTTAATATTGGCTGGAGATTTTAATTTTTAGTCATTGATCCACAATTAGACAAAAAAACTATGAAAGGAGTTAAATAAATAAGATGGTAGTTAAGCTAAATCCTTAAACATAAAAGATTAATTTAATTTGTTCGATATCTGGAGAATCCATAATCCAAATCTGAGAGATTATACACACTTCTCTAAAGTCCACTTTTCTTATTCAAGGTTAGACATGATCTGGATTGATCCTAATCTTATCGATAAAGTTCAAAAAGTAAATATAAACGAAACAGTTTGGACAGATCATAACGGTGTAGTATGTGTAATAGAAGTAGGAAAAAATTTAAGAGTCATATAGTTGGCGTCTAAATGACAGTTTGCTCCGTTTTGAAGCGAATAAAAAATCTATGGAAATAAACATAAATAATTATTTTAAAGAAAATAACACAGAGGATATCGATCCATCCATTTTGTGGTGCGCCTTTAAAGCAGTAATAAGAGGTCATTTTATTAAACTCCAAAGCCAAACTGATAAAAGTATTAGTCTATCTCACCTTTATGGTCAGTTAGGGAAGCTGACTCAAAACAACAAACATAATCCAACAGTTGAAAATTCTGAAGAAATATCAGCTATAAAGGACAACATTAACCAAAAATTAATGGTAGGAACGGTTAAAAGTTTAGATAGATTAAAATTAAAATATTATTCTAAGGGTAACAGAGCTGATAAATTGCTTTCACAAAAATTAAGAAAACAGAAGGGTATAAATAAAGTAGAAAAACTTATAAACAATGGAATAACTGCAGTAATTCCAAAACAAATAGGACAACAATTTAATGATTTTTATAGTAAGTTATATAACATTCCTCAAACTACGACAGATGAATATATTAAAAAAATCTAGAAAAAATAAATAACTTTAAATTAACAGAATCCCAAAGTGAAGCAATAAATAAAGATATAACTATAGATGAAATAATGAAAGCTATAAATAACTTGGAGTATAAAACCCCAGGTCCAGATGGATTTAGTAATTTATTTTATATAATATTTAAAGAACTAATTTGCCCTTATATGACTAATGCTTTTAACAGTGCAGCTAAAAGAGGATCTCTCCCAACAGAGATGTTAAAAGCTAATATTTTACCAATTCTAAAACAAAATAAAAACCCTACTGATGTTAAGAACTATCGTCCAATATCCTTGATAGATGTCGACACCAAATTATACGCTTCAGTGTTGGCCGCTAGAGTTAAAAAACTTTTACCATTGATCATACAGGGAGTGCAGAATTATTAGGCAAATGAGTATTTTGACCACATCATCCTCTTTATGCATGTTGTCTTACTCCAAGCTGTATAGGCTTGAAAGCCTACTACCAATTAAGCATATTAGGTGATGTGCATCTCTGTAATGAGAAGGGGTGTGGTCTAATGACATCAACACCCTATATCAGGTGTGCATAATTATTAGGCAACTTCCTTTCCTTTGGCAAAATGGGTCAAAAGAAGGACTTGACAGGCTCAGAAAAGTCAAAAATAGTGAGATATCTTGCAGAGGGATGCAGCACTCTTAAAATTGCAAAGCTTCTGAAGCGTGATCATCGAACAATCAAGCGTTTCATTCAAAATAGTCAACAGGGTCGCAAGAAGCGTGTGGAAAAACCAAGGCGAAAAATAACTGCCCATGAACTGAGAAAAGTCAAGCGTGCAGCTGCCACGATGCCACTTGCCACCAGTTTGGCCATATTTCAGAGCTGCAACATCACTGGAGTGCCCAAAAGCACAAGGTGTGCAATACTCAGAGACATGGCCAAGGTAAGAAAGGCTGAAAGACGACCACCACTGAACAAGACACACAAGCTGAAACGTCAAGACTGGGCCAAGAAATATCTCAAGACTGATTTTTCTAAGGTTTTATGGACTGATGAAATGAGAGTGAGTCTTGATGGGCCAGATGGATGGGCCCGTGGCTGGATTGGTAAAGGGCAGAGAGCTCCAGTCCGACTCAGACGCCAGCAAGGTGGAGGTGGAGTACTGGTTTGGGCTGGTATCATCAAAGATGAGCTTGTGGGGCCTTTTCGGGTTGAGGATGGAGTCAAGCTCAACTCCCAGTCCTACTGCCAGTTCCTGGAAGACACCTTCTTCAAGCAGTGGTACAGGAAGAAGTCTGCATCCTTCAAGAAAAACATGATTTTCATGCAGGACAATGCTCCATCACACGCGTCCAAGTACTCCACAGCGTGGCTGGCAAGAAAGGGTATAAAAAAGAAAATCTAATGACATGGCCTCCTTGTTCACCTGATCTGAACCCCATTGAGAACCTGTGGTCCATCATCAAATGTGAGATTTACAAGGAGGGAAAACAGTACACCTCTCTGAACAGTGTCTGGGAGGCTGTGGTTGCTGCTGCACGCAATGTTGATGGTGAACAGATCAAAACACTGACAGAATCCATGGATGGCAGGCTTTTGAGTGTCCTTGCAAAGAAAGGTGGCTATATTGGTCACTGATTTGTTTTTGTTTTGTTTTTGAATGTCAGAAATGTATATTTGTGAATGCTGAGATGTTATATTGGTTTCACTGGTAATAATAAATAATTGAAATGGGTATATATTTGTTTTTTGTTAAGTTGCCTAATAATTATGCACAGTAATAGTCACCTGCACACACAGATATCCCCCTAACATAGCTAAAACTAAAACAAACTAAAAACTACTTCCAAAAATATTCAGCTTTGATATTAATGAGTTTTTTGGGTTCATTGAGAACATGGTTGTTGTTCAATAATAAAATTAATCCTCAAAAATACAACTTGCCTAATAATTCTGCACTCCCTGTACATCAAGATCAAATAGGTTATGTCCCTGGCAGAAACTCTTATACAAGTATTAGGAAAATTGTTAACATCTTAGATGATGCTAAAAGAAATAGGGTTCCAGTTTTGGCTCTGTCGATTGATGCTGAAAAAGCATTCGACAGAGTCAACTGGATCTATTTGGATGCGGTATTGTCGCATTACGGTCTTGATGGTTGGATTAAGAAAGCCATCATGGCCCTTTATGCAAATCCATCAGCACGTACTAAAGGACCAAATATTACTGCCCCATGGTTCCAACTGAAAAACGGCACACGACAGGGATGTCCACTTTCACCGTTATTATATTTGCTTTCTATTGAACCATTAGCTGAGAATATCAGAAACAATAAAAAAATCTATGGCTATAAAATACTAGATGTAGAACAGAAATTAAGTCTATATGCTGATGACATCTTAATTACCATAACAAAACCGGAAATTTCATTAGATTTTTTAATGTCAGAAATCGACAGTTACAGTAAAATATCTAATTATAAATTAAATATAAATAAATCTATGATTCTGGACATTAATTTGGATGAACAAACTAAAAATAAGATCAAGGATAGATATTTTTTTATGGGTCGAAAACAACATGGACTATTTGAGATTTAAACTGACTAGAGATGTAAATAGAATAATGGAAATAAACTTCTTGGATTTACTACAAAATCTCAACAAATGGCTGAAAAACCGAAGAAATTTAGAAATATCTTTCTGGGGAAGGATAAATGTAGTCAATTCATACGTCATTCCAAAATGGAACTATATGTTCCAAATGTTGCCATTACGTATTTCTAACCATTGGTTGGAATTAATACAGAAAAGTTTCACTCAGTATATTTGGAAAAGTAAAAAACCAAGATTGAGTCAGTCAACACTAACACAAAAACTGAACAGAGGAGGACTGGCCTATCCTCTAATATCAAATAACTACAGGGCAGCGGTAATTTTACATATATATAGGATGCAAGTAGAAGAAAATAAAAATGAAAGTTGGTATAAAACAGAACTTATTGCAGGAGGAGTTCCCAGCTTGGATTGTTTAATTTGGAATACCACCAAATTTTTTCAAAAAAAAGATTATCCCAACATAACGTTAACACATTTAATGAATAGTTGGCTTAAAATTAAAAAGACCCTAAAAATAGAAAACAAAATTCCAACATATTCAAAATTAGATCTTGTAGAATAACAAGTTGCAGATATAAATCTAAAAAGCTGGAATCAAGCAGGAATTTTGCGACTGTCTCAACTACTTGTAAAAGATAAAATTAAAACTTTTGCTCAATTAACACAGGAATATAACTTACCATCAAAAGAGTTGTTTAATTATTTAAGACTTAAAAGTTTTTTGACGTCACATCTAATAGTATCAAACACTAATTTGAATAATGTGTTAAATATACTTTTCAATACAGACAAGATAAACAAACTACTCTCAAAAGCTTTGGTATTAAGCAAAATGTGCAATAAAGTAAAAACTCCAACAGCTATAACTGCCTGGAAAGAAGAATTAAATATGGATATAAATATCAGGCATTGGGGTTCCTCATTGATAGAAGTTTCGAAGTACATACACTCGCTAAATTTATTAGAAACTCATTTTAAAGTCCTAAATAGATGGTACTTAGTACCAGACAAACTGAACAAAATGTACTCTTCAGCAAACCATCTATGCTGGAGATGTGGCATAAATACAGGCACTTTTAAGCATATTTGGTGGGAGTGTAGTAAATTGAACAATTTGTGGTTTAATATTCAAAAGTTTGTCTCCGTAGATTTGAACCTTGAGTTGAGGCTCTCTCCGGAGATTGTCCTGCTCCATTTAAACTGGCCGGCAATGACAAATGATTCGAAAATTATTCTTATCCATCTTTTTTTAGCAGCAAAAATTGTGATTGCGAGAAGATGGAAAAATGATAGAGAAGTGTTATTGAGCAAACAAAAATTAAGTAGGAAAACAACAATTTGGATGAAATGTTGGGAGAAGATTGATAGTTTTTTTTTTGTTGTTTTTTTCTCCTACCTAAATTTAAAGTGAACACTGAGGCTGACTGTTAATGCTTTGGACAGTATAATATAATATATAATATAAGAGACAAAACATATTTTTACTCGATGAGTTTCTTCCCTTCTCGCTTGCTGCACTGTCTTGTTTATGTAGATGTGTAAGTCTAAAGTATTGTTTGTTCTTGGTTAATTGAAATGTATAAAGAAACATCTTATGGATGAATATCTTAAATAGGAAAATTGTTTCTTTACCATTTGTACGTAACTGCTGTATTGTATTGTCTTTTTTATGAAAGAAAAAAAAAAAAGGGGGAAACCCTTTAAATAAATATTATATTAAAAAAAAAATATATATATATATTTTTGTTCTGAGTGTGAGAAATGCTTTTCAGCCGCTTCTAATCTTAAGCATCATTTGAGGAGCCATACAGGAGAGAAACCTTATTTTTGTTCTGATTGTGGGAAATATTTATCTCAAAGAGGCCACTTTTATATTCAATCTATAACGGTGAAAAAAGTTTTTTGGTTTTAAATGCAAGCTATTGTGACACCAGTGAGTGAGTGGTGGCACTGGGCACAGTATCCACTGTGAGCCTGACACACCCGCTTTGAGACAACTAACTGCTATTCAATCTATAACAGTGAAAAAAGTTTTTTGGTTTTAAATGCACGCTATTGTGACACCAGATATGAGTGGCAAAGTACACTGGCAGAGGTCTGCAGAGCACACGCTGAAGGAGGCCTGACACCTGCTTTAAGGACACTGACTGCTATTAGCTTACACTGGAAAACTTTTTTTTCTTTGTAAATGCACGCTACAGACACACCAGATATGAGTGGCAACTGTCAAAGTACGCTGGCACAGGTGTGCAGAGCACAGGCTGTAGGCCTGACACACACACTTGAAGGACACTGACTGCTATTAGCTTACACTGGAAACCTTTTTTTCTTTGTAAAAGCACGCTACAGAGACACCAGATATGAGTGGCAACTGTCAAAGTACACTGGCACAGGTGTGCAGAGCACAGGCTGTAGGCCTGACACACATGCTTGAAGGACACTGACTATTAGCTTACACTGGAAACCTTTTTATAAAGCAGACTGATGTTCTAGCCCTAAAAAGGGCTTTAGGGTGCTGTTCTTACAGCAGATATCAGATGAGTCCTTCAGGACTGTAGTGGACACTGAATACCCTAGCCTAGCTATCAATTTCCCTATCTAATCAGCAGCAGCTACCCTTTCCCTCCTCTCACTAAGCATGCAGCTTCAGAATGAATCTAAAATGGATGCTGGGAGCGTCTGCTAGGGAGGGTGTGCTGCTGATTGGCTGGAATGTGTCTGCTGACCGAGAGGCACAGGGTCAAAGTTTGCTCAATGATGACGAATAGGGGGCGGATCGAACCACCCATGTGTTCGCCCGCGGTGGCGAACGCGAACACGCTATGTTCGCCAGGATCTATTCGCTGGCGAACAGTTCGGTACATCACTAGTCTTCAGTTGATTGCTATATTTACATACGTCTTTTCTATATATAGTCTTGGGCCAAATGCTCGCCACAATAATATATGTCTATATTATTGAAAAGTACTAATACGCAATCTGACTTACGGTTTCTTTAGGTTTATTCTTGGTTACGGATACATAATAAAACAACATAGGATGTTACAGGATAATGGACATTCAACAGCAGATGGTAATTGCTGGACTTCTTTACATACTTACATCTTTACATCGAGAGAGCCAGCAAGAGCGAGCCAAGAGCTGTGTTCTTCTGTTACTATATAGATGTGCTCATACTAACGTCAGCGTTTAACTCTAGCCATATAAGGACAAGACCCCCAAATCCACATTCCAGAGCTCTCGGACAAAGAAAGCCTTGTGACTTATTGATACCATCTGTTACTTATGTCAATCCACACATCCATATATATAATCAATAGAAACATAGAATATGCAATATTCTACATGGGTATAGGCTGAACGTGTGAGATTAACCAAGGATACACACATACGGGCTATGTTTAGAGACAGTGGTTTTCACTCTGTGAACTTAAGGGAGTTAACTGTTGATATCGTGCCCCTAGGTATAGGAACAGGGCAGCTGGGGCATGTATGAGCTCAGTCTAGGCACCCTTCATGCACTGAACACATCTTTTCATGGTTAAATCATACAATGTTAGCATTTGCCCCTACCACTGAAAAACATGGCTAGAGAAGTGGAGGTTAAATAAAGCATACTACAGGGTATGTGCCTAATAAAATACCATAATAGAACTAATTAACTATTTAACAGTGCAATCCCTGCGTCTTGCTAAAGTTTGTGCATCCGCTCTTTGCCTGGGTCAGCCGACCCCCTGCTGGGTTGTTAGAGTCCCGCAGATGTACCAGGCGCTTGCCCGGTGGTATGTCCATTTGTGAGTTTAAGTCCATGCTGGTTGTGTGGGGCAGACTTGGAGGGTGCCGCTTGGGTCTTTTCGGTGTTACCCGGTCCCAGCGCTGGGTTGTGTCGCTCCACGAGGGCCCCCTCTGCTTGCCAGCTTGATGGGCTGGGTTGTGCAGGGTACGTGTTTTTGTCTTTGCGGTGCACTGTTCTTGGTAAGGTCAGTCTCTTGGGTATGTGTGCCCAAGGGATCTTGTTTTCGTCGCCATCGTCTGGCTCTGTCAGCGTGGGGGGTGGGTTGTGTTTGCGTTGGGAGTGTGGCAGCAGTCCCTCGGGTGAGAGTTTAGTCAGTCTCCGTACCTCCTTTTGTTGCTCCTTCTCTGCCATTCGCCTCCAGAACGCGGCTAGTATGGAATCTAGCTTGGACATGAGTTCTGGTGGTTCTGTTCCACGAGCGCACGTGGCGGCAGCCATGTTGCTGGGCCGCGCCTCGTCTCTCAACTCTCCCGCTTTTCCTTTGAGAGTCTCGACCCGCGTGTGTCCTCTTGGGGTCGGACCGGGATAACCCCCACCGGTCCGGGGAGGGGGAGCAGGGCATTCGTGGAGCTGTCTCTCTGGTTTGTTGACGGGGAGAGTCGTTACTACAAAAAAACTTTTAATTCGTAAGTAGTACCTAAGAAGTAAGTAGTCCTTATGTAACTGGTCCATTTATTCCAAAGTGGTTGAAAGCGGAGAACATGAAACCCCATCCAACCCTGTCAGATGCTTTCTCTGTGTCTATTGACAGAATTATTATTCCATTATATTTATTATTCTTATATTATTCTTCTTCTGAGATTAACTGAGGATCATACCCAGGCAGCTAACAAAGCGTAGTCAGGACAAGCCGAGGTCAGAAATCCAGGGAAATTAAGCAAACAAACTGCCCAAGTCCCATACAGAGTGATTCAGAAGTTCAGATCTGTATGGTAGACTTTGAAACAGTCTGTTATGCAGAGGGCAGGTAGAGATATGCAGGTTGGGCAATAATAACTGGAGTCCTTTCGGACTCCTTTCGTGTAGCAAACACGGCACTTTCTTTGGGGAGCTTTTTTACTGTGGTTGGGATTCGGGAAGGGAAGTGTTTGCCACAAAGTCTTTGGAGATCTCTTGATTCCAAAAATCGGGGTTGGGGGGCGGGGTAAATAACATACAAGACAAAAGGCTTAGCATGAATTTTAGGAAAGGGCAGGGCTTAATTATGACCTTTTTTCTTTTTTTTTTTTTTTATAGAGGACATAGGCATTGAAAATTTAAATCTGGCTCATGTAGATTGCAATTTTCTTGTAACCAGGTCCTAGTTTTACGGTTCACCAGATAGGGCTATATGCATTGGTCAGCCAAGTCTACTCCCCCCATAAACTTGCTGTAGTCTAAAATGCACTTCAGCTTTTCCAGATGCTCAGTGCTACTTCTCACAGACATTGGCACTATACTTTCGTTGTGCAGTGTAGACAGCATGTATTCATGCTGCCTATCTGTGAAGTGAAGGGCAAGCAACTCATCCTGGCAGAGAGCTGAAGAGGAACCTCTACTGCTTCTTCCTCTTGCCAGGGTTTGGGGGAAACCCCTGTGATTCTTCCTCATTGTGCCACAGGCTAGGGTTTCAAAACAACATAAATGTTTAATTGCATACTGGTATAATGTCAACCCATAGCCTATATTCCTTTATTTAACAAGGGAAAGATTAGATTCCAAACAATTTTGCCACTTGTACCCACAGAATCAGGGCATCCTGGTGGGTCAAGATTGCTATCCTTCCCCTTGTAAATGCGAAACGCCCATGTGTAACCAGTACAGGATTTGCATAATTTATCAAATTTAACACCATATCGGGACCGCTTAGATGGAATATGTTGCTTAAATAGCAGTCGACTCTTAAAATTTCATAAGGGACTCGTCAAATGAACTAACTTTATCAGGGACATAATTTTCAGAATATTTGTCTGACAGGAGTTGGATAAAGTTTTATAGAGCCTGTCAAACAGTGGGTCATTTCTAGGGGGACATAGTGAGTTATTAAAATGAAGTAATCTCAGCAGTTGCAGGTAGTGATCCCTCTGCATAACCTCAGGAAAAAGAGGGGTAGCCAGGATGCGTTGCTTGTTCCAGTAGGACCTGATACTGGGCTTTTTAACTATACCCATCGATAGGGTTAAAGCCCAAAACCGCTTCATCTCTTCGACATCCGTGGGTCTCCACATATTCCTGTAACTATGATGGGAACCGGGATGTGCAGAGAGATACTACATTTGTTTGCTGAGCCATGAGCTCAAATACATTGTCCCACATAAAGAGCTCAAAAAAACTAATTGACTCGCAGTCATCCACTGTTAGTGATGCCAGGTGTAACAGAGAACGGCGGTATTTCTGGAGGCACCCAGTCTCCATCCGGCATTCTGTGCGTCCTCGTGAGTGGTGGTGGGGCACTATCACTTGAGGTCTCAGAGGCTCAATGTCAGAGGCAGTGATAGTGTCACTGTCTTGCAGAGTGTCATTGTCAGTGCCTGCCAGAATGGCGTACGCCTCCTCGGCTGAGTAGCGACGTGCCATTCTAGGGGGACAAATTTAGTGATATACTAAGGGGGTAATTATCTACCTGCGTAACACCCACTACCCACCATCAAAAACGCACGAAAAATAAAATGTCCTGATCACAGTATAGGCAGCTGCGATCAATACTGAAAAAAAACCTAAAAAAAGTCAGCCTGATCAGAGAGCCCTCTGATCACAGTGATCACTGATACAGTATTGTACTGCAGATATACTGTACAGTATAGTGATCACGGCAGTGGGGAAAGGGTTAACGGAGATTTGGGTTGCCTTGACTGACACAAAGGGTAAAAAAAAAATTAAAACAAATTTGTTTTTACCCCCTCCCCCTAAAAAAAATTAATATAGTACAAAAGTACTAAATCCCCTAATCAGGCTGATGACAGTAATATGCTGTGATCATCAATGTAAGGGTTAAATAAAATAATAATAAAAAAAACCTTTTTAAAGTATTAAAAACCTTTTTATCACAGGAGCTGCTAAGCAAACTATCTGCCTCTCTCTCAGATCGAAGTGAGGTGAGGAGCGGGGCAGAGACAATGTATCAGCCAGTGATTTGAGATCATTGGCTGACACATAGTAAGTGATCACAGTGACTGGCTGTCACTGTGATCACATGCTGCAGGTCGCAGTAATTGGCCACGGGGGTAGTGCCTGGGTGGTACAGGCATACCCACCACCGCGATCTGCAGAGGGGATAAGGGAGGCAGTTTCATGCGTCAGCCTGTCACTGCTATCAGACTATGCAGATCACGGTCACTAACCACAGGGGGACTGACTGGGTGGCCAGGCATGTCCCCCGACCGCGATCTGCAGTGGGCGAATGGCACCGGCCACATGGGCGGCAAGAATGGCTGGGACGTCCTATGCCGCCGGCGTTTAAAACCAGCCCCTTAAGGAAGGCATAAAACGCCCGCCGTCTTAAACGTGAAGTTAATATTCATCATAAAAGTATAGGAGAGGAATGAAAATGGTGACCTGATTTGTGGACAAATCGTAGAAGATTGGAAAACCATAATAAGGGTGGGATTCATTTTGTCTGTCCTACTGAACTCTGCTAAATTTTCTACAAACCTGAACCTCTCAATGCATTAGAAATATAACTGTAGTGATGTAGTAATTAAACTTAATTATTACAAAAACGCAGTACTGTTTCCTCACCTTGTATTTTTTTGTGTTTATGTGGCTATAGCTTGATGACTAAATCTGTGTGGATTTTGAGTATGAAAACCATTTTGCCTGACAAATCTGTCATGCAGTATGTGATATAACTATTCTTTATCCTAGAGTAGGACACAAGATATTTAAAGTTGTGTATGAGTTACATCTTGAGGTCCTCACTGCACGGATTGTTCTCGTCTGAAGGAACTCCTTGGAAAACCATAAAATAACATTTACTATTTGTAACAATCAACATTTACTAAGAAGGGCTTTTACTATGGTCCAAAAATGTTTACCATCAATATCAAAACTCCACAGCTACTGCAATCCTACTTGTTGCTGTGATCCATTATCCATGTTTTCTTTGGGGCTCCCTGGTCTTCAAGTGAGTTCATCCTCAAGAAGAACCTAGAAAAAAACCTAAACACACGTTTGTAAGAGTTTCCAGTCTTGGTATCTCTATTGCTCGATCTATCTATCTAAAAGGTCAATTTTATATCCTTTAAAAAAAAATCCTGTTTCATTTCCAACATTTCTGTTGCACATACCTCTGGTTCAGAGCAATTCCTTTTTAGTCTTCTAAACTGGCCAAAGGGTGTGTTATTCAGCAATTGTTTTTTTGTGATGGCTGCTTGCCAGAATAAAACTATGGTCTGCGACCTGTTTCCTAAATGTTTTAGTAGGAATCTTCCCTTCCTTTATGCAAATCTCAAATTAAAGAAATTAAATACTTTTTTGTTAGACTGATCAAAAGTGAACCGAAGATTGTAGGGATTAAAGTTCAAAAAATTGGGCAGTGGGGCCTGGGCATCATGGCAGCTGGCTGTTTTTTAGAGCGGGCTTCCAGCCTGATTCTCATGTTTTGCCATGCCAACTTCTCGACAGGAGGTTTTTGCCAACGCCTACCTCCTTGACAGACTTTTCTGATACCTATATTGCAGTTTTCCGTTTTTAGTATAGCCAGGTACACCTAGCTTGTTTATATCTTTACTTTTATTCTGAAACTTATAAAAATGAGGTATGTCTATCCAAGGTTTATTTATGAGCGATGTATGCTTCTCTTTAATGCCTTATTATATTGATTTGTAACTTGTTGCATTTACCTCAATAAAAAGATAGACAATAAAAAAAAAATTATGACTTGCAGGTCATGGGGCCCTTTCCAAATAAAAATAGTCGACTAGATTTACGGCAAACGTACAATTGTCCCAAATGAACTCATCCTCCGATTTCCCCATAAAGAGATAAGCCTAGCTTGGTGCAAATCTAGTCATCATGGCATTCCCTTCTACTTGCAGATAAAACTGCCCTTTACTCCAAAAGTAATTATGGACCAGGATAAAAGCCCCACAATTACCCAAAAAGTAATCTTGTAATTTCTTCAGAATGTGTGGCTAGAGAGTACTGAAAAGCATCACACCCCTGTAGATGTTCTATTACTGTATACAAGGATGTGATGTCAGCCATAGTTAAACAATCTTCCCATTGTATTTGGGAGAGGGTATTTTGTAATTTTAGTAGTATCAAGAAGATATGATTTTAATTTCTGTACTTATTTTTCAGAGTAACCCCATCTGAATTAGACAATTTAACCACCTTGCCACACATCTCCTTGATGTAAGGGCCCTAAGAAGTCAGGCTCCATCCTTCCTCCTTTTCGAACATGCTTCCTCATGTTATAAAGCAGGACCTCATCGCCAACACTTTACATTAACTCTTGTGTCATAGCACTAACCAAGTGCAAAGTTCTAAGAAAAGCCTGAGAAGAGAGAAAAAAAAAAAAACACAACTTGCCACTTGATATCATTAGTTTTCTCTTTCAGGCAGTTTGTCTGTCAGGCTAATTTCATTTCCTAGAAAAATGCACATCTGGTCGTTGAGCGTAGGAAAACAAATACAGGAGTATAAAATCTAATAAACCAACAGATTACAATGTAATTTTTACAACAATGGTAAATGGAAAGTACACATACTTGATTGTCAAATTCTCTGCCCTGGTCGTTGTGACAGACCACCTGGTAAACCATGACTAGTACATGACTGCTGGGAATAATACACTTTGCCTCTGTTTACCCAGGGCTTGAGATACAGATGACCGGCTGGCCAGTCTGTTTAAAATTGGTTAACATGTCCGCTATTTGCAATATACTTTATCTATATCCAATGCGTAGTGAATATACCCCTTGACAATTAAGAGCTGTAGAATATCTTGTAACAAGTAATAGGTGTTATGTCCTGTATGTTTCTGTCCGTCCTGCATGTTTATTTCCTGTTTTTCTCCCTTTGAAAAACATAGTAATATGATTTTATAACGGAGTAGTAAATATCGTTGATTCTTAGTGTGCATGCATATTACTTTGGAGTGCGTGGTTATAGTGAAATTTAGCTTTGTGCAAGGTCCGAACGTGAAGATGCACGTGCAAGGTCCGAGCGTGAAGATGCACCTGCAAGCTTGCCATAGGTTAAGATGTTAAGATCAGATGATTTTGTTTCAGATTGGATAATGCTTGTAAGACCACCCCTGTTTCTTCTTGAACATAAACTGTTACACAGCTCATTAAACGCTCAGAAGTTACTTTGAACCTTGTCTTGTATTATTCATTGGGGAACTCGCCAGCTGGTTTGTAGACAAGGTGAAATACAGAGAACTTAAACTTGATTCAAAAGGCCTGACAGAGAAAATTCCTCACTATCACACACCTATAATTAGATTCTCTCCTCCAAAGTGTCATGGAACTCTGGTTCGGATCGAGCACCAGCCACTATCCGCTGAAACTGTTGTGTGCTTTTGAGGAGTTGGTGAGGCATTCAGTAACACCCTGGACTTGGGGGAGCTCCATGTTCTCCAGAAAAGTACTGCCAGGAACTTCCACCCAGTGGCCTGGAGTGCTGTGCTGGATCAGAGAGTAGCTGTGGCCCGCTGAAAACTTAACTTCCACCTAACTAGGGCACCTCCGATCCTAGCACGGGAACCCTGTATTGTTTTTGTTAACCAGCACTGAGGTGTATGGCTGCTAATTAAATTACCATCTAGGTACAGGCACAGGGGATGTCACAATCTCATTGTTTTCCCGGGGGCCTCTTGTTGAGACCCCAGGTGTATATATATATGACAAGTTGCCAAAACAAATTCTTCACCCTTCACTAAGTCTCAACTAGTGTTTGGGTTAGACCGCTATACAATCTTTAACACCGGGCTATAATCCCTCCTATAGGCACTGGAAGAGATACTTAAAAGGGAAAGGAGAGCCTCCGCAGTGACAATCATTTGGGACAACCATGTCAATAGACCATTGAGCAAATATGCCATCTCACTTCAGCAGCAGATTTTCTGTAAAGGGAAAAGTCTCCACCCACTTTGAGAAGTTAATCAGTGGCCATCAAGATGTATTGAAAACCATCCCCTGTCTTTAAGAAAAGGTCTGGTATGTCAACCCAGCAAGCTCCCAGAGACCAGACACCAAATGTGATAAAACAAATGTTTATTTTTAATGTAGCAGTTTAATATACCGTATTTACTCCAATCTAATGTGCCATCAAATCTAATGCACACCCTTAATTTTTGAAACCTAGAAGCTGAAAAAATGTTTTTGCTAGTGAATGTAATGCACATTTGTAAGAAGATACTACTATACAAAATTGTGCAACAATTAAAATGTTTGTCATACACCATAGTAACAATGATGGTATTTCTATTTTAGTGTTACATGTTAAGACTATTTCTTAAGCAAACCTTTAAAAAATGTTCTTTAGAAAACTAAAGAAAATTGCAAGTTACCCTGGTTCTTAAGAAACATACCGGTAATTAACAAACTTGCAACATTGGTTTATTTACGGTTATCTTCATTACTTCCACCCTCCCACCATCGGAATCCTTGGAGAATGAATACGACACGTCATTAATTCTTTCCCCGTCATCCTCTGACTTACTCCAGAACATGTCATCTTCACTACTGTTTAATGCATTAGAAATACAGCATTTCTTAAATAAATTTTTAGAGGCGTTGTGATATATCTGAAAGTGGTAGAAACCGAGTGGGCAGTATCATGAGAAGCAGCATGCTTTATTTTTCCGGTTTGCGTCACAGAGCCATTTCTCGTACTGACTCTGAATGTTGGCTTTGAAAGGTTTTTTTTTTTAACACCAACATCCAAGGGCTATAAAAGAGATACCATCCCTCCAGGAATTACAAGTTTGCTGTTTAGGCTTTGGATAAAAAATTTGTCAAATGAACGCGAAATGCGTCCAAAGCATTGATTTTGGATTCAAAAGAGCACCTGGACAATGTGCCCAAACATTTTTAAGCCAGTCTAGCATTAAAGATTCAGTTATCCATCCCTTCTCTTGGTTTCAAATAATGACCTCATTAGTAGTGATGTCGCGAACATAAAATTTTCAGTTCTCAAACGCGAACTTCTGCAAATGTTCGCGAACGGGCGAACCGCCATAGACTTCAATAGGCAGGCGAATTTTAAAACCCACAGAGACTCTTTCTGGCCACAATAGTGATGGAGAAGTTGTTTCAAGGGGACTAACACCTGGACTGTGGCATGCCGGAGGGGAATCCATGGCAAAACTCCCATGGAAAATTACACAGTTGATGCAGAGTCTGGTTTTAATCCAAAAAGGGCATAAATCACCTAACATTCCTAAATTGTTGGGAATAACGTGCTTTAAAACATCAGGTATGATGTTGTATCGATCAGGTAGTGTAACGGTTACGCCTGCTTCACAGTAACAGACCAAACTCCCCGTTTAACGCACCGCAAACAGTCCATTTGCACAACCGCAAACAGTCCATTTACACAACCGCAAACTCCCCATTTGCACAAGGTTGGATACCAAGCTAGCCATGTCCCGTTCCTTGTCCTCACTGATGTCATTGAAGGTCTCTTCCTCCTCCCAGCCACGTACAACACCAAGGGTCCCCAAAAGGTGACAAGCCCCCTGGGACGCCTGCTGTGTTTGGTCTTCTGCCACCTTCCTCCTCTGACTCCTCTTCTTCAGACTCCTCTCTCTGCGTTGCCTCTCTCTGCGTTATAAGGTGTGCTAAGTAGTAATATTCCTATCAGTTTAATCCCTGTTACGTCCCCTATCAGGGGACGTGTATATGGCATCGATTTTGGGAAACGGGAGATGGAAAAAGATGCTTGGTCGGTCCTCCTACTTCAAATTTGGGGCACTGCGCGTGCAATCTAATATGCCACCAGATAGGAGTGGTGTGTTAAGTAGTACTATTATCAGTTTAATCCCAATGTCACGACTACTAGTGTGGTCCAGCACGCAGAAACTATGTAAACATATACATAGGCAAGAAAAGGACAGAGCGTAAACCGGACCTTAGAATGGCCGGACCAATACGCTAGAGACAGAGAATGGTGAAAGGGAAAGCCGAGGTCAGGGAAGCCAGAAAATACACAATACCGTTTACACAAGCCAAGTCAGGGAAACCAGAATTCAGAATAACCAGGGAAACCCAAGATCAGGACACCAGGAAATCAGATTCACAATGATAAAGCACTCTGAGGAAACCAGGAACAGGAAACCACGACAGGGCAAGGTACTGGGGTGAGCTCACGTGGCGGGCCGGCAGCCGCGACACCCTGTTACGTCCCCCTCATCAGGCCTTTTTTAGTCGAATGTATCACCCACTGTCAGTCCCTTCGGGACAAAACCTCCTGCTGCACTGAAGGTCCTTTCTGACAGGACACTTGAAGCGGGGCAGGCCAGAAGTTCTATTGCAAATTGGGATAGCTCAGGCCACAGGTCAAGCCTGCACACACAGTAGTCAAGGGGTTCATTGCTCCTCAGAGTGTCGATATCTGCAGTTAAGGCGAGGTAGTCTGCTACATGTCGGTCGAGTCGTTCTCTGAGGGTGGACCCCGAATGGCTGTGGCGATGTGTAGGACTTAAAAAGCTCCGCATGTCCTCCATCAACAAAACGTCTGTAAAGCGTCCTGTCCTTGCCGTCGTGGGAGGAGGAGGATTACTTTCACCTCTTCCCCTGTTAGATTCCCGTTGTGCTGTTACATCACCTTTATACGCTGTGTAAAGCATACTTTTTAATTGATTTTGGAACTGCTGCATCCTTTCCGACTTGCCATAATTCGGTAACATTTCAGGCACTTTCTGCTTATACCGGGGGTCTAGTAGCGTGGAAACCCAGTACAGGTCATTCTCCTTCAGCCTTTTTATACGAGGGACCCTCAACAGGCACGACAGCATGAAAGACCCCATTTGCACAAGGTTGGATGCCGAGCTACTCATGTCCTGTCCCTCGTCCTCAGTGATCTCACTGAAGGTATGTTCTTCCCCCCAGCCACGTACAACACCACGGGTACCAGATAGGTGACAACGAGCACCCTGGGATGCCTGTTGTGGTTGGTCTTCCTCCTCCTCCTCAAAGCCACATTCCTCCTCTGACTCCTCTTCCTCACAATCCTCTTCCAGCGTTGCCGCAGGTCCAGCAAGCGATGCTGATAAGGCTGTTTCTGGAGGTGATGGTGACCTCTTCACGCTCATCTACGGCCTGATCCAGCACTCTTCGCAGGGCACGCTCCAGGAAGAAAACTGTAGCGGAACGCCAATATTAAATCCACGAATTCCGCTGGTTCAGGAAATAATCCACAGTCAAGCGCTGAAACAACAAGGCAATATCCCCAACCTCCCAGTAACCGGACGAGACACAGTTCTGAGAGTCAACTGAAATCCTTTAATTCGGCTGCACAATTTATACAAGTCCCCAGGCAAGGGGTTTCCTAAGTCCCTTACCAGGGGCACTCCCAGAGGGGACTACATGGGGGACTTACATTACAGCATATTTCTCCCATCAGGCACTGCTGCACGAGAGGGGTCCTCCTCCCAGAACCCACCGTTAATTGGATTATCCCCTCGTGCAGCAGAACCGACAATTTACACAAAAATCCATAACTTGGTGAATGTACGGTGGATTTACACGAATGGACGTTCGGTAGATAGCTGGGGTGTGAGCGCATCATTCGTGAGATTACCGCTCAGATCCCAGCTAAAATAACCGAACGCCGCACGAAAAACACATTTCTTATAAAACATATAAAAAGAACCGATTGCTTTTAGGGAACAAAATACCGAATGGCCCGAAACTCCCGAACGTCCTGGAGGCTCAGCAGTGTTCGTGCCGTCAAGTGGCCGTTTTTAGTACCATGCGCTCGACGACCTAGCACCGCTGAGGGAACAAAGGATCCAAGATGGCCGACCGCCGCATGGTCGGTAGTCGAACGACGGCCACCCAGGAGAGCCTCTAATTACCGATTGCAACATTGTTGCAATCGGTTAACCAGCGCCACACGCCTCTAAGTGTGTGGACTATTAGGGGTATTGCGTTCGTTTCACGAACGGCCCTCCCAAGTGCCGTTCGTGAAACGAAAGCAAATCCCCATACAAACCGCCATTTGCATTCGGCAGATGGCAAATACAGGCAATTCAGACAATACATGTAGCATACAACATACAGAGTAAAGCACATATCTCCCCAGACCTATAGGCAACCCTTAAAGATATAGTCTGTGGTTATAGTCCAAGTGGCTAGGTTTGCCACAAAAACAAATGGTATGATGTCGCTGATGGTGCCTTCGGTGCGATTGACTAGGTTTGTCACCTCCTCAAAAGCACGCATGAGCGTCCAGTAACGTGGCAAAAAAATTCCCAGCTCCGCAGAGGCGGTCATACAAAAACTCGTTAGCGGCTTTTTCTTGTTGGAGCAGGCGGTCGAACATTAGGAGTGTCGGGCTTTCGCAAATCAAGCACCTCACTGGCATGTTTTTTTGCCACTGGATATCTGAAAAATGCGCCATGGCCGTGTAGGAACGCCTTCCTGGCATGCTTCAGGTCGTCCTGTAAGCCTGGGTACTTATGCACCATGCGTTGTACGATCAGATTACACACATGTGCCATGCACGGCATGTGTCAACTTGCCCAAATGCAATGCCGCCAACAAATTTCTTCCGTTGTCACAAACCACTTTGACGATCTCCAGTTGGTGCGGAGTCAGCCACTGATCCACCTGTGCGTTCAGGGCGGACAGGAGTGCTGGTCCGGTGTGACTCTCTGCTTTCAGGCAAGTCAACCCCAAGACGGCGTGACACTGCCGTATCCGGGATGTGGAATAGTACCTGGGGAGCTGGGGGGGTGCCGTTGATGTGGAGCAAGACGCAGCAGCAGAAGAGGACTCAGCCGAGGAGGTTATGGAAGAGGATGGAGTAGGAGGAGTAGAGGAGGTGGCAGCAGTCCTGCCTGCAAGTCGTGGCGGTGTCACCAACGCCTCTGCAGAGCCACGCATTCCATGCTTGGCAGCCGTCAGCAGGTTTACCCAATGCGCAGTGTAGGTGATGGTTTGCAGACCAGGTATCAGTGGTCAGATATCAGTGGTCAGATGGACCCTTGCCCCAATACTGTGTGCCAGACATGCCATTACTTCCTCTTGCACAATCGAGTACAGGTTGGGGATTGCCTTTTGTGCAAAGAAATTTCAGCCGGGTACCTTCCACTGCCGTGTCCCAATAGCTACAAATGTTTTGAACGCCTCAGACTCCACCAGCTTGTATAGTAAAAGCTGGCGGGGTAAGAGTTCAGTCAAGCCAGCTGTCAGACGCCGGGCAAGGGGGTGACTTTGTGACATTGGCTTCTTACGCTCAAACATGTCCTTGACAGACACCTGACTGTGGGCAGATGAGGAGGAACTGCTCAAGGCGAGAGACGGAGGGGCGGATGGTTGAGAGGGGGCAAGGAGGACAGCAGTGGTTAACGTGGCTGAAGATGCTGGACCAGGAGGAGGATGGCGGCTTTTAGTTTGTGTGCTGCTTGTACTCATGTGTTGATCCCATAGGCGTTTGTGATGTGCGATCATGTGCCTTCGCAAAGCAGTTGTACCTAGGTGGGTGTTGGACTTCCCACGACTCAGTTTCTTTTGGCACAGGTTGCAAATGGCATCGCTGTTGTCAGAGGCAGACACACAAAAAAAATGCCACACTGCTGAGCTCTGCAATGACGGCATTCTGGTGGTGGCAACAGCATGCGTTGATTGGCGTGCTGTCTGGCTGACCCTGGGTGCTGATGCATGCTGTCTGACTGTGCCACAAGCTCCTTGCGACGACCTCCCCCTGCTTCCAACTCGTCTCCTCCTCTCTGTCTCCCCATCTGAACTTTCCCCCTGTTCTTCTTCTCTTCTAGCAGGCACCCACGTGACATCTACGGACGCATAGTCATCATCAACCGCTTCACTTGTATCTGACAACTCAGCAAAGGAAGCAGCAGCGGGTACATCATCATCACACCGTACATGTGTAATGCTGCCTGACTGAGGCATATCCCTGTTATCTACATCCTCTGGCAATAATGGTTGCGCATCACTCATTTCTTCCAACTGATGTGTAAATAACTCCTCTGACATACCAAGTGAAGCTGCTGTGGTGCTAGTGTTGGTGGTGGCGGCAGGCGGCGAGTGGTAACTTGAGAGGTGCCCGACGCTAAGCTGGAGGAGGATGGTGCGTCAAGGTTCCTAGCGGAAGCTGTAGAAGATTGGGTGTCCTGTGTTAGCCAGTCAACTATGTCCTCAGAACTTTTCGAGTTCAGGGTAAGTGGCCTCTGAACACTGGGCATTATTCTAGGGCCAAAGTGAATCACAGCACCACAACCACGACGGTCCCTGCGGGATGGCCTGCCTCTGCCTGTCATTTTTCTTCGATTAGTGGTACTATGCGTGCAAGCTACTGTGACAACAGATATGAGTGGCACTGTGCAGTGGCAGAAGTTGGCAGAGTAGACGCTGTGAGCCTGACACAAACGCTGGCAGACAACTAACTGCTATTCAATCTATTACAGTCAAAATTGTATTATTTTTTTTTTTTAAATGTACACTACTGTTACACCAGATATGAGTTGCACTAGTGTGACACTGTGCCCTGGCAGGCCCTGAAACGGACATGCGTGAAGGAAACTGACTGCTATTATATTACAGTCCAGTAAGTTGTTTTTTTTAAATGCAAGCTATTGTGACACCAATGAGTGAGTGAGTGGCACTGGGCAAGTGGGCACAGTATATGCTGTGAGCCTGACACACAGGCTGGTAAAGGGCAGGGTATTGTGATGAGGTTTGTGGGGTTTCATGTTGTCTTAGTGTGTGTAGAGAAGGTGAAGGGCTCTGGATTGGGAGAGACATTACCAGCTGCTAGAAGCAGGAGGAGAGAAAGTGACAGGAGGTGTGAATGGGTTTTGTATGCATGGGGTCTAGGATGAGATCGATTGTGGGTAGGACAAAAATGAGTGCAAGGCATTAGATGAGAGAAGGTGGAGTGTAGCAGTGAGGGGTTCTCAGGATTACTAATTGATCCAGCACACAAAAATAGTATCACACCTAGGACTACAACTTGTTGCAAATTATTATGCAAATGATATTTTTAGTCAGCAGAATTCTCAGGTTATCAACTATTAAGAGTACAATTCAAATTTTATTGAACAAACCTCCTAATGATACAGTATTTTTTTTTTTAAACATAAAAAACTTAAGGTGCACTGTTCCAAATTATTACACAGTAAGTTTCAAAACACTTTATAGGTTGTAAAGAACCGCAAATTGTAATTTGTGTTTGCAGCATATTTACTGAAATCAAAAGCTATTTCAATCAAACTTATAACATTTTAACTTTTTAAACATTTTAACAGGCCACGTTACATTTTAACATAGGACCCCTTATTTGATAGCAGATTCACAAGTCTTGCATCCATTGAACTTGTGAGTTTTTGGACAGTTTCTTCTTGAATTTGTTTGCAAGATGTCAGAATAGCCTCCCAGAGCTGCTGTTTGCATGTAAACTGCCTCCCACCCTCCTAGATCTTTTGCTTGAGGATGCTCCAAAGGTTCTCAGTAGGATTGAGGTCAGGGGAGGATGGAGGCCACATAATGACTTTCTCTCCTTTTATCCCCATAGCAGCCATTGATGCAGAGGCAGAGGTATTCTTTGCAGTATGAGATGGTGAATTGTAATGCATGAAGATGATTTTATTACGGAAAGCATAGTTCTTTCTTCTGTACCAGGAAAGAAAGTGGTCAATCAGAAACTCCACAGACTTTGCAGAGGTCATCTTTACACCTTCGGGGACCCTAAAGGGGCCAACCGGCTCTCTTCCCAGGATTCCAGCCCAAAACACGACTCCACCACCGCCTTGCTGACATCGCATCTTTGTTGGAACAGGGTGGCCATCCACTAACCATTTACTACTCCATCATTCTGGACCATCCAGGGTTGCACGGCACTCATCAGTGAACAGGGCTGTTTGAAAATTAGTCTTCATGTATTTTTCTGCCTAATGCAGCCATTTCTGCTTGTGAGCATTGGTTAGTGGTGGCCGAACAGAAGGTTTATGCACAGTTGCAAGACTCTGGAGGACTCTACACCTTGATGTCCGTGGGACTCCAGAGGCACCAGCAGCTTCAAATATCTGTTTGCTGCTACGTAATGGTATTTTAGCAGCTGCTCTCTTGATCCGATGTATGGATCTGGCAGAAATCTTCCTCAATGTGCCTTTATCTGCACGAACCAGTCTGTGCTCTGAATCAGCCACAAATTTCTTAATAGTGCGATGATCACGCAAGTTTTCGTGAAATATCTAATGTTTTCATACCTCGTCCAAGGCATTGAACTTTTTCACTCCTTTTTCTTCCATATATTGGTTGAAAATGGTGCTCTGCTTAATAATGTGGAACACCCTCTTTTAGTAGTTTTTCCTTCAATTGGGCTCATCTGGCAATCTAATTATCACAGGTGTCCGAGATTTTCAGTGATCAAAAGAGCCCTGAGACAATGCCATCCATGAGTTAAACTGAAAAACAAAATATTTAATCTTTGTGACACTTTAGAATTTGCCTAATAATTTGGAACAGGGTGTAAGGAAAACGTGTAACCGGACCTTAGAATGGCCGGACTTAACGTACCCAAGAATAGTCAAAATACTTGCCGAGGTCAGGGATACAGAATGATACACAACGATGAGGGAAAGCCAAAAGTCAAGGACACCAGAAATCAGAGAAGTCAAAAGGAAGCCAGAAATAAAACGATCATGAACACACTGTCGGATAACCAGCAAAGGGAAACCACGACAGGGCAATGAGTGGAAGGAAAAATTAGTTTTTAAATAGCCCTCCTGCAAATCCGATTGGCGGTACCTGACCCTTGATCCCAAAACAGGTGTGTGCGTCTTTTGCGGGACGTCACACGCACGCCAAAGTCATTACCGTGGGCGGACGTGGGGCTATAATATGGCGTGGATCCGCAGTGGCCGACGTCCATCGACATGTTACAAAAGTCAGTTATTACAGCGCAGGAACGCTGGGTGGCAATTCCACCAGTCTCAGAAAAGTAACCTTCACTACAATCTCCACATGGAGAGGATGGATCTGTGACAGGGCAAATGTAAATGTGGATGGGGGAGATGAGGGAAGTGGGTGTAAGGAGAGATTTTTATACTGAGGGAGACTGAGGAAATAAAGAGAAGACAGATCATTGCTAAACTGTGAAAAAGTTAATTGGATATAATTGGAATATCAAGAGCAGGTGAAAATAGGGTAAATTATGTTTTATGGGTTAAAAAAAAGTGCAGGAGTGTACAAATAAGAGGCAGTGTGTACACCTGTTATTTTTGCTTATCTAAAATTTGAGTGTGACATACAATCTAGAAATGTAATAATGAGCGTGGAGTGGTGAGGGGAGGGCAGGTATCAGACTTTCTTACAGCAGGATTGGGGCTTGATAGTTTTGAAATCAGGCTGTTGTTGAATTTAGATATGTAAGGGTCAGGCTTGCAATAAAGCTGAGCGAGGGGAATGTGTATCTAGGCACAGAGATGAAGGGATGGTTATTCAAATAAAAACAAACCTACAAATAAAAGAAGGGAGGGGTCAGAAATCAGAGGGGAAATAGAGGAATGCATATAGGTGAATTAAACAATTACATATAGGGCTAGCAAAACTACACTTTAGCATGACAGACAATTAAATATAAATGATGCTGTGCAGGATAGAGTCTTAGTGTGGTCTTCCAGAAGGCTACCTTTGCTTATGATCTGCTGATGGAGTTGATTTACCATTGCATGAGCCTCGTCCATAATTACTTGACAAAAATGTTGCATATGTATCTATAGTACAGTATGATCTTATCTTGAAATTGAAATAAGATGTATTGTTTGTATGCATTAGCGTACATGGGTCCACTGGCAGCTCCCATAGAAGTCCCTGCAATCTGTTTGTACCACTGGTTTTCAAATCCCAAATAGTATTTTTGGAGAGTGATACCTAGAAGTTCTATAACAAATTCAATTGGTGGCCCATTGTACACCAGCGAGTGTTAAAACTCTTGTTACCATACCTTGTAAATGTGGTATAACTGTATATAGGCTCCCGACGTAATGAGTATGGGTCAATTGTCCTCAAGGTTTAACCCCTTAGTGACCAGGCCGTTTTTCAATTTTCTTACTGTTAAGGACCAGGACTCTTCTCCAGGGATGGGAAAAAATGTAAATAAACACTTTTTAGAACTTTAAGCATGAGTTCTCAGCTTCTGTTAGGTGTTACTGCCAAAGAACACCCCAAAATGCACAGGAATGCCACCCATGTATAGGTGTGTCGGGTTCTCTGGGGGCTAAAAGACCTTATTTGGAGGGTACGCATTCCAGTTTTCCAACTTGCAATTTTCAAAGCTGGCCATCATGCACCCATGTCCCATTTGGGACATTTTTAAAGCCGGCCAATGTAACTTATCCCAATCAAACCATATATTTTTTGAAAAGTAGATACCCTAGGGTATTTCAAATGGTGAAATTTTAACACTTTTCATGCACTAATTCTACCACCAGTCTCTGTCAAACATTTGGGTAGTCATTTTATTGTTATTTTTCACACACATTCTACTTTAGGCATGGATTCTCAACTCCTGTTAGGTGTTATTGCCAAAGAACACCCCAATATGTGTTCCACAACATCTCCTGAGTACAGTGATACCACCTATGCATAGGTTTGTTGGGTTGTTTGGGGGGGTGCAAAGCCAAACATCTGATGTTTTTCAAATTTTACATATCTTTGACTATCTTCTTTTTGGTGGCCTTTTCAGATATCCCAATTTATTTTCTTGCCATGAGCGTACATACATTTGAAAAGTTGACACCCCACAGTATTGCATATGGAGTGTTTTGATGTCTTGGATGCAAGCGTTTTAGTCAAAATTTAAGAGAGCCTGTTGTTGGTTATTGCAAGAAAACACTCCAGGTTGTTTTCTGCAAGGTCTCCTTAGTACACCCATGCCCCCCAAGCATAGGTTTCCCAGGATTTTGGGAAGGTCCAGTTACAATTGTATAAAAAGAAAAAAACCTCAGGCACTCACTGTGAAAGTTTCCAGGCAGATTTATTTGCAACATTTTGGCCTAACTAGGTCTTTATCAAGCTTGATACGTTGCAAATAAAGGTCGAAACGTTGCAAAGAAATCTGCCTGGAAACTTTCACAGTGAGTGCCTGAGGTTTTTTCTTTTTATGCATATCTCGTGTGTGTTTTTGCTGAATGTAGAATATTGCATATTCTATGTTTCTATTGATTATATATGGATGTGTGGATTGACATAAGTAACAGATGGTATAAGTCACAAAGCTTTCTTTGTCTGAGAGGTCTGGAATGTAAGTTGGGGGTTTTGTCCTTATATGGCTAAAGTTACAATTGTATGACTTGTAATTTGAATTGAAATTGGGAGTATTTCCTCTGATAGGCCTAAGATTGTGGTTTATAACATACCTCAGTTTTATTTATTGCCATGAAAGTGTAATATATTTGAAATGTAGACACCCTGAGGTATTGTATATGGTTATTACAAGAAAACACTCCAGGTTGTTTTCTGCAAGACCTTCTTAGTACACCCATACTCCCCATGCATAGGGTAAATGTAACAAACAAAAACAAACGGTAAATGTTAAAAAAAAAATGTAAAAATGGACCAGTGTGTGGTATCATTTTGAAGCAGTCCCCGATGCAGAGTCCATGCAGTCCAGGGCAATCAGGACAGTGATATACAGTATCTTTTCTCTGCCCCCTCTTAAAATAGACTCTGCATCTTTTTTGGGGATTCTGCTTTGCCGTAGTAGTGGGAATTTTACAAAATAAAATGTGTAGCCCCAACTCTGCTCTCGTTCATCACGGTACAAAATCTTCAAAATGATCTGGAGCTGAAACTGTAAAAAAACTCGGTTGCATCCCCCGGGGTTTGCTTTATTGAACAACAAAAAAGCGTTGTGGCTTGCAATCTACATTAGGTAGATTGCAACCTTTTTGTACCAGGCCCTTGTCTTGTGTATAACTGTCAGATTAACCCCACCTGTATGCCACTTATAGGCCTTAATGCACACTGGCTTCCTTGTGCTCTCAGCTCTGCCATGTACAGAGACCTCCACGGTCCCCTCAGTGTTGATGGTGGTAAGAAGGTACACATTCTTCTTGTCTCTGTACTTAACTGCCAACAGCTCCTCTTGGCACAGAGCTGAGGTCTCCCCCCTTCATAGCCGGGTGCGTGCAACTTGTCCTGGGATACCGGCACTGTTTTTTGATTGTACCACAAACTACTGTATCAAAACAGTATAGTAGCTTGAACAAAGGGACACTTGTAAAAAATTGTCAATATGCAAGTGGTACTCTTTGTTCATCAGGGAGAATATCAGGTCCCAGCCAATCTTGCCACTGGTTCCCATATGTTCTGGGCAACCTGGATGGTCAAGGTGCTATCTTTTCCATCATACACCCGGAAGGCTTGAGTATACCCAGTTTCGCTATAACAGAGCTTATACACCTTTACACCATACCTAGAGCGCTTGGAAGGAATATACTGCTTGAATCCCAGCCTTCCCTTATACTTCATCAGGGATTCATCCACGCATATATTCCTTCCAGGTGTATAAGCCTCTGCAAACCTGGCAGCGAAGTGGGTAATCATGGGGCAGTTTTATACAGCCTGTCAAACTGGGGATGCTCCCTAGGGGGGCACAGGCTGTTGTCGCTGAAGTGCATGAAATGTAGAATCATTTCATACATTGGGAGTAAATGAGGGTAGAGCAGATGGGGCTACTGCTGCAGTAGGAGCGGATGGAGGGCTTCTTTATGATGCCCATCAGCATAGTCAATGCCAAGAATCTTTTAAATTCTGGCACATTGATGGGGGCCCATTGCTGCTTTGCCAAAAAAAGTCAGGCTTTGCCGCACGGAACTGATCGGCATATAAATTAGTTTGGGCAACAATGTTCCCCAATACATTATCGCCCAGAAAAACCTCCATAAACTGGTGAGGGCTAAATCCTGCGACATCCAAATTGATGCCAGTATTTGCAGTAAAGGGTGGGATATCTGGCCTCTGATGAGGCACTACCCAGTCCTCAGCAGTACTGCCAGCTGGAGCAGCACTTCTCCTTCTGGCAGGGGGACTTGCAGGCACAGATACAACATAACTAGGTACATCACTAGAAGCAGACACTGTATCTAGTGATGATTTACTTGAGCACCTGGCAGGCCTGATGGGTTCCGATGCTCTTCTTAACTGCCGGGCGCCACCGGGTGCCCGGCAGAAATGAGCAGTATTGAAGCATCGCTGCAATACTATCAGAGTGGCTTCCAGCGCTCACGATTGCTTCCAGCATTTAAAATAGCCACTGACATACCAGGTATGTCTGAGGTCCTTAAGGACCATTTTTTGACGGACGTACCGGTAACGTCCGCGGTCAGGAAGAAGTTGATTATTGGATTCTGTTCAGCAATGTCTGTGTATACAGGCTGCATGTATTTAAATTCTCAATTGGTTTCTTGCACAAATGATCCAGCCATCGTATAGTGGGTTCCAGTAATCCCCCTACAGCAGACATTAAGGGTCTTCTCTGTGTATTTTGTGAATTCTTGTGGATTTTGGAAATACTATTGTTAAGACACCCCTGGCACAGAGGAGTGAAACCGACATTTAGTTGAACTCCCCCTCTCTAGTAATGCAGGTTCAGTTCGCTCAAACGCACGAACTGAAGCCAGGGGAATACGCCAACTCCCGAACAATAAATCCACGAATCGCGGCTAACAGCCGAACAAATATAATCGCCAAGCGGCTTACGTTTCCATCAATCAATCGCTAACCGTGTGTAGTAAATCCCCCCCAATGACGAGACCAAACTCCGCGTTGTGGGTAAAACAAGAACTGGCTTTACTGTGGGCTACCCGCCCGAATTTATGCAGGTCTCCCACTTGGTGGACACTCCCCTAAGGGACCAAATGGGAGACTGTAACGAAGGACAGACATGTATCAGTTTAGGACATACAGTCACAGAATATTCCCACAATGCATCCTGGCTTCCTCCCCTCTGCCCTGGAGATAATTGAGAAGTAATTCAATTATATCCCAGGACAGAGGCAAATCGACATTTTAAATGAAACATTAAAAATACAAAACAATAAGTCACTGTACAAATACCGAACATATTATATTCGTGCAACGTATCCCCAGATAGCCTGGATCTGAGTGCATATTCCTACCGAATAGCGCTCAGATCCCGTACGCACTCGCCATTGAGTCAGTCTTTTACAGGTCTTATGGGATGGCTATCTGGGTTAAGTCCATTCGTATAATCCAAACTCCCGAACTGACCGGTGTTCGCAAGCCTCGACGAATGAGAAGAGCCGTCGGTAGTTTCAGCGGTGTTCGGTAGAAAAAGTGTCCGTTTATAGTTCTATAGAATATGCGCCGAACACCGCTGGTCTTTTGTGTGTTTAAAAATGGCCGCCGCCTCATGGTCGGCATACGAACGACGACGACCACCCTGCATTCGGTTATAATTAAGAGGTGTCTGCGGTTAACCACAATGTTCTAATTCTCTTCTGGGTGGCTGTCCGTTGGGTAGTTTCATTCGGTATAAGTCCAATAAGACGAATAGGGGCATACGGACAGGCAATTCCGCGAAGGGAGGAAAACTAGATGAACCAGCCACACCAGTCATACAGATGGATCTGTCACAACTATAAATTATGGGTGTCCACCAGCGTATTCTAAGCAAAACTTGCTATTTTGAAAGACTGACGTAACCGGCTCTCAAGCTCATCAGATGAGTCTACTTTATGCGATATTTCATTGGTGGGATATTTATCCAAAGGTAGATATGTCTGTATTCAATAATTGTATTTTTAATCCCTGTTCATAAAGCTCATAGCTACCTCCTCTCTTTGCCGGATGGAATATAATGTTAGGGTCTTTTCCAAAATCACTGATGAAGTACCGTTCCTTTCTGGTGATATTTATACATTTGGCATTGTATAATCTAATTTGTTTATGTATTAACTGTTGATAAATATGACTTAATGATGGCTTTCATGGTGGGAGGATCAAATGTAGATTTTGGTCGAAAAGATGTGAATTCAATGGCTGTGTTGGGATCTTTGTTGGCATCAAGTGTTTTGAAATAATACTTTAGGTTCATGGCTCTGCTTAAGTGAAACAGCTCAGTGTTGCAATTGAAGTTTGGTTTAGCTGTAGGAACAAATGATAACCCTTGCTTAGAAGTTTCATTTCCTCTTCATTATGTTTCCTCTGTGATTAACTATTGGATTTATTTCCTGATCGGAAGTCTTACCCAGAGACCTGCGTTTCACCCTTGCACCCATCCTGGTGTTTTGCTTTCTTCGTCTGACGGCTTCTGGTGACTGTTCTGCCACTCTTTTCTCCCACAAAAAGATGTTTTTGATTTATCTCATTCTCTGATACTGACTTTCCTGAGGTAACATCACTAGTTGCGATCTTGGGATGTTGGATTCTTTTCCGTTGACGGCTTGACCTCAGTACATGATTTCCCATTAACAATTTATAGAACCTGTGATCCTGATAGTTTTCCTTGACTTGCTCCAATTTTTTTTCTTCTTATTTAACCAAGTCCTTATTATATTTAAGTAGTTCTTCAGTCTTTATTGTAATTTTACTCCTTCAGGTGTAGATAACATAAGGGCATGTTCCATTGCCTAACCTATGATTTTGTCAATAAGATCTGTTTTAACATCTTTTATAATAAGTATCATGCCAAGTGATGCTTTAACACTGCTGTCCAGTCCCTACATACTGTAGATTTTAATCTACCAATGGTTGGGATGTTGAGTATTCTAAATACTTTGGTATATAGTATATGTTTTGCCTTGTAATAATATAAAAATAATCCAGTTAAATCAAGGTCTTTTTTATGTAAACGGAGTAGATTGAAATACACATCTTTAGTGGTTCTTATTCTGCATCTCTAGACTGGTCTGGTCTCCTCCTAGGATAGCTGTAGCTTTTGTCAGGATCGTGACAGGGATCCAACACGCAGAATGCAAACAGGAAGAGTTACGTATACCGGACCTTAGGATGGCCGGACTAACATATAGACTAGACAAAGAATCAGAGACAAGCCAAGGTTGAGGGAACGAGAGGACAGGTAAGAGGACAGGTAAGCGAGGGACAAGCCAAGTATAAGGGTAGGAGAAGGTAGCAGGATCGATAATAGAAAGCCGAATCAAAAAATATAAGAGCACTGAGTGACCAGCCAAGCTAGAACCACAACAGGGCAATGAGTTATTGCAAATGATTCTCTTTTATACCATGGCTCCTTAATTGGTGACCACGCCCCCAAAATGTCCTGATTAGCGGTTTCTGGCGGTCCATGACGTCGGCTATTGGGCGCCGCGTCATAAAAGGAGGCGGAGCAATCGCGGCCGGCGTGTAAATGGCCGAAAATGCCGAAACGACCGGGTGTACAAGCCCTCATCTGAGGAACCATATCCTGATGCCTGACCTCCTCTGAGGTAGATATTACAGGTACCATGACAGCCTTTTCCCGTGTAAGTTGTAGTGTCTCCGTTTGTAAGGCATAAACTTCTGCTTGCAGCAAAAAGTCATCCATGATAAACATTTAAATAAAGTTCACTCCTTAATGTATGTTAATATGCATAAAACTATTTTAACAAAAAGTGGGTTAAAAAAACAAATCAAAGTGCTGGTGCATAGGTTGAGTATAGCCTAATTACTCCCACTTTAAATATTTGGTCAGAATCCTTGCACACAGACTTCAAAATAATGAATGAAATTGCAGGGTGCTGCACCAAAAGGCCCATAGATAGAAGTATTTGGTAAAATTGGTAGCACTCATGGTCTTTGCACAGTATGTCCAAATCTTTTTATTATAAAATATGAAAAAGGATCTTTGTTCCATTCTCCCCAGGACAATGTTATGAATAACCAACAAATCACTTACAGCCAGTAACATAATTAAATAATAAGTGAACTCACCCCAGGTGATGGTAGTGTGTGTTGGCGTTCTGCTGAATCCAGTGGGCATGCGCGGAATGGGGGTGTGTTGCTCTGCCCCCACCTGATGTGTCCATTTACATAGCAAGTGTTTATAATTCAAATGTGTTGCTATGGACATAACAAACACCAGTGTTTACTCACCCTGACTCACATCATCCCGGGGCAGCCAACCACATATACAAGAATTATAAAAACCTTAATGTAAAACCTCGATCGTAAGTGCTACTTTGAATGTTATTACATGATTTGATATGTTAGATGTTAGTGGTTGACTGTCTCGGGATAAACGCAAGTATAAATATTAAACTAAAAAAGAGGTGGTCAAGGGCTGCGCTTAGGTAAAACAGATATGTTGAAATATATAAGATCGTGTATATGTAAAATAAACAGCCTGAATTCATGGAGGAGTGGAATAACAAATTGGAACTATGTACCTTAGGCCTAATGGAGACCCTAATAGTAAAAAAGAGTAAAAAATTATCCATTCTAGATTCAGAGATCAATAATCTGAAAGAAAAACTATTACCCTTCACTGAAACACAAGCTTACAATCAGAACTGTATACTAATTCAAAGTAAGATTGAAAAAGTCGAGACAGATACAAAACATATTAAGATAAAAAAATACATTAGGGATAAAACAGATTATTCCAATAAACAGGTACGCACTTATCACCTAAATAGAAGATACACTACACAAAACCCTAATGATCATTATCAAACCAACAGGCATCATACAAGGACTGACACATTTCCTCAAACAAGAAGAATCACCACCAATACCCGTCAACAAGACCACCATCAAAACCACAATCAATATCATAATTACACAAACAAAAAATTCACACAGTCACCTTACAAATCCCAACGATTCCACAAGCCACAAACTGACTTTTATCCTGGGCCTACAGTTGAACCTTCAGTTAGGCCAAAATACCAGTCATCTCAAACTCTTACTCACTATAAACAAAAATTTACACATTCTCCACCAACTAAGAAATATACCACTCATTCATACAAAAGAAATTTTTCACCAAAACCTCAGAGATCTAGATATATCAATGACAGAATTGAACACCCGAAATCACCCAATATCCCTTATCACTCCAATAGATATCAACTACTGTCCATTGATTCCGAATTTGAAAATGAGGATCATTTTTTAGAAATTCGCACTCACCCAAGCACCTTAAATCAAACACCTCACCCGTCACGATCACAAAAAAGAACCCTAAGTTTAGAGGAAGAAGAAGTGGCAGACGGGAACAAGAGAGAAAAAATAGAAAGATAATAAGTCCACCCAAAAACTTGAACAGTGGGATTTTTAATCTTTCACAAAAAACTCTCACTATAGCCCAACTGTCGGTTCTGAATAAAGGTCTCAAATTTGCTCCAACCAATTCTTTTAATTCCTTTGAAGCTTTTATTGATATTAACAAGTTTGTCCGCAAAGCAACCCTGAAACGTTATTTTAATGAGAAAATTGAAGAAAATTCTATTCTTAACAATCCCACTGACAATAGTGCAATTTTATCCTCTACCTCTTCTCCAAAAAAACAAATTATCAATACGCATTTTAAAGAAAAATCTAAATTTTATCCAGCTTTTATGAAAACTGCCCCTTTAACTGTCTTTGAAAAATTAGTTACACATGACCTAAACAAATTACAGACCAATAAATATGATAAACAAAATTTAACAAACAAAGAAAAACAAGCACTTAAAGAACTACAAGATGACAACGACATTGTAATAAAACCTGCCGATAAAGGTGGTGGTTTGGTCATCTTATCGAGTGCCATGTACATTGAAGAAGCGCTCAGACAACTAAATGACCCAGAAGTCTACGAAAAACTCCCATTAGATCCAACAAAAACTATTCAGACCCTTTTTTTAACGTTTTTAAATAAAGGAATATCTCAAGCTATTTTAACTAAGCAAGAATATAACTTTTTAAATAAACAATTTCCTAAAATTCCAGTAATATACTTCCTGCCAAAGATACATAAAAATGCTACTAACCCTCCAGGTAGACCGATAGTGTCAGGGATAGATTCGCTCCTATGCAACCTATCCCAGTACATAGACAATCTTCTGCAGCCTGCTGTCAAAAAGATGAAGTCTTATCTTCAGGATTCTATGTCCCTTTTAAACTTTTTAAATGATTTTAAATGGGACCCTAATTTTATTCTGGTCACCTGTGACGTCCAATCACTCTACACGATCATACCTCATGATATTGGATGCGAAGCCATTAGAAATATTTTAAAAAAGGAAGATAGAATTCCGGAAGTACAAATTGATTTTATTCTAGAGGGTATCAATATCATTTTAAAAAACAATTATTTTTGGTTTTTAGACTCTTTTTACCTCCAAAAAAGAGGAACCGCTATGGGTACCAGGTTTGCCCCCAGTTATGCCAACTTATTTATGGCAGACTGGGAATTAACAGCTATTTATAATGGCAATCACTTAAGGGCAAACCTGGTCTCATATTTTAGATACATTGATGACCTCTTTTTTATCTGGAATGGATCGGAAGATAGTCTTATCTCTTTTTTTAATGTTCTTAATACCAATAATAGGGGCATAATTTTAACTCATGATTTTAGCAAAGAACAAATAAATTTCCTAGATCTCAATATATTTATAAAAAATGGGAAAATTAATACAAAAACCTTCTTTAAAGAAGTCTGTGTCAACACAGTCATCGACAAAAATAGTTGCCACTATAAACCGTGGCTTGACAGTGCCCCGAAAAGCCAATTCCTTAGACTACGCAGAAATTGTACAGAACTAGGAAATTTTGAAGAACAAGCTAATGCCCTTAAAAACAAATTTATGGAGAGAAACTATCCAGAAAAAGATTTACTTGAAAATATAAATGAGATAAAAAACAAAAATAGAGATGAGCTCTTAAAGTACAAACCAAAAATCAAAAATGACTCTATATCTCTCCCCATCATTTTTAACTATACCAATAAAAGTAAAGAAATAAGGAAGACCATTCAAAAACACTGGCATATCCTAGAACATGATGAAAAACTCTCCAAAATTATTCCAAAAAAACCGAGTATAATTTTTAGAGGGGCCCCCAATGTGAAATCCATTCTAACTACCAATTTTACTAAAAAACCTAAACCAAGTGTGTCTTTCTTCCCCCAATCTTTAGGTTTTTATAAATGTAAGAATTGTATTGCATGCAAAACAGCCGATCCTACAATGCCACCTAAAATAATACAATTTATGTCAAATAAAACCAAAACCTCCTTTAAAATAAAGGAATTCATTACATGTAACACTAAAAATGTCATTTACTTACTGGAATGCCCATGTGGCTTCCAATACGTCGGAATGACCACCAGATGTTTAAAAATAAGATTAGGTGAGCACTGTAGGAATATTAAGAATGGTTTTTTAAATCACTCTCTATCTAAACATTTCTTAATTCACAATAAAGACCCCAAAATGTTAAAATATATGGGAATTAAGAAATGTTCTCTACCCTGGAGAGGAGGAGATATAAAAAATATTTTAGGTAAAACAGAGATGGAATGGGTCTATAAGCTACAGACCCTAATACCCAACGGACTTAATGCAGATTTTGATCTGCATAATTTTTTATAGAAAATTTTTTTTTTTTTTTTATAAAAAGTCTTTTAATCATATTTATACCTATCTTGTGTTACCATCATGTCTCACCTTTATTTATGTCATACCCTGATTTTTAAAGCATATATTTTTAATTACTCTGATGCTATATTTATTTATTATTCATTTTTTATTATATATCTTTATTTTTAACAAAAAGTGCTTTTAAATTCTGTTTATATTATTATTATGATTTTATATCATGGTCTACATCTATTGCATCTATTGTATGTTCTGTGCCTTTTATAAAAACACAAAGTCTGTGGAGGTTATATTTAAATATGTTATTTATTACATATTGGGGTCTTATATCATAATAATTATTTCACTCCTGGTGTTTAAAAGCATGTATGGGTGCCCAGTGACCGGCTGGACTTCATTTCCCAACATACTTTGCATTACCAGCCGGCCACCGAGCACTCCGTTCACACCAGGAAGTGTTTCGCCGAAAAAACGATCTGCGCATGCGCGCAGCGTTCCGATCACGTGATCGGAACCAACAACTAATTACATCGTCCCAAAGCTTCGTTTTTATCATATGTATATATTTTAAGCCTAATCAGGCTTATAGCAATGCATTTATCATGTTTAAAAGTTGTTTTGATATGTATTTTAAATTTTGATTGTAATTTCCTCTGTGATTGGTGCATCAAATTTTGGCGCCATTTTCAAACCCTTGTGAGCCTATATATACAACCTTTTGCCAGGTGTACTGTTCTTTTACCATTTTGAAAAAACCTTAAAGGTGAAACGCGTAAATGGTTTTAATAAGTGTATTTTAATCAATAAAAGTTATTTTTGGTTACCTTTTAAAACTAGGACCAATTGCATACTTATTTTTATTGTATTTTATACACTTTCTCTTTACCCCTGGCATTTTATATATATATATTATTTTTTTATATATATTTTTTGTATTTAACACTATAGTTTTACCCACCTTTTTTTTTATTATTTATTATTTTTTATTATTTTTATTATTCAATTTTTTACTTGGAAGCATATTCCGTCCAAAGAAATCCTTAGGTGGGGATAATTCCACCAGCGCTGTGGCAATAGAGCAGTATCCATCTGCTCCATTCTTGTAAGTATTATTCATTTATAGATATCACTTTGTTGTTCATACTGAGAGCACTATTTTGCTGTCTCATATATACTCCGTGGACACCTACCACTCGATACTGGAAAGGCGGACCTATCTTCCAAGCATCAAGAAAACAACGTATATGTGAAGTAGATCCTAGCCGACACCACAGGAATCCCAAGCCGGACAGACGGACCATCTAAGTATATCCGTTAGTGGGGATCAAACCACTAAGTGCCTCTTCTCCCAGAGCTGGCAATAAGCTCCACCAAATGTGAGTGAAATATATTTCCTTTGATTATATACCACATCAGGACCAACAATATTTCACCATAGGCAGCTTTCTTTCTTGTTTTTTATCTTCACATATATGGACTACCTACCACACGGACGGAGCCATACTTGAGGATTAATATCGTGGTACTACATATCAGTGAGACTGTTTTTATTCTATATTTTTGAGAAAATCCGGATGAACTTTATTTGATTTTATCACCGCTGTTTATTTTACATATACACGATCTTATATATTTCAACATATCTGTTTTACCTAAGCGCAGCCCTTGACCACCTCTTTTTTTGCATTTCCTACATAAGGGTTCCGTGAGGGATCTCCCTTTTTGGGTTGCTGCTCAATTGAACTAGCGCAGACTCTTCCTCTGTTTTGTTTCACCATAAATATTAAACTACCTGTGATCATGCTGATGGTGCATAAACACAGTGCAATAGTGTTGAAAGTCACTTTTAATATGTGTATAAATCTTCAAGGTGAAAATATTAACTTAGAAGTATTGTTAAATATTAATGTTTAAAGTGCTGTAGAATACAGGATAAATTGGTCTAATCACTAAAACCACATATACCTGTTCAATAGGTCTGAACATACGGTCTTCACAGCATTATCCATGACTGCATTGGCTCTTAGTAGAGTTTGTTTGATAACGCACCTCCACAGATGCTTGATTTGAAATCTGTTATTTTATTACACTTTTGTTAGCAAATACCCACAAAGGCACGAGTATTGTTTTTACCACTTAATTGTCAGATTTAATAAAATGTATACTCTGGAACTGGAAGTTGAAGGATATTTTTGGGAGCGTACACAGAAGTTAAGGGCTGTTTGTTAAAAGCAAGGGATCTTGTTTTAAAGGTCCATTGAGCTAATTAAACTGCAGTTTGTTTATTTTCTAATAGCATAAAATAAGATGGGTATTATTTGTATTATCCATGTTTACTTGGTCCACTACAACTCTGATTTCACACCAACACTGTGTTCCCTATAAGGACTTTTTTTTGTCGTCCGTTTAACTGTACTGGTAAGTCATTAAGGGAAGTTTTACAGCAACCCGTTCTGACAATGTTTGGGAACAAATCATAAACATTGCATTCTGTAGTGTAGTTGTGAAAATTCCTCTTACTTTCAGTGGTGGGTTGCTCACAACCGGCTGAAAGGAAACGCTAGTTACCAACGCTGCTGGAAGTAGCAGACATCTCAGCCTCCTGCTGCACGTCTCCCTCAGACAGCATTCCCCTATTTTGTTGCCAGTTACACACCCTTGGGATCAGTTTCTACCTCCAAGTTGTTAAATAACACAGGAACGCTAGCTTCAGTTTGGCAGAATGATCAGTTTGCTCAAGTAGGCAAACTTTAAGCTGATCCTTTAGGAACTAATACTAATGTACTTGTCTGATGCCAGATTATGGATTGACCTCTGCTGCTCTAAAATCCTCTCAAGCATCTCCAAAGTAGAGTTCCACCTTGTACTATTATGTTGTCATAGACAGTGTGTGGGAAGAAAACCAATATATAAGCATAAACACACTTACCCCTTTAAGAATGTATCTTAGGGGGTTTACATGCAAATAAAGAGACAGACAAATTCTGTGAAATATAGGTGAATTAAAGTTGATCAAGCGGGTCAAAAATACACTTACGTTTTTAAGAGCCTTTTTAGGTATAGGATACATTCTTAAAGGGTAAGTGCTTTTATGCTTATATTTGTATTCTGTTGTATGTGCACTTTTAAAACATTGAGCACTGTACTCTGACTGAGAATCTGGAAAGTGGAGACACTAACCAGATTCAACGTTGTATGTGTCTTTGGTGATTACTTGAGTTGAGCGGACACCTGGATGTTCGAAATGCGGCAAAAAGTATAGTTCGGGACCCGAACCCCATTGAAGTCAAGGGGACCCGAACTTTTGGGCACTAAAATGGCTCTAAAAAAGTCCTGGAACGGGCTACAGGGCTGCAAAAGGAAGTAAAATGGGGGTAAGAGTAAGACAAGTGCTCTGCAAAGAAATGTGGATAGGGAAATAACTTAAAATAACAAAATACATAAAAAATTTAAATAATAATCTTGACCTAGGAGGAGGTGGAGGATGTGGAGTAGGAGGTTGAGGAGGCGGTGACTGTGGCGGTGTAGGTGGAAGCGGTGGTGGAGGAAGAGGTAGCCAACACTGGTTTGTTTGTTTTTTTTAGGTTTTTTTTTTTATTGGGGTAGCCCCCAAAATATTGGGACATATAAAAAAAGAAAACAAAGAATAAGTGCACTTGAGTATAACTGGCTGGGTGTGGCCGGTATAAATGTCTATTCTGCACAAGGACAGGACAAGTCTGGTGAGATCCATGCCTGGTTCATTTTAATAAACGTGAGTTTGTCCACGTTAGCTGTGGCCTGGCGGCTGCACTTGTCTGTAATAACGCCCCCTGCTGTGCTAAACACACGCTCAGACAATACACTGGCTGCAGGACATAAAGGGCAAGCTCAGGCCATGTGCCCAATTTGGAGGCCCAGAAGTTGAATGGGGCAGACCCATCAGTCAGTACGTATAGGAGTGTGCGTGTACTGTTCCACCATGTTGCAGAAATGCTGTTTCCTGCTAAGACGTTCCATATCAGCTGGTGGTGCTGGTTGTTGTGGCGTGCTGACAAAGCTTTTCCACATTTCGGCCATGCTAACCCTGCCTTCTAAGGTGTTGGCGGTGCCCCAGCTGCGTTGGAGACCTCTTCCTCCTTCTCTGCCTTCGCATTGTGCTTACACTGAGCCCCGGTGTCAGTTGGGAATGCCCTCAGCAGCGTGTCTACCAGTGTGCGCTTGTAGTCGCGCATCTTCCAATCACGAACAGTGAGGGAATTAAGGCCAGCAAGTTGTCCTTGTAACGGGGTTCCAGCAGGGTAGCCACCTAGTAATCAGCACAAGTTAGAATGTGGGCAACTCGGCAGTCGTTGTGCAGTCACTGCAGCATGTAGTCGCTCATGTGTGCCAGACTGCCCAGCGTCAAGGACAACATGTCCTCTGTGGGAGGTGTATCGTCTGTGTCCTCGTATCCCCCCAGCCATGCCCCAGTGATGCCCACGAGCTGCGTTGGGTGCCACCCTGCTGTGAACACTGTTCCCCCTCATACTCCAGAACTGTGCCCTGGCTGGACAATTGTACACCTGGCCTATGCTGGTGCAGAAACCTACCCTCCGAGCCACTTGTGAATGACTGGCCTGATAACCATGGAAATGACCCCTCTTCCTCCTCCTTTCTTCTGTGCCTCATCCTCTTCCATCATCGCCCGAAACGTTTTTTCAAGGAGACATAGAAGCGGGATAGTAAGGTTGAGAACGGCATCATCGGCACTGGCCATGTTGGTGGAGTACTCGAAACAGCGCAACATGGCACACAGGTCTCGCATGGAGGCCCACTCATTGGTGGTGAAGTGGTGCTGTTCCGCAGAGCGACCGACCCGTGTGTTCTGCAGCTGAAACTCCACTATCGCCTGCTGCTGCTAGCACAGTCTCTCCAGCATGTGCAAGGTGGAGTTCCACTATGTGGGCACGTCGCATATGAGGCGGTGAGCGGGAAGGCCGAAGTTACGCTGCAGCGCAGAAAGGCGAGCAGCAGCAGGGTGAGAACGCCGAAAGCGCACACAGACGGCCCGCACTTTCTGCAGCAGCTCTGATATATCTGGGTAGTTTTTCAGGAATTTCTGCACCGCCAAATTCAGCATATGCACCAGGCAAGGGATTTGCGTCAAACCAGCTAGGCCCAGAGCTGCTACGAGATTTCGCCCATTATCGCACAGGCCGGGCTTGAGGCGCAGTGGCAACAACCACTCATCTGTTGTTCCATGCCCGTCCACAGCTCCTGCGCGGTGTGGGTTTTTTCCCCCAAACAGATCAGTTTTAAAACAGCCTGCTGTTTCCCCTTGGCTGTGCTGAAGTTGGTGGTGGTGGTGTTACGCTGCCCAGATGAGGTGGTGGTATAGGAGGAGGAAGCGGAGTAGGAGGAGGAGGCAAAGAGAAATGCCCTGCAATCCTCGGTGGTGGAAGGACATGCGCCAAACTGCTATCCGCCTCAGGCCCAGCCACCACTACATTTGCCCAGTGTGCAGTTAGGGAGATATAGCGTCCCTGCCCGTGCTTACTGGTCCACATATCAGTTATGTGGACCTTGCCACAGATGACGTTGCGCAGTGCAGACCTGATCTTGTCCGCCAATTGGTTGCGCAGGGAAGGGATGGCTCGCCTGGAAAAGTAGTGGTGGCTGGGAACCACGTACTGTGGGACAGCCACCGCCATCAGGTTTTTAAAACTGTGAATTGAAGGGGACGTGTATATGGCATCGATTTTAGGAACCGGGAGATGGAAAAAGATGCTTGGTCGGTCCTCCTTCTTCAAATTTGGGGCACTGCGCGTGCAATCTAATGTGCCACCAGATAGGAGTGGTGTGTTAAGTAGTACTATTCTTATCGGTTTAATCCCAATGTCACGACTACTAGTGTGGTCCAGCACGCAGAAACTATGTAAACATATACATAGGCAAGAAAAGGAAAATAAAAGGACAGAGCGTAAACCGGACCTTAGAATGGCCGGACAATACGCTAGAGACAGAGAATGGTCAAAGGGAAAGCCGAGGTCAAGGAAGCCAGAAAATACACAATACCGTTTACACAAGCCAAGTCAGGGAAACCAGAATTCAGAATAACCAGGGAAAAGCCAAGATCAGGATACCAGGAAATCAGATTCACAATGATAAAGCACTCTCAGGAAACCAGGAACAGGAAACCACGACAGGGCAAGGTACTGGGGTGAGCTAGGGATTTAAATATCACGCGGCGGGCCGGCAGCCGTGACACCCTGTTACGTCCCCCTCATCAGGCCTTTTTTAGTCGAATGTATCGCCCACTGTCAGTCCCTTCGGGATCCATCCCTCATTCATCTTAATAAAAGTGAGGTAATCTAGACTTTTTTGACCTAGGCGACTTCTCTTCTCAGTGACAATACCTCCTGCTGCACTGAAGGTCCTTTCTGACAGGACACTTGAAGCGGGGCAGGCCAGAAGTTCTATCGCAAATTGGGATAGCTCAGGCCACAGGTCAAGCCTGCACACCCAGTAGTCAAGGGGTTCATCGCTCCTCAGAGTGTCGATATCTGCAGTTAAGGCAAGGTAGTCTGCTACCTGTCGGTCGAGTCGTTCTCTGAGGGTGGACCCCGAAGGGCTGTGGCGATGCGTAGGACTTAAAAAGCTCTGCATGTCCTCCATCAACAACACGTCTGTAAAGCGTCCTGTCCTTGCCGGTGTGGTCGTGGGAGGAGGAGGATTACTTTCACCTCTTCCCCTGTTAGATTCCCGTTGTGCTGTGACATCACCCTTATACGCTGTGTAAAGCATACTTTTTAATTGATTTTGGAACTGCTGCATCCTTTCCGACTTGCCGTAATTTGGTAACATTTCAGGCACTTTCTGCTTATACCGGGGGTCTAGTAGCGTGGACACCCAGTACAGGTCGTTCTCCTTCAGCCTTTTTATACGAGGGTCCCTCAACAGGCACGACAGCATGAAAGACCCCATTTGCACAAGGTTGGATGCCGAGCTACTCATGTCCTGTTCCTCGTCCTCAGTGATCTCACTGAAGGTATGTTCTTCCCCCCAGCCACGTACAACACCACGGGTACCAGATAGGTGACAACGAGCACCCTGGGATGCCTGTTGTGGTTGGTCTTCCTCCTCCTCCTCAAAGCCACATTCCTCCTCTGACTCCTCTTCCTCACAATCCTCTTCCAGCGTTGCCGCAGGTCCAGCAAGCGATGCTGATAAGGCTGTTTCTGGTGGTGATGGTGACCACAACTCTTCCTCTTCATGCTCATCTACGGCCTGATCCAGCACTCTTCGCAGGGCACGCTTCAGGAAGAAAACAAGTGGTATGATGTCGCTGATGGTGCCTTCGGTGCAACTGATTAGGTTTGTCACCTCCTCAAAAGGACGCATGAGCCTACAGGCATTGCGCATGAGCGTCCAGTAACGTGGCAAAAAAATTCCCAGCTCCGAGGAGGCTGTCCTAGCATCCCAGTCATACAAATACTCGTTAACTGCTTTTTCTTGTTGGAGCAGGCGGTCGAACATTAGGAGTGTTGAATTCCAACGTGTCGGGCTGTCGCAAATCAAGCGCCTCACTGGCATGTTTTTTCGCCGCTGGATATCTGAAAAGTGCGCCATGGCTATGTCGGAACGCCTGAAATGGCCACACATCATCTTGGCCTTCTTCAGGATGTCCTGTAAGCCTGGGTACTTATGCACAAAGCGTTGTACGATCAGATTACACACGTGCCATGCACGGCACATGTGTCAACTTGCCCAAATGCAATGCCGCCAACAAATTTCTTCCGTTGTCACAAACCACTTTGACGATCTCCAGTTGGTGCGGAGTCAGCCACTGATCCACCTGTGCGTTCAGGGCAACAGGAGTGCTGGTCCGGTGTGACTCTCTGCTTTCAGGCAAGTCAACCCCAAGACGGCGTGACACTGCCGTATCCGGGATGTGGAATAGTACCTGGGGAGCTGGGGGGGGGTGCTGTTGATGTGGAGCAAGACGCAGCAGCAGAAGAGGACTCAGCCGAGGAGGTTATGGAAGAGGATGGAGTAGGAGGAGTAGAGGAGGTGGCAGCAGGCCTGCCTGCAAGTCGTGGCGGTGTCACCAACTCCTCTGCAGAGCCACGCATTCCATGCTTGGCAGCCGTCAGCAGGTTTACCCAATGCGCAGTGTAGGTGATATACCTGCCCTGACCATGCTTTGCAGACCAGGAATCAGTGGTCAGATGGACCCTTGCCCCAACACTGTGTGCCAGACATGCCATTACTTCCTTTTGCACAATCGAGTACAGGTTGGGGATTGCCTTTTGTGCAAAGAAATTTCGGCCGGGTACCTTCCACTGCGGTGTCCCAATAGCTAAAAAATTTTTTGAACGCCTCAGACTCCACCAGCTTGTATGGTAAAAGCTGGCGGGCTAAGAGTTCAGTCAAGCCAGCTGTCAGACGCCGGGCAAGGGGGTGACTTTGTGACATTGGCTTCTTACGCTCAAACATGTCCTTGACAGACACCTGACTGTGGGCAGATGAGTAGGAACTGCTCAAGGCGAGAGACTCAGGGGGCAGATGGTGGAGAGGGGGCAAGGAGGACAGCAGTGGTTAACGTGGCTGAAGATGCTGGACCAGGAGGAGGATGGCGGCTTTGAGTGTGTGTGCTGCTTGTACTCATGTGTTGATCCCATAGGCTTTGTGATGTGCGATCATGTGCCTTCGCAAAGCAGTTGTACCTAGGTGGGTGTTGGACTTCCCACGACTCAGTTTCGTTTGGCACAGGTTGCAAATGGCATCGCTGTTGTCAGAGGCAGACACACACAAAAAATGCCACACTGCTGAGCTCTGCAATGACGGCATTCTGGTGGTGGCAACAGCATGCGTTGATTGGCGTGCTGTCTGGCTGACCCCGGGTGCCGATGCATGCTGTCTGACTGTGCCACTAGCTCTTTGCGACGACCTCCCTCTGCTTCCAACTCCTCTCCTCCTCCTCTCTGTCTCCCCATCTGAACTTTCCCCCTGTTCTTCTTCTCTTCTAGCGGGCACCCACGTGACATCCACGGATGCATCTTCATCATCAACCGCTTAACTTGTATCTGACAACTCAGCAAAGGAAGCAGCAGTGGGTACAACATCATCATCACACCGTACGTCCATGTGTGTAATGCTGCCTGACTGAGAGATATCCCTGTTATCTACATCCTCTGGCAATAATGGTTGCGCAGCACTCATTTCACACATTCCAACTGATGTGTAAATAACTCCTCTGACATACCAAGTGATGCTGCTGTGGTGCTAGTGTTGGTGGTGGCGGCAGGCGGGCGAGTGGTAACTTGAGAGGTGCCCGAAGCTAAGCTGGAGGAGGATGGTGCGTCAAGGTTCCGAGCGGAAGCTGTAGAAGATTGGGTGTCCTGTGTTAGCCAGTCAACTATGTCCTCAGAACTTTTCGAGTTCAGGGTACGTGGCCTCTGAACACTGGCATTATTCTAGGGCCAAAGGGAATCACAGCACCACGACCACGATGGCCCCTGCGGGGTGGCCTGTCTCTGCCTGTCATTTTTTTTCCGATTAGTGGTACTATGCGTGCAAGCTACTGTGACAACAGATATGAGTGGCACTGTGCAGTTGCAGAAGTTGGCAGAGTAGACGCTGTAGGCCTGACACACACGCTTGCAGACAACTAACTGCTATTCAATCTATTACAGTGAAAATTGTATTTTTTTTTTTTTTTTTAAATGTACACTACTGTTACACCAGATATGAGTTGCACTGGTGTGACACTGTGTCTTGGCAGGCCCTGAAACGCACACGTGTGAAGGAAACTGACTGCTATTATATTACAGTCCAAAAGGTTGTTTTTTTTTTGTTAAATGCAAGCTATTGTGACACCGGATATGAGTGGTGGCACTGGGCAAGTGGGCACAGTATACGCTGTGAGCCTGACACACGCTGGCAGACAACTAACTGCTATTCAATCTATTACAGTCAAAATTGTATTTTTTTTTTTAAAATGTACACTACTGTTACACCAGATATGAGTTGCACTGGTGTGACACTGTGCCCTGGCAGGCCCTGAAACGCACACGCGTGAAGGAAACTGACTGCTATTATATTACAGTCCAAAAAGTTATTTATTTATTTATTTTTAAATGCAAGCTATTGTGACACCAGTGAGTGAGTGGTGGCACTGGGCAGGCAACTGCAATTACATTACACAGAAAAAAAAATAGGGGGCGGACCGAACAGCGCATATATTCGCCGTCCGTGGCGAACGCGAACAAGCGGTGTTCGCCAGGAACTATTCGCCAGCGAACCGTTCGGGACATCACTGATTAGATATTCTTTTAGAGTCACGTTTAATGTATTTACAGAGGCGACACATCGCCCACATTGAAAAGTGCCAGTAATAGGTGTATTGAGCCAGGTTCGAGTTTGAGGTTGTTGTGATTGGTAATGACTCGGTACTAGGAGATCTCTCAAGTTTTTACCTCCCCTTGCTGTCATTTCAATATTTGGGCCCAAAATCCTTTTAAGATGTTTATCTCCCGTTAGGAGGGGCCAACATTTCTGAATACCCCGTTTGACTCTATCCCACCCTGCGTCATAGGTGGTGGGGGGTTGGTAAGGGTAGCGGGTATATTCTTGATTAGTAATAACTCTGTCTGATTCTATAGCTCTCCTGTAGGCTTTCTTCAGGCACTGGTTATTGTAGTCCTTGTCCTTAAAATGTTATCGCAGGATATCTGCTTGGATTTTGAATTCCTGCATGGTACTGCAGTTCCTGCGCGCCCTTAAGTATTGGCCAATTGGGATGCCCTGTTTAAGGGGTTTTCGGGTGAAAGCTGTCCCAGTATAATAAACTGTTAATAAATTTAGGGTATTCCTACCAAACTCAGATGTGAACCTTAGGTTGAGATCATTCTCATTGAGAAGGGCCACAAAATAATCGAAATCAGTGGATGTTCCTTTCCATACTATATCATCATCTATGTATCTAGCCCATAGATGTATCATTGAGGTAAAGGGTGAAAATTTAGATGATCTTACAACCACTTCCTCCCACCAACCCAGGTGCAGGTTCGCATATAATGGGGCACCAGCCGTCCCCATCGCCGTTCCTTGCACCTGGTGATAGAATTTGTCATTGAAGAGGAAGTAGTTGTGTGTTAAGATAAATCTGAGTAGGGTTAAAATAAACTCAGAGTGTGTAGTATAGCTGGTTCCTCTTTTTTCCCCAAGTAATACTGGACGTGTCGTATCCCCTCCTCATGGGGTATGGAGGAATATAGAGCTTCTACATCCAGACTACATAAGCTTACAGGTTCAGGAAGCTTAAGGTTGGAGAGAAGTGCCAAAGTTTGTTTTGTGTCCTGAATAAAAGACGGTAGGGACTCCACAAATGGACATAGAATTTTATCTAGATATATGCTCCCATTTTGTGTGAGATTATTTACACCTGAAACGATTGGGCGTCCAGGAGGGTGTAGTTTGTTTTTATGGATCTTTGGTAAACAGTAAAAGGTTGCTATCCTCGGGTGTCTGTTCTAAATAAATTCATATTCATCCCTAGATAGCATGCCTCCACTGCGACCCATGTCCAGAATCCGTTTATATTCCTCCAAAAAGTTATTGGTTGGATCCCTTTGGAGCACACAATAGGTTTCATGGTCATCGAGTATTTTAAGGGCCATTTTTACATAGTTAGATGATTGCATAATAACAATGTTTCCACCCTGGTTTAATGACAATTTCCCTATCGTCTTTAAGGGACTTCAAAGCTTTACGTTCCTGTTTGGTCAGGTTCATATTTGGGTATAAATCAAGATCCGCATTTTTTATATCCTCAATTTCGAACTTGACTGCCTCCAGGAACAATTCGATGTTTCTGAAGTTGCCAATGTTGGGTGTAAATCGACTTTTCGGCTTTAGGTTCGTCTGATTTAGAGTAATAGTAGTAGTCTCATTCTCTTTTAATAATGAAACTAGGGCCATTAGGCCCTCGTAATCACCATCAGATAAACCTAATGCTTTAACTTTCTTGTCAGCCTGAAGTTGATATTTATAAAGGGCCAACTTTCTAACAAACAAATGTAGGTCTTTAATCCATACAAATTTATTGTATGCTGGCACTGGTACAAATGATAAACCTTTTTTCAATATGCTGATTTCATAGGGGTTTAGAATACGATCTCAGAGAGTGATTGAGTCTGGTTGCTTAATATCGTCTTCTCCTTGTGAACCTTCCTCCCCCCCTCCTCTGCTCCTGTTGCGGGTTTGGTATATTTGTCGGGGTGGACCGTCCAAATGGTCCAGTTCTAAAAAATTGACTCCTTTCGTAAGAATCCCTCTGGTGTTGGTTTGGTTAGGGATCGAGGGGGTAGCTAATTGGCCCTGTTGTTTATTCTCACTATCTGTATCAGAAGAATCATAATCAGAGGTCATTTTTTTTCTGAGTGAGTTCGGGTTCTACGAGAAAAAGGGCCATAGATATGGCATGTCTCATAATCTTTTAGATCCCGAATAAATTTGTTTCCTGAACTTCATACACTGTTGGAATTTATCTAGGTTTTGTTTAAGTTTGATCTCAAGTTGACTAAATGAAGGGTCAGTTTGAAAGCAACTGATCTTGTCAATTTCCTCTTCTAATTTCTTATCAATCTCAAGTTTGATTGTTTTTGTACTTGCATATAATCTTCATGAAAGTATTAGAGCAACTACCTGCTGCCACTTCTCAAAATCTGTATTTAGGCCATAGGGGATAAGGGTATTTAATTTAAAAATCCATTCCATTTCATTATTACTCATTTTAGTGTCAAAATTCCCTCCTCTCCAATCTGTTTCTAATTTTTTTTATACCTAGGAATTTAATGTCTTTCATTTCACAATTATGGTGGAGGTTATAGTGAGCGGAGACACTATGATTTTTGAAGCCTTTAACTATATTTCTACCATGTTCTTCTATCCGGATGTGTAATGCCCTTGTGGTTTTCCCAATATATTGTAAACCACAAGGGCATATAATCAAATAAAATGGCAGGTCAAAAGGTCTCTAATTTGATATTCTGTTCTGTCTTTACTATAAAAATGTTTGTCTTTTTTTATTTATTGTCCTCTTGCATGCCAAACAACAACCACACCCAAAGAAACCTTTTTCTGTATTTAAAAACGTATTAGTTTTCTTTTCTTTTATAAAACTTGAAGTGAGGGCGTCCTCTTGTTGTGGTAGTTTTTCTTTTTTTAAATATAGTCTCCTCCTTTACTGTGTTGATTCCCTTTATGTATTTAAATGTTTCTATCATATCCCCCCCTGTCTTGTCTTTCCTCCAAGCTATACATAAGATCTTTTAACCTTTCCTGGTAAGTTTTATCCTGCAATCCATGAACCAGTTTAGTAGCCCTTCTCTGAACCCTCTCTAAGGAATCCATATCCTTCGGTCTCCAGTACTGTGTACAATACTCCAAGTGAGGTCTCACCAGTGTTCTGTATAATGGCATGAGCACTTCCCTCTTTCTACTACTAATGCCTCTCCCTATACAACCAAGCATTCTGCTAGCATTTCCTGCTGCTCCATTACATTGTCTGCCTACCTTTAAGTCATCAGAAATAATCACCCCTAAATCCCTTTCCTCATATCTTGAGGTTAGGACTCAAATATTCTGTACTCTGCCCTTGGGTTTTTACGTCTAAGATGCATTATCTTGCACTTATCCACATTAAATGTCAGTTGCCACAATTCTGACCATTGGTCCTCGCATGTCCACATCCTGACACATAAGTGGTTGTGTATCAGTGCACTCAATCACTTCCACTTCTGGGCAGGGCTAGGTGGATGGCCCACGGAAACTCCGCCAGCAGAGTCATCAAAAAGCATAAGATATTTGTGGCTCAGACTGCTTGGCTGATTTGCAAGGGGGTGAGGTGAAAGACAGATGGCCATGGGCTGCAGGTTCCAACTCTGAGCTTTCAGCAGGGGACCTGGTGGGAGACAATGTGAAGGAACTGGAGGCACTGTCAGCCACCCCATCTACTATCGCCTGTACTTGTTCTGGCGTCACCATTCGTAGAGCGGCATTCGAGCCTACCAAATAACGCTGAAGGTTCTGTCGCCTACTCGCACCCGAGGAAGGTGTTTCACTTGTGCGTGTAGCTGGCACAGATCAACCACGTCCTCTCCCTGCAACAGGACCTCCACCAACACCAGCAGCACCACGACTAGGGCCACGTCCTTTATTTGACGCTCTCCTCATTCATTGCGTTCACCCACCAAACCAACAGATGGTTTGTCAGGTGACAATGTAACCGCCAATAGTCAACAATTAAGTTCACTGACAGTAAGGCAGTGCCGGTGTCCTAAAGAGAGAAAATTTCTAGAGGTCACACAACAGTGTGACAGGCGTAATAAATACAGTTACTTTACTGTCTCAAAAAAATTTGAATTTGTCAAACAACAATGTAACAGTAGTATTTAACGGTTTAATTGGACTGCAAGAAATGCACCACAGGCCGCAAATGTACTATTTAGCACCAAAGAAATGTGAATTTTTCAAAGTGCCATATAACCACAGTATTTGACGGTTCTATTTGACTCTTTGTTTGACTCTCAGATATGAAGTGCATGCCCCAAATTTACTTTTTAGCACCAAAACAATGTGATTTAGTCAAACTGTCACAGCAGTATTTGACGGTTCTATCTGACTCTCAGATATGTGCACACCCCAAATTTACTTTTTAGCACCAAAGAAATGTGAATTAGTCAAACTGCAATGCCAAAGCAGTATTTAAAAATACCTAGATGTTGCCCACTGATCTACCAGAACAGGATTAAAGTAATGTGCCTGGCCCACCTAACAAACAGACTGCTTATTTATCTGTGGCACTGGGCTCAGGGCAGGGTACAAAAATGTAGTATAGCAACCACAAAAATAATCGCTGTAATTTGCAGATTCAAAACTAGAATTATTTCCTAATCTGTCCCTCACAGCTGCAGCATCCTCTCCCTACAATAAGAGCTCATGTGACGTGCGGCGCTATGTGACTCCAGCTTATATAGAGGCTGGGTCACATGCTGCACTGGCCAATCACAGCCATGCCATTAGTAGGCATGGCTGTGATGGCTTCTAAGGGCACACAAGTGAAACGCTTGTTGATTGGCTGCCCTGCTGCTTTTCAAAACGCGCCATTAAATTGCTGAACACTGAACTTGAAACCAAACTGTTACTGAAATGTCCGGGTTCGGTTTTGGGGTCAAAAAATCGTAATGTTCAGTACGAACCCGAACTTTACAGTTCAGGTTCGCTCAACTCTAGTTATAAATGATTTTATATATATATAGTGATGTGTGATATGTCATAAGAGTAATTTCTGAAATCTAGATGAATAGAAATGTGACCATGTAAATGAAACACTGAGTAATAGTATATATACATGTCCTTATATATTTGTTGTATGTGCCAAAATGAAAATTAGTTAAGTGCCATGATATTTAGAAGGGATTTACATATTAATGTATGAAAGGAGTGTAGTTGAAGTTGCCCTTCCTAGGATTTGGTGCCAGTTTTTCAATAGCTTGGAATCTCAAATTGTCCACATTGCCATTGTGAATATTTACAATGTGTCTAGCTACAGATGTTGGTGTTATGGTATTTTTGATGGAGTTCACATGTTGGAGAATCCTAAGGCGAAATTGTTGGAAAGTCTTCCCAATGTATTGAATGCCGCTGTTACATGTGATTAGATATATTAGTTGGGTGGTTCTACAATTCACCAATGCGTTCGTTTTTATGGGGATTTTTGACTGTGTTGATGTAGTGGACTGTGAGGGACTAATGAAATTACAAGACTTGCAGCGGCCAAATCTATATGTGCCCTTGGTGTTGGTAAAACAGTTGGATTTCGAGGCAATAAGAGACAGGTAGCTGAGTACTAATAGGTCTTTAAGGTTCTTGGACCTGCGGGCTTTAATTGATGGATAAATGAGCAATGACTGTTTGAGTGTGGAATTATGCAATAGTATGGGCCAGTGTTTGGAAAAAATCTGTGTCATCGTGCTCCAGCTGCTGTCAAACTTACTATCAGGAATGCCAAGTCCTAAAAAAACGGTTTAGGGCTTTGGGGTATCCGAACAGAGTCCTTAAGAGAGCGTATCAATGTGCCGGTGAGACAGACAGTGTTAAATCAAACTTCTCAACTCCCAGATGTATAACCACTTTTGACAGCGGCATAGGTGCAAACGGGTTACTGAAAGTGACATCCGAATAATTTAATACTTTAAACATTTAGTGAACAATCAATCTTTAATACTTATTACCGTTTTAAAATATCTAAAGGTTTTGTGGTCTATCCTGACCACCATCTTACGTCAGCAAAAACTGGTGAGGTCATCTTCACCGCTGACCAATCAGGATCAAGGACGCAATATTTAAATCCAAACCAACAGGGATTCAGTTCCCCTTTGAAAAGCCGCCTTATCGGCGAAACGCGCGTCGGGGTTGGAGATTTCAATTTTATACCTCAGCATTTACCTCCCATTTTCCCTTTAGACTTAGTCAATATTTTGGGACTTTACTATATTTATATTAAGGGATGTTCTTGGTTGGGGGTTCTCTTGCCACCTTGTAGATTACATCAAGCGCAGATATAGCGCATCCAGACTATTTTTACATACAGCATTTATACACAACTATGCAGGGGTTTTTTTTGGTCTGTTTATAAGCTAGCTCAGTAGTTCATTCACAAGACAGGTGCCCTCGAAGGCACAGCGATACTTTTAGGGATCTCTGGACAATTGACTATATATTTTTCAGTTTAGTTCTGATTAGAACTGTTTTATGTTACATGTCTGGCAATTTGACAGGCATGCTAAAAGTAGACTGCTAAACAGTGCTCCAACTGCACATTTTTCTTGACTGAACTTTACCAATATCGGTCTATAGATTTAGCTAGTATAGTAGCCTTCTACTTATGTGACAGGTGCCCTTGAAGGCACTGTTATAGCTGCAGGAGGAATTGAATTCCCTACTATAGTATATGCACTCAAATTAACTGACAGTATGTACTTTGACTCAAATCTAGTAGCCAATAACGTTATGTCTGGCAACTTAGCAGGCAAGCCATAATTAGACTGTAGGCTCTAGGTGCATACTTGTCTTTATTTAATTTACCAATATCGGTTTAAGATTTAGCTAATATAGTAGCCTTCTACTTATGTGACAGGTGCCCTTGAAGGCACAGTTATAGCTGCAGGAGGAATTGAATTCCCTGCTATCGTATGTACATTTAAACTGACAGCCTGTACTTTGACTCTATTTAGTAGCCAATACTGATATATATGTATGTGTGTATATATATAAATATATATATATAAGCAGTTCCACATCAAGTTATATCATCTTATATTACAATTACGTTTGAACGCTCAGTATCATTGCCAATAACTTAAAAAATGGGACAATCGTTATAATGTGTAGGGAACTGCACTCACTCCCATCTGTCTGAGCCAGGGTGCTTAGCTGTACCTGAACCAAACACCAGATTCCCAATTTTGTAAAGAAGTAGAGGTCCAGGCACTCCTTGGTTCAAAAGAGTAGGCACTTTAATGGAACCACAGCAATGTTTCGACCATAAAGGTCTTTATCAAGTTGCTTGATAAAGACCTTTATGGTCGAAACGTTGCTGTGGTTCCATTAAAGGGACACTATAGTCACCAGTGCAACTACATGTATTCCTGACCCTATAGTGTTAACACCACCATCTAGCCCCCCTGATCCCCTCATGCCTCCATAAATATAGTAAAACTTACTGTATTCAAGCCATGTAGTTTGCCTAAAAAAAAAAGTCTGCTGACATCAGAAGTGGTATCCTGATCCAATCACAGTGCTTCCCCATAGGATTGGCTGAGACTGACAAAGAGGAAGATCAGGGGCAGAGCCAGCACAATTCAAACACAGCCCTGGCCAATCAGCATATCCTCATAGAGATGAATTGAATCAATGAATGAAAGTTCAGTGTCTGCATGCAGTTGGAGTGTTTGCCTACTGCCCTGTGCTCTGCTGACATCAGAGTGGATTGAGGAGTATTATGCCTCGTTTAACTTGGAAGTCCCTCTGGTGGCATTCTGAGTGACTGCAACTGGTGGTGTTCCTAGCTTTCAATGTAAACACTGTATTTTCTCAGAAAATAGTGTTTACATGAGAGGCTGCAGGGAGCTATAGTTCTCACCTGAACAACCTCATTAAGTGACTATAGTGTCCCTTTAAAGTGCCTATTATTTTGAACCAAGGAGTGCCTGGTCCTCTATCTCTTTAAAAAATGGGACAAGGCAGGGATGCCAGTTTTCCCCTCTATTGTACATAATGGTTTTAGAACCTTTAGCAACTTCAATAAGACAAAATATAAAAAAAGGCTTTACCAACATATCTGGACAAACAAAGCTAAACATATACGCATACAATATTTTATTAACACTAGAAGATCCAGAAATCTCGGTCCCAGAGTTATTAAAGGAAATAAACAACTATTCTATAGTTTTAGGATATAAAATGAACTTAGAGAAATCAATATACATTGTTTAAAATATGAATAAAAGATTAACTAACCTTCTTGTACAAAATACAGGATAAGGATAGACTAAGCTATTTAGGTATAACCATAACTCCAGATTTAAAAGACCTAATGGAAGCTAACTTCTTACCCTTATCAAAACAAACCAATAATAAACTAAAGTACTAGGTTTTTCTTTATCGGGTAGAATTAACATTCTAAAAATACATACATTCTACCAAAATAGCTATACTTACGGAGAATGATCCCTCTAAACTTCTCAGAAAACTGGCTATTGTTACCACATTCATCATTTTTTAAATTTGTATGGGGTGGTAAAAAAGCAAGGGTGAACATGAAAAACCTGGCTAGGTCAAGGCAAGAAGAAATTTTCCAATGTTACGTGGCTCGCAAACTTTTCCACATATTGCTCTCCCAAAATCACGCGGCAACCAAAGAAACTTGGTACAATATAGAAAAAACTAAAACAGGGGTAGGCAACATCCTCATTATTATTTTGGGTTTTAGACTTGAATAACAAAGCGATTGAAGATGCACGGAGCAAATCAAAGCGTTAACGAGTTGGTGGGATAAACTCACAATCAATATAGGACTCAGAAATAATATAATAGAGGTTCTTCCATTCTCCACAATTTCAGATGTGCTGGAAAATATAAAAATAGACACCTGGAAAACCAGATGAGAGGGGTCAGGGGGATAGGGAATTCAAAAATAGAGTAGTGGAGAATAAAATAAAGCCCTTCAGGCAAATTGTGGATGAATTCAACATTTACAGGAATTAAACTTTTAACTATCTGGAATCAAAGTCTTTATTTCAGAATATCTACTCAAAAATGAGGAGAAAAATAAAAACTAAAGAATTATAAAAACCTACTGCAAAGTGCACCGTAGTTCTATACGGATGGAAACATGATAAACCTTTAGGTTTGATCATTAAATGGGAAAAAGAACTACAAGTACCCATAGAAGAAGAAAAGTGGACAAGCTCCCTAAATAAAGAATACAAGCCTATACATTGCCTAAACCTCACAGAAACACAATTTAAACTTGTTTATAGATGGTATTTGACGTCTAAAAGCTTAAATACAATTTTCTTTTCTCAGAGGCATCAGATAGGTGTTGGAAATGCAATGTTAATAAAGGCAATCTTATTCACAGTTAGTGGCAATGTGCACCTACAAGTCAATATTGGAAGGATGTAATGAAAGTAATATATCAAATAACTGAAATGAAACTAGAATTCAAGCCTGAAGTCGTCTTATTAAATCTAGGATTAGAGTTAACGCCTCTGTTCCTTCTCTTCTACTTATTAATCTATTATATAAAGAAGGGAACGTATTAAATATAGAGATGAGAACTGGGACTGAAGGAGAGGGAGCAAGGGAGGAGTTATTTATGATGACAAGAGTACCAAGGCTGGAAAGAAGAAGCACCAGATAAAACATACAAGCCAGGTACATGTCTGAAACATGTCTGGCCCCTTGGTGCACTCCACAAATCTAGAGTACAATACACAGACTAACCAGCAGCCTTCAAAAGCTCCTCTTTCACTACTCCAACACAGAACTGATAGTGAACGAACTATGCTCCTGCTGGAAGTGGACTGTGAGGGAAGATGATATTGTTATTGTGGAGCCACAACCTACGTCTACCTCCCATCATTGAAAAGCATGTGCCCCAACAGCAATCAACTGGCCAATAAGTTGTGTGATTTTATTGATCTGCTGTTTGGACATAGTCCTGGAGCGGAATCCACCAAATTGCTCCAAGGTGGGCTGGACGCATTGTGATGCTCCAACCAGCCATGGTCGTTGTCTGGCAGTACCTGTAGCTCTTGGCTCTTTCACACCTCCACTGTCACTCCTAGCTGCTATAGTACTAGTAGTAATAGTAGCATCCCTGCTGACTGTTCCCTCAATAACACATCCTTGTGGTGACTTTAATGGTTTATCCTGGCACTGGTGAGATGACCCGGCTAACTTTCTTCACATAAAGTTTGCACTTTGCAAGGCACCCATCTCGACCACTTTCAAAGTGGTCCAAAACTTTGCAGTACAACACAGTGGCGTCTACCCTTTGGGATGCTGTTGCTAATGATGCAGGTTGATAAACAGCAGCAGGAGTGCAACTACTGGGAGCTGGCACTGAATCCTCTGCACTTGTACTGTGGTTAGTAGTACCAGTGGTGGTGGTGATTCTTGGTATCGTTACAGTGGTGTTGGTAACCAACACTGCAAGGAGTATTAGACTTAGAATTAGTAATGGGAATAGGTTGCGGTGGTCTACTAATGGTTTAATTAGCACTAGCAGGTGCTACTATTGGAGAAAGTGGAGATGAAGGGGAAATTGGGCACTAGTTGCTGGAGAAAAAGGTTGACTGCTTCCTGAGGAATCCCGACGCTTTCTCAGCCAGGCTAAACGCAATTCATGCAAGGATGGGAGTGAGACTGATATCACTGATATAGCCCCTTCAGTGGCCGCCCCTATCTTGAAAGAATGAACACCCAAACTCCTTACCAGGTATACCCAGGGCCTACAGTGCCATACGTAACAAACCACCGAACACGGTAACCCAATTTTCCCAGTCGAACGTTCGTCTTTGACCTACGCAGCAAGAAACGCACTGACCTGTCCGTGAAAAAAACACATAGCCAAACAGCGCCCCAGGGACGTTATTGCTTGGTCCCGAAAAAGGTGAAATTGAACGCTAACCGAAACAGCGCTACTTCAAACGCAGATGAACAAACCTGTGGCATTACTAGAAACAAGGCCCACCATCAAAATACCAGAAACTGGCCTTCATGAGTCTGAAACCTTGGGCTCCCGTCGCCAACCCCTCATCGCCAACGAGACTAAAACATCCTTTGAAAGATCCGGAACCCTGGTCAGTTTGAACCAAATACTTAGCCTTGATAACTTAACAGAAACAACAGAAGGAGATCCGCCAGATGCTTCCCAAAACACATTTGTGTGTGATTTTAGGGGAGCCTGTTGTTGGTTATTTCAAGAAAACACTCCAGGTTGTTTTCTGCAATGCCTCCTGAGTATACTGATGCCCCCATGCATAGGTTGAACCTGATCATAAAAATAGTCTGACGCAGTAAAAGCAAAAAACAAACAAACCCAGGAACAGTAAACCTAACAAAAAAAATCAACTGAACAGCAAATGTAAAAAAAAACAAAAAAACGGACCAGTGTGTGAAGCAGTCCCCAACGCAGAGCCAGGCTGTCCAGAGCAATCAGGACAGTAAAAGACTGTGTCCTTTCTCTGCCCTCTCTTGAAACAGACTGATCTTTTTTGAGGATAAAAAGAAATAAAGTGGGTAGCCCCAACTCTGCTCTCTCCCACCATTGCCCGGGGAGCAGGTGCATCTTGGTACAAAATCCTCTAAATGATCTGGAACTGAAACTGTAAAAGTCAGTTTCATCCTGGGTTTGCTTTTTTGAACAACAAAAAGGCGTTGTGGGTTGCAATCTGCATTAAGTAAATTGCAACATTTTTGTACCAGGCCCTTGCCTTCTGTATAATTAGGTAAGGCTGCAGCAGCTGATCTGCCAGATCGACCCCACCTATATGCCGGTTATAGACCTTGATGCACACTGGCTTTCTTGTGCTCTCAGCTCTGCCACGTACAGAGATCTCCAAAGTCATCTGTGTAGATTGTGGTAAGAAGGTATACATCTTTATTGTATACTCTGTACTTAACTGCCAACAGCTACTCTTGGCGCCGAGCTGTGGTCTTCCCCCTTAGTAGCCGGGTGCGTGCAAATTGTCCTGGGAAACCTGCGCGGTTCTTTCTGATTGTATCGCAAGCTACTGTATCAAAACAGTACAGTAGCTTGAACAAAGGGACACTTGTAGAACAATTCAAAAGAATACAGTATTACCAGTGGAACACATACATAAAGAAATAGAACAAGAGATTCTCATACACCTTAGTGAGTACCCTTCGCCCTCACAACAAACAAAGTTTACATACAATATGGGGTGGAGTATCTTCTTGTTTAAAGCAAGTATGGATATTGCCTAGAAATAGAACAGGTAAAGACACATAATAGTGCAATATTGTCTAAATCTCAAATAGAATGAAAAGGAAATGTGTGAAAATACACTCACAAAACAAGAGCCTATAAAATAAGGCTCAATATTCCAGCGTTGTGGGATTAAGGATCCCACTACCTTCTTTATACTGCCAGGAGGTGGTGAATAATCCAAATGTCCTCTCTCAGGTATGTATAAGTAATTAAAGTGCTTTATTTATAAAGTGCACAAATAGAATAAAAAACAAAACCTTACAATTGAAGGTGACCTTGTTGAGATAGTCTCTGGTTGCAAAACGCGTTTCGCCTCATGTAGAGGCTTCCTCAGTTGCTCTAGGTGTTTATCAATGTTCTGTATTTGTAACTTGTATTTCGCGCCCTTTTTCCTTGATCGCGGCACTTCCGCTTCCGCATTCCATCGGTGGAACGCATTAGTTCGATCACTTCCGGTTTTGACATTTGCGTTCCATCGGTGGAACGCATGCGTCCTTATTCCGGTTCTCGTGCATATAGGCTCTTGTTTTGTGAGTGTATTTTCAACCATTTCCTTTTCATTCTATTTGAGATTTAGACAATATTGCACTATTATGTGTCTTTATCTGTTCTATTTCTAGGCAATATCCATACTTGCTTTAAACAAGAAGATACTCCACCCCATATTGTATGTAAATTTGTAGAACAATTGTCTGTATACAAGTGGTACACTTTGTTCATCAGGGGGAATATCAGGTCCCAGGCAGTCTTGCCCCTTGTTCCCATATGTTCTGGGCAACCAGGAGGGTCAAGGTGGCTATAATTTCCCTCGTACACCCGGAAGGCCTGAGTATACCCAGTCTCGCTATCGCACAGCTTTTTTTTTTACCTTTACACCGTACCTAGAGCGCTTGGAAGGAATATACTGCTTGAATCCCAGCCTTCCCTTATACTTCATCAGGGTATCATCCACACATATATTCCTTCCAGGTGTATAAGCCTCTGCAAACCTGGCAGCGAAGTGGGTAATCATGGGAGCGGATTTTATACAGCTTGTCAAACTGGGGTTGCTCCCTAGGGGGGCACAGGCTGTTGTCGCTGAAGTGCATGAAATTCAGAATAATTTCATACCTCTTCCTCGACATACATTGGGAGTAAATGGGGGTCGAGCAGATGGGGCTAGTGCTCCAGTTAGAGGGGATGGAGGGCTTCTTTATGATGGCCATCAGCATAGTCAATGCCCAAAATCTTTTAAATTCTGGCACATCGATGGGGGCGCTTTGACAAAATAAAGTCAGGCTTTGCAGCACGGAAAAGATCGGCATATAAATTACTTCAGGCGACATTGTTCCCCAATACATTATCGCCAAGAAGCACCTCCATAAACTGGTATGGGCTAAATCCTGCGACATCCAAATTGATGCCAAGATTTGCAGTAAAGGGTGGGATATCTGGCCTCTGGTGATGAGGCACTACCCAGTCCTCAGCAGTACTGCCAGCTGGAGCAGCACGTCTCCTTCTGGCAGGGGGACTAGCAGGCACAGATACAACATAACTAGGTACATCACTAGCAGCAGACACTTATCTAGTGATGATGTATAAGAGCACCTGGCAGGGTCAAAATCGGGGTCGGAGTCTGACATCTAGTGCAAGGATGGCATACACCTGCTCAGCGCTATATGATCCATGTGACATGATCACAATCACTTCACTTAGTGATCTCAAAAAAGAAATATCCAGGCACTCAAGTGTGGAAGCCGCAGGCAGATTTTAATGGAGCAAAAAGAGCAGCAACGTTTCGACCTTCACAGAGGTATTTGTCAAGCTAACACCACAAACCAAACATAAGTGCATATATAGCAAAATATACAAGAAATTAAACAATAATCCACTTAAGTGCAAATCATTAACACAAATTGATAAATATAAAACAATACAAATCATGCATAATATAGCTATAGATCCACAAAATTAGGTTACCCCTATGTGCCAAGAGGGAGGAGAGACCACAATGAGGAGAGTAGAAATTTAACAGAAAATAAACATAAATAGATAAAAAAAAATAATAAAGATTGCATTGTATAAACGCTAGTAGGAGCGCAGAAAGATAATTTCCGGTAAGTTGCCACGCAAAGGGGCATCTGGAACGTACAAGTCCCGCCCCTTCTACGGATACAAACAAGTATCAATTCAAATGTCCGTTTGTGCGTCCAAATGCACGAACAGACAAGTGCACGAACGGGCACACCCTCAGATTATGTAAGCATTGCCTTTGTTTGCGCGTTAGCCTAGAGAAAGAGTTGGCAGTTACTTTTTTTGTTGGGTCTCTGCAAAAAAAAAGAAAACTGCAATGCTTAACAGGACAAATCTGTAGAAGCAGCTTTACCCCACTTGAGAATATTCACTTAGAACAGCGGGAATCTTTGGAAAGAGGTAGGAGGCACTTTTCTAATATCATTTTTAAAAAAGAGCAGGCAGAGCAAAAATAAAGCAGTAAATGCAGAAAACAAATTCGAAATCAAACATTTCTCAGAATATACAGCAACAGAAAGTCTATGATGAAGTCCAAAAAATACCAGTAGATAAGATAGTCTTAAGACAGAAGGTAATCCGTCTTCAAATAATCTTAAAATGCTTGGGGGGCAATTCCTTTCAGTAGCAGCATATGGGAAAACATAAAACAGAGACCAATAGTGCAATTTTGTAAAAATAAAAAATGGAGTGAGTGCTACTAAAAATACCAACTCACATGTAATAGAGCTATAACCAGCTTTATGAGAAACAGCATTCAGTGGTATTGTATCCCCACTTGCAGGATTTTTTCAGATAGTAGTTGGCACTAGGAGGATGATTTGATGAAGCGTAAAAAGAATAAGAAAGGCCAATAGTGTACTCTATTGAGGTAGGTATTCATGCAGAAGTAAAGACATGTACTTTAGTTTGAGCAGACTAAGCGCTCTTTAAGTTAGGCATGGGTGGTATAATCCCCACCAAGGATTCTTTTGTTAGTTCAGTAGAGAAGTGGGATGTCAGGTAGTAGATAAAAATATAAAGCTAAAAAGTATATGGCTTTCAACAAACAGTAAGGTAGCCAAAAATACAAGACAGTATAAAACCACAACATCTTTAAATTTTGGGGGGCTTTTTCAAGTGGATAAAAAACATACTTGGCAGCTATACACTTATATAGGATTGTGAATGGCACAAATTTAAAACATTTTCGCCAAAATGATGTTGTGAACATGTGACCGCATGTGTGATCACAAAGCCATAATATATTAACATAATACTAACATACAATGAAGTATCACATATTAAAATATATTGGTATATTAAAAACTTCAACATAAAAAAAGAGAAATAAGAGGGTGTGGCTTAGTAGCCGTGGGGGATCGGCTGCAATGCACTTTGGGAAATGTAGTAATTGTGTTACGGCCGGTCGCTGAGTTTCGTTTACAACCTTACTATAAATGCAAAAAACGCTCAAAATAGGCATAGGGGCTGGGATAGTCTGATAATATAAGTAATCTGATAATATAAGTAAAAGACTGTTTTAAAATTGAAAAAATTGTGCGTGGTAGAATCGGGAGAGACTGGCAAAGATCCATGGGTAATGGAGTTAGAAATGATCGGAGACAGCATAACAATTGGCCATATTATTGGAAGAAGTAAGACAAAATAAAATATATATATATATATATATATATATATATATAAAAATATAAAAAGACTAAATATATCATGGGAAAGGGAGGCCTTGCCAACGGGGCTAATAATATAAATAGTGGGATGACATTTCTAATAATGTAGTTAATAGCAGCCATGACCAAGTGACCAAGTTAAGGGTGGAAGATAGTTGGGTGACCATATTGGTAGAGGAATAGATAAGAAACATAAGATATATATATATATATATATATATATATATATATATATATATATATATATATATATATATATATATATATATATATATATATATATATATAGTTAATACAATGTTAAACAAAAATCTGCACACCAGCCAAGCCATAAGACTTGCTTTTCCCACAGAAATCCTAAATCTGCAGTGATGTTACAACCGCAAAGGATTCTGGGTGGGCATATGCAAATTAGTTTAACAAAGAATCACATTTTTGCCTCATTCCATTTTAAACATGGATTCCTTTTAATCTGTGTTTGCATTATACAACTGCTTGGAACACAATTTAGGAAAAGATGCAAAACCAGTGAACCACTCATGGACAGCTGTTTCGTTGTCAATGCAACTCATCAGCATGAGGTTGGTTACTGGTTTGCTTATTGAGGCTTGGTAGTGCTTGGGAAGCAAAATCCAAATAGGTTATGGTGGGGAAAATTAGTGATTGAAAACCCCTTTCACCTGAAGTCTGTGGATAGTTAATACATTGTTAAACAAAAATCTGCACACCAGTCAAGCCATAAGACTTGCTTTTCCCACAGAAATCCTAAATCTGCAGTGATGTTACAACCGCAAAGGATTCTGGGTGGGCATATGCATATTCTTATACACCGTTCCACAAGCTAGGGTTTCAAAGCAAAATAAATGTTTTAATTAAATCGATACTTGTGTATTTATGATCAACCCTTAACTTGTAACCCATATTAAACCAGGGAAGGATCAAATCCCAGACAATCTTGCCATTTTTACCTACAGAATCATAGCATAGTTGTGGGTCAAGATGGCTCTCCTTCCCTTGATAAATGCGAAATGTCCATATATACCCAGTAGTGGCTTCACATTATTTGTATGAATGCTACATTTCCTGCTCCCCAGATTACCACCGCCATCAACCCAACATCTCTCACACCGCTGACACCTCCACACCCCATTCATCATATCCCATGGCCACAATAGGGCTGCCCTGAAGGTAACACTCCAGCTTTTCCTCTCTTATCTGCTACTAGTAACAATCAGCCATTTTGTGTCTTGGTAATTGATGGTGTGTCAGTGCCATTCTTGGTGCATACTGGAGCTACTTGTTCCAGTTTGTGCAAGACTTACTCTCAGGGGAAAAGGGAAAGGTCTACACCTTCAGTGGGTATCAATGGTGTGTCTACCAACACATTTATTACACCACCTTTGTCGGTTTTCTGTCCTTTGGTATTTCGACGGTTTGTTTTTTAAGATTGATACCTGGCTGTCCTGTGAATCTGTTAGGGACATACCTCCTTGGGATTATGGGCGCTACTATTGTCTGTACTTCTGCCAAGGATCTAGTTTTTTCTACCCCTGGTGATTCCTCCCCAGGAGATGCCCCTACTCCCCTAGGATACTTACAAAATACTTTTACTACCAGGTCTAGTACAATCTATGTCACTACACCCTACTACCGGTTATAGGCTTAGACCAACCACTAGACCTCCTTATACACCTCATCCTAAGGTAAAAAAGGTCTTTACCCCCTATACCTTATGCCCCCCAACATAAAGTTTGATGTAGTGATAGACAGGAATGGAGTTGGAGCAAGAGTGGTAAGAATCGAACTCAAGGTAATTTTTGCTGAGATAGGCGAGAAAACACTTCCAAGGGAGAAGGATCGTTTAACCCTTTCAATACACCATTACTGTGTTGCTGTAAATGGGGGTGTTTCTTGGGCCATCAGGTTTGGGGCTACGCAGTTTTGCTCTGTCATTGAGCTTTCCAAGTGTCCCCTTGTAGATGCTAGTGGGGCACCATCATTTAAGGACTCCAGTCATGAGCTCAATTTACTTACCCAACACCAAATTTTTAATAAAATTACAGATTGCGGCTCAGACCGCTACAACCAATACTTAAAAGGGTTCTTCAAAAAAAAATGTAAAAAAACATTTTTTATAAAAATAGCTCCCCAAAAGTGTCAGCCTGATCAGAGATCCCTATGATTTCACTGATCACTGATATGGTACTGTTTGAATAGTTCCGCTTTCCTTGCTGTGGCTGGGTAGGGGATTTGTTGCTTCCTTAGCTCGGTGGTAATGCGTGGGATCGTCCAGGATCTGATTGATGCTGGACTAGCAACATCTCCTCTACGTGAAGGTGTGTTGAATCTAGCCGGGGTGCTAGGAAGAGATAATTCTTTGCCACCTTCTTGAGACATACTTAAATAATAATGAAGATAGCAATTATTATATGCACCCCAGGGGTCTTGTACTGGCTTGCTAACTAAGCTGTAAGGCGAAACAATTAAAGCTTGATGTGTTTTTGGTGACTGATGAGGCCCTGCTAGTTGCCAAGTGGCTTGAGAGGCTCTATCTATGCGTTGGCACGAGGGGATTTTTGTGGCCACCAAACATAATGGCGGGATGTCGGCCTCTCGGTGACTAATCAGAAAAATGGGAAAGGGAGTGACAGGTGAGCCCCTTTCTATGTTATTATGCAAGGCGGTTAGCTCACGAGTGGTCGATGGGTGTTGGTCTCGCGGGACCACTAACCGAAAGCGTAATGCAGAGAAAGGGGCAATACCTATTGGACCCTAAATCCCTAATTGCCAGTACTCTATTAACTATTCCAGGGAAAATAGGAAATTAATTTAATACGTGAGCAGGTATACGTACCTGGTAGTTTGCTATTGAATCTGAAAATCCGTATAGGTTTTAGTAGTACCTGTAACCTGAATGGATAAAACAACGTATGACATAATAGATATGGCATATACCAAGCTTATCCTAACGTGCAGTATGTGTGGGAAAAGCCAAGTACAATAACCTGTAACACTATTTAAACACCATATGCCGTAATGGTTATAAGCATACACCAGTCTTAACATTTTATGTGCAGCATGTACACGTGGTAGAATTTAAAAAGTGCTCTTACAACCCTTGTATGCTGTATGTCCCCATGCTGGGGAGACTGTATTATTGTAATCAACGCGCTGCTGTATATGTGTTTATGGTACATATGGAATAGGGATCCAGCTTGTATCACTAAAGTGAAAAAAACCGGAATGAAAATCAGAACAGCTGAAACAGATGGAGGTAATTTACCAATGGATGAGATGTCCAATAGAAGAGGAAAAGGAGAGTACGCCCATCACACCACCAATGGACTTCCAGCACTTATTTTATTTAAGGGAAGGGAAGGGAGGTTTTTTAAGTTTTGGTTCCTGAAGAAGTTTCTTAAGGGGAACGAAACGCGTAGAACCATATTTTAATTTAATTTTACTATATGCCAATAAATCCATTGTTTTCTACTTTCAACCATTGGGAGAGTGTGAACTTCTTGGTCTCCAGATTGGCGTTACTTCAAACGAACAGGACCTACCCCCCTACCTATAGGAGTGGCAACCTGAAGGCTTGCTATATACAACAAATCTGTGAGTGTAACCTTGAACCATTGGGCAATTAATAAGACCACAACAGTATTACGCTATGTTGTATTTTTTTATTTATGTTTTAGTGATACAAGCTGGATCCCTATTCCATATGTACCATATTATACTTTTTATATAGTTACCATTTTGGGAGGTAACTGAAGGGAAGCAAGTATCCAAAGTTAAGTTTAACTTTTTATTCCACGGGTGATTTGGTGGAAGCTATTTTGTATTGTATATGTGTTTATGTAATTTTAATTAAGTACGTATACATATGTGAAGAATATGACTGGCTATGTTAAAACAATCTATGTGTAATTTATACCAGCTGTTAGAAATTCTTATGTGATATGTGAAAACAGCTGTTGCTATTGACCAGTAGGGGTCAGTAATGATGAGTATTTGGTAAAATCCCCTGAATCCAAATGCAAGATTAACCTAGCATCTTAAGAGTGACCTGTAGGGGTCAGCGTGGTTATGTGAAACTGTGTTCGTGAGTTATGCCCCAGCGTAATACTTTGTATGATGACAGGGAAGCGAAACAGTGCCCGTTCGACAGTTTACCATATATGAACATAAAGAACAGAAAAATCAAAGGAAATAGAGCGCGCCTTTAATGGAAATACATAAATATACAGCTAAAATGATGTGTGTGTGTGTGTGTATATATATATATATATAAATGAAAAATAAGAAAATATAAATATTAAATTGAAGTAAAAGAGTCCAAGTTTATAGTCCACAAATAAATGTTCTTTATAGCGTAGTATAGTCTTTTCCCAGGCGATGACTTGTATTTTTCAATGCGCCATATGTGGAGACAAATAAAAGGACAACCAATGGTACAGTATGTAGATATAGAGGAATATATGTGCAATAAATTGGAATTACAATTTCCAGAGCTAAAATCCAGCTCTGGTATGGAATGTGTGAAGTGGAATGATCCCCACTCAAGGATGTATGGAGCAGTGACTTGTGGAATAAGTGATCCACCGAGGATTCCGACCGAGAATTAAAACAGATAAAAGTATATAGTGCTCACTGTATAATATAAGTTAAAAAAAGAGGTATGAAATGTACTTACAAAGTATTGAGCATTCTTCTCTGCTCAATTTTTAGCGTATGGGTGGTATAATCCCCACCTAAGGATTTTCCCTAAATCCGTATTAGCTCAGGTTGGTCAGGTATAAAATAAAATTAAAAATAAAATTAGGAATGTGGCAGTAAAATGTTTTGAGGCCAAAATTCCTTTATTATGACAATATAAAATTATTAAAACAAATTATAAACGCGTTTCACCCACAACAGGCTTCTTCCAGTAGAATAATAGTAAAGACAGTAACCTGACTAACAATGCTTTTTATATGGTATACTCAGTGTATTGGAATTTGAATATTCCCGCCAAAATGACGTCATCACATACTTCAATTTTGAGCACATAACAAAATAACATAATAATGACATAGGGAGCTTATGTATATGCTTACAAGTTCATTACATATAAAATATGAAAACGAGGTGTGAGAGATTAAATAAATTAAATAAAACATAGGTTATGTGACGCGCGGCAATGAGTGACTTCCGCGTCACGTGGGTGTAATGGAACGCATGCGTTCCATAGTAATGGAACGCATGCGTACGGAGGCAGAATGCCGGCCGGGTACAGTGCTAAGGGCTGCACATCACCAGAGAGGAGGGGCCCTCTGGTGATCGTAAGACAGGCTGTCAGCATGTCGTCTGATTCAAACTGACGAACAGACGACATGCTGTATACAATAAACAGCCAGATGGAAGGAAATATAAATATAACTTCTGGAACAGATATATTAGGAACACAAGAGTAGATGAAATATATAGACTAAAAATTAGATTATTATAAAAGTATTACTAATGGAAAAGATATATAAAATAAGTTAAAATGGGTATTAAGATATGTAAAAAGTTACAAATAATATAAAGATATGTAATACACAATGTAGATTAATTAAAATACATAAAGATATATGCATAAAAATTACACAAAAGGATACATAAAAAATACATAAAAGAATGTATAAAAAATTACATAAAAAGGCAACATAAAAGGGGGGGTGGATAAAAAATGTTTTTTACAGAAAATGAAATAAGTCAAAGTCTATATTAAGACTTTGAGGGGTAAGGGTTTTTAAATTGAATGCCCATTCCATTTCCTTACTACCTAAAATCTTTTTTATATCTCCACCTCTCCAAGGGATATTACAAATATCTATACCTATGCATTTCAACAATTTAGGATTTTTGCCATGTATTAGGAAGTGCTTAGATACCAAGTGGTTCTCGTAGCCCTTTCGAATATTTCGGCAGTGTTCTGCCAGTCTGATTTTTAGCTCTCTGGTGATCATGCTCACATATTGAAGTCCACATGGGCATTCCAATAGATATATTACGTTTTTAGGGCTACAGTGAATACATTTTTTTTATAGAATATGTTCTTTTAGTAATACATGATTTGAAAGAGGTAGTTTTTGATTTAATGCTCTCGTCCGTATGTTTACATGCATTTATTGCATTTTAAAAAAACCTTTGGGCTTGTTAAGAAAAGAGGGGGGACAAAGAGAAGAGGTAGTTTGATTTGGTTTGGTATAGGTCTTTGTGAGGATGGATTTGAAGCTAGGTGCCCCCCTAAATATGTGTGGTTTTTTGGGGATGACCCCAGCTAGAATCTCATCCTTTTTTAATATATGCCAATGTTGGTTAATAATCTTCTTCATAACATTATTTTTGTTATTGAAGTCGAAGATAATTGGCAATGATGGAACATTCTTAGAGGTATTTCTATCTTGGTATTCTAAGAGATCCAATCTGTCTTTTTCTCTAACATTATTGATGGCTTGATTTAAGTTATTGGTAGGATAATTTTTTTGTGAGAATTTACGGGATTGGTCTTCAAAATCTTGGGTAAGAGAGCAATTCCTACCCAAACGGAAGAACTGACTTTTGGGTATTTCATGTAACCATGGTTTATGGTGGCAGCTGGACATATCAATAACATTATTTGTACAGACTTTTTAAAAAAAAGTTTTCGTGTGAACCTCATTGTTTTGAATAAAAATTTCCAGATTACAGATCTAAGAAGTGTATAGCAGATTGGCTGTATTCATGCGTTAAAACGATACCATTATTGATTCGATTTAAAAAGGATAAAAACTGGTTAATAGAACTTTCTGTGCCTTCCCAAATAAAAAACATGTCATCGATATATCTAAAATAGGTGACCAGGTTTGTCTTCCAGTCATGCTCCCCAAGAATGGCTGTGGTTTCCCACTCTGCCATAAAAAGGTTGGCATAGCTGGGCGCAAACCTGGTCCCCATAGCTGTGCCTTGTTTCTGTAAATAAAAAGAATCTAAAAACCAGAAGTAGAAATATAAATACCTTCTATTATATAACTAATCTGTTGGTCTGGAATTCTTTTTTCTGCCCTTAGAATTTTTTCTACGGCAGAGCAGCCTTTGTCATGAGGGATAATTGTATACAGTGATTGGACGTCACAGGTGACTAAAAAATAATTATCTTTCCAAATAAAATTGTTTAAAAAACGGAGTAGGGTCACGGAATCTTTTAAGTACGATTTCATACATTTAACAGAAGGTTGTAGGAGATTATCTAAGTATTCGGATAAATTTGATAAGATGGAATTTATCCCTGATACGATAGGCCTACCAGGAGGATTTTTATCATCTTTATGGATTTTTGGTAAAAAGTAAATGACCGGAATTTTTGGATGAGAAACATTTTAAAAATTCATATTCTTGTTTGTTTAAAATCTTTTGGTCCCGGCCTTTATTTAAAAAAGAAGTAAAAATTTGTTGAATTTTTGGAGTCGGATCTCGTGATAATTTTTCATAAACCGTATAGTCATTGAGTAGTGATGTCGCGAACACGAAATTTTCGGTGGGCGAACCGCCATAGACTTCAATGGGCAGGCGAATTTTAAAACACACAGAGACTCTTTATGGCCACAATAGTGATGGAAAAGTTGTTTCAAGGGGACTAACACCTGGACTGTGGCATGCCGGAGGGGGATCCATGGCAAAACTCCCATGGAAAATTACACAGTTGATGCAGAGTCTGGTTTTAATCCATAAAGGGCATAAATCACCTAACATTCCTAAATCACAATGGATATGGTTTGACACCTGACATGACATATTGACACCTTGACATATGGATTGACACCTGTCCTTAGAGCCCCTGATACACACTGACACAGAGCAGAATAAAGACTGTTCCTCCTACATAGGGTCACTTGGCAGATATGGATTGACACCTGTCCTCAGAGACCATGATACACACTGACACAGAGCAGAATAGGGACTGTTCCCCCTACATAGGGTCACTTGGCAGGTATGGATTGACACTGTCCACAAGGGCAAGCTGCAGGCTTCCTGGCAGGGCCCATACAAGGTGGTAAAGCAGGTTTGTGATACCATCTTTGTGATCGGTGCGGTCACAGGCACGGGAGGCAAGCGGATGCTCCATGTGAACATGCTCAAGCCATACCACGGAAGAGGTAACCGCGATCTGTACACCTGCCACTGAAGATTATGATAATTTGCCACTCCCAGATCTCCTAGACCAAGAGGGCCAGAGCGGAGACCTTGGAGAAGTACAGTTAGGAGAACGGTTAGACCCCCAGGAGCGAACCCAGGTCCAAAGACTAATCCAGGACAAGGGCGCCACGTTTTCCAACCTACCTGGGTACAGTCCGTTAACCACTCACAAAGTTGAAACCCTAGACCAGACCCCCCTTCGCCAAACCGCCTATCGCATACTCGAAGCAGTTAAAGAAAATATGCGGAAAGAAATTGAGGAAATGATGCAGTTAGGGGTGATAGAACACACTGACAGCCCCTGGGCCTCCCCGGTAGTACTAGTACCGAAACGGGACGGCACGACCCATTTCTGTGTAGACTACCGGAGGCTAAACGATAAAACAACCTCAGACGCCTACCCTATGCCCCGGATAGACGAGCTCCTAGACAAAATGGCTAGAGGCCAGTACCTCACCACAATAGATCTGTGCAAGGGGTACTGGCAAATTCCATTAGCTGAGGACGCCATCCACAAGTCGGCATTTGTCACCTCGTTTGGCCTGTATCAGTTTAAGGTCATGCCATTCGGGATGAAGAATGCCCCGGCTAACTTTCAGAGGATGGTAGATCGGCTACTGGATGGGTTTCAGGAGTATGCCTGCGCCTACTTGGATGATATATCCATTTTTAGCTGCTCCTGGCCCGAACACCTGACCCACATAGGAGCCGTACTAGACCGGATTAGGGAGGCCGGACTGACCCTAAAGCCCAGTAAGTGCCATATAGGAACGCGTAAAAACCTCCCCAAGATAGTATGGGCCCTAGAGTGTGAACAGGCCTTCCAACAGCTCAAGACGGCGCTCATTAAATAACCTGTACTTTCTGCTCCTGATCCAACTAAATGCTTTCTCGTCCATACAGACGCTTCTATGTTTGGATTGGGAGCAGTACTGAGCCAAGTCGGAGCAGATGGCGGCAAGCAACCCGGGGCTTATCTAAGCCGGAAACTTTTGCCCAGGGAAGTAGATACACTGCCATTGAAAAGGAGTGCCTGGCGGTGGTGTGGGCCCTCAAAAAGCTGCAACCTTACTTGTATGGACAACCGTTTACCTTTCTCACAGATCACAACCCGTTGGTGTGGCTGAACAGGGTGTCAGGAGACAATGCCAGACTGTTGCGCTGGAGTTTGGCGCTACAGCCTTTTGACTTTACAAGTCACTATCGCCCTGGGAAGCAAAATGGCAATGCTGACGGGTTATCCAGACAAACAGACCTTGAACAGTGATCTGTGAGTACTCCTCCGGACGTCCCCAAGCCGATCCTGGCCTGCTTCAGGACGTCCTGTAAGCCTGGGTACTTATGCACAAAGCATTGTACGATCAGATTACACACAAGTGCCTTGCACGGCACATGTGTCAACTTGCCCAAATTCAATGCCGCCAACAAATTTCTTACGTTGTCACAAACCACTTTGCCGATCTCCAGTTGGTGCGGAGTCAGCCACTTTTCCACCTGTGCGTTCAGGGCGGACAGGAGTGCTGGTCCGGTGTGACTCTCTGCTTTCAAGCAAGTTAAACCCAAGACAGCATGACACTGCCGTATACGGGATGTGGAATAGTACCTGGGGAGCTGGGGGGTGCCGTTGATGTGGAGCAAGACGCAGCAGCAGAAGAGGACTCAGCCGAGGTGGTTATGGAAGTGGATGGAGTAGGAGTAGTAGAGGAGGTGGAAGCAGGCCTACCTGCAAGTCGTGGCGGTGTCACCAACTCCTCTGCAGAGCCACGCCGTCAGCAGGTTTACCCAATGCGCAGTGTAGGAGATATACCTGCCCTGACCATGCTTTGCAGACCAGGTATCAGTGGTCAGATGGACCCTTGCCCCAACACTGTGTGCCAGACATGCCATTACTTCCTTTTGCACAATCGAGTACAGGTTGGGGATTGCCTTTTGTGAAAAGAAATTTCGGCCTTGTACCTTCTAGTGCGGTGTCCCAATAGCTACAAATTTTTGGAACGCCTCAGACTCCACCAGCTGGTATGGTAAAAGCTGGCGGGCTAGGGGGGCGTGTCCTAACTACTGATGGGAGAAGTCGCATGGCCGCCGAGCTTCGCACCAATACAACCCTAAACATCAATTTTCAACCTCCGACCAAACCTGCCCAGAGAAGAGCCCAACACCTACCAGCACCCCAATGTGGCGGAAAACCAAAAAACTAAAACCTGAAACACAACCGTCGGGAATGCACATTGCCGAGCTATGGAAGCAGGCCGCAGAAGCCTCGAATTCCAAGATGGCATCCCTCCACGGTGGATGTTCTGATTTTTATGATGGGACGTCAGATGACGAGGAAGGGGATACCACCCCGACCCTGCAGCAACCACCACCGGCTCGAATGCAGCCAAAACCACCTGCTACACCCTCCACATCTGTCAGCATGGAGGCCATAAGAGAGCTGATGGCGGATCACCACAGTAAAATAGCGACAGATGTGGCATCACTCCGAGAGACCTTGCAGGGCTTGAGCGGTCGGCTGGGAGCTGTGGAGGGAACCACAGACACCCAAAAAGGCCAAATATCAGAGCTGCAACACGAGGTCCGAGAACTTAAAAGGCAACATCAACTGAATGAGCTGAGATTTGCAACATTGGAGGATAAGCGCCGCTTAAAACACCTGAAGATCAGGGGTATAGCAGACAGTATTCCGGACGCCGAGCTACCTCACCTCATTAGGAGGCTCCTAACAGCGTTGCTCAACCTGAAACCAGCCAAAGCAGTAGCTCTCGATGGCATATTCCGCCTTCCTAAGCCCACAAAAGCCCCAAGCACGGCCACACGAGACGTCATCGCACGGTTCCAGACCCTAACAGACAAATTGGCATTCCTGGCGGCCGTCAGGGAACACCCAACATACCTCTCGGAACAGATGAGCCTCACATTCTACTCAGACATCTCGGGGCGACTATGGCATGGAGGAGAACCCTGCAACAGTTCACCTCCCTCCTGCGCATGCAGAAAATCAAGTACCGCTGGGGCCCAGCGCGTACTCTGCAGGTTACCAAGGATGACGCCAGGCATATCGTACGCAACATGCAGGAGGCAGAGGGAATCCTGGGGCAACTGGGTCTCCTCCCGGACTCGCTACTCTCATCGAAGCCTCCAACAAACTCCACGCTCACTCCATATTTTGGGCAACGCCGAGGCTCCAACATTTGTCCCTAGAAACCTAGCCGGGACATCACCCGCAACTTGAATGGAAAACGGGACTAACAGGTCAACCCTGCTTACAGAGACTCTCAGGTCATTGATCGTGTCAAGAGGAGAGGAACACCTTGGCACCTTAGATTCCTGGCAAATTTGGAAAGAAAAACGTGCAAACATGAATCCTGAAAGTACAGAAAGACAAAACCACAAGAATAATTTTTTTGATGACGACAAATAGCTGTGTGATAAAATGTAGAAACATTTTATTCACCAGATAAAAAGAAAACAACCAACTTAATACAGTTTTTTACAACTTTGCTAGTTTTGCATTGAATTTTTTAGCCGGTACTTCCTTTAGATATTGCACTGAATATAATAAACTGTAGTATGTTAGTTTTAGTTGCCAGAAAAGCTAAATAATAGTTTTCACATTTGGTAGATAGCTTGTGTGTGCTAATATTCATACTTGCATTTTGAATTTTAAGGCAGTATTTCTTTTTTATAAGCAGATTTTGATATTTTTGTATCTTTTTAAACATATATTTTCTCAAGCCGCTTTGATAGATTAACATTTCTTTGTTTTATTAATCAACGTGCTTAATCGTATTGGTGTACTAATTTCCAGTATATCTAAAAATGTTTTACATATTTTCTGATTTTAATTGCCATGTGTACTTTTCGTATGCCCATGTGAAACGTTTTACCATTTAGGGCCCAGAGTGGGGTCATTTAAACAGATCATACCTCGAGTGCAGAGTGCGTTTAATCCGACTCGTTAATGTTAGTTATTCACTAAGCTTAGTGAAAACATAGTTGGCTTAAATATGTTTTCTATTCAAGTTCTTGTGCCCCACAGTTCAAATTAACATTCAAATTACAATTCATGACAGATCACACAAGTGAATAGCCCTGCCAATGTCGTCTCACAATTTTTTTGTTATCTAAGAAGAAATAAAAATGCATATCAACGAAAAATGCTTTTCCTAGTTGTTATGGTATTGAAAGCCAGCTGTGATTTCCCTATGCACAATTAGCAATGCTAACTGCTGTATGACGCCCACTAGCTGTGTACACAGTTATAAGTATTATTCCAACTAGGTACTACTATACTAATCATCAGTCAGCTGTTAACTACTTTTAAATGCTTTTCCTGTGCCTAGTCAGGGTAACAAGATCTTTGAATATTTTATACTAATGTTAGCGATGTTACATTTGTATTCAAGTGTCCTAGATCAGTTAGATAAGCCAGTGCCTAGATTGAATGCTCCATAAAGTTTATAACGCATTGTGCCGCCAAGGTTTCGTTAGACCTGCTCAGCTAAACTAGGACCACATTTTAATTGTATACTCAGTGTAATGTGTAAACGTGGACAATCTCGACATAACTAAAAAATGTGCACGGATTTATGAAAACCCCCTTGTTAAAAATGTTGATGATCAGCGTTAGGAATACTATTGGGGCACCACACGTCTGCTGTTATGATTTTTTGCACTGCAAAAATAAAGAATTAAAAAAAACAAAAAAGCTAGCGGGCTAATAGTTCGGACAAGCCAGCTGTCAGACGCTGGGCAAGGGGGTGACTTTCTGACATTGGCTTCTTACACTCAAACATGTCCTTGACAGACACCTGACTGTGGGGAGATGAGCGGGAACTGCTCAAGGCGAGAGACGGAGTGGCGGATGGTTGAGAGGGGGCAAGGAGGACAGCAGTGGTTGACGTGGCTGAAGATGCTGGACCAGGAGGAGGATGGCAGCTTTGAGTTTGTGTGCTGCTTGTACTCACGTGTTGATCCCATAGGCGTTTGTGATGTGCGATCATGTGCCTACGCAAAGCAGTTGTACCTAGGTGGGTGTTGGACTTCCCACGACTCAGTTTCTTTTGGCACAGGTTGCAAATGGCATCGCTGTTGTCAGAGGCAAACACACAAAAAAAATGCCACACTGCTGAGCTCTGCAATTAGGGCATTCTGGTGGTGGACACAGCATGCGTTGATTGGCGTGCTGTCGGGCTGACCCCGGGTGCCGATGCATGCTGTCTGACTGTGCCACTAGCTCCTTGCGACGACCTCCCCCTGCTTCCAACTCGTCTCCTCCTCCTCTCTGTCTCCCCATCTGAACTTTCACCCTGTTCTTCTTGCCGAGCGGGCACCCACGTGACATCCATAGACGCATCGTCATCATCAACCTCTTCACTTGTATCTGACAACTCAGCAAAGGAAGCAGCAGCGGATACAACATCATCATCACACCGTACATGTGTAATGCTGCCTGATTGAGACATATCCCTGTTATCTACATCCTCTGTCAATAATGGTTGCGCATCACTCATTTCTTCAAACGGATGTGTAAATAACTCCTCTGACATACCAAGTGAAGCGGCTGTGGTGCTAGTGTTGGTGGTGGCGGCAGGCGGATGAGTGGTATCTTGAGAGGTGCCCGAAGCTAATCTGGAGGAGGATGTTGCGTCAAGGTTCCGAGCGGAAGCTGTAGAAGATTGGATGTCCTGTGTTAGCCAGTCAACTATGTCCTCAGAACTTTTCAAGTTCAGGGTACCTGGCCTCTGAAAACTGGGCATTATTCTAGGTCAAAAGGGAATCACAGCACCACGACCACGACTGCTGTCCAGTAGGCAGGAGGGTCTGCTAGGGAGGGTGTGCTGCTAATTGGCTGGAATGTGTCTGCTGACTGTGAGGTACAGGGTCAAAGTTTACTCAATGATGAAGAATATGGGGCGGATCGAACCACGCATATGTTCGCCGTCCGT
>OW240924.1:16707846-16723695 GCA_933207985.1 Pelobates cultripes
AAAGTTGAGGCGTAGGCCTCTGTGCATATGATTGGGGTTCACCCCGGGTGGTGTGCCATGGTAACCCAGAGAACACCCACATCAAAGGTAATGGTCTGTCAGTGACCTTGCATGCATATCTGGGGGGTCACCCCAGGTGGTGTGCCATGAAAAAATACCCAGAGGACACCCACATAAATTTGCACCGTCAGGTACAGTAATATAATATGACCCTCTGTAGGGTACAATAATATAATATAATATGCCCTTTGTAGGGTACAGTAACACAATATGCCCTTCATAGGGTACAGTGATATAGTTGATCTTGTTATAGGTACAGTATATGTTTTGTATAACGACTGTGATATTGTATGGCTTCACAATAATACATAGATTGTGTGCCTGCTCAACATATAATCATCATCATGGTCATCATGGTGTAAGGCACCATGAGAGATATATCCATGAGAATAAAAAATAATAATTGTATCAATAAATGAATGTGCCCAGAGAGGGGGACCCCTGAAGGGGTTAATCCAGATGCAGGGCGCGGTGATCGGGTGATTCCTGTATGGTATAGTAATATAGTATGACCCTGTGCAGGGTATAGTAATATGGTATGACCCTGTATAGGGTATAGACCCTGAGTAAGGTACAAAGACATAATCTCCTTTAATGCCTGCATGTAAGTATTTGTTTGGCAGACACTGTTGGCAGGCACTGTGGCAAAATACATCGAATGAATACATGGAGAAAAAACTGAAATCCAGCTTGCACTCTCCCATTGTTCACTTGGGAGAGCATACACTTGTGGAGCCCGGCGGTCGGGTGAGTTCCCGATCCGCCGAGTGAGCAGGGAAGGCGGCCGTCGCGTATCTCGCGAGCCGCGAGATCCAAGATGGACGCCGCCCACATGTGAAGGTGCGCCGCGGTCGCGCGGTGCAAAACAAAGGGGATAAATGCAACACAAACGCTGACCCCAGCCTCCCTCCACCCGTCCCCATACAGTCCCCTGTGTAAGTGAAAGGGCCGGTCCGCGAGGCGAGCGCGACACGGGTAGTCGTTGCGCCCGCGGATACCAGGCAGTAAGGTGGAAATAAAAAGGGGGAAAAAACAGAGGGAATACAGTGAAGGGACAGGAATAAGGGGGGCCAAGGTAGCAGGTGTTAGCAATAAATAGAGTAATATATAGTGGTATGACAATCAAAAAAACAGTGTAAATTAATAATCTACCAGAGAGGTAAAATACTCTGACCTGATGTATGGCTGGAGCAGCAAAGAAAGAGGAAGTGATGTCATAGACAGGGCAGTTATGGGCATCATAACTTTTTTCTGATTGGTTGTTATGTTTCTATGCTGCTGGAGTTTTCAGTAAAGAAAGATATGCAAAAATTTATGTTGGTAGAACAATTAGGTGTTTACATGTTAGAATTGCCGAACATGTACGTAATATAAAAAAAGGTTTAGAAACACAGTGTCTCACAACATTATAAAATGTGTCATAACAGCAATCCTAAAGATTTATTTTTTTGTGCAATTAAATCAGTACCTAAAAACTGGAGAGGTGGAGATTTTAATAAGAAAATTGGTGAAGAAGAAATGAGATGCATTTATAACTTTAATACCCTTATTCCAAATGGTTTGAACCAGGAGTTTGAATTATGCCATTTTTTTATGATACCCTTCTATAAATATACATGTTTATATTTCATATGTATTTTATCATGTATATTTGTATGTACATTTCATTCGGTAGATAAGCTCTTTATCTTTATATTCCCTCCATATGCTATGTATAAGAGTGCTTATACAGTTTCTGAATACTCTTTGCAAATATTGTGATTTATGTTGCTCAAATAATTTTGTCCTTATACACAGAGCTATAATATTGGTACTCTTTTTTTACTTATACTGATTCTCTAGTCCTTCATATAGACTCCAATTGTGTAGGCACCTATTCTGGTGCAGTTTTTTTTTTTTTTTAAATGTTCTGTTGGTGGAACGCATGTGCGTTCCACGGCCGCCATGTCCGCCGATTTCTGACATGTGCGTTCCACAGGCAAAATAGCGCAATTAATGGACTATATAAAAGGCGCAAAAGGACTTTTGACATTCAACACACACCAACTGAGGAAGCCTATCTGGTGAAACGCGTTTTGGTGACTATTTTTTTATATGCCTTTGTTTTATCTTTGGAATATATTATATTTTTTTTAAGTATTTACTGTTCCTGAATACCCTTTTTATCATCTTGACTGGGGCTTGGATCTCCCCTTAAGGATCCTATCGATATCCAGACCAGAGCCAGGTTATCTTATGGCTCTGCTTTTGTGAGTGTGCTATTTAAAGAGATAGTATTACATTCTGTTTTATCAGATTTTCACTATTGTATCTCCCTCTGTTTCTGTTTCAGCTTTGTTGGCTGTAATTTCGAAGAGAGGGAAGTATTTTTACAGCTCCACCTATTTGTTGTGTATTATTATTGTATGTGTGAAGGTGAAGGGGATACCTCACAGGTGTTTTGAGCTGTTGTATATCACTTTGGGACATACTTCTTTTTTTGTCTGTGTACACTTATAACAACATTTTAACTTTTTAAACATTTTAACAGGTCACGTTACATTTTAACATAGGACCACTTACTTGATAGCAGCTTAACAAGTCTTGCATCCATTGAACTTGTGAGTTTTTGGACAGTTTCTGCTTGAATTTGTTTGCAAGATGTCAGAATAGCCTCCCAGAGCTGCTGTTTGCATGTAAACTGCCTGCCACCCTCATAGATCTTTTGCTTGAGGATGCTCCAAAGGTTCTCAATAGGATTGAGGTCAGGGGAGGATGGAGGCCACACCATGACTTTCTCTCCTTTTATCCCCATAGCAGCCATTGATGCAGATGTATTCTTTGCAGCATGAGATGGTGCATTGTCATGCATTAAGATGATTTTATTACGGGAGGCATAGTGGTCAGTCAGAAACTCCACATACTGTGCAGAGGTCATCTTTACACCTTCGGGGACCCTAAAGGGGCCGACCAGCTCTCTTCCCATGATTCCGGCCCAAAAAATGACTCCCACCACTGCCTTGCTGAGATCGCAGCCTTGTTGGAACAGGGTGGCCGTCCACCAACCATCCACTACTCCATCCATCTGGACCATCCAGGGTTGCACAGCACCCATCAGTGAACAGGAATGTTTGAAAATTAGTCTTCATGTATTTTTCTGCCCAATGCAGCCATTTCTGCTTGTGAGCATTGGTTAGTGGTGGCCGAACAGAAGGTTTATGCACAGTTGCAAGACTCTGGAGGACTCTACATCTTGATGTCCTTGGGACTCCAGAGGCACCAGCAGCTTCAAATATCTGTTTGCTTCTATGTAATGGTATTTTAGCAGCTGCTCTCTTGATCCGATGCATGGATCTGGCAGAAATCTTCCTCAGTGTGCTCTGAATCAGCCACAAATATCTTAATAGTGCGATGATCACGCTTAAGTTTTCGTGAAATATCTAATGTTTTCATACCTCGTCCAAAGCATTGAACTATTTCACTTTTTTCGGCAGCAAAGAGATCCTTTTTCTTCCCCATATTGCATGAAAATGGTGCTCTGCTTAATAATGTGGAACACACTCCTTTAGTAGTTTTTCCTTAAATTGGGCTCACCTGACAATCTAATTATCACAGGTGTCCGAGATTTTTTTTTTTGTGATCAAAAGAGCCCTGAGACACAATGCCATTCATGAGTTAAACTGAAAACAAAATATTTGATCTTTGTGACACTTTAATAGAATTTACATAATAATTTGGAACAGGCTGTAATGCACAGTGTTTTTACTGTGTATACACTACATATATAATTAAAAACAGTATATACAGTTTGTGTGCAATATATATATATATATCTCAAAAACCAAAAATTACCGGCACTCATGGGTTTACTTAATCTAATTTATTGTGGATCAATTCAGGCGAAGTCAACGTTTCAGCTCCCGATCAGAGCTTTCATCAGTACATAAAGAGCATAAACCTTGCATGTCACAAACATATATAGTACATATTTGCCAATGAACACTCACCATATCAGCTGTCTTCCATATCCCCAAATGCCCGGCGTGCACTCAGCGCCTTTGCACACGTGTGTTCCCAGATCGAGCTTCCGCATCACGTGATGACGGGGGCCGAGTCTAAACCCAGGGTTTTTTTTACAGTATCTAGGTAACCCTATATTGCTATGGCTACCTCACTGATCCTCGATCTAAATCGGAAAACACGAGTCATACTAACAATTCAATATAGTTTAAGCCGAGCATAAGGGCATAAATGGAGAGCTGTCACATACAAAAGCTAATAACGAATAGTTATCGATCATAAGAATACTAGTTTCATCCTAAAGTATCCACAAGTCCCATAGTGACAATATTAAGGACTATGACAAATACAAGTAATTTGAAGCTATTAAACAACGATAAACAAAATAAATAGTGATAATAATCTGTCAAAAACGATACATCTCAGATCTTAACTTATTCACTACTCGGGGCATACTTTCAATCAGACACCCCTCGACCCGTGGTTATAAGGCCAAGTCTCAAAATAGGAGGCGTAATACATTCGGTCTTGGTTACCGCTGTGTTAACTGCCATCACTGAGAGAGCATCTCTTTTCATAGAGCAAGGCAGGCCACCCACTCCGTGGTCTAGGATGCTGATAATAATACTGTTACAAAACATTTAAGTCAGTACTGCATGTATATCATAACCTAGCTGATACAAATATCTTTATGTGGTAACAATTACCCATCTTGTTTGTGAACTACAAAGCATAGGTTACAGATGGATACCCATATGATTGTAACTAAATATATGTAATTATTTCCACTCCAATCCCATGAGTTTGAAAATGTTTTATAAACTGACAGATTTGTGTACATAGTGTAAATAAATATGATAAATCTATTCGTAAAAAATTCATGGGGTAAATTATCAATGGTTATCTAAAACCCGAAGTGTCGTTGTAATCATATAAATTTTAAAGGTATATTACCAACTCATAGTGTGTAAGATAACTATAAAAGTGAAAAATATAATTGCATGATGTGAATGCACATTCATATGCATTATCTAGTGTATGTGCTAAATAATTAAGAGATCAAAAAGTGATGAACCCTACAAAAACTATGATAAATAACATTAAATACTGTATGGACAATAGGAAAAGATTGTATTCAAACGGCTATCAGTGAGTGTATTGGAGCCATCATCTGCACTTTAATTCGATGCATTTAATCAATTTTATCTTTAAAAAAAAAAAAAAAATCGTTAAAAAAATGTTTTTATATTGTTCAAGGGAGTTCTCTTCAAAAAATCTTTAAACGTCTCTCCAGGCAGAAAAACCTTCCTCAAGAGTTCTTTCCACTGAACATTTATCCATCAGATATATAAAAAAAAACACTTCAACATAAAATAATTATAGAAAGGCATTAAAGGAACATTTCTCATTTAGACCTTTAGGGGAGAGCGTATTGCGTTCCATTATCCAAAATGTTTCTCTTTAGAGGAGAAGTCTACCTCTATCCCCACCTGCTAGCTGCTACGGGAATATGATCAAATGCCACACATTGCAAAGTGGAAAGAGAGTGCTGTTTTTCCCAAAAATGTCAGGCCACAGGTTTATCCGACCTGCCATAACGATAAGCCAGGCGGATACTTGACCTGTGGCCTCTAATTCTCTCGCACAGAGCTGTCTCTGTTTTTCCTATATAGCTCAACCCACACGGACATGTGAGCTTATATATGACAAATTCTGTGCGACAATGTATCCTATGAGCCATTTTATACAATTTACCGTATGTGGATGGGAAAATGTCTTAGACAGAATTATGTGACCGTAGGTCACACATCCCAGACATCTAATACACCCATTGTTTGTCTTCTCTTTAACAGAGGTATTATAACAATGGATAGGGTCAGTTTTCATTAAAAGGTCCCTCAAGTTTTTATTTCTCCTGTAACAAAACATAGGGTTAGTTGTAAATTCTTGTGGTAGCGTTGGATCTTGTCTCAATACGTTCCAATTTCGGATAACAGCTTCAGTAATTTCCTTGCTTGCAGAGTGTAATTTCACCGGAAATATTAATCTTTTTTGTGCTTCATTTTGAAGAACTCTTCCCTTATGTTCTTTTGCTTTATCCAGAGCCTTGTCCAATACCGGACGTTTGTATCCTCTCCATGAATTTAGAATAAATCATTCTCAATTGTTCCTCTCGTTGTTCCTCTCGGGAATTATTTCTGTAAACCCTTAGAAACTGAGAAAACAGTAATGATCTTTTTAAATGTTGTGGATGAAAAATTTCAAAATGTAGAATAGTATTACGATCAGTGGGTTTTGTATAGAGACTGTGCTCCAATTTATGATTCACGGTAAATAATTCTATGTCAAGGAATTGGACATTTTAAGAATTAATCTGTGACATTACTTTGATAGGTGTAGGTAAGTTATTAATATATTCAACAAGTGCTACTGCTTCTTCATGCGTTCCTTTCCAAAGGATTAAAATGTCATCGATAAATTGATAGTACCTGAGAATTTGATCCTGATAACGTGTTAGTATATATTTCTGTTCAAAATCAAACATGAAAGTATTGGCATACATGTGCCCGAGACCTGCAGGAACCACTTTGTCTCGAATCGAAAATAGTTATTACGTAATGCCAATGAAAGTAGTTCTATAGTGTGTGGATCTGGACAAAAATTGCCTCTATGCCCTCTTTATGCTGAACTACAGTATATAAACTGTTAGCGTCCATAGTTATGAACAGCCCCTCAAATTCTTCTATTTGTTTCGGGTTATGTATAAGACCATTGGTGTCGTCACTGGTTGTTTAAATAAATGGTCCAAATATTTGGCTATGGGTTCCAAAATGCCTTCTATTGCAGATACAATTGGTCTGCCAGGTGGAGTAATCAAATTTTTATGGATTTTTGGCAGTGTATAGAGAATAGGTGTACGTGGATGTTTTTTCTGCAAATATTCAAAAAGGTCTATCTCAATGTAACCCGCCGTCAGGCCGAATAACAATACCTCTTCAATTTTCTGGACAATACTGTTAGTCGGATCACTCTTTAGCGGTTGATAAGTTGTTCACACTTAAAGTTGTTTATAGATTTCACCCGCATAATACGCGTAATTGAGAACCACTATACCCCCACCCTTATCCGCGGGGCGTATTACAATTGTTGGATCCGATGCTAGCCGACGTACCAATGAATGTTGCTCCTTAGTGAAATTCCAATGTTGTGGTTTGTGTTTTTCCAAAATGTCGTCTGTCTCATTTCTTATGGTGGAGAGAAGTTTTAATTGAAGGTTGATTTGTTGGTGGATCAAACTGGCTAGATCTTTGAAATTTGTTAAACTCAGCATTTCGGTCTGTTACAGATCTTTGAGTTTTATTGAAGAAATCTTTCAATCTTAATGTACGGCCAAACTTATATAGTTCCACATTCCACTGAAAATGGTTTGGAGCTTTTGTTGGTATAAATGACAACCCTTTATTCAAAATATCCAATTCCTGATGATTGAGTGGTCGATCTGATAAGTTGAAGACAGGTATTAGTTCCGCATCAGCAGTTTCCCTCTGGGTCCAGTGTGTCCGTCCCTTTTGTCCCCGTCTTGTAATGGATCGTTTTTGTTTCTTGTGGAAATTCTCTGAGGTAGTATATCCTCCCGACGTTCTTCCATCTCTAAAAATTTGGCTTATTGGATTCTTTGGGATCCCTCATTTTCAGATGCCGACTCCCTTGAGGTGACTTCAATTGTTGTTACATTAGGTTTAACGATGCGCTTTCTGAATCTTCTATGACAAATGCGATGTTCTCCTGATAACCATCTGTACACTGAATGCTCAGTGTAATCTTGTTGTACACGTCCCATCTTCTGTCTCTTAAATTTAATCAACTGATTTTTATACTTCAATAGTTCCTCACTGAGTTTAAGTTGTATATTAACTCCTTCTTGTGAGTTAAGCAATATTGCTTGTTCTGTCTCAAATTATTGAATTTTCTTGTGAATTTCTATAAGATCTTCTTTTACATCCTGTATTGTTATTAACATTAAATCCAACGAGCACTTATTCAGTACTGATGTCCAATCTTTACATACTTTCGGTTTGATTCTACCAATAAATGAATATATACAATAGATGCTAAATCACACTTCTGAGTATGTCTGTAAAAGATATATAACACACAAAATAGTGTAATACAGTTTGTATGACTAGGTAGTGCAGAGTTTTCAAATGAGGTACTCACAAGCGTAGAGCCAATTATATGTGGCTCTCACTGTTATCGCCTTGGGACGTTTTTAGAAGGATGTCCCTCTCCTTGCTGGATCACTGGTCCCACTTGGCTTTCAGAGGGTTCCAAGATGAATGGGTATTCCCAGCAGTTCCCAGGAAAATAAAGCCTTTCAATAGGAAGTATTTTATGTGGCATAAATAGCCAACAAATTTATTCAGAGAAATACTTGTAAAAATACAATATAAAATAATAAAAACACTGGATTAATAAAAACAATATATAAAACAATGTATAAAAAAACTTATAGCTATAACTGCTATATTAGAGTCCAACCAAATGGCTGAGTGTTCCGAAACGCGTTTCGCCCCTGTCTGGGGCTTTTTCAATCGGTAAAAAAGTCCGTTCGCCTCTCTGGCGGCTTTTTTTCACGTTTTATCCATTTACTTCCGGGTTCCGGCCGGTTCCGTTTTGGAACGCACTATGCGTTCCAAATCACTTCCGGGTTCCGGATTCCTTTCGTTTGGAACGCATCGTTGCGTTCCACTCAGTCTTCTGTATTACTTCCTGGTTTCGGGTGCTAATCATTTGGAACGCTTCATGAGTTTCATTGCATGAGAATCAGTCTCTTTTTATAATGTAACAAAATAGTCTTTTGATAGTATCAAATATATAAATAGTTCATCTTTATGATGCATCCCCAAGAAATAGTGTATTCCTTTTCTGTTCCACCAGAGTATGAAGAAAGTAATTAAGTGATTGCAAAATGCATAATAAATAACCAATAAAATATATAAAATTGGTATGTTAATACAATATTACTGGTGACAAAATTAATATGAGGATCTAGATATCTCTAGTTATATAACAATCTTTAATGGTAAGTGCTTATCAAAACATCCTGCTGACATTTATTAAGAAAAACAATAAAATCATCTTACTAATATTCATTTAAAGAAACAGTAGTTCCCAACCACTAAAATATGGAAGAACTCATAAAAGCATGCAATAAAAAACACACTTTCATGCATCTAAAAAAAGTGACACACCTCAAAGTCTGAATTTAATCCGTGGGGTGCAAGAGTGTTAAAATTATATATACATTTCATCTCTTCTGTCCCTATTTTTTGATAAAAATCGCCCCCTCTCCAATCTCTTAACTATTTTAAGCGGACAGAAAAACTAATTATCAGGATTTTGATTATGATGTCTCTTAAAGTGATTGGATACACTATGTGTTTCTACTCCGTTTTTTATATTTCGTATGTGTTCTGAAATTCTTGTGTGCAGGCATCTTATAGTTCTCCCTATATATAATAAATTGCAGGGACATTTTAATACATAGATCACTCCCTTTGAGAAACAAGTTAATTGATCCCTAATATTAAAGTCCTTATTAATGTGCTCTTTCAGGTTAATTAAATGTCTTTTTGAGCTTTTGGTGCTCCTACATGCTAAACATGTTCCGCATCCATAAAAACCGTTATTTTGGTTTTAAAAGTGTATACTCGTGGTTGGACCTTCACTGCTGCGAACCAAGGTTGTTTTAAAATTGGCCGCACCCCTATAAATTATATTTGGTCGAGTGGGTAAAATATTCTTTAAAATAGGCTCTTCTTGTAAAACATACCAATACTTATTTATGGCTTTATTTATACCTCTGTGATTGCCGTTAAAATTGCAAATAAAAGGGATTTCTTTAGAGTGTATTCGCTGGTTGTTTTTTGGTTTATAAGTTAAAAGTTATTTTCTCGTTATTCTTTTAACGTCTTCCATATCTTTCTCCAACGTTTTTCTCTCATAACCTTTTTCTTCAAACTGTTCTTTTATTCTTCCTGCCTGTGTCATATAGTCTTCCTCGTTGGTGCAATTCCGCCTAATTCTAAGAAATTGCCCTTTTGGTGCATTATTTAACCATGGTCTGTGGTGACAACTAGATTTCTCTATGTATCCATTAGCATTCACTTCTTTAAAATAATTTTTAGTCTTGATCTGGGCATCTTGTATAAAAATTTGTAAATCTAAAAATTTTATTTCTGTCTGACTGTGGGTAGTAGTTAGTAAAATTCCCCATTCATTGTCATTAAGACAAAATTAAAAATTCTCTAAAAGCTCTAAGGGGCCATCCCAAATAAAAAAATGTCGTCGATGTACCGATGGTAGTACACCAAATTCGACACCCAGGGGTGGCAGGAAAAAAATATAGTGTTCCTCACAATACGCCATAAATAGATTCGCGTAACTGGGTGCGAATTTGGTGCCCATAGCTGTACCTCGAACTTGAAGATAAAACATATCATTATACCAAAAAAAGTTATTGGTTAAAATAAGATGAATTCCTTCTAAAATAAAATCTATTTGTTCCCTCTTAAAATTGTCTTTGATTAAAAAAATGTTCAACTACTTGTATCCCTTTGTCATGGGGGATAATAGTATATAACGATGTCACATCACTCGTGGCCAGGCAGTAACTGTCTTTCCATTGTATCGATTCCAAAATTTGTTGGTTATGGATGGTATCTTTAAGGTGAGCTTGTGTTTTAATAACTATAGGTTGTAATAATATGTCAATATATTCGGAAATTCGTGAGGATATTGAGTCAATACCGGAGATGATGGGACGGCCGGCCTGGGGGATTAGTTGGGTTTTTATGCACCTTTGGTAAATAGTAGAAAACTGGAATTTTTGGATGAGCTATTGATAAATACTTGCCTTCTTTTTCTGTGAGAATATCCTTTTCTACTCCCTTTTTAATATATTTATCGAACAATTCTTTTACTTTCTCAGTGGGATTTGAATTAAGTTTTCTATATGTTGTTGCATCAGACAGGATTCTTTCAGATGCCTTCGTATATTCTATTTTAGATAATACTACTATCCCTCCCCCTTTGTCTGCTGGTTTTATGACCAGTTCTTTGTTCTTTTGTAGATTTTTCAATAATTTATTTTCCTTTATTGACATATTATGCTGAAATTTTTACAACTTTTTCATTTTATTAATTTCACTAAAATCTATATTCGTCCCCTCTTTTCTTTGTTTACCCCTGTTCCTTCCTCCGTTTCTTGCTCTCTTGATCTCTGGCGTTTGCCTGGAGATTCCCACAATATGGGTTTCTCCTGCCATTTGAGTTTTTCTATTGTGGGATCCTTCTGAAAAAACGGTGGGCAATCTTGTCGTCTATTAGTATATCGTTGCTCTATAGAATGTTCTCTTTTGTCTCTACATCTTTCTTGAAATTTATACATTCTTTTTTCTTCTTCCTCTTGTCTTTTCTGACAATTTTTCCTACCTATGGTTCCCTGTTGAGGGCTTTTACTTCTACTTCTTCTTTCTTTCCTTCTCCATTCTATCGGTGATTGCCTATCTTTTTTATACTTTTGAATATTTGCCGATTTTTCAGGGGATTCTCCCTGTATCATCCGCCGACCCTCTTTTACAACGTCTCTATAGCTTCTATTTGGGTGATAATGTGCTGAGGTAGATGCTTTTTGGGACTGGTGATATTCTACGCTGTTTTTTCTATTATATTGACTACTTACTCTTTGCTCATTCCTTTTATTTGTAGTTTTATCATCTATTGACTGTCTCGTCTATTTGATCCTTGCTGGATTCGGTAATCCCTATTATATCTCGGGACATTCTTCTGAAGATGGGGGTTCTCATTTTTTTTGGTCATTATAGTTGTTTCTATAATTCTTCCTTTTTGGAAACCTAATGTTTCCTGTTCTGTAATCATTAGTGTCTCTTAGATATATTTCTTTTAATTGCGACTGTTTCTTTTTCAGCTCTTTCTACCTTTATTTTAATTTCTTTTATAGTTTGATTAAACATATCTGGACTAGAGGTATCACTGAGCCTCTGTTTCCACATATTAATTTCCTCATCTATTTGTGATAGTGTTTCCTCTCTTCTGGACACTAGATATCCGATTACACTGAAGGAAAAACCTTCGAGTAATTTGTTCCATCCTAACATAAAATTTTCATTTTCCCTATCAAAAGTAGGGTCTTTCTCGAACCTCAACCCTCTCGGGGTGATTTGTTCCTTAACATTTTTTTAGGGTTGCTACCTCCCATTTAATCTTCATTTCCCGTATAGGGGATTTTTCCAAATTAATTTTACATTTATCAGAATCAATATATTCTGTATTAATGGTGACCACTTCACTTTCAGAGAACATGTGGTCTATGTTGCTAACTTTGTAGTTTCTGTCTTCTGAATATGACATGTTAATCCCAAGAGTGTATACATAGGGGAATTACAGTGATACAGTGAAAATTAGAAGTGTATACAATAAAAACAATGGGAATAAGTGTGGTAGCTAAAGTGCTACAAACCACCTAAGTGGGAAACCCCTCACATCACGCAATATAACATAAATGAATACATACAATAGATGGTAAATCACACTTCTGAGTATGTCTGTAAAAGATATATAACACACAAAATAGTGTAATACAGTTTGTATGACTAGGTAGTGCATGGGGTAAATTATCAAGGGATATATTTATATATATATATATAAAAATAAAAATGGTAGGTAACAGCACTCTAAGGACTTCAAAAAGTAAATGGTGAAAAAAACTTAGCTTTTATTCAGCAACTGCCACACACAATCGACGTTTCAGTTCTTAATACAGAACTTTCATCAGGATAAGGTGCATTACACAAACCAACATTAATATATAAAAACAAATAAGTACATAACATGCAAAACAGACATCAGACATTATGACATCTAGCTCCTGCTATGCTACACTACATACATGTAGTCAGCATCTGTAATATAGCCCTGATTCCACTCTATATCCAGCCTCAGACCCTGCTATTTGCAAGTTAACCTAGAGGTATTCTATATAGGTCACTTTTCCAGCCCTCTATGGTCACACAATAGCTTTGTTTTAGACCTACTTCTTTGCCATGTTTTTGACATGGAAGTCACAATGTAGTGTCCTTTATGTCTGTGCTTTCTACCCCTGTTAGCAGATTATCCCTCTGCCATCTATCCTTTAAACCAGTGAGGCATCACAAGTATGCAGAGAGAGGATCCCTCCCCCATACCAGACACCCGCCCTCTGTGCACTGAGTACACTCTACAGATCGGACCATAGCCACGCCCACCTGATGCTCCGCCCCGCCCACCTCCACACGAGCAGTTTGGTTACCATAACGATATGGTAATACAGACAGCCTTTGGCTCCAGCTATTGCCAGCATTATGAGGTTACACAGCAGCACATCCCAGCTGCTGAATACATTTCCAGGGGTTAATTTTACCCGCGTTTTTTGGCAATCACCATGGGGACCACACAGGGATTGGGGTAAGCTACACCTGTTTTGCATGTTATGTACTTATTTGTTTTTATATATTAATGTTGGTTTGTGTAATGCACCTTATCCTGATGAAAGTTCTGTATTAAGAACTGAAACGTCGATTGTGTGTGGCAGTTGCTGAATAAAAGCTAAGTTTTTTTCACCATTTACTTTTTGAAGTCCTTAGAGTGCTGTTACCTACCATTTTTATTTTTATGTTATTTGCTTTATTAGCACCAGGCATTAATCTATCTCTACAGGAGTGCAAGTATTTGAATATATTATATATATATATATATATATATATATATATATGTATGTGACTGTACAATCCGTTACTCCGTCAAGCATCCCTTCTTCCCATAAAATAAAATCACCAAGTAATCCACAGAATAATAAATCGCTGGTATCGCTGAATAATCCACACATGAGCCAAAGCTTAATGCTGGAACAAGACTTTACTGGAAGTAACAACAACAGGTATTCAAGCTACAGTTTCTTTTATGCCCTGCTCCCATTCAGGGGAGGGACACACGTTATCTACAGTAGCCAATAAAACAGAGGTTACAACCCACACAATATCCTCCCCTCTATTATCTTATACCATAGAAGATGCAATTATCACAGGCAGGAAAAATACAGTTTTTACAGCATATTCATAACTTCTAAAATATACATCACATTCACATAAAAATTATATATTCACAATCAATCCATTCAGGGAAACAACATATCAAAAAATTGCATGAATCAGACCAGGGGTTCAGAAGTTAGTAAAGTATCTTTTGGGGCCTGGCTGGCAGCATGGCTATCTGGCCCAAACCGGTTTTACAGAGCCCTCTATCCTGGAGACAATGGGGAAAATAATCCAATTATATCCCAGGGATAGAAGCAGACTCCATTGAGCACATGTTCCCAGTAAAACACAAAAGGATACAAAAATACATAACTCCTAACATACTGAATTGAACGGGCCAAATCTCCCAGGGTCCATAGTCACAGGGCAAGAGGCGGGCAAACAGTCCTCTCCTGGCACAAGTGGCGAAGGGCACTTCGTCACAGTAATAAATCCATGAATAAAATAGCAGGGAGGGAAAGTACCGAATGAATGGAGGGGGATTCTTCACAATATATAAATATATATATATATCACACAAAGTGTATTTACTGTGAATACATACTGTATATAGTGTTTAAAAACAGTATCTACAGTTCGTGTGCAATATATATATATATATAGTGTATATACACAGTAAAGGCCATAGGCCTGAATTTGTGGGAGGAGTTTTCCCTATAAAAGCTCTACCCCCCTGCTTACCTATGCTGGTTCCTGTAAGAGTGACTGTTGCCACGACAACCAGCTCTGCCGGTTTCTGCGGCCCTCCATTTGCTCCAGAAGCAGCCACTGACTCGTCTTCAGCCTCCGACCCGGCTTACAGCATTAAAAACCCCGGCTTGCAGCTTTATTTCATTTAAACCACGGGTATCCGTTCTTCTGTCTCATACACTCAATGCATTCCGTTAAGCCGCACGGTTGCACTCTTTCTTTCATACGTTACCTATACCATATGCCCATTAAATCCCTAGAATATATATATAAAGATTACCACTGTTATTGGTTTTCTACTATTTGTTGGAATTTGCATAAGTCACAATTACGTTGGGTAATTCACTTATTTGTACAAATTAAACTGATACGGTCTAAGCAGTTCCTAGACATTATTTAAAATATCATAGACACTTCAGTACGTTATTGCACATATCTGCAGGTTAATTCCCTGGATCCGAGGGGCCAGTCACATTACTTCCCTCACCATCCCCTGCTACACGGTTATTTAACTTGAAATATATATATATAAAACGTTTTATTACATAACCAGTTGATGCAAGGGTCTGGTGCTTTAACTCCCACGGGATACTATTTCTAATACGTCAGCCACTATATCTAACGTCGGTTAGATAGCCCATAATTAATTACGTACTAATCTGTATATATGGAGTTCTTTTGCACGGTACTCATATTGTCCTCATATCAAATGTGTATCTTAGGTGCCTATTTCTAGGATTAGCAAGCTTCCTGATTAAACTGGGACAGAATTTTTCTTCCAGCCAATTGTGTTTTAGGTATTTCCATTTCCTTATGCTCATTTTCTTACGCTTATATTCTATCATAACTGGTAAATCAAGGTCTCGTATTGCCTTCTATATTTACACGTTAATGCTCAGTTAAGGGGCTTTTCTTAATCATCCTACGTTTAGGAACCTCTATACAC
>OW240924.1:16723795-16737473 GCA_933207985.1 Pelobates cultripes
GATCTTACTAATTTCCTGTTGCGCTATCCGTTTCCAACCTAGGCTAGCAATACCATTGACAAACTTTAGACACAATTTCTACACACCAAAAAAAAAAATCTCTTATTTTGTTCAGTTTTACTATCATACATTTTACTTCTTACACATATCCCCAATTTTCTTCCAGGTGCGTATAAGAGACTCCTATCCCGTGAGAGTTATCTCTTAGGCTCAGTTAAGAGTATGTTTTATTATATATATATATATATATATATATATATATATTGTCACAGGGATTACCATTACTCCACTTATCATTAGTTAATTAATTGATCCTTTTTCAAAATAGGCATCTTTATCCTGTATCATCCCTCCAGCTTCCACTCAGGGTCTTTCTCATCTGGTTATTAGGTACGTACGGTTACGTTTACACTGGTTTCCTATAAGACAAGCCCCAGCCAGGGATAGAGAACTGGCTGCAAGGGACAGGACCTGCCCCTAATACTTTTAGGTTCTAGTTCCCATGAGGCCTCCCCACCCCCACCCACGTCACGCTGAGGTATCGCCCACATGGCCCTCGTTAATATAATTGCCTCATCCCCTTCTGCAGGGGTTGGTTTAGAACGTCACATGCCACGGCCAAAGTTTTTCTCTATACTGTCACCGAGAGGCCAACATCCCGCCACATCGTTCGGTGGCCACATTTCGCCCACGGGCCAAATCATAGGTAGAGCCTCTGCTCGCCACTAGGAAACTAGTTAAGTTCTTTGCCATTTGGTACTAGCTAGCAAGCCAGTTCTATACAGTATTTCACCTTTGGCCCAAAATTCTGTGTTTACCAATCTCTTCATAGGATGTCGCAAGATTCACCCCATGAAGACAACTTGTCTCTACATGGCTTTCACCATGGGCCCGGTACACCTATTAGACCTATCTCATCAGCCGTATCTCTCGTTACCACTACCCCTGGGTCTCTGAGATCTTGGACCTTCCCTAAATTGGCAGCAGAGCTACACCATAGAAACGTTCCTTTCCCGGCCACAGCAAGGAAAGCAGAACTCTTTAAGTTATTAACGGTTCAATCAAACGATCCCAGACCCGGCACAAGTCCTCAGGAGCCTAATGTCAGCAATTCGGGACAGTTTCAAGACACTTTGTCATCCATCATGTCCACCCTTCAGTCACTAAACGAGAGGATGACCAATATAGAAACCATAATTTCTACGGTTACCAGCACATCTCTCACTCCAAGCACAGCACCTGCACCTTCTAACACGTGTGCTAGGGGGATTACTATCATTCCCTCCACTCCACTCGGCATCAACTCTTTATATACTGTTCCAGCTTCCATTAGGGAAGACATTCTGGTAAGGATGTTAGCCTTGTTGCCTTCCTTATAGCTTCACAGGATACTCTACAGAATACAGCTGTTGGTTTTGAAGATAGGTCAGAGTTCCTCAGATCTAGGGACTCTCACCTCAGTATAAAACTACCCATCCCCGAATTTGTTCTCAATTTCTGACTATAGAAGGACGTCATATGCTCAGTATATCCTCAGAGGCGAGAGGAATTCGACCTCTATCTACACAAGGTGGTGGACTTGGGGCACAAGTAAGGGGGTTTCGCCTTTTATGATTACCACAGAGCAATTTCATCTTAGGCAGCAGTGGCTCTGGCCAGTCCAACACTCGCATCGATTGGATTCAGTTGGACACAGAGCTGTTTTGCAGGCATTTTGCTGGCTTGAGACCTCCATCTTGTGCAGTTTGCTCCACTACCTCACATTCCTCAAACTTATGTCCATTCCTACTCATCCTCCAACCTCTCCGTCAGTCAGCACAAGGGACAGAGAGATAAGCTGGACAGACCAGTAGTATTCTTGGGCAAAGCACAGATATGCAACGACTTCAACGCTGGAGCATGTAACTACAATGCATGCAGGTTGTTGCATTTTTGCGCCATCTGCTTCAGGTCACATACAAAAGACACGTGCCCTTCCAAGCTTTCCCCTAGGAAATCACTGACAGAAGTTTTACTGCTTGCAGATGTATTTGTAATATATTTAAGCGCTAACATAATCTGCAGCACTGTGTATTGTAAACATGATCTATTATATTTTGGATTAGAAACGGTAATTGTGTTCTAGGCTACAGTGTCCTTGCCTGGATGTTACTCCTGATGTTTAAATCTAACATTCATACATCTTGCTGTCAACATCACAGTATATCACTTGAAATAAAAATTTATTATTTTATAACTACACAATATAACTGGGTTTTTTGTTTTTAGCACAACTTCCCTTTTGGTTGGTTTGGCTGGACAAACTGTTATCCATATACCTAGAAATTAAATACACATGCATTATTAGTATTGCACACATTTTGTAGTATACTACAGGTCTTTAACCCCTTCAGGACGGGTGACGGACGAGGTCCGTCACAGAGGGGTGACCCTTAACGACGGGTGACGGACCTCGTCCGTCACGCGGTAAAATTAACCCCGGATCGCCGCTATCACGGCGATCGCGGGGTTAATGGTGCTCCCGGTATGCCTCTGCATTGGAGGCATACCGGGAGCACCCGGTCAGGCTGCCCAGCACATGTGCTCGCTCTGACCACAAGTCAGAGCGAGCACATGTGCTTTGTATACTCACCTACCGGCTCCCTGCACTTCCGGGTTCTGTGTGAAGTGCAGGGAGCCGGATCAGTGCTGATCCTGCCCCCTGCTGGAAAAAAAAATAAAGTTTATTTAAAGTTCCCCCCTTACCCGTTTTAATAAAAAATTAACCCCTTCCCTGCCAATTGATCACTGACTACAGTGATCAATTGGCAGGGATTACATTTTACTATGATTTGATTTTTTTTTTTTAACCCCTGAGGGTTAATTCTTTTTTTTTTTTAACCCTCAGGGGTTAAATTAATTAAATTAATTAATTAAATTATTTTTTAATTATATATTTAGATAGCTGGGGTGGGTGGAAGTTAGTGGGGAATTGGGGGATTTGGCGTTAGGCTAACTAGGGGTTAACGTTAAAAAAAAGTTTTAAAAGAAACTTTAAAAAGTTAAAAATTAAGCTTAAAAAAATGTTTTAATAACATTTAAGTAAAAAAAACAAAAAAAACACACTTTACCTAGTCCAAATAAAAATTAACCCCTTCCCTGCCAGTCGATCACTGCCTACAGCGATCAAATAGAGATCACAGTATTATACTGTGATCTAATTTTTTTTAACCCCTGAGGATTAACTTTTATTTATTTTTTTAACCCTCAGGGGTTCAATTTATTTAATTAATTAATTTAAATATTTTATAACTATATATTTTGCTAGCTGGGGTGGGTGGGAGTTATGGGAAAATGGGGAATTTACTGTTAGTGCTGCGTACTGCTAGTTAGGGGTTAACGGTAAAAAAAAAAGCTTAGAAAAATGTTAAATCTGTAAAAAAGTTTTAAGAAAGTTTAGGAAAGTTTAAAAAAAATTTATAAGCAAAACAAAAGTTTAAAAACTAGTTTTTAAAAGTAAAAAAGTTATAAAAAGTAAAAAAATACATTTTAAAAATGCTCATTACCACTACACCTGGAACAAACTAGAGAAAAAATTATCCCACGCCAAGGTTCAAAATATGCCTTTTGAATTACCCCAGGGTGTATTCTTTAATATATAGTATGTGTTTGTGGGGAAGTTTCAATAACCAACCGTCTAAACTACTTTAATATGGAACATGGACACAGCGTAAAACTTCAAAGTTAGAAAAAAACTGAATGGCTGCGTCTCAAATGCGCCCCTTCAACATCCACATATACCTGGGAAAGGTACATACGGGGGTATTTCTGTACTCAGCTGACATAGCTGAGCAACATATGAAGTATTATACAGTCATAGCACACATAAGGTTTGCAAAATATGCTGCGCAAACTCACTTTGTATGTCAAAAAGGCAGAAAAAATGCTTATTACCACTACACTTGGTACAAGCTAGCGGAAAAATGATCCCACGCTAAGGTTCAAAATATGCCTTTTGAAATACCCTGGGATGTCTTCTTTAAGAAATGGTATGGCTTTATGGGGAATTTGGATTATATAGCCTGGTAAAATACTCTAAAATGGGACATAGGCACAGCATAAAAATTCAAAGTTTGAAAAAAACTGGAATGGCTGTGTCCCAAATGTGCCCCTCCGATGTCCACACATACCTGGCAAAGGTACATACGGGGGTATTGCTGTACTCAGCCGACATAGCTGAGCAACATATGAAGTATTATACAGTCGTAGCACACATAAGGTTTGCAAAATATACTGTGCAAACTCACTTTGTATGTCAAAAAGGCAGAAAAAACGCTTATTACCACTACATCTGGTACAAGCTAGCGGAAAAATGATCCCACGCTAAGGTTCAAACTATACCTTTTGAAACACCCTGGGGTGTCTACTTTAAGAAATGGTAGGCCTTTGTGGGGTAGATTGAATTTAAAACCTGCGAAGATGCTTGGAAATTGCACATAGGCCCAGCGTCAAAATTCAAAGTTTGGTAAAAACGGATATGGCTTGGTCTCCTATATGGCATTGTAGCTTCACAAAATAGTGACAGACATTCATTGGGGGTGTATTTTTACTCAAAAGACTTAGCTGAGCATAATTTGGGAGGTTTGAACTTAGTGGCACATATGAAATATACAAAACGCCCAGCAAAAATGCAATCCGTATGTAAAAAATGCACAAAATAATTTTTTTACCACATACTTTGGCATATATTGGTGAAAAAATGGGGGTATGTTAAGGCACAATATGCACCTTATGAGATACCCTGGAATGTCTACTTTTACAAATGGTAGGCCTTTGTGGGGGTTTTTTGAACAGTCAAACTGTTATAATACCCCAAATGGAAGCTAAGGCTCATTAAATTCATCTCTCAAAATTCTACTGTGAATACTGAAAAGGACAGGTATCCTGTATGGCACTGTAACTTCACGAAATAGTGCAAAAGACATACAATGGGGGTGTCATTTTACTCAGCAGATGTAACTGAACACAAAATAAAACTTTGTACAGGAATAGCACACACCAACTTTACAAAATATACACGAGAATTTCTCTGTTATAAGTTTGTGTGCCAAAAACCAAAAAGAACACAATTTTACTCCAATATTTAGCAGAGGTTGGCGGTGAAATGACTACGTAGAAAGTATCAAAACAACCTTAGGTAAATAGCCCGTGATGTCTACTTTATATAGATATATACTTTTGTGTGGCAATTTTGTTTTCTTTTATGGCTATTAAGCTTACAAGACAAACATACCAAATTCTAAAATCGCTCCACATTAAAAGTTTATTTTACTCCTTGTGCTTTGTGACCTGTAACTACCAAAAAAAACTTAAAATCCCAGACACATTATATATTCTGTAAATCAGAACAAATAAATAAATTTATTTTTAATTACTTTCCTTAACCTGCACTAATTATGCACACATTACTATTGCATATAATAAGTAAGCATTTATATATATATATGTTATATCAAATTAAAGCCCATTCTGTCCTTTAAAAAACAGTATATAATATGTGTCGGTGCAATAAATGAGAGAGATGCAAATTGCAGTTGAACGCAAACAGCAAGAAAATGCAAAAATTGCTTGTCATGAAGCGTAAGTCAAGCTTCTGAAGCTGTGTCCTTAAGGGGTTAAAATAAATGTTTCATGAAATCATATGAAAGTGTTAATGCATTATCAATTTCAATGACAATGTGTTTTTAGATGTGAAACTAGTTAGTACCTACTTAATTGTTTTTTTTTTTGTTTTTTTTATGTTTATGTGGTCACATTACTGTAGGAAAAACAAACACCTAAATAAATCTTTGTGTTCAATATTATGGTTGCATCTTAAATTAAATTTTTTACATACTCATGTTTTCCACAAGGATTTAAATCAGTTGTGTGAAAACCCCTCCACATGTACATATCCTTTTTGAAAGAATTCTAAATGCATAGGCTTAGCTTCATATTTCCTAAGAGATGTATTGTTCATTAACGAAGCAATCTGAGCAACATTTAAATTCCTAAAGTGCACTTAACAAAATAAATATATTTATTTATTGTAGAGATACCGGCTCTTGCGTATATGTAGAATAAACATATATTGAAGGGGAACAGCTTTTCACAATGTAAATTTTTTAAAATGTGAATTGTATGTTCGATGTGTGTATATTTTTGTATATGATATATATTTTTTCATCTTAACTTTCCCCCTCTCTCTCGCGCTCTCTCGCTCTCTCTCTCTCTGTAATATATCTATATTACATGTTTGTGGTCCTGATCCTATAGTGATCCTTTAATCAGATAAGTTATGAATTGAAAACAAGAAACCACAATAATCAATAAATAAAATGTTTTATTATACAATGAAAATATCTATATATTTTCATTGTATAATAAAACATATTTTATTGATTATTTTGGTTTCTTGTTTTCAATTCATAACTTATCTGAATCATAACTTAACTTATCCGAGCCTGTGTGTAGATAGAACAATACTTGGACCAATCATAGTAGTCGTTGGGTACATAATAGATTAGCCATGTGTAGTGTGGCCAATCAACAAGGAGTACGTCATAAAGTCAGGCGGAGTGAACGATTGAACAAAAGAGAAAACACTGTCAAGGATGGTATATCCCAACACGCAAACCTGAGACACAGATATCTATTAAATGTATTACTGGTCCTTAGAGTGGCCAGGCTTAACGTGGAAGTATAGAATAATGACAAAATAGAGACAGACGGGTATGGACAAAGTAGTTCAATCTGTGTCAAAGCTAAGAGTGGGGTAACCCAACTTGGGCGGATTGACATAACAGAAAACACACGTTCACTCTGGACAGTGGTTGGGGGACGAGAGGAGCTTCTGGGCTAACAGAGAGAGAGCAGGCCACACATCCCTTTTCTCATCCCAAAAACTCAAAGGATCTGTTGTAGAGTGCATATGTGGTTTGCCAAGGAAAGCCTTCATCATCTCTGTGGCACCACTTCCTTTTCTTGCGGGAACCGTAGTAGGCCAAAGTATCCAGGGCCTCAGCCCGACACGCAGCTGCTCCAGTGGCTTGAGCAGTGCTGCTTACACTGCTAGATGATGGTGCTACACTATCAGGCTCCTCCAGCTCTTCTTCTCCCTTAACCTTAACCTCTTTCTTTGCACATCACGCACCCTGTCAATTTATCCCTCCAAGCGGTCAGGGAATTCATGTGGAGTGCCATCTTGCCCTTTATTCTTGGGTCACGCATGCACGCAAGCATCAACTCTTTGCAAGACTCCATGCGCTCATTGAACCTACGTGTTAGTTGCTCCTCGCGCCTCCTAACAAGTGCAGCAACATCACCAATTAGTTGGCCACCAGGTACCACTTCCTTTTTTGAGAGGCGGGTGAACAAGGGGATTACTTGACCAAGGCTCGCATTTTCTTGGCTTAATTTCTCCGTAACATCCCTGAATGGAATAAGGACTGCCACTAGCTGCCCGATCCTCCCTGACTAAGGGGCTATCGATCCCGATGTAATGCTTATAGGACATGGCATTGATTGCTTTCTGCTGCTCCAGGATGCGCTGCAGCATCTCCAAAGTGGAGTTCCACCTAGTCCCTACATTTTGCTTGAGATGATGCTGGTCTATGCCTGCCTTCTTTTGCTGATTTCACAGGAGCTGGCTATCCTTCACACTTCAGTGGAAGTGTCCAGCAATCTTTCTGCATTTCTCAAGCAGGGTTGCCAACCGTTCACTGCAGTGCACGGCTACAAAGCTACCATCACGGAGAGCCTTTACCATGTTTTTAGCTCCGTCAATCACCACAAAACACCTCTGTGTGTCTGCCTCCTGTCCTACCCACTGCACCACCATGTTTTTAGTGCCTGCATAATATTTTCTGAGGTATGTTGTTTGTCCATCATCTCAGCATGGAGGAGGAAAGAGTAGTGCTTGCTCCCTGTGTCTAACGTGGTGACATCTCCTGATACCTTGGGCTGCCACCAATGTCCTGTCAAGGACAGGAAAGCATACTCGCCACTAGCACTGACTGGCCACCAGCCTTTGCCAGATGCTCCTTCAACACCGTAACGGTAGAGTGAGGTCACTATATGCTTGAAGGGCTCCCCTTCCACCATGTTAAAAGAGGCACCTCCGACTATCAGCTCACCAATGAGCCGAGTAATTTTCCTGGACTGCTGCCTGGACATCCCCCTGGAGTGAAATCCACCAAAACTTTCTAGGGTGGGCTGTGCAGCATGAATTAGATGACTGGTGGCACTATGTCCTGCAGCAGAAGTTCGATGATCCCCCTTCCTCTTGTCATGCCTAGTGGTGGTGGCACTACCACTTCTCCTAGTACTGCTAGGTGGAGGAGCCACACCGCTTTCTTGCCTTAGCAAGATGGCCTTGTGGTGTGTACGAAGATGTTGGCTCATCCCAGAGTTAGTAAGATGACCCAACACCTTCTCACGACCGACTTCCCTGCCACACAGTTTACATTTTGCCAGACAGCCGTCTCCAATTGTTGCAAACTGTTCCCACACTCTGGAACCACAGATGCCACTACTAGTTATGGGTGGGGAAGAGTGTGCAAGTACAAAATCAATCAGGAGAGGCAGTTGGCATTGCTGGAGTTGAGGGGGCAGATATCAGTAGGGGAGATTGAGTGGGTGTTGGTGGACTGTCTTCAACAGAGATCTTCAGGCTCATCATCATAGTCTAGTGTCTCATTTCCTAGACTAGAGCCTTGTTCAATACCTCTGCTGCTGAGAAACCGAGATATGTCACCAGCAGCTGAAATTTGGGCAAACAAATCAATCCCCTCTTCTCCCTGGCTACTGAAAACTACAAGAATATCTTCTTGTATTATGTCATCGATATTTACTGCTTCTGCTATGAGTGGTGGTGGCATGTGTAGCACTAGCATGTTTTTTCCCTCTATAACTCCCTCTTCGGCTACCTAAATGGATGAGCAGCGGTAACAGGCTGTGTTGAAACTGCCCAGCTGTTGTAAAACATAGCAGTGGAGCTGGCAGCAATGGAGGCAGAGGTACTACTGTCACCACTAGCAATGCTAGGGAGTCTACGAGATTTGAATGGTGGCTGCTTTGTGGACCTAGGGGACCTCTCAACCCTGCTACTGGAAGCCAGCTGCTGCTGCTTTTTGGTGGCAAATGGCTGGGCATTGGGGCCTGCAGCTTCCCTCCCTGCCCTCTTCAGTTTCATAGGTGGGCTAACTGGGCTTGAATTCTTTCTAGTGCTACTGCTGGCTTTGGTTGCAGGAATTGGAAGCACTAGCAGTTCCTGCTGTTTCATTTGCCTCTGCTTCAGGTGACTTGAAGAGGAAGCAAGTGTACCACTACCTGTGCTCTGCCTCCTAACACTAGTAGTGGCACTACCAGCAGCGACATGGCGGCTACCAGTTTCCTCAGTCACTTTACTTGAGGGGAGAATGTGAGGACTCGGAGGACGTGGACGATCCATTATGGTTTTATTGTGTCTTTTGTGTTATGATATTTATATTTAAATTAAACCACTGAAAAATAAAAAACATAAAATGAATCATTGTAGCACAGTCACAGTGCAGCAGAGACACACCCTGGCAATCAATTAGGCTACCTGGCAACAGCTAAAAAACACAAAATTAATCACTGCTGTAACGTTACAGTGCAGCAGAGGCACACTCTGGCAATCAGGCTACCTGGCAACATCTAAAAAAAAAAAATACAAAATGAATCACTGCAGGAAAAAGTAACAGTGCAACAGAGACACACTCTGGCAATCAGGCTGGCTTGCACAGCCACACGCTCTTTTAACCCCTCTTAAAAAGAAAAGCAGAATGCAGACAGATTGCAGAATTAAATAAAAGGCAAATCTGATCTCTCTCCCTGGAACACACAGGTAAAAGCAATGTGGCTCCGTAAGTCTGCATCAAGTAAAGTAAATGAAATGTTGTTTATTATTCTTCTATGGTTGATTTTAAACACTTCTCCTGTATGTGGGTGGTTAAAACTTTTACAAGGTATCAAATACCCACGTGACGCAACCCAAGCATCTCACACAACCCCGGTTTGCTTTGGTATTATTGACTGGCATGCAGCTTGAAACCGGATCTGTATGAACCAATTGATCCCGGAGATTTGTTTCTCTGATAACAGATCATAGGATTGTTGTGTAATATCTCAGGAAGGGATCCATCACTCTCCAGAATGTTCTAATTATTCCGTACTTGCAGTATTACAGGGAGTGCAGAATTATTAGGCAGGTTGTATTTTTGAGGATTAATTTTATTATTGAACAACAACCATGTTCTCAATGAACCCAAAAAACTCATTAATATCAAAGCTGAATATTTTTGGAAGTAGTTTTAGTTTGTTTTTAGTTATAGCTATGTTAGGGGGATATCTGTGTGTGCAGGTGACTATTACTGTGCATAATTATTAGGCAACTTAACAAAAAACAAATATATACCCATTTCAATTATTTATTATTACCAGTGAAACCAATATAACATCTCAGCATTCACAAATATACATTTCTGACATTCAAAAACAAAACAAAACAAATCAGTGACCAATATAGCCACCTTTCTTTGCAAGGACACTCAAAAGCCTGCCATCCATGGATTCTGTCAGTGTTTTGATCTGTTCACCATCAACATTGCGTGCAGCAGCAACCACAGCCTCCCAGACACTGTTCAGAGAGGTGTACTGTTTTCCCTCCTTGTAAATCTCACATTTGATGATGGACCACAGGTTCTCAATGGGGTTCAGATCAGGTGAACAAGGAGGCCATGTCATTAGATTTCCTTCTTTTATACCCTTTCTTGCCAGCCACGCTGTAGAGTACTTGGACGCGTGTGATGGAGCATTGTCCTGCATGAAAATCATGTTTTTCTTGAAGGATGCAGACTTCTTCCTTTACCACTGCTTGAAGAAGGTGTCTTCCAGGAACTGGCAGTAGGACTGGGAGTTGAGCTTGACTCCATCCTCAACCCGAAAAGGCCCCACAAGCTCATCTTTGATGATACCAGCCCAAACCAGTACTCCACCTCCACCTTGCTGGCGTCTGAGTCGGACTGGAGCTCTCTGCCCTTTACCAATCCAGCCACGGGCCCATCCATCTGGCCCATCAAGACTCACTCTCATTTCATCAGTCCATAAAACCTTAGAAAAATCAGTCTTGAGATATTTCTTGGCCCAGTCTTGACGTTTCAGCTTGTGTGTCTTGTTCAGTGGTGGTCGTCTTTCAGCCTTTCTTACCTTGGCCATGTCTCTGAGTATTGCACACCTTGTGCTTTTGGGCACTCCAGTGATGTTGCAGCTCTGAAATATGGCCAAACTGGTGGCAAGTGGCATCGTGGCAGCTGCACGCTTGACTTTTCTCAGTTCATGGGCAGTTATTTTGCGCCTTGGTTTTTCCACACGCTTCTTGCGACCCTGTTGACTATTTTGAATGAAACGCTTGATTGTTCGATGATCACGCTTCAGAAGCTTTGCAATTTTAAGAGTGCTGCATCCCTCTGCAAGATATCTCACTATTTTTGACTTTTCTGGGCCTGTCAAGTCCTTCTTTTGACCCATTTTGCCAAAGGAAAGGAAGTTGCCTAATAATTATGCACACCTGATATAGGGTGTTGATGTCATTAGACCACACCCCTTCTCATTACAGAGATGCACATCACCTAATATGCTTAATTGGTAGTAGGCTTTCGAGCCTATACAGCTTGGAGTAAGACAACATGCATAAAGAGGATGATGTGGTCAAAATACTCATTTGCCTAATAATTCTGCACTCCCTGTATAAACCATTGGGAACATAATTCTTGATAAAAACTCTATTGGAACTGTGTTAAAAGTACCCAGGAATCTTTCCTTGACTTTGAGTAAGGATTTATCCAAGGTTCTTCGTGTGAACCCCCGCCTCAAAAACTTGTCATACATCTCTTGTATCTGTATTTCACTTTTAGATTCTTTGGAATTGTTCCTCAGAACTCTTAAAAATTAAGAGTGGGGCAAAGAATATTTTAGATGTTTCGAGTGTGCTTGCTGATAGAGTAACAGAGTGTTGCGATCCGTAAGTTTAGAATAGAGTTGGTATTCTATCTTCCCATTTTCAAGTAATAACTTTGGATCCAAGTATGGTATCAGACGAATAGTATGGCAAGTGTATCATATACTTATCTAATATCAAATAGGACAGCCTCCCACTGATCACCTCTGAGATGGTAATCTTGCATCAACCAGAATAGAAACAACAAAACAAATATGGGAAATGGCTGTATATTCTAAAAAGAGAACATAAAACAAAAATAGTGTGATACAGTTTAGAGTAATATAAATGCGCTGTAGGATAAAGATGTAGAACATTATCAAAGGGTGTCTCCCCCGATGGTGATGGGGGGGCTATTAACCCACATCTCGGTCCAAGTGTGTTGCTTAAAAGCAGGACTCCAGATAGATGGTAAAATAATTGCGGCTTTATTATAAATAAAAGGTAAACAATCACGAATATAATAAAATACAAAGTACCAGGGACGGTCCTATGCGTTTCGTCATAAAAGGCCGCTTTGAACAAATCATCATCAGTTTCAGAGGCAAGGACTGTAGGCTGAAGTATATTAAATCTCTGTATGCTCATTCCAGCAAATCGGTTAGACAGCTGGTTGGTCACAATGTCTAAACACCGCGGTTTTAAAGCATTGTTCAGGATCCTGCAACCTTTCATTTATTGAAAGTTCATCAAAGTGACGCTTCACTTTTCTTACTCTCTTGTTTTCGAACTGCGTCTGGATGCCCCACTTTTCTGCCAGTTCTACCGCTGTTTGTTTTGTGCCATCGAAATTATCCCTATATTTCGAAAGAACTTGAGCTGCTTTTTGTATTAGATGTGCTGTACTGGATAAATCCAGATTTTTTGACTGCAACAATATAGAGACCGCATTTATGGTGTCTAAAATCTTGCTTTGTAGGACAAAGAGACAAACAAATTGAAAAGATCCTATTTTTGTTCTAAGGCGAGCAGCAGCATCTCTTTCTTTAGGCTTGGGTGACATCAAGTTTATTTTTGTTAAATCTTGCATAATGTCTACAAAACGAAAGCGTAGAGCAAGCAGTGAATCATGGCGAGACGACCATCGAGTGGGGCAAAGCTTTTTCAAAGTGCAGACTCTGTAGAGAAGGATGAAAGAATGTTCTATCTGCATATGCTTTCCCCCAATAAAATATACAATTCCTGCACCACTTCAAAAAAACTAGACATTTCTGGTATGTTCCCAACCGCATCCTGAAGTACCAGGTCAGATTGTGAGCTGCACAATGTACATACAAGGCATTTTATTCTCTCTGTGCAATTCGAGCGTGCACACCAGAATACACCACACTCATTGTCCCTGCACCATCATACCCCTGGCCACGACATTTTGTGATACTGAGGCATGTCATGTTCAAGGCCTGCAGCACTCTGGTCCTCAATAGCATGAAACCCTAGGAAAACCTCTTTGATCTCAATACTAGTTGCTCTCTGGCTTTCATCTCTTTCCACAGAAACATATCTGAATATTTGACTAATTTGGTCAACTTTTGATATGTTCTGTGTAGTATCCATTATAATTGAAAAAAACGGTGTCTGTTTTATTTCCGACACAATGATGTTCTGGACCTTATTTGAAAGTATGTGTATAATTTCATTTTG
>OW240924.1:16737573-16789761 GCA_933207985.1 Pelobates cultripes
TATTCTAGGACTTCAGTATTTTACAGATTTTTGGGGTAACTGGAGGAGTTGCTTCAGAACAGGGTCATACTCCGCGAGCAGTTCTATAATGGAGAGAAAATTCCCATTGTTTACCTCGCCTACTTTTTCTCTGTGACCGCGGAAGGCAAGATTAGCCATTGACATTGTCAATGTTACATTAACAATTCTATGTAATACTTGTCTCCAATAGTTTTTTTCCTGTCTAATTTGCTTCTCATTTTCCTCATCAATTGTTTTGTTCTTCCTCCACTGTTCATACACTACACAGGCTTCTATATGAGTTTGGGAAGAGTCATGAACCTGAGTTCTTGCAGAAAGCCTTTGCCATTTCTGGATTCCTTTTGCTCATGCAGGTTAAAATCTTGCCCTTTTGCGGTCCCCAAACAGCCAGCATAGTTCACAGTATGCTACATTCAGTTTAGGTGAGTAGCATAGCCACATCACAGGGATCTTAACCCCTTAAGGACACATGACGGATATATTCCGTCATGATTCCCTTTTATTTCAGAAGTTGTGTCCTTAAGGGGTTAAGGCCTATCTTTGTAATTCGTTCATAATAGCTTTCAAAAAAGCACCTTCTCTCTTGATCTCGTGGCAAAGATCCTGGAAGTCGGCACGGGCCATGAGCTATTATAAATCTCTTTATATTTGAATCCATTATTGTGATAGTGTAATCGGTAACATGTTTCTCTCCCACAACACTACTTTCTATAGAAGCCTCTGTAGATTTCACCAATTCAAAATCACCTGATTTTGTGTTTTCTGTTGACTGCACTATATCTTTAGTTGGTAGACTTGTGCTACTACCTACATCAGGGTTATCATCGCTCCACTGGAGTAAGTGCACTCGCTGATTTCCACCTCTGTGACATCAACAGCACTTTCCACAGATATTTCACTTTCAGTGTTACTCTGTATAGGAGGAACACTAGCAGTTGTTGGAGTGGAAAAGTAGCTGCTTATTTTTTGAAGTTTCCCAGTTCTCAAATTCTCTTCCCCTTTCTGTTTACGTTTCTGAGCACCACTCTTATGTTGATAGGATGACGTACTTGGAAAAACTAGTTTTCTGTAAATAAAGTTAAAAAAAACTTAACCTAACATTACATGCTAATTATTCTTAGAATTCCACCATAAACTGCAGCCCTGAATACGCATCCCAAGCTCCTACATGTGTCTCTCCACCCTCCCCTCCACCTCTTTGTAGCATGGCCGAGCAGCCTGATGTACGCGGTCTAAAGGGTGCTTGTTGCTCTCTGTGAGGTCTACTTTGCCAATCTACATGCAGTGACTAGCAAGAGGGGAGCATTGTGCCGTGTGGTCCCCTACTGTCGGTCACCTACCAACTGCTCATCCCCACCTGTTGAGGCTGTGCTCTGGCCCTGAAGTTATGCAGGCCTACCGAGATTTCCTGTGCCAGTCTGGCCCTGTGCAGCGACACTGGTAGTTCCACTACTGTGTACAGATAAATCATCTCTCATAATATTCAGTCATTATAGGTACCAATTTTGTCAGCTGAGTTACATACATAGCTATGGCCAGAGTGTAGCGTCCAAGACATTCATTAAACTCTAAATTTTAGTGCATTAAATGTCAATTGCAAATTGAAGATGAAATAAGCATGTGACTAGATTCAAGTTGGCGTTTTTTCCTAAGCTGCTACTTTTACCTAAATGTTGCAATTCTGATTTAATACGCTAACAGAGTTAGCGAGAACTATCAGGAATTTAAAGTGAATTTCAAATGTAATGCCACAAAAGCTGAACTGGAACATCTCGCCGAGACAGGTATGGGCTTTAATTAGAAATACATTTTGATTTCAACAATTCTCATGTTAGTGAATTACCCTGTTAAATACAGAGTTTAGTAATTAACTGTAAGGTAGTTGTAAATAACATAGGTAGCAACATAAAACATAAATCACCAGCACGTTGGGCAGAAACTCCTACTATGCCCAGCCATCCAACTGATATTGGCATGATTCTATCAGAGACACAAGCAGGAATGCAGTGATTGCGCGCTTTTAAGTACTAGTGGTGATATGTTTCCACTCCTTTTTGTGATATATCCCAGGCTATAATTCTCATTTGAGTGTTAATTGTAATTGAAATAGCTATGAACTGAGGACAGGCAGTGAATTTAAAGGGACTCCAGTGGCGGATCCAGGGGGGCAACGGGGCAATTGCCCCCCGCGCCCCGAAAGCCGATGCTCTCCCCTTGCAGGGCCGGTGCTATCCAAGCACCGGCCCTGCTGTGTGCCTTCACGGACCTGAGGGGAGATCAGTCCGCTGGCACATTGCTGGCGGCCGGCACGGGAGGGAGTGGTCCAAGAGGAGCAGGCTAGAGTTCACTCCCCCCCCCTAGAACCACCAGGGATTCACCACAAGGATCACCAGGGCTTCACAATGGATATCCCCCCTCCCTGGGCAAATGTAAGAAGGGAAGGGAGATATGATTTATAAGAGCAATTCCAAATAAGTGTTTTTTTAATTAAAAAAAACAATGCTTTATATCCTCCCCTCCCTGGGCAAAGGTAAGAAGGAAGGGGGGATTATAAAGCATATTTTTTTTATTTAAAAAAACAAAACATTTGTTTTAATACACACTGCCCCCCAGTACACTCCTATACACATACTGCCCCCACTACACCCTCACACACACACTGCCCCCATACACAGTGTTCCCACTGCACCCCATATACACACTGTCCCACATACATACATATACACACACACCTAACTACCTAGAGGCCCTATCCCCATACTACAGCCCCCATCCTGTCAGAACCCAGGTAAATTGTCAAACTGTTCTTAAACGGTTTGACTATTTTCTCTGGGAGGGCACCACGGCACTCCTGGCACCATAACCACTACAGAGAGTTTAAAGATTAAAACAAATATGTGAGCACTCCAATGATAATCATCCATAATCTCAGACTGCACTCTAGCGGCAATGAAAAACAGATTGTATCAAGTTATAAGGATACAATGTATCATACATTTCAAAGTTGTGATATCGTGTGGCAATACGTCTCAAATATTTATTAAGCATAAATCTAAAACCACAACCTGATGTATTTAAAACTAGGTCAGAAAAACTATACGTGGATAAATAGAATAAGCTTATTATTTTCTAAATGTAAAAATACTTTTAAAATATTTGACCCGTTGAAAGTGCAAGTCTACACAGCATCATATATTAATCTGACAAGACCTAAATGTCTCAGTAGCTTATTGGCTTCTTGTATTTAGTATCAAACATGTTTTCAGACGTCCCAAAGGACCCATAATTTGTAAGACAACTCATAATAAACACCGTTATATGAATAATAAAAAAGGAATTTGGTACAGATTCCACACACTGCCCCCCACTAAACTCCCATACACACACTGCCCGAAGTGCACTCCTATACACATACTGCCCCCACTACACCCTCATACACACACTGGCCCCATACACCGTGTTCCCACTGCACTCCCATATATACACTGCACTCCCATGCACACATTACACCCCTCACAAAAACTTCCCCTCCTACACACAGTGCTCCCACTGCACCCCCATACACACACTGTCTTGCATACACCTACCTACTTAGAGGCCATATCCCCATACTACAGCCCCTATCCTGTCAGACCCCAGGTAAATTGTCAAACTGTTCTTAAACGGTTTGACTATTTAGTCTGGGAGGGCACCACAGCACCATAACCACTACAGAGCTCTGTAGTTATTATTGTGCCTGGATTCTTTTTAAAAAAAAATAATCTAGGAGTTCCCCTCCCGAGATAAGGCTCTGGATCTGCCAGTGAGGGACACTGTAGGCACCCAGACCACTTCAGCCCATTAAAGTGGTCTGGGTGCCAACTCCTATCACCCTTAACGCTGAAAGTGTAATTATTGCAGTTTTTATAAACTGCAATAATTACTTTGCAGGATCAAGTAATCCTCTAGTGGCTGTCTGTCAGACAGCAACTAGAAGGACTTCCGGCTACTTAAACGACTTTTGGTCGCTTATATGATGCTGGACGTCCTCACTCTATGCGGGAGGACCTCCAGCATCGTCAGAATACCCATAGGAAAGCATTAAATATAGCTTTCCAATAGAGAGGTCTAATTCGTCCCCCAGGCAACACTTGCTCCCCCCCCCCCCTTAGTTAAGAACCGGCAGGCTTGCTCTGACTGTGGCAACAGCGGCATTATTACAATGGGGCCCAGCGGCGGTCGCCGCCAATGTAAGTGCTAAAGAGACACCACTACTGTGGGGGCCAGGGGTACACAGGCGGCCGGGCCCGGTCGCAACTGCGACCCTGTATGTACGCCAGTGTGTTGAGGTTAGAACTCTATCAAATATTCTGTACTCTGCCCTTGGGTTTTTACGTCCAAGATGCATTATCTTGCACTTATCCATATTAAATGTCCGTTGCCACAACTCTGACTATTTTTCTAGTTTACAAAACATATTTGCCATTTGGCTTACTACTTCCTGGAACATCAACTCTGTTACATATCTTAGTATCATCAGCAAAAAGACATACCATATATATATATATTTGTGCTCGGAATTTATCTAATATGTAATGGGATGTAAAAGGAGAAGCAAAGTTGGTTGAGGTGTGTGCCGAAAGTAGACCTGTAAAAGAGGGCCCACAAAGGTGAATTGTTAATATAGTTGGGTGTAGGTGGGTGGGGACAAACAGCTTGCATGACCAATGTAAGTAAGTGGGGAGTAGGGTTTATATAGGAAATAGGATCATAACTCCTCCCACAAATTCAGGCCAAATGGCCTCTCAACTTGTGCATGGGATGTAGACGGAGAAGCAAAGTTGGTTGAGGTGTGCCGAAACCAACGTACAAGTAGGCTTGTAAAAGAGGATTCAAAGAAAACACACTTTCTTCAAATTTATACAAGTTCATACAGTTTGTTCAAGTTTATACAGCATGGGTACTGAAAGCTTGTGAGGAACTTTTACTCTGATTGAGGTATATATTTAACTGCGCTGAGGATTGCCCGTGGCCCCGACACTTAGTGATGTAGATTGGGGTGTAAGAGCTTGCAGCGCTTTGTGACAGAGAGGCTGGCGAAGGACGCCATGATGTAGCGCCACCTCAATGAAAGGTTTAGACGTGTAGTGGATTAGAACTGATAGTGTGTGGTGGACCTTGGAGACGTAAAACGGAGTGACAGCATAGGAGGTTTGAGTAAGATGCTTGATTTGTAGGTTTGGATAAAAAGGCAAAAAAAAAACAGATTTAACTGCAAAAGTCTTGATTCAAGCACTCTAATTGGGACATGTACAATATACAAGGCCTTGGAGTGAGTGATAGAGTAGTCGTGAAACTGCGTAAAGCGAGCGCACCTGTACGTCGTGTAATTGTGTGCTTAGTCCAAGATTAGCTAATGGAATGGTGGTATCCTCGATGATATGTAGTGGATCATAGGGAGTGCCTGAAAGAAGACCTTAAAATGAGAGTGTGCGAAAGTGTCAGCGGCTGTGTAGTGGACACCAGGAATGTAAATGTAGACCAGAAAGAACTAAGTGGTTGCTTCCTGCCAAATCAGCTTGCGAATCAGCCACAGTGGTGGTGAGTATGACTGCCCTTGCTAATGAAATCGCAGCCTGCGGAGTAGTCAGAGCAGCATTCAACTTGTCGGTCCAAAGATGACCCAGAGTGAGGGAGGCTACCATGAAAGGGTAGATCTCCAACAAAGTAGAGGTCTCTCCAAAGATCAGCAAGGCATCCGACTCAATGGGCCAGGCATCCCTGACGAGTGTTTGTCAAAAAAGGCTGCGAACCCTGTGTATGCTGCTGCGTCTGTGTGAATTGAAAGTAAGTGTTTTGAAAGTGGGGGAATGACCAAAGAGATCCCAATCCATGCGACCGAAAAACTACTCAATTGTGTAAAACTGCCCTGGCTGGATCGCCCAAATGGTTGGGCAGGGGTTGGTACCTTGTGGAGCAAATTTAAGTAGCCCAGGGACAAGAGACCAACCCTGCAGAATGATACGCACAACAAAGTTGAGGGGCCTAAACCAGGACTGAAGCCCCCTCCCATAGTGCGCAACACTCCGCAGGAGCAGGACAAATCCGTTCCTAATGCGGAACACAACGTCTGGGAGGCTGGCTTGGAAAGTAGTGAAGTCCAATAGTATGCCTCAGAAAGCAAGTCTGGAAGAGGGACGGACTAAAAAGGGGGGTGGGGGAGGGCTGTGGTGATGTGAATAATGTTAGGTGTTTGTGAACCCGTGAAATCAACAAAAATTCATCTAGAACGTGGATGACTGATGGACACCTGAATATATTTAGGAGGGGCCTGCAGAGGGCGGTGCGAAGAGGTCTATGATCAAACGTATTTGGGTACTGTAAATGGCTACCACCAAGTACACAAGATGAGAAAACGTGAAGACCGGAAAGGGCAGATCGTGAAACCAGCATTTGATTGCTGTGGACAGAAGGTGGTCCACTGTAAGTGGGTCAATAGATGTAGATAATAAGTTCGGGCATACAAGTGTACCTGTGGGGTTGGCGCCAAGGCCTGTGTGAGACCTCTGTGAGAAACCCGGCATCAGAATCTACCAAATGCCCAGCTGGGTGTAAATGCTGATAGTATACCAGGATGTCAATGTTGACCTAGTTAGGCGTATCTTGGGTGACAGACGGGCTGTATATGTGGACTAGGTGTGTGTTCTGGAGCAGATGAAGCGGATGTATGATATCCTGTATGTAGTGAAAATAGCATACCCCAGCGTTAAAGTCACAGCTCGCCCGCGCCTTCCCAGGTAATTAATGGTCAGCCCCTCTTGTCCTTCTGCCCGCCTCCCAGTCTAGTGCGTGGGATGGAGTGGTAAGAGGGACTAAACAGTTAAATTTGTGACAGACCCAAGAAGCCTGGATATGTTAAAAGCATAATGATAGGTACCGGGTTCTTGGGTGTGTGCCGAGAGAGGGAAAAGACATGCGTGGGACTAACGAGGTCATGCGTAATAGTAGGAATGTAGTTTGAAAGGTTGTATTTCTTTATCCCTCGTATATTAGAAATTAGACTATGTAATTGCCCAAATGTGGAGCCGGAATTGCCATAGTGGGCCATGTATAAATATATCGAGTGACGGCTTGGTGAGGGCCATGTGTAGAGGTATTGTAGTGGAAGGCAGAGTGCTTAATGTTAGTCCTGAGCTGCTGGGTGGCGAAATAGGGCTGTATGTGGGGTATGGATGTATAGAACGAACAAAGAAAGGGTGAGAGATTCCTTCAGAGACCCAGGCCTGACTGGTGTGCTGGATATTTCGTCCAACAGTAGACCATTATTGGGATGGATTCTTGTGACATTCTGAAAAGAAATAATGATTTGGATAAGTAAGGTGTCGTAAAGGTGGGGATGAGACGTCCGGAGAACTGGCCTGCTAGCTAGTGCCGAGGCGAAGAATTAACCTAGGACCAATTGACAGGTAAGGCACTGCTATTGCCAAGTGGCAGTGAGAGGCTCTACCTATGATTTGGGCAAAGGGGATTTTGTGGCCACCAAACGATGTGGCAGGATGTTGGCCTCTCGGTGACTGTAAGAGATTCAAAACATGTGGCCGTGACTTGGGAAGCCCTAACTGTAGCCCAAAGAAGAGCGAGCGAGGTGGCCAGCTATGATTTGGTCGTGGGGCTGAACCTCCGTGTACGAGGTGGGGGTGTAGACCTCGCGGACTGCAGTATTATTTGGGAAAGCTAGGGCCAGCGCCTAACCCTGAAAGCCTTTTCTCTAACCTGACGGGGCTTGTCTCTAGAAAGGAAGTATGTAACGTATGTAGGTACTGACCTCGAGTTTGTCCTGTATATTTAGACAATGCTCAGGCCGACTTCAATATATATGTATAAATATATATATATACTGCGAAGAACAGGTCCAGGAACCTAGGGGTAAAAGGATGCTAGCAGGCCCGAGGCGTGCCACTGGTATGCCAAGTGTAAAAATGTAGAACGTATAGAAAGGAGTGTAACAGCGAAACTGTAGCGTAAGAACCAGTGTAAGCTGAGGGACCTGAACGTTGGTCCAAATATTTTGAGACAAGCCCCTGGATTCCCACAACTGTGCATTACTTGTGAAATATCCGAAGGCAAAGTGAGGCCTTAGAAGGAACGTAATCGTAGTGAGTAAGATAAATGATACCTGATATTGAAACGTCGGGGACCAGGTAGCCTGTTGGTTTGTTGATGGCGTAGTGAATCTGCGACATGGTGCAGGTCTAAGTAATGATATGTTGAAATGATAAACACATTTAACACATTAATATAATAAAGATAGAATATGCCGTATACTGAGCCCAAAATCATACGTACATACAACTGCAGGAGAGGGCTGTTAAATACCTCAAAACAATAAAACAGAAAAACAATAAAAGTAGGAAAACCACTCACATTGGATAGAGCTATATAAGAGCTCTGCTGTATTGGGCGTGGAATGTATGATCCCCGTCTAAGGATATAGGATGATAGAGATGGTACTGATCCTCCAAATGTGAGTGCAAATATTGTTGGTAAATATAAAAGTAGAAGAGAGAGAACTCTGATAGTATAGTAAGTACTATGAACTGGGATGTTTTTTGTTTTTTTTAAAAGTAATGTACTTAAAATTTATAGAGCAAGACCTGCGCTAGTATTCACAGCATGGGTGGTACTATCCCCACCTAAGGATATGGTGGCACCAGGTAGCAAGCAGGATACAAAGTAGAATACAAAATAGTTAAAAGTATAAAAATTTACTATTTATTGTAAAAAACATATAACATAAAAAATATATATAGGTACAAATAAATGTCCAAAAAAGTCCCACTTGACGCGTTTCGCCGCTCCAGAGGCTTTATCAAAAGTGTGGGGTGGTCCTCTAAGTGTCCTGTATATAAATGGAAAGCTTGATTGCAGATCGCTACCTGGTGAGTATTCCTTCCGGTTTCGTGATGCGGCAAGCTGATGGATGAATGTAGTCGGCAAGTTCCGGCCAAAGCCTGTGTTCCACCGTGAGCCGCACGCGTCATACCCGGAAGTGACACGGCATAGCCCAAGACTTAGTGGTCATGTGTGCTATGCTTGGAACGCACGCATCGTCAATAATGGCGTGCATTGCGTTCCAGGAATTGACAGCTTTTAGAAATCATAGAGAGAACAGATGAATCTTCAGATGTAATTAGTTACACTCTAAAAAAAGTTATGTAACTACTAATATCGAATAAAAAATTAACAAAGAATAGCATCACAATAAGCATGTCTGAAACACCTCTAGTGGGAACATTGAAATTATAAATAAAAGCATTACTAAAATGCTAACACAAAACAAACAAGAAAAAAGGCCGTCTACAGGCAATGGCGGTCTAAAAAATAGACTAGACCACTTAGCCTGTAGATGGTCACACCTTATAAGACACTCCAGTTGTGTCTTGGGGCATAACCCCTGATTAGAAAAACTATAAGATACTCAAAATAACTAGTACCTGAGTATCCACTGGAATAATGAATAATAATGATTCTATACAAAGTGAGATATAGAGATATATATATAATGAGGAAATACAATAATAGAAAAATGGGTCAGGTGAAAGTAGAAAATAACTGTCTAATGGCAAAAAACTCCCTTCCTAATGTCTCTAAAAGTAGATACTGCAGTACACAGGTTTAGCCTTTAATATATAATGCTTCATAGGTCAATATCTGTGACTGCAGGCTGGTATCAATACATCCAAAGAATATATGAGACATTAAGGACTTGCTTTTACCTAGTAAGTCTCAAGCTGTGGCATTATATAAGATATAATACTAAATTGCTAGCATATTGGAACATTAGAGGTAAGCAGAAAAGTATAAATAGATACTATATGTGGGATCTATTGAAAATAATGCAATCAGTAAATTGTATCAAAAAAGTATCTATAATGTTAACTGCCATGTACTCAATTGCTAGCATATTGGGACATAAGTAACTGAATAAGCAGAAGAGTATAAATAGATACTATATATTGGATCTAAAATAATCCAAAAAATAAAATGTATTAAAAATAGTATCTATCATAATAACTGCCACAACTAAGTCCAAAATTATTGAATAGACAAAATATATCCACAAATGGATCTGTTATATAATATGACACATATTAGGAGGTATAAAGCATAAGAGAGAGATAAAGTGACTAGTGAAAAAACAGTGTGCTAAATGTGCGGAGCCATGCTTAGAATGCTGGCTGCCTGCACATGGTGACAGAGTGCCCTATAAGTGAAAAAGATGAGGGGAAAGAAGACACCTCCTCCCCTCCTCCAAAATAACCCAACGCGCGTTTCGGTGCTCTTGTGATGCACTTTCATCAGGGCCTAAATCCACACTGACCCAAGGGGCATGCCCCTCCTACCAATAGATGTATAGCCAATCAGAAAGCAGGTAGTTTGGCACAAAAAAAAAGGCCAATACTAACTTATGCTAATGAGATTGTTAATCCAATCCAGTCTCTGCTCCTATTAAGCCACATATTCATTCTTAATTGGCATCTCAAAATTAACCACTTATAGGGAGAACTGTTATGGTCTTTATTAGATAGCAGATCCTTTAGTTAGAACTAATCAGTTTCTGGTTAACAGGTAATTGGAACTAATCAGTTACTGGTTAACCCCTCATGGGGGAATATATTAACACTTGTATAGATATTGAAGACTTCAAACAAAGTTACCGGTATCGATCTTTTGAAAGGTATTACTTAAATCAGCCATAAGATATGTTATCGGAATGCTATATATTCCTGGTCAATGGTACAATAATGCACTTTAAGGATACAGATAGTACATGAGTACAATAAACATATTTAAAAGTGTTGAGACTAAATTTCAAAAGGTGGTAACAATAATGATAATAATAAGCCACCAATATAATCATCCCAAGGATAAGGGTTCTCAAACAAATTAAAAAATTAAAATTTTGAAGTCATCATATACTCAAAAGCCAAAAATGATAGAAACTGGCTGAAGTGTCAGAAAGGGGAAAAGAGGAGAGAACACCTGTTCTCAAAAGGAGGTAAACTCAGCAACCCATTTCTCAATTTAAAGAGACAGTACATAATAATAATAATATACTAGACCGGAATTCCTGTGTATTCAGCTTATATATTATGTAAGCAAAGGGGGAAGAGGAGAAAACCCCTCATCTCAAAAGGGGATTTACTCAGCAACCCATTTCTCAATTTAAAGAGACAGTACACAATAATATACTAAACCGGAATTCCTGTATATTCAGCTTATATATTGTTTAAGCAGATATAAATAATTTCCAATTTTGGATAGATTATTCCAACTTTATTTAAGAGTATTAATTAATGCTAAGTCCCGAAATCCACTAGAACTCAGGAACAGACTTCCTATCTAGTTTCAGACTTATATAAATCTAAAAAATAATTTGATCCTAGAAATCCAAATCGGTATACACCAATAAAGAGAGAGGTCATAACAATATTAAGAGTTGCAAAATCCAACCATAACAGCTCCCAAAAACGGGCATTCGAAGGAAGGGCATGAGCCAAAACGGGACCCTAAGTAATAAATAAATCAACTGAAGAAAATTCCTACTTACTCTATATAATTAAATAGATAACAAATATACATAAAGATATAGAAAACGTGCAATTTGATACAATGGTATCCTAGTCAGAAATAAATGGGCTATATGAAAACCCCTCATTTAGGCCGAAGGGAGATAATGTCTTTAATTTACAAATCCAATAACTTTCACGTTGTAAAAGTTTCTTATCCAGGTCTCCCTTTCTTGGTCCCATTTTGATTTTTTCGATTCCATTAAACCTTAGCGACTGTGCTGAACCACCATGTTGAATTTTCAGGTGTCGCGAAATTGGCGTATCTGTTTGTCTAGTCGGATTTACAGAGTTCACATGTTCTAAGATGCGATTTTTGAATGGCCTAAAAGTCTTACCCACATATTTTAGATTACAGCTACATGTAATGAGATAGACTAGTCCTTCTGTCTGGCAGTTGAAAAAAGACTTAGTTGTGTAAGTTTCTGAATTTAAAGAATTAGAAAAGGTTTTGGATTGTTTCTTGATATTTACACGCTTTACAGCGACCACATTGATAGGATAGGTCCCCACTACAGAAGATTTTAACCATGTGTTTGAGACCTTATGTGTGGAAAGGTGGCTTGGTACCAGGATATCTTTAAGATTTCGACCCCTTCAAAAGTCCCAATACATCTAATGATGTTCTGGTTATTGACCTGGGGGGGATTGTCAACTAGCAACTCCGTTCTCTCTGTCAAGAGTGCCCTTTGATAAGCCTGTTTAAGGCATTTGTTGGGATAACCTTTAGATTTAAAATGAGATCTCAAAATTTGAGCTTTTATTTTAAAGTCATCATGCGAGGAACAATTCCTTCGTAATCGAAGGTATTGACCTGTTGGAATACCTCTTTTCAGTGCGGAGGGGGGGTGATGACTCTCCCAGTTTAAAAGGTTGTTAGTTGCTGTGGGGTTTCTTATACAATGTTGTCGATATATTATTTAGTGTGGTCTCCAATGTAAGGTCAAGAAAATTCAATTTATGTCCACCCACCTCATATGTGAACCTAAGATTGATAGTGTTTATATTCAGATCTTCGACGAAGTTCCTAAACAGGTCATCAGGGCCTGTCCAGACAATCAGGACGTCGTCAATGTTGCGTTTCCAAAGATTGATAAATTTTACATATTTATCAAACTGTGGACTAAATAAGATGTTTCTTTCCCACCACCCTAAGTGTAGGTTCGCATAGGAAGGGGCACACGTAGTCCCCATAGCAGTGCCCTTCACTTGGTGGTAGTATTTACCTCTAAACAGGAAATAATTGTAAGTATGAAGTGTAACAATCTTAGGACAAAGTCACTATGCTCTCTTAATGTTGAATCCCTCGTATAGAGAAAACTTTGTACATGTTTCAAACCAACTTCATGAGGTATTGAGCTATATAAGCTCTCTACGTCTAGGCTACACAGCTTGGCATTGGTTGGTATGATCGTATCTTGTAATGTGTCTTGTAAAGTCTGCTTGGTATCCCTTAGGTATGAAGGAAGGGTCTAAACAATATCCCAAAGGATATATTCCACATATATGCTACAATTCTGTGTAAGATTATTATTACCTGAAACAATAGGTCTTCCTGATAAAGTTGCTTGCTGTTTGTGAATCTTGGGCAGTGCATAGAAAGTAGCAGTAGTAGGTTTTTTCTTATATAGGAATCTAAACTCATCAATAGTTATAAGATTCAGTCTAAGTGCATCATCCAAGATTACCTTTAGTTCTCTGAGGAATCTAGGTGTAGGGTCTGATTCTAGGGGTACATATGTACTTTTATCATCTAAGATTCTCAGTACCATGTCAATATAATCATTCTTATTCATAACCACCGTATTACCCCCTTTATCAGATGGTTTAATGATCGAATCATTTCGTCTCAGAGTATCTAAAGCCTTTCTCTCTAGTTTGTTCAAGTTGTTATGTGCATCAGATAGAACTGTGTCTTCGTCCATACCTTCAATTTCCTTACAAGTGAGTTCCACAAAAAGATCTATATATTTAAAATCTTGGATAAATGGAGTAAACTTACTTTTTGGTTTCAAAGTGGTGAATGGTGCTACTGTATTAGAGGGATCAGTGCTATTGAGAAGGTCAATCAGGTTATCGAGGAGATCCATATCTTGAGCCTCAAGCCCTAACTTTGAGGCCCGCTTAATTTTCTGTAAACGATGAAGTTTGTGAAGTGCCAATTTACGTGCGAAGAGATGAATGTCCTTTGTCCACACAAACTTATCAAACTTGGGTGTAGGGACAAAGGACAGACCCCTTCTAAGCACTTTACTTTCCAGCAGTTTCAATTGATAATAGGACAGATTTATAATCTGGCTTTCCTGGGTCAGTATGTTTTTCTCCGCTTGTAACCCCGGGTTGTTGATTTGCTCCTTGTGTTTCTCTGGACTCTTTCTTCCACATTTGCTCTTTCTAAAAAATTAAACCCTTTCTTGAGTATACTTTTAGGGTTAGGATCAGTGGAAGTCGATGGTCCTTCAGAGTTTGATTCCAATTCGGAACCACTAGTATCATACTCTGAAGTAGAGAATTGGTCAGAGTCTACTTTCTTATTCCTTTTAAATTTACGATATATATTACCCATCTGGAAATCTTTCGTATCTCTCACAAATTTTAAATGTTTGCGTGTTTTAATTGATGTTTGAAATCGATCTGATTTTTTAATTTATTTTCCAATTGTTCTAAATTTGGTTCCTTTTTATATATTTGAATTTTTTCAATCTCGTCATCAACCTCTTTATTGACCTTTTCAAGTTTTTTTTTTTTTTGTAATTCTTTATTTTTGTTGTGCGGGAGGTTACAAACATATCAACAGGCGCCACAACAGCGTTTCAGGATTCACATAGATTAGACAGTGGCATGATAATTCGCACATTTTTTATAGTTTGCATGCTTAACTAAACAGTTATTGCAACAGAGTGAGATTTAGCTAAAGTAGCTAGCTTATAGAAAAAAGCAAAAAACATTAATTATTGATATCTTAATATGTATGGTTAGTCGATTAGCATCAGAGAGTGTCAGCTAGTGGCACACGGTATAGGTCTAGCTCGCTGCGCTGCTTATAAAAACTCCTTTAATAAACAATAGGTGATCGTAGCTTAAGTCCTGGTTCTATCTAACGAACAGTATTTGAATGGTTTTGCAACTAGCTTGTCACACTAAAAGTATTATATCAGCTTAAACCTTAGCTGTCCTTTTCTAAACGTTAGCATATAACAGTCGCTTGATTTTTAGCTTTTCGAGGGGGAGTATAAACAGTGGGTAAACATAGCTTAATTCCTGCTCCTATCTAATAAGCAGTAATAGAAGACCTTTTCAAGTTTTTGATTCTCATATCTACATAAAATATCCATGAATTTACGTGAGCATGTTCCTGCTGCTTCTTCCCATTCTTTAATAAACTCAGATTCTTCAATATGTGGGGCTGGGATATTCTGCACTCTTAATCCTCTCAGGATGAGTTCTTTACTTAAGTACTTTTCTAATGAGGCTATTTCCCACCTTCCCTTATTTGTTGTTTAAAGAGAAACGTCAGATGATTAAAAGCTGAGTTTATATTTGTATGGGTGATATTTTCCTGAAGATGTCCCTCAGAGAACACCAAATCAACATCTGAGTACCATGCATCTCTTGATGTTTTATCTGACAAGAAACCTGCCATATTAAAGCAACGCTATTAAGGTGTATAGGTACTAAAACCCAATAGTATTAACCAAACAAGAAAAAAGGCCGTCTACAGGCAATGGCTGTCTAAAAAATAGACTAGACCACTTAGCCTGTAGATGGTCACACCTTATAAGACACTCCAGTTGTGTCTTGGGGCATAACCCCTGATTAGAAAAACTATAAGATACTCAAAATAACTAGTACCTGAGTATCCACTGGAATAATGAATAATAATGATTCTATACAAAGTGAGATATAGAGATATATATATAATGAGGAAATACAATAATAGAAAAATGGGTCAGGTGAAAGTAGAAAATAACTGTCTAATGGCAAAAAACTCCCTTCCTAATGTCTCTAAAAGTAGATACTGCAGTACACAGGTTTAGCCTTTAATATATAATGCTTCATAGGTCAATATCTGTGACTGCAGGCTGGTATCAATACATCCAAAGAATATATAAGAGACATTAAGGACTTGCTTTTACCTAGTAAGTCTCAAGCTGTGGCATTATATAAGATATAATACTAAATTGCTAGCATATTGGAACATTAGAGGCTGAGTAAGCAGAAAAGTATAAATAGATACTATATGTGGGATCTATTGAAAATAATTAAATCAGTAAATTGTATAAAAAAAGTATCTAGAATGTTAACTGCCATGTACTCAATTGCTAGCCTATTGGGACATAAGTAACTGAATAAGCAGAAGAGTATAAATAGATACTATATATTGGATATAAAATAATCCAAAAAATAAAATGTATTAAGAGTAGTATCTATCATAATAACTGCCACATATAGCATTCCGATAACTTTTATATCTTATGGCTGATTTAAGTAATACCTTTTGAAAGATCGATACCGGTAACTTTGTTTGAAGTCTTCAATATCTATACAAGTGTTAATATATTCCCCCATGAGGGGTTAACCAGTAACTGTTTAGTCCCAATTACCTGTTAACCAGAAACTGATTAGTTCTAACTAAAGGATCTGCTATCTAATAAAGACCATAACAGTTCTCCCTATAAGTGGTTAATTTTGAGATGCCAATTAAGAATGAATATGTGGCTTAATAGGAACAGAGACTGGATTGGATTGATTAACAATCTCATTAGCATAAGTTAGTATTGGCTTCTTTTTTTTTTTTTTTGTGCCAAACTACCTGCTTTCTGATTGGCTATACATCTATTGGTAGGAGGGGCATGCCCCTTATAAGAGGGACCCTTGGGTCAGTGTGGATTTAGCCCCTGACGAAGGTGCATCACAAGAGCACCGAAACGTGCGTCGGGTTATTTTGGAGGCGAGGGGGGGTCTTCTTTCCCCTCATCTTTTTCACTTATAAGACACTGTCACCATGTGCAGGCAGCCAGCATTCTAAGCATGGCTCTGCACATTTAGTACACTGTTTTTTCACTGTTCACTTTATATCTCTCTTATGCTTTATACCTCCTAATATGTGGCATATTATATAACAGATCCATTTGTGGATATATTTTGTCTATTCAATAATTTTGGACTTAGTTGTGGCAGTTATTATGATAGATACTATTTTTAGTACATTTTATTTTTTTGATTATTTTAGATCCAATATATAGTATCTATTTATACTCTTCTGCTTATTCAGTTACTTACTTATGTCCCAATATGCTAGCAATTGAGTACATGGCAGTTAACATTCTAGATACTTTTTTGATACAATTTACTGATTTAATTATTTTCTATAGATCCCACATATAGTATCTATTTATACTTTTCTGCTTACTCAGCCTCTAATGTTCCAATATGCTAGCAATTTAGTATTATATCTTATATAATGCCACAGCTTGAGACTTACTATTATTGTATTTTCTCCTTATATATTTATATATATATATATATATCTCTATATCTCACTTTGTATAGAATCATTATTATTCATTATTCCAGTGGATACTCAGGTACTAGTTATTTTGAGTATCTTATAGCTAACACAAAGCATAATAGCCAATATAGGTTTAAAATAAATATATATAATGTGCAAAAGTACACTGCTAATAAGCATAGAGTATACTTGTATAAGATTAGCAGTACCTGTCAAGATATTCAAAATGAGATTACACAATACTTAGACCGGGTGTCAAAATTATTTTTGGTATTTATAATGTCTTATAGTGGTACATTGGGAAACATATAGTTACATGCCTCAGTAATAGAAAAAAAAAGGGTATTGGTGTAATAGCAAGTGGATAAAACTTGGGAAGAAGATATGTGAATACATATTATACAGAAAAGGGAAAGACAACCCATAAAAAATGGCTAAAAAAATAAATATATATATTTATGGTCGAAATGGGTATAAAAGATCGAAGAAAAAGGTCTTAAAAAGTTGCAAAAAAATTTTTAATAAATAAAATCTAAAACTTCATATTTTTTAAAGGTTATATAGATCAAATTCAATGTTAAGACCTTTAGGGTGGAGAGTGTCTAAGTAATATACCCATTTTATCTCAGTCTTCCCAATCTGTTTAACTATGTCGCCACCTCTCCAGTGCTTGTCAACAGTTGCAATACCTGTGAACGTGAGCAGTTTAGGATTATTTTTGTGTATACAAAAGGGTGAAGAAGCGGCGTGGTTAGCAAAGCCCTTTTCTATGTTCCTACAATGCTCCGCTATCCTCACTTTAAGAGGTCTAATAGTCCTGCCAACGTATTGAAGCCCACAGGGACATTCCAATAGATAAATAACATTTTTGTTATTGCATGTAATGATATTTTTGATATTGTATACTTTACCCGTATTATTAGATTTAAAATCAGTAATTACTTTGGGTGTTGGTTTGGTCTTCCTACCTGCTATACATCAATTACATTTAAAAAAACCTTTATTAGCCATAAAATTATCGAGTTTCTTTGGAGTAGTTTTGTAAAATTTTTGGTTATATGCATCTTTAAATTGGGTGCACCTCTGAAGATTACCTTTGGTTTATCAGGTATGATATTACCCAATATCTCATCTTCTTTTAGAAGGTGCCAGTGCTTATTTAAAATGTACCTAAGTTGTTTATTTTTATTATTAAAATCTATTTGTCAGGGTCTTACCTGGGTTGGGAGTCTGTAGCGCAGATATGTTGCTCACCCTTGCAGATAGCCACAGGCCAAGGTGGTCAGGTAAGAATTCACCCGGCCTGTGGGTCTGTGCACGGGGGCTGTGCAGGATGAAGTACCAAGTCGCAGGACAGGCAAGGACTCAAACAGCAGGATCGTCAAAGGATAGCCGAGGTCAAAGGATGCCAGAAGACAGGAACAACGAGGAGTAGCCGAAGTCAAGGGATGCCAGAGGTCAGAGTAAACGTAGTCAGAAGCCGGGGTCAATAACAAGTAGCAGCTCAAACAACAGGAACACTGGTACAAAGCACACAACAGGATCAAAGACTTGATCCTGATCACAGGGCGAGGCTGAGTTTAAATACCCTGCTAATGTCTGATCAGGGTCAGGTGCAGCACAGCCAAATTCAAGGTACAGCCCCCAGAGTGATAGACAAGCCAGGATGAACAGGACCGGAATGACTTGTGGAATACAAAAGCTGCTGTGGCTCAGAGGTAGGAAGCAGGACCAGGACTGCGAAGTTCCCTGGTTCAAGTCCCTTGTTGGGATCTCCACGGGTGACCACGTCTAGCCGTCTGTTTGATGTGGCGAGAACCGTGACAGTACCCCCCCTTCAAGAACACCCTCCGGGTGTGATTAGGTTTGTAGTCATAACAGAACACCTCTTCAGGTTCACTGTCAGAATCAAGCGAGTCCCCATAGTCAAAGTCCTCAGTGTGGAATCCCTTTTCAGCATGGGACTCCTTAGTACCAGCTTCTGGTACGGCTGGAGAACAGTCTTTCAGGATCTGGGTGCAGGTGGTAAGTACTTCCGTTACTTCGGCAGGAGCAATGTTCGTGGCTAACAATGCTTTTTCGAACATTTCAAGATCTTCTGTACGGACTGTAGTGCCATTAGAAGCAATGGCACAATCCAAAGGTACATCTTCTTTGGGCGGGCAGGAAGTAGTGATGGTATCACAGGAAGTAACTTCGGGAGTAGATACAGGCGGCACTGGAGCAGGGGTTTTTCTTGTGGAAGCCAAGCATGGGCAAGAATAACGGCTTCTATGTAGCTTTTTAGGCTGGCATGCAGTGTATACAGGGTGGAGGAAAGAAGTACCCAGTCGGAGAGCTGGAGGTCTAGGACGACGAACAGGGCAAAGTGTGATGAAATGCCCTCTTTCTCCACAGTAGTAACATAGGCCATGGCTTCTCCTTCGGTCTCTTTCCTCAGGTGTCACTTTGCAGTGAACAAGTCCTAATTGCATAGGTTCCTCAGGGTCGAGTGGAACACAGGATACCTCAGGAGTTTTCCTAGGAACAGGATCAGAAGGAGACATCACTGGGGTGTAGTGGTGGTACTGGGTTTCTTGGTTACGAAGAATCTGGTATTTTTTGGTACGTGGAGCTGGCTTGGTCACAGTGGTCTTGCATTGTGAGTCCATAGCGGTACTGAAGGATTCCCAGCTGACAAGGACAGGACTCTTTGTCTGCAACATTTGGTGAGCCCATACTTTGATGCGTCCAGACAACAGGTTGATAGCCGCTCGGACCTTGATGAAATCTGTGGCATATGTTCGAGGCTTTAAAGAAAACAACACCTCACAATCCATCTTAAAGGACTGAAAGGATGTGCGGCTACCATCAAAACGGTCGGGCATGATCACAAACGGTTCAGGATAAGCTGGTTCCGGGGCTGGGCGTACTGCGCCTTTAAGAAATAAAATTTCTTGCTGCAACTCCAAAACAGTCTGGGCCAGGCTGGACACTGGTTGGGACAGGGGTGAGCACATCTCTGCGGACTCCATATTGATCAAGTCTTTTGTCAGGGTCTTACCTGGGTTGGGAGTCTGTAGCGCAGATATGTTGCTCACCCTTGCAGATAGCCACAGGCCAAGGTGGTCAGGTAAGAATTCACCCGGCCTGTGGGTCTGTGCACGGGGGCTGTGCAGGATGAAGTACCAAGTCGCAGGACAGGCAAGGACTCAAACAGCAGGATCGTCAAAGGATAGCCGAGGTCAAAGGATGCCAGAAGACAGGAACAACGAGGAGTAGCCGAAGTCAAGGGATGCCAGAGGTCAGAGTAAACGTAGTCAGAAGCCGGGGTCAATAACAAGTAGCAGCTCAAACAGGAACACTGGTACAAAGCACACAACAGGATCAGAGACTTGATCCTGATCACAGGGCGAGGCGGAGTTTAAATACCCTGCTGATGTCTGATCAGGGTCAGGTGAAGCACATCCAAAGTCAAGGTACAGCCCCCAGAGTGATAGACAAGCCAGGATGAACAGGACCGGAATAACTTGTGTAATACAAAAGCTGCTGCGGCTCAGAGGAAGGAAGCAGGACCAGGACTGCGAAGTTCCCCGGTTCAAGTCCCTTGTTGGGATCTCCACGGGTGACCACGTCTAGCCGTCTGTTGTGTAATACAAAAGCTGCTGTGGCTCAGAGGAAGGAAACAGGACCAGGACTGCGAAGTTCCCCGGTTCAAGTCCCTTGTTGGGATCTCCACGGGTGACCACGTCTAGCCGTCTGTTTGATGCGGCGAGAACCGTGACACTATTATAATAGGCAATATAAAATCTTGTTTTTGGTCTGTTTTTATTTTTTGTATCAATTCTTTCCTGTTTAGAGTTAGTCTGTTTGATGCTATCTTCTTTAAAAACCCTTTTGAATAAATCTTTTCTTTAAATCATGCGCCTGTTTTTTAAATATCTGGGTTTCAAAACAATTTCTCCTCAGTCTCAGCATTTGGCTCTTTGGTATGCTATCCAACCATACCTTATTGTGGCAACTATTGGTCTTAATGTAGTTATTTACATGCACATCTTTGAAATGCGTCTTAGTATGTATCCAATTATCTCTAATATATACATCTAGATCAAGGTAAGTCACCATGGTAGCACTCACATTCGCTGTTAGAAACTCCTGTGCTGAGGAGATGGAACCCCTCCACACAAAAAAAAGATCAATATACTTCACATAGGATATCAGGTTGCCCACCCAGTCATGCCCCCTCCAGACCTTGCAGTATTCCTAATCAGCCATATAGAGGTTGACTACATATGGCTGCAGCATGATGTTGATATATTCAGAAAGGCTAGAGAGTGGTGATCCTATGCCTGACACAATAGGAGGTCCGGGGGGTACTTAGATTTTTGTCAATGATGGGATTGCTATTTAATTTAAGTCAAAGTGTCATTGAGTTGATTATAGATATAAAAAGATAGTGGAAGTGCACTCAACCCTTCATCAAGGAATCCAGGGGGCTCCAATAGATAGGTCCCAGTACCAAAGTGGACCAAATGTAAAATTATTAATTGTAGAAAATAATCCAAGCACTCCAATGAATTCAAAAGTTCAATTGGCAATTTTATTAGAACCAGGAACTACACAGCAATGTTTCAACTCCTTAGGGTCTTTGTCAAGCTACTGAAGCACATACAAGATACACAATATATCGGTGCATATAACCATTAAATAAGTGAATAAACATGTGATACAAAAATTTAATTCCTCCTAACATCAATTAATAATAAGAATATAAACAAAACATAATTGTCTCATTACTCATCTCACATATTAGGGATGTCAAGAAGCATAGATAAACATCCAATAAAATCTAAGTTTATTAGTAATTAAGTTCAATTACTTAATAGTGAACAAGATGTGTCTACTAATTTTTAAATGAATATAATGATTTGAATTCAATTGGAAACACCAGAGAACGTTAGGTACTTACACTTCCGGGTACAGTCACATGAATTAAATCATGTGACCATCTCCGGCAAATGAAGCACCGCTACTGATGCCAATCACGTGATCTAATGAAAACGAATCATAATGGCGTATGGATGCGCATGCGTAAGGAAATGCATCCGTACCTGCGCAATGGCACACATCGCATAGAGGCAAAGCCACGTGTTAATTACAGTGCGCATACATCATATCGCGCACGCGCAAAACGGCAAATAACAATAAAATGAAAAATATTTCCAATGTCTCATAAAGAGACCCAACTTATAGATTCATATTAAATATATGATGACAATAGCAATGGGCCACATATCAAGCCAACTTTAGTAATTATCATAGTCATATAATAGACACCAATGTAATTATCAAATACATAATAAAATGATTGATTTGGCTTCTGCTTTTGAATTGACAAACCCAATAGTGGATAATATATGAAATATAGAGTTCATAGAATGTTATAAATAATATACTAAATATTAACATGACAGCAGATCAATGTCAATTAATAGATTGTTTCCATTCCACAATTATCACAGTATAATTATATTAAAAAAAATATATAGTTAATAATACAATATAACTAATAGTATAGTGAATACTAACATATAATGACACATTAGTATTAATTAATAAATTATGTTGAATACACTTATCCTAACCTAATTGTATAAAGGTTATATAGTGAGTTATAATACAAATAATAAAGCAAAAAATATATACAAAAATAATATCAAACAGTATTATATATAATATAACACTACTAGTAATACAAGGTCCCCTAGTGTGTATCACATACCACAGGACAATAATAAATATCATGTAAATATAAAAAAAGCCACTACCCATGTGACTAGATGTATAAAAAATAAAGTGATTCATATGTGTAAAATAAAGAGTGGATCATATTTAATGATATACTAAAGTGAGCGCAATCATGGAATAACTAACTCAAGCATTTTTGTCCTGATTGTAGATTTATGTTTCGAAAATCTTTCATTAATTTTTTGTGTTGTTTGACCTACATAGATCTAAACACAAGGGCATTTTAAAATATAAATCACGTGTCGTGTCACATGTGACAAAACGTTTAATCACATATGTATTACCCCATGTGGGTGAGTAAATGTCGAACCTTTAATCATAGAGTTGCAGCAAATGCAATTTAAGCATGGAAAACTTCCATTTCTCTTTGAAATTGATCTTGATGGAGAGGATAGTTGAGCTTTCACCAGCCTATCTCTCAACGAAGGAGCACGTCTATGTACCATAAGGGGTTTATTTGGATGACACTTTGATAGTATGTGCCAATGTTTATCAATTATATGTTTTAAATCAGAGGACAGTGTACTGTACCTAGAAATAATCTTGATTCTGTCTTCTATTTTAGCTCGTGTGGATAGATTTAAATCATGTGTTTCTTCCTTATTATTGACATATTCTAATTGGGTTTGTAAGATAGAGGATAACCTCTCTCACAAAATCTTTTTGTCATAGATTTTAACTGTTGATCTACCAGTTCAGTTTTAGATACTGATCTTTTAACCCTTATGAATTGACTCCTAGTTATGGATTTAAACATAGAGATAGGATGAAAGCTGTTATAATGTAATAACGTATTTCTATCTAATGGTTTTCTATACAAATTCGTCTCAAATGTATCTTTATTCTTAACAATCAAAAAAGAAATGGAGTGTTGATCCATCTCCATAGTGAGCGTGATGCTTTCAGAGCAACCATTTAGAAAATTGAAAACTCTTCGAGGGGTTCCAATGGGCCATGCCACAGCGCCAGCACATCATCAATATATCGCCGCCATTTAACAATATATTTTTTGAACAATTCATTCTGATATATAACATTTTCTTCCAATTTGGCCATATAAATGCCGGCATGTGGGGGCCACATTGGAACCCATCGAAGTAGCCTTGGCCTGAATGAAGAAATCATCTCCAAAAGAAATGACGGAGAAGGGTCTTTGGATCCTAATATTTCCAAGGCCTCGCCCATCGCTGTCATACCTTAATCATGGGGAATTGAAATGTACAGATTAGTGGCATCAAAAGTCACCAATGCCAAGTTCTGTACATTTGTAATTGTTTTGATCTTTTCTAACACCTCAAATGTATCCTTAACATGAGATTTTATCTGATTCAAAAAGGGTCTTGTTACTTGATCTAAAAATTTGGCAAGTGGGGATAAGAGAGACCCTATACCCGCCACTATTGGTTGCCCAGGAGGATTAATCAAAGACTTAAGGATCTTTGGCAAAATATACAATGTGGGAATTACAGGAGAAGAAACAGTAAGATACGTAAATAACTTTATCAATAATCAAATCATCAAATGCCATTTTCAAACACAAATCAATTTTCTTTTTTAAAGTTAATGTAGGGTCAGTTGACGTTTTTTTTATGTTACACTATCGCCAAGTTGTCTTTCTATCTCTTTGACTTAATCACTTTTATCTAACACAATTGCTCCGCCTTTATCGGCCGGTTTAATTATCAAATTTTGATTTTTTTATTTTTTTTTTGAAGCGTTGTAAGGGCTTGCTGTTGAATTTTGGTTAAATCATTATGAATATACTTTTTTCTTTTTATGATCATTTTGAACAAGATTATCAACATCTTTTTTAACCATCTCCACAAATGTATCTACGGCATGATCATTAATCTGTGGATTAGATTTACTTATATTTTTGAGTTTGGTATCACTCAATTTTAAATTGATGTTAGTGACCTCTGATGGTGATGGTAAATGAACCATTTTAGAAAAGAAGACTTTTAGTCTAACATTACGGAAAAAAAAACCCGACACAGATCAATATCAATATCTATCGGTCTAGTCTTATAAAGAGGACAAAAAGTCAAACCTTTTTTCAAAATGGAGATATCAATTTTAGACAAGTTAGATGAAGATAAGTTAATAATTACTGAATCTTCTTCCTCTTTTGAGGACCCCTGTGTTTCCAAATTCCTGGTAGTGTCCGATTTCTAAAAAATTGGCTAAATTAGTGGCAGAGTGATTTTCCTGTGAAAAGTTAGATAGCACTTGAGAGGAACCGGATTGAAATTTGGAATTGTCCCTCCTAAATTCTCTTGGTGGTTTCCTCATAGAGAATCTTTGAAATTGATTCTTCTGTGGATTCGTAGAATTCCATTTATAAACATTTCCACTTTCATAGTCCATGAGGTCACGTTGAAATTTCCCCCTCTTTCTTTCTTCAATTGATCAACATTAGACTGAATTTGAGCCTTTGTAGTAATTAAGTTTTCCCCATGGAGGTTCCTTTCAAGCTCAATTTCCAATGACAACACATCTTCTTGGGTCTTAACGATATCTTTTTGCAGAAACTCAAAGTTAAGTAATATCCAATCCATTGAACATTTGTTAAAACATTTTTCAAGTTGTTTACAATACTCAGAATCATCAATGAATAACGTGGGTAGCGCATTCATCCGCGTACCTCTGGGGATACGATTCACTTTGTAATATTCTGCTAATGTAACACTATGAAGCTTAAGACTTACATTTTTCTTTAAACTATTTTCTAATTTTTTACCAATAGTTTCACTACTTGGTGTATTGAGAAATTCAAAGTTAATTTCAGCAGCGGATAGGATTCATCTGGCCTCATTATCCGAATAAGCAAACGTGCTTATGCTGGATTGGGCTCCAGGTTCCATAGCTTGCCAAAATCTTGAACAATGTAATATTCCAAAATGGAAAAAATAAAGCAATAAAAAGGGGGTGCAAAAACTTCCCAGGTACTCACTCAGATATAAAAAGATAGTGGAAGTGCACTCAACCCTTCCAAGGAATCCAGGGTGCTCCAATGGATAGGTCCCAGTACCAAAGTGGACCAAATGTAAAATTATTAATTGTAGAAAATAATCCAGGCACTCCAACGAATTCCAAAGTGTAGGCAATTTTATTAGAACCAGGAACTACACAGCAACGTTTCAACCCCTTAGGGTCTTTGTCAAGCTACTGAAGCACATACAAGATACACAATATATCGATGCATATAACCATTAAATAAGTGAATAAACGTGATACAATAATTAATTCCTCCCAACATCAATTAACAATAATAAGTATATAAACAAAACATAATTGTCTCTCCAATACTCATCTCACATATTAGGGATGTCAAGAAGCATAGATAAACATAGCCAATAAAATCTAAGTTTTATTAGTAATTAAGTTCAATTACTTAATAGTGAACAAGATGTCTACTAATTTTTTAAATGAATATAATTTAATTCAATTGGAAACACCAGAGAACGTTAGTGTCACGGTAGTTTACCCCAACACGCAAGATTTAGTACAATTGACAATATAAAGCTGATATGTCTTACCGGACCTTAGAATGGCCGGACTCGATGTAGAACAGAGAATAGACAGTCAGGAACGAGCCGATGTCAAGGGGACAAAGACAGCGAAAACAATAATTAGCCACGGTCTGGTACACAGGAGTCAGTAAGCCGGCAAACAAGACAAACAGGGATAGAAAAAAACGGAGTCAAAAACAAAGCCAAGGTGAAGCACGAAAAAATCACAACTGAACACAACAAGCGCTAAAGGAAACTGAAACAGAAACCACGATAGGGCAGGGAGTTAAGGGAGAGGTACGTATAAATACCCTAGAATTTAATTTGATTGGCCCCTGTCATATCCCCGCCCCCAAAATGTGAGTGTATGGGGAATGTGGGATGATAGGGGCCAATGGGAGACAGTTTTAATTTTCGGCTCCCACTGTCCCTTTAAGAGCGTGCCCGAGATGTGCGATGCGCTCTTAGAGCTAGGCGGAACACGTGACCGCATCTCCCCCCGAAGACACGCCCACTGGGCGGGGAGGACCAGGTCTGGCAGGAAAACCAGAATGGAAGGAGCGAATAAGGCGAGGAGCGTGTACAGCTTCAGCGGAAATCCAACTGCGTTCCTCAGGCCCATAACCCTTCCAATGCACCAGGTACTGGAGACGACCCCTGAGAAAACGAGAGTCAAGCACAGCAGCCACTTTGAATTCCTCATGACCCTCCACCGAAACAGGAGGAGGAGGAGGAACATGTCGAGTATAACGGTTACACAGGAGTGGTTTCAAGAAGGAAGTGTGAAAGACGTTAGGAATACGTAGGTTCCTAGGAAGATCCAAGGCATATGAAACAGGATTAATTTTACGCAAGACACGAAAAGGACCGATAAAACGGGGGGCCAGCTTCATAGAGGGCACACAAAGGCGGATATTGCGAGTGGAAAGCCACACTCTATCACCCACAACATAGGATGGAGCCGCCCTGCGATGCTTGCCAGCTTGGACCTTTTGGCGAGCAGCAGAGTCCCCCAAAGAACACTGAACCTGTTCCCAGGTAGAACGTAAACCAGCCAGATGTTCATCCAGAACAGGCATGCCCTGTAAGGAGAATGCTGCCGGAAGAACCGCAGGATGCTGGCCATAAACAACTTAAAAAGGGCTATTACCAGAAGATTCATGAGCAGCGTTATTACGAGCAAACTCAGCCCAAGGAAGCAGATCAGCCCAATTGTTCTGATGGTGGGATACGAAACAACGAAGATACTGCTCTAGGGATTGGTTAGCACGTTCAGCAGCTCCATTAGATTGAGGGTGGTAAGCAGAGGAAAACGAAATAGAAATGCCCATTTCTGAACAAAAGGCCTTCCAGAACCTGGAAATGAATTGGCTACCCCTATCAGATACAATCGATTCAGGAATACCGTGTAACCGAAACACCTCCCTGGCAAAGATAGAAGCAAGTTCCTTGGATGAGGGCAATTTGTCAAGAGACACAAAATGAGCCATCTTAGAAAATCGATCCACTATCATCAGGATGACTGTTTTACCATTCGAAGGAGGCAATTCAACAATAAAATCCATGGATAGATTGGACCAAGGCCTCTCGGGTATGGGCAACGGGTGCAACAACCCACAAGGAACTCTATGAGAAGACTTCATACTGGCACAAGTAGTACATGCCTGTACACAATCGGTGACGTCCTTGCGTAAGGAAGCCCACCAAAAATATATAGAAACTGCTGTTAAGGTTTTAGTAATACCAGGATGTCCAGCAGTTTTGGTGTCATGATATGACATAATGTCCTGTCTTTCAGGAACATCAATGAACAGTTTATCAGCAGGTTTCTCTCTAGGTGCCATGTTTTGTTTAGCTTGTATAACTCGCAAGAGTGATGAAGAAATAGATAGGACCATAGTAGTTATTATTCTGTCCGGAGGAATGACAAGGGTATCATCAAACTCTTGTTTGTCCATAGTTTTGAATTGTCTGGACAGAGCGTCGGCTTTAGTGTTACGATTACCCGGTCTGTAGGTGATGATTTAATTGAAACGAGATAAAAACAGAGACCATCTGGCCTGCCTAAAAGACAGTCTTTTGGCCTCACTAAGGTAGCAAAGGTTTTTGTGATCCGTAAGAATAAGGATGGGATCTTTAGTACCCTCCAAAAGATGTCTCCACTCCTTCAGCGCTAAGACAATAGCAAGGAGTTCTCGATTGCCTATGTCATTTTTTTCGGCCTTGGACATCTGCTTGGAAAAGAAACCACAAGGATGTAATGGCTTTTCTGGTGATTCTCTTTGAGATAAGACAGCACCCACCCCAATATTTGAGGCATCAACTTCAAGAATAAAAGACAAAGAAGGGACAGGATGCTGTAAAATAGGAGCAGAGGCGTACGCAGTCTTAAGAAATTCAAAAGCCTCAAGCGCCTCTGGGGACCAGACACGAGTATTACCATCCTTTTTAGTCATACGAGTTATAGGTGCTACAATAAAAGAAAAACCCTTAATAAAACGTCTATAATAGTTAGAAAAACCAAGAAAACGCTGAATGGCTTTCACACCCTGAGGTAGAGGCCATTCTATGACAGCAAGAAAGCTTTTGGGGATCCATAAAAAACCCCTAGCAGAAATTAGATACCCCAAAAACTGGACTTCGAATTGATCAAATAAACATTTTTCTAGTTTACAATAGAGACCATTAACAAGAAGGGTTTTTAAAACGAATTTAACATGCATGTGATGAGTATGCAAATCGGTTGAATATATTATGTTGTCCAAGTACACTATTACGAATGTGTGAATGAACTCTCGTAAGACATCATTAATAAATTCTTGAAACACTGCTGGTGCGTTACAAAGACCAAATGGCATCACGGTATACTCGTAATGACCACTCCTAGTATTGAATGCAGTTTTCCATTCATGGCCTTTTTTTATACGTATGAGATTGTGTGCACCTCTAAGGTCCAGTTTAGTAAACACAGTAGCTTGTTTAAGCCTGTCGAATAATTCCGTGATTAAAGGTATAGGGTAAGCATTTTTTATGGTGATTTTATTTAGACCCCTATAATCGATACAAGGTCTTAAATCGCCCTCCATCTTCGACACAAAGAAGAACCCAGCCCCTGCCGGAGAAGAGGATCTCCTTATAAACCCCTTTTGTAAAGATTCTCTAATATATTCTTCCATGACAAGGTTTTCTTGAGGAGACAAAGGATACACCCTCCCTTTGGGAGGTATAGTGCCAGGTAATAAATCTATAGCACAATCGTAGCGTTTGTGAGGCGGTAATTTTTCAGCCTCCCTTTTATCGAAGACAGACTTAAGACACTGAGGAGGTATAACAGTAGACAAAGGAGGAGTAGTAGGAACATTAATGGAATTCAAAGGGGTGATTTTAGCGCTTACAAAACTATTGGCAGGCATCACTCCAAGATACTATTTGTCCTGACTCCCAGTCAAAAATGGGATTGTGAGAACGTAACCATGATGTGAGAGGAAGGAGAGGTGATGATCTGAAACCGAATGGTTTCTGAGTGTAACAACCCTGTATACATATTCAACGGTTCAGTTTCATGTGTGATAACTGGGGAGCATAATGGTCTACCATCTATGGCCTCAACGGCCAAGGGTGTCTTCTCTCTTATTATTAACAAAGCCAGAATCTATAAAGTTTTCAGCTGCAACAGAACCAACCAGGTCTAGTATGTTCCCTGCTATGGCATTCTTTTCAAAATGCAGAGAAACCAGGAGAAGTAATCGTTTAAGAGGCAATTGTGGGGACGCAGATATCACACCCAAGGCCAGTCCCCTATACGGTCTTAGGTGCAATAGTTTTCCAGGAGCACGAGACATTCATGTCGCATATGGCCCTTCCTACCACAGTACAGGCAAAGTCCCTCATTTCTCCTATACAAACTCAGTTTGGGAACCCCTAATTGCATGGGTTCCTCCTCTGATACCTTGGAACTCTCAGGATTAGCAACTCTAGGAGTATTAAATGTAGCAAGACATCTATTCCTATTCTTGGTATAGAGTCTGTCACGAATCCTATTGTCTATATCAGTGAGATAGTCGATGAGATCTTCTAAAGTATAGGAAGATCCCTGGCCGCTACCTCATCCAATATAGTTTCAGACAGGCCTTCCATGAATGCAGTAGTTATTCCATTGTTGATCCAATCTACCTGTGAGGCAAGGATACGGAACTGAAGAGCATAATCAGCAACAGACCTAGATCCCTGTTTAATTCTCATTAATGCCCTGGCGGCATTCTTCAACCTGTTAGTTGTGTCAAAGGTTCTACGAAAAGCAGTAAGGAAACTATTGAAATAATGCACCATAGGTCCATCAGCTTCCCAAATAGGATTTGCCCACTCAAGTGCTTTATCTGTAAGTTGGTGCATAAGGACTTTAGACCTGTCAGTAGGAAAAGAACGTGGATACATTTCAAAGTGGAATTCCACTTGGTTAATGAACCCCCTGCATGTCTTCGCATCGCCTCCATACCTGGGTGGAGGGGTTAGATGTGCCGAAGCATTAGGCATGGTAGATGTATCTGGAACAAGGGGTGCAGGAGGAGCTGGCCCGAGATGTGCGGTGTGCTCTTAGAGCTAGGCGGAACACGTGACCGCCTTCGCTGCAACAGCGGTATATATTTTTGGGTTTATTATACTATAATACTGTTTGATATTATTTTTGTATATATTTTTTGGTTTATTATTTCTATTATAACTTTCACTATATAATCTTTATACAATTAGGTTTGGATAAGTGTATTATTCAACATAATTTATTAATTAGTACTAATGTGTCATGTTAGTATTCACTATACTATTAGTTATATTGTAAAATTAACTATTTGTTTTATAACTATACTGTGATAATTGTGGAATGGAAACATCTATTAATTGACATTGATCTGCTGTCATGTTAATATTTAGTATATTATTTAAAACATTCTATGAACTCTATATTTCATATATTATCCACTATTGGGTTTTCAATTCAAAAGCAGAAGCCAAATCAATCATTTTATTATGTATTTGATAATTACATTGGTGTCTATTATATGACTATGATAATTACTAAAGTTGGCTTGATATGTGGCCCATTGCTATTGTCATCATATATTTAATATGAATCTATAAGTTGTGTCTCTTTATGAGACATTGGAAATATTTTTAATTTTATCGTTATTTGCCGTTTTGCGCGTGCGCGATATGACGCATGCGCACTATAATTAACATGTGGCTTTGCCTCTATGCGATGTGTGCCATTGCGCATGTGTGATTCGTTACGCATGCGCATTTCCGTACGCCATTATGATTCGTTTTCATTAGATCACGTGATTGGCATCGGTAGTGGTGCTTCATTGGCCGAAGATGGTCACATGATTTAATTCATGTGACTGTACCCGGAAGTGTAAGTACCTAACGTTCTCTGGTGTTTCCAATTGCATTCAAATAATTATATTCATTTAAAAATTAGTAGACACATTTTGTTCACTATTAAGTAATTGAACTTAATTACTAATAAACTTAGATTTTATTGGCTATGTTTATCTATGCTTCTTGACATCCCTAATATGTGAGATGAGTATTGGAGAGACATTTATTTGTATCTATATATATTTTTTATGTTATATGTTTTTTACAACAAATAGTTAATTTTTATACTTTTAACTATTTTGTATTCTACTTTGTATCCTGCTTGCTACCTGGTGCCACCATATCCTTAGGTGGGGATAGTACCACCGATGCTGTGAAAACTAGAGCAGGTCTTGCTCTATAAATTGTAAGTACATTACTTTTTTTTTTTTTTTTTTTTAAACATCCCTGTTTATAGTACTTAATATACTATCAGAGTTCTCTCTCTTCTACTTTTATATTTACCATCAATATTTGCTCTCACATTTGAAGGATCAGTACCATCTCTGTCATCCTATATCCTTAGACGGGGATCATACCGTCCACACGCAATACAGCAGAGCTCTTATATAGCTCTATGCAATGTGAGTGGTTTTCCTACAGTTATTTAGTTAATATCTTGCACTTTATCAAATTGTATTGCACTATTATTGTTTTTCGGTATTTAACAGCCCCCTCTTCTGCAGTTGTATGATTTTGGGCGCAGTAAACGCCATATTCTATCTTTGTTTCACTATTACACAAGGTTTTGGGAATCCTTGTACTGTATACAGCAGCCCTCACTTGTTTGTTGTATTATAGAGAGCGCCTATAAACTATCGTTTTTTTCCTACATTAATATAATAGTAACATGAAGGGTGAGGCATCTTTAGACCTGGTGTGTTTGAAGTTAGAACCCACTGAGGGAGGGGATAGTAAAAAAAGGCCTTGGAGGCTGAATGAGGCCTCAGGAGAAACGTAAAAATGTTAACCTTTTTCTACCTGATACCGTGAGACGGGATACTGGAACCACCTCCTGGAGTTTTCTTGAAGAAGAGTAATAGAGATTTTAGAAATAAGAGCTAATGAACAAATTGAGCGTGGAGCTGGATAAATTTAAGCGGTTTGATGGGCTTGACCTATTGACATCAAAAAAGCATAAGGGGGCCAACTGTGTCTTTAACCCCTTAAGGACACGTGACATGTCGTTATTCCCTTTTATTCCAGAAGTTTGGTCCTTAAGGGGTTAAGAGAATGCCCCTGGGAATTTATGCATAATTAAATGTGACTATGGGTGATGAATAGTGACACTCTGATTTAAGGAAAACGTAGGGTGAACTGTGTACAAATGTTTTTTAAAAGGAACAAATTTGAGGAACATACTTAAAATTATACAAATAACTGCATAAAACCTCATGCGTACGGTTAATGTGAGTGCAAGAGGGATATAACAGGACCGCATGTGATAGATTAGGAAAAACTAAAAGCTAGTAAAACAGCCGCTCCTACGTAGGTGAGTATAAGCGGTCGGTATTTAATACTAACGAAAGAAAAACGAACAAGTGTGTACTCTGCGGTCGGCTAATAGAAACAAATAGTAACAGCCCAGTCCAGAATAATCAAAACCTGAACCTCAGATCAGAGATGTGAACTTTCAAATCACAAAATGTGCGAACAGCACAGAGTATGTCTCAAGGGGACGTTAAATACACACAACTTGATCCTTTATTTGGCTCTTAATCACTTGAAATATGTGAGTATTTTTAACCTTTTTTTACAATAAATCATTCTACTAAACAGAGAGTACTATGAATTGTCTTTTGTAATTACAGGTACGCTGTGGCAACCAGTGTTACTGCAAATGTTATCTTTTCTGTATTTGACTATATTACAGGATTGATGTACTTGCCTATGTTTTTTCAAGTACTATATCATTTAGCAAATACGTTAATCTTAAGGAAACCCCTGCTCTGCTATTGCAGTCCCACAGACTGCAACAGTATTCAGATTTACTTACAATGTTTACTGTCGACTTTATATGGACTTTTGCATTTTTAATATAGGTATTTGGACTTTTATGTGATCTATTACATTTAATTTTAAGTGGTTTTTATATTTGGATTCTTTATTTTTTTTTTTTATAAATTTTCTCTTATCTAAGTCTTTAGAATTGTGTTCACAACCAGGGTCTCTCATCGTTTTGCTATATTTGTGGTGTAAAGACATGGAGGCTCCTATTATGCTTCCTCTTTTTTTAATCCTTCAGCAGCCAAAAAAACGTTCTGGGACAGTGTGGGAGCCTTAAGCCTCAGCTTTTCCCCCCTTCTTTCGGTGTGCCGCGTGCGTCATTAAATGCGGCAGCCGTTTTATTGGTTTATGGTTACAGTGATCACTCGCTGTGGCCATCTTTTCCCTCCCCAAATCGTGCGTGAATGGAAAGAGTGCAATCGCAACTCCTAACTCTGTCTGGCACACTGCCCGGCTGTGCGTTGTTTTCCATCAACAGTGTATCTCCAGAAGCATATTAATACTTTGGAGAGAGTTCAGAGAAGGGCTACTAAACTGGTTCATGGATTGCGGGATAAAACTTACCAGGAAAGGTTAAAGGATCTTAACATGTATAGCTTGGAGGAAAGACGAGACAGGGAGGGATATGATAGAAACATTTAAATACATAAAGGGAATCAACACAGTAAAGGAGGAGATTATATTTAAAAGAAGAAAAACTACTACAACAAGAGGACATAGTCTTAAATTAGAGGGACAAAGGTTTAAAAATATCAGGAAGTATTACTTTACTGAGAGGGTAGTGGATGCATGGAATAGCCTTCCAGCTGAAGTGGTAGAGGTTAACACAGTAAAGGAGTTTATGCATGCGTGGGATAGGCATAAGGCTATCCAACTATAAGATAAGGCCAAGGACTAATGAAAGTGTTTAGAAAATTGAGCAGTTTAGATGGCCCAAATGGTTCTTATCTGCCGTCACATTCTATGTTTATATCTTTGGATCAACTAAAGGTGTTTTAAAGACATTGTCCAGCCAGTAGCTTACTACAAGTTGCCTTCTCTAGAGGTTTGCTGACCGGGCAGCGATGTATCATGCCACATGGTCAGCGGGTGTCCATTCCACTGATTTAGGATGGCATATGTCATCTAGGTTGAATAAAGGCTGTCCCTGTGGGGCAAGGATCTTACCCTCACTAGCCAATAAGTGTTGGCTTTCCTCTGTGGCAGAAGACTCATACAAAAGTAGCATCAGTAGATGTATTATGAACCTCTTAATCATCATAATCTGACACTTGGTCAGATGCATCAGTCGAGATCAAATCAGGGTCCACGAGGCCACTCCTCTTCATCATTGAGATTAGACTCAATCTATTTGGACTTTTGCCCACTTCCATAATCTAGCCCTTTTTGCCCAACTAGTTGCTCTCTTGCTCGGTGGTTCAGTTTGTGCACCATACGTGACAGGTCTATAGCAGTCCATCAATATATTTTTTTGGGGGTGTTTAGTTTTTGCCAAGGCCTTATGGTCAGGGCGTGATGTAGTAGAGGAAGGGGGAATCATGGCCGCTGGAGGAACCACTAACTGGGCCTGTAACAAGTCCTAAGTAAAGGTTTTAGAGAGTGAGGAAGACACGTTATCCACGGCTAAAGCCAAGGCTTTTTACATGGTAGAGTCCATTAGTATTTGTATTTCTTTAAAGGCTGCAAACTCCGATACGTACCCTGAAACCATGGGGAATAACCCTGTAGGGATCTGTGTCTGCCCTGGTAGTATAAATATATAGTAATCCAAACCATTGAAATAAAAGGTGCCAAACCAGGGTTGAATAACAGAGGATAAATTTGGGTGAAAGAAATCAGTACTCACAATATTTAAATTAAGACAAAAGGCACATGGAGCAGAGAGCCGTTCAACTAACACTGGACACCATGTTAGTGGAGGAGGGGGCGTTAACCACACAAAAATGTGGGTGGAAAAAACAACAAAAATGGCCACCGCGAGTCACTAGGAATCAAAAAGACAACGTGTCTGAGTTCCCGGTTGTGATGGTTGTGGAGTCCATAAAAAAAAAAAAAAAAAATGAAGATGCAATACAACTGGATGTTAATGCCTTCTGGCCCAACTATGATTCAGAATTGGACTCTCCAGATGTCTTATCAATCGTAAATTGTCTGGGTTTACTGATCGGTCTGTGGCGTCTTGTGAAACTTAGTGTCTGAGAATTGCCACTCAGGCACCTGTATATGCCATGTTTCTTATAATCGACTACTTTCTCTTGTTTCTCCCTCTTGAATTGTATTAAGTCAGTCTTGTCGTTTTTAACGTTTTTCTCGAGTTTCAATACAGTCCATGTTTAATTATTTTAGGAACCAATAGTAAATTGTCACTGATGTCCTCAATATTAAGTCCAGCTATGTGTGTATGTATATATGTGTATACTTACTGTATAATCTTCTTTATTCTTTCAGATCCAAACGGTCAACGTTTCAGCTCTTAAGCAGAGCTTTCATCAGGACATATATATAATATAGATGGATGGATGGATATCTATTATAAAATCTCTCTCTCTGTGTGTGTAAAATGTGCAAGTATAAACAATATATACACGGGTACAAATACAAAAATGTCAACACTCACAGACTATTGAAATTAATTTTCCTGTATTCCATTAAAAAAAGCAGTGTCAATGTTTCATTTCCCACTCAGAACTTTCAGCAGGACCAAATTACATTTATTAAAGTTCTGGGCAGAAACCGAAACATTTGAGTTCACCTGATGATCTAATTGCAAAATGGTGCAGGCCAAGCACGCACAAACATGGGGAATCCATAGAAGAGCCATTGTTACAGAGAGAAAGACATACAGCTTGTACTGATGAACTCGGTGGACACATTTTTGTGTCCACACTTAACTCACAAAGACACAAGACATGAAAGGCTTAGATCTATAGACGTACACCCCACCACTGTTCAGAGACAATCAGATGTTTAGATCATCCAGAGAATGACAATCAACCTTAAACAAAGTGATTGATAATGTTTAAAAGTAACAAGGGACTTATATTTATTTATAAGTAGTATTTTTATGCAGTGACTGCGTTATACGAAACAAACTACAGATAAGGGCAAAAAACGGGTCGCAAGAGTATTCTGAGCAGCTGAAATAGCCTGCCCTTCGGTGGGAACATATCTGAAGCATATCAGACTGGTCCCACCCATACGGGCAGTCCAGATCCGAAATGTCAGCAAGTTCTCTCTGCACGAGAGATACAGCAACCCCAGACGATCGTTTCAGCCTTGTTAGGCATCATCAGTGAGGCATAGCTGATATCTCTCTAGGCACCGTGAGCAAGGGGTCCACGTCTGGATTACCCTTTAGAATTTTCTGGCATTTCGGATCTGGACTGCCCGTATGGGTGGGACCAGTGTGATATGCTTCAGATATGTTCTCTCTGTAATGGCACAAGATGAGCTAAAACCAGCTTGAGTTCTGAGCGGGGACCCACCGAAGGGGAGGCTATTTCAGCTGCTGTCCGTTCTCAGAATACTCTTGTGACCCGTTTTTTGCTCTCCATAAACTACAGATAAGATCTAACCCATACACCTTATACATGTATGTATTTGCATTGCTACATATGATTACCTGTATTGTCATTGTACAGCTAAAATTACTACTTGATTGCCTTTCACTCTGGGTGTAACGTTACCTTGTGCACCAGACGATTCTGAATCCATTGTTATATTATTATTATTTTATTATTTATATAGGGCCATCGGATTCCGTAGCGCTGTACAATGGGTGGACTAACAGACATGTAATTATAACCAGACAACTGGACGTACAGGAACAGAGGGGAGGTAGGGGGGCTGCTCAATTAGTTTATATTCTAGACGGAGTGGGGTATTATGTCACATAATTCTTGTATTTTATTGATGAAAACAGAAAAAATTGCCAAATTGTAAAAACTTAAAAAGAAAAATTTAGAGTGCACATGACTAAGGGGGTAAAAGATAGACCCTACAGTTCCATTATGTGAAATGTTTATCGTCCCTATAGTCCCTCATTCTCATCCAGAATATCTACAAGATCCGATATAACTTTTTTGTTTGTTTGTTTTAAGACAACTTATGAGGTTTCCTTGCAAATATCTGCAAGTCCCTATTCCACTTGAATTTTAGTCTTTGTACCGGTACAAATGAAAGTCTGTTTTCAGAACCTGCATTTATTTTGACTATGTGAAATTTACAAGTCTTTATTTTGGATTAATAATTAAAACGTCTTCCTGTGTAGGTCCTTTGTCTTCTCTTGTAGCCTTAATTCTCCTCCACTGAGATTGGTCCTAAAAAAAAAAAAAAAAAAAATGCAACCTTTTTTTTCAAAATACATTTTGAATTGGAGCAATTTCTTTGGCTTTGCTGAACTTGCGATGATTCCGGATCTGTATTGGATGTTAAAATGTAATCAGAATCTAGTCTAGCTGGATGCCTAAATCTATTGTATGCCCGATCAGATGTATAATCTTGGCAATCACAGTGTTGTTAATTTTTTTCTAAATTATGTTTCAATTTAGAGGGTCATGCACTAAAGTGAGAATTCAGAGAATTTCAAATATACGGACAAAGCTGAGCTGGAAGCAGAGGTGTATTGGAGAATTGTTCTGGTTTGGCTGTTTTGACCTTAAATTTGAAATTTCAAATTGTTGAAAATTGGGATCGTACTGAAACACGGACCTCCAGGCAGGCTACACCACAATAAGATAGGGAGACACCACAGTTGAAACACACGAACCACTGAGATGTACTAGATTACTCATAAATGCACCTTAGCACGCCAAGCAGAATACCACACTGAATACGCGGACAAAAGCTACACGGGGCCAGTCGCACACGGCAACGAAACATTAAATTACACAGCGCAACAGACACGCGAGCAGACAGCAGCCACACATATACATGGTAGGATATGGCACAATGTCAGATGATTTCTATTCTTATATGGAGACACAAACAGGAAATCAATAGACCAAACACCACCCGCAGAAAAGCGAGATACAACTAGCACGGGACCGGAGCAACCAGAGACCAGATACGACAGGGCCCGCAGGCACAACTTACACAGGTAACACACGATAAAAAAACTCCCAAAACCAGACAAGCCTGAGCGAACGCAACAAAGGCACACCATAAGTCACGCAGATAGACACAGCAAGCAAACAAATCGCTACCTATGTACTGTATCAAGTAGGCAATAACCAACCAGCCTCTGCGTAGGCGACAAAACGCTCACAAATGTCTGTATGGAAAACGTATGCCCCTGCGCGGGCAAACAATGCCTCAATACTCGCACTGATGTTACCTGCAAATGCATTACGATAACAATGGAGAAAATTGACAGTCAATAACACATGCAGACTCTAACAGACACAACAGAAAGTCGAAAACTTCTAACAGACGCAAAACACGCAGGGACCTGCCGAGCACAACATCTACATGATGAGGTCCAAACGCATATTATATATTAATGCACAGCTGCCTAAAAACAAATATGCTCCTTATGCTATGATTAAAGCTGGGAAAGCTCCTGTATTTTCGATTATGGCTTAATGACCGCATCTAACTAGCAAGCAGATTAACCTGCCTCAGCACAGGCGACAATTTTGCATCTACTAACCAGCAAACACACAACACCTGCACACACCAGCCAACTCAAAACACCTACTTAACACTCTAACTGAACTACAAAGGCTACACAGTACATAAAAGTATAGAGCACAAAACAAGCGACTGAGAATCAATATCAATAATAATAATAACATAAAAAAAATAAAAAATAAGTTAAGATAAACAGGCTAGGATGGATCCGCCTCTGCGCAGGCAACCAAAGGTGTGTGTACTGTGTTAACCAATGCTTAAGCCCCTGCGTGGGCAATCACTTGCTTTATTACGAAACAGTTTGACGTGTGAACTTATGTTATGCATACAATAAATATATTCAAAACAAAATTGGGATCGTCTTGAACACCTGAATTTTACTATCTCCTCATCCTGCTTGAAATCGAGAGATTCCAATTGCCTAGACTCATTTTGCGTAATGCTTTTAGACTTAATAAAGGGAGGTACTCGTGAAAGCTTGTCACTGCAAATTTACGTTAGTCCAATAAATAAAGGTATCACATTCACCTGCAATAATTAATTGTTTTGTGTTTACATTATTGCACTTATACGGCAACTCCGCTATCACAACTGGAAAATGTCTCCAAACACACCCACCTCCCGAAAGCTTCAAGTCAAAATAATATGTAACCGACTTAATATTGAAAGAAGACACAAACGATAACCAGATCCAATGTCTGGCTGTTGCACGTCTTACCATTATTGCATTGTCAACTCTTCATCTCCGGTTCCTCTGTATGCCACTCACCTGGACAAAGGTGACCTATCCCCCACTATTAACAAAATGTATTCCTTTTATTTTGTGCTTTCCATATGTTATGGATACTTTGTACAAACAGGTTTCTGATTGTTTTTACACGGTATTGTAAGTCATTATGCCTAAACTCTAAAAAAAAAAAAAAACACAAATGGTATAAGAAAAAATATTTATTAAAATAATTGACAATATACATTACTTAAGTTGAACTAATTGAATAGTATTTGATTTGTTTCTTTTCTTAAACAAATAAACAAATTTCTTCCCTTCTTCAACTCCATTTTTTATAAGTTTTTTCCTTTTTTTGATGGCTTGATTTCTGTCCCTCGAATGTATCCACATTTTTATGATGAGCTAACTGTACAGTGTCATTTAAAAAAAAAAAAAATTCTTATTAACCAATGGGGAATGCCTACCTCGCTAACTGCTCTCATTAAATGAATCCGTTATTGTCCACTAGGTGTCTCTTTTTGAAGCTACAGCTAGGTCAGTAGGCAGTGTAACTTAATATCGTTTTGTGCTCCCTTGTTATCTTTTGTGATAGTGTTGTGAACAGTGTTTGTTACATTTCTCTTGGTGTATAGAGATTGTATTATGTTTTCCGTAGTGGTTAAACCTGAATAAATCGTAATTTCTGCCTTTACGTCATATGTTAATTGCATCCGTTTCTAGACCTTCAATTTGGTGTCACTCTCAAAACCTACAGGTTCCAGCAACCACTGGCTGCTTACAGCAACTTGTCTCTATTGCTCCTCAATTTCCCTGCTCTGTCTACCATTCTGCATGAAAACTGGTTCTACATTTGCATTCACCACTGGATCTTTTATCTACCCAGTGACTGCCTTTGTTTTAAGTCTTGGTGAGACTCGTCTCACACTACACTATTTCCTTCTGGCATCTCCTGGTTCCTCATCTCAACTACATGAAGTGTCTCCTCTTCATTCTGGTGCCGGACATCTCCTTCATTCTCCAGTACTGGGTCTTCATTTTGCTTTAAAGCAGTCTCTTCATTACTTTTTTTTTTTGGTTTGCCTAGAAATTGCAGGCAAAAAAAAAATGTAAATAATTTTTTCAAATATTTAATATTACTGAATATTTCTGTCCAAAGAGAATATAATATCAATGTTTTACAAATGCATAAGAACACTTCTTGTAACTATAAAATAAATAAAATATAAAACTCCTGCGATTGCTACTAACATCTTTATAGTTTATATGAAGCATGGTTGTTTGTTTCTATGAATTTAAGCGTTGTGGTTTCATTCTGCATTACAGACAATGCATTGAATTAATTCGAATGGCATTGGTGTTGGAATGTTGGCAATATTTGGTCTGCGGAACAAACAAAAACAAACGTGTACTTTTATTTTTCTAGTGTTGTTTTTTTTAAAGTTTTTTTTAGCATGGAATTCATAAATTGGTCCTACTTGCACGGCGCATGCAACATAATTATATTTTGCAACGTTTTTCATGATATATTATAACCAGCCTTCAGTCTATGAAGCACAGTATGAACAAGTATTTAAAGACCTGTGTATGCCTAAGATGCAGACTACATTGCTTTGAACCAATTGTTATGAATGTCATGATCACAGTTCTAATTTCACCCTGTGGTTACTGGTAAACAACCCCAGGCACATCATATCCATACATGCTCCTAGTCTGGTGTCCTGGTCAGCCTTAGATATCACAGTCCACCAGGAAATATCCCTCGGTGGGGCACTCCAGGCCTTGAGAGCATTGAGGGCACAGACCACCAGCATGTACAAAGGCTAGCATAGATCCTGAACAATTGCTGCAGACTTCTGCAAACAAACCTATTCTTTTAATTTTCACTAGGCTGCTTTGAGGCTGAGCCCAACGCCCCTTTGCCAGTCTTCCCTTGCTAGTGGTGGTGGTGGTGGGGGCAGGGGCAGTTGCCCTTCTGGCCCCCTGCTCACCCTTCATAAGTGCATAAGTCTCTTGAAAAGATGTGCTACTCATGACAATGTTCCTGTGTGTGACATTGACCAGCATAAAACCTGACCTCGTGAATGCAAGACCGAATGTGGTCACTTGGGTAACAGCAGATAAACAGACTGCAGCTAATGTTTGTTCTGCTCCTTTTTTTTTTGTATGAAATTTGATTATACGCCATGTCTGTAACTAATTGTTTTTTTGTTTTGAACACATTATGTAGCTGTGGTTTGAAACTTAAAAGGGAACTGTCACTTCTCGAAATTTTAGTTATTCCTTTATTTAACAAATCGGTATTTGTGAAGTGTGAAAAATTAAAATGTAGACATCTGCACTTCCTTTATCCTGCAAATGGACGCCTCCATCTTAGCTCCCTGTGAATTATTGTTCTACGCTCTGTCCTTTGCACCTAGCAGTCAGCATAGAGAAAGCAGACCGAGAAGAGGAAAATGTAAACATTGTGTCTATTTCCCATCTCCATTAGCAACGTTTGTCTGAACTGGATTATGGCATTTGATAAATCTTTAGTACATCTTAAAGAAAATGGAGCATGTCACCCAAAAAGGTTAAAACAAGTTAAAGGTGATTTTCTAGGTTGTATCCATTTTTTATTTTTTTTAAATATCAGTTTTAATATATTATCTTCCTTTTATATTTTGAGTTCTTAAAATGTTCACACTAGAGAGAGTAAAACCTCACATGGTATACTTCCTTAGGATTCCAAAAATATTAAAGAAGTATATTTTTGAGGTGACGTTCTTTCTCACATGGTATCCCTTAGGATTAAAAATATATATAAATTGGGGGCGGGGCCGGACCGCCATGCTGACCGGTCGCATGTAGGACAGGCTCCGGAGAAATCTGGCCTGTTAAGCCAAAATTCGCAGTCCTGGTACTCGACATGAGCACGCAAGATACTCACACGGTGGTGGAAGAGGCGGTGGACCCCGAGATCGGGAGCTTTGGGTCCCCTGAGGGAAGCACGAAGCTTCGGGAGCTGCGGCCTACTCGGGAGGAGAGCGGGGTGGACGGCCGCCGCCCTGCCTCCCTCCCCAACTGCCACACACCGGCTTTTCGAGAGGCTTGCCGGTCCCGTTTCCCCCCCCTGTGGGCTGGGGGGGTCATCCCAGCCCCCCTGCAGAAAGCTCAAGATGAGTGGAGATTAGGTGGCACGAGACCCCCAAGGCCTACCTTACAAGATGGCGGCAACAGCAAGCTATGCACCACCACGCCATCCACCGCGACGACAGACCGCAAAGCAAGTCCGGCGAGACATGCAGGGTACAGCATGGAAACATTCAGCTCAGGCTCACAACAAGCGAGGAGGGCTGGTCCAGGCAGATACGGAGAGGCTCAAGCTGCAACACTCACGGAACCCAGGCACCCTGCCAGCCTAACGAAGAGTCCACATACCGGGAACCTTGCTCTGCCCGTGCATGGTGTCAGCTGCAGGGAGAACGTGACTTTGTCTCTAGCATGGTGCCTGACTACCACCTCTGACCCCAACACCTGCCGAGTACTTGCCTTGGTACTAGACTTTCATTTCACGTCCAGATCAACTGCACTTACTATTACTACACCAGCAGGGGTGACAATGCCATGTAACTATCAACTGCCTTTAACTAATCGGGCACTAGAGACGGGCAGGCTTGGGGGGATGAGTAATGTTTTGTTTTTGCTTTATTCTCTACTGTTTGGTCTAATTATATACATTCTCTGGTCTACGTCTGCCACCTCACGTTTAACATATATGCTCAAAGCAAGCCTAACCATTCACGACTACCACTCGTACATAAAATACGTCTGCAAATTTTAGCCTGCTCACAGAGTAATGTTAATAGAGAACGCAATGTTGAATGTCAGATGTGGTAGCACTGCATATAATATAAAAGTTTCAAAGCATGTTCCATACGCTTGTCTACACAAAGCTTTGTTAAAACTACATGTCACATACTACTAAAAAGAACTACTAGATTATCCCTTGATTTAAAAACGCGTAAACTAGCAGTAGCTCGAACTATATAAGCATGTTTAACACTCGACTTGTTACATACTTTCACTCTTAAAAACATAAAAATGTGCTATGTTTTCGATGCCATACCAATGTTAAAATATGTTTACATATCTGTCTGCACCAGCTGTCGTGGCAGTGCAAACGTGTTTGTTCTTGCTATGCACAAATAAAATAAAGATTAAAAAAAAAAAATAATATATATATAAATTTAGAGATATATATTAAGGTGGCAGTGTTACCGGGGTGTATGTTGTACGGTTTTGTTTTCCTTTCTCTTATTTTGTACAGCAGACATAATACATGTTTTTATTAATTCAACATATTTTAGTGTCAGAAAGCTTTGTGTGCAGTCCCTTTGATTTGGTTTTAAAAGTTTTGCTGCTGAAGCTCCAGATCGTACCGCTCTGCTTATGCCACATTGAGGATTGAAATTCTACAGTTTGCATAGCTAAGGAACAGTGCAACATATTAATTACTCTGGTGGATGTATGTGGTGGACAAAGGTGAGACTACTTTGTCTTATGGTAGATTGCCAGCTTGATAAAAGGAGGAGCTACCACTAAGCTTTCTCAGTTACCACTATTCAAGAGAATGTCAATGGAGGTTCCTGTAGTTTCACAGGATTCTCAACAAGCATTCATGTTGCACTCTTGCGGACTACTGGTGGAATAAGTGCCAGGAGCTGAAGAACAAAGGTGGCAGAGCCCGCAGAGGACAGCATGCGGTAAGTATAACCCACCTTTGCTTCACCCTCACGTCACTGCATCCCAGGCAGTGATGCCACCATTGGTCATCTGCAAAATTGACAGTCTCTTACCAAAGTGCTGGTATCATTTTTGCAGTTGATTATTTAGATTATTTAAACTGCTGCAGCACTATTGAAAACCATTAATACAGTTTGTAAAGTCATATTGCTACACAGTAGAATAAATTGAAAAAGGAAAAAAAAGATTCAATCTAAACTGCTAACTTAAGACCTGATATGAGGATATATATTCTTAGAAACCAACCTGAGGTCTTAACGTGGAGGACAATGCAGAGGGTAAGTAATGCAAATGCAAGGATGATGACCACAGCCATGCACACGGATAGTTCATAGGAGGATATCTTGGGTTTTTTTCCTGCGAGAAGAGAACAGCAAAAGATCAGTATATTTTCAGGTAACCCGCAGGAACCTTTTAGGAAGCAAGTACTGCAATTGTTAAGTGCTATAACACATTAATGCCGATGTAAAAAGGCAAAGGATTATGGACATATCTGAGCAATTGGGGGCTTTCACATTAACCGGTAAAAATTGAGTACAGAATCACATTGTTTAGGCGTCTACATAATTCTTGGATATTACCATCAAAAGAGATCTGTAATTGTATTTAGAGTGCCTGAGGATCACAGCATGCAAGGGGACAAATGTATAAAGGTATTGCTTATTAGGGGGTCAATTAACGCCATTAGCCCCCTAAGTATTAAGGACCCAAACAATTACTGTTGAGCTTTTGTTTAAACCGTTTTATTCCTTTTGCATGCTCAAATCAGAATAAAAAGGGGGGGAAATGGTTCTCATGGGAAGGTACATTCTCCAAGTTAAGGCCTAACTCTAGTATTATGTAAACAGAGAAAAGAGTCCACGATAGAGAATTACCCATTAAGAATGTAATCTACATAGATAATAATTAAAAATGTAGGAATTTAGAAATGGAAAACCACTTTTATTCAATATGCATTAATATTACACCTTGTGCATACATATACAGGGAGAGACCGTATTTAAAGATATATATTACCACCTACAGAACCCCAATGCAGTTTATGGAAATATTCCTTTATTTGTGCTAGGATGTGTGCAGTGGTATATCACTTAAATATCTACCATGACAGGCGGCCCTGACTTTAGACAGAGGAGTAAGTAGATACTTAATTTCAAATAATAGCTACAAATAGAAGAGGCAGCCCAAAACGGCTTACTAAATTAAATAGCTACACAATATACAAAGATCCAGGAATGAGTAGTCACAATAGTCTTGGAAAACAGTGCAATATAATACTGTAGCCCTCAATAGTGTTTTCATAACAGCCTAAGCTGTAAAATATGATTATTGGTGCTCCAAACCCACAAAATCTATCATTGTTATATCACTACCCATTAACCTCAACATGCCCCAAAATATAAAATACTGCTAAAAGAAACCGCCGAGCCTCACTGCTATACTCGGAACCACCAACTCCTGATACGTTGAATAAGGGGTGAGAGCTTGAAAGCTGGCTTAAATGTGGGCTGAGATTTAAAACCTAATTATCACTATCAGAGAGCCTGTGGAGTGCCACTCCTAATGCCTCGGGACCTAATGTCCCTGTAACGGATCACCTGGCACCCCGACTGGGTAGCTCCGTTGAAGGATGCTCCTAGAGCTTCCTGAGGACTCCAAGCACTGCAGCAGACACCAAAACCACCGAACCGGAGAAGCATGTGAATGCTCTCAAGCATATGAATGCTGTAAGCAGCTGAACAGGAAAAGCATACAATCCAATTCCCCCCAAGAACGAGACGACACTTCGTTTTGAGGTCAAGCAGAACTGACTGTACTGGCACATACAGCCTCTTTTATTCACAATCCACAAACATAGTACTGCCCACAGGGTTTTGAAATACAACCACACAGACACTCCCACACAAAATCCTCCCCTCTGCCTGTGATATGATTATTGAACACAATGGGTAATATAATTCACAGGCAGAGAAATAGTTTTAACAAAATATTAATAACTTCCAAAATATATATGACATTCACATAAAACATACATTTTCAGAATCTGCATGCTTGAAATATACACATACTCAAAAATCAGGGCAATCGGTTCAGGGGTTAAAAAGTTAAGGGAAAGTCCTATTTGACAAAATGAAGCATGGTTTTTCTGCCCAAAACCAGTTCCACAGAGTCTTCTATCCTAGAGATAATTGGGAAGTAATCCAATTATCTCCAAGGACAGAGGCAAAACTCCATTAGCCACATGGTAGCAAAATAAAATACATAAAAATATATAACTGTGCAGCGATTGCATAAAACGGGTACATTCAACATATCCCCAGATAGCTTAGATCTGAGCGCAAATTATTACTGAATGGCGCTCAGATCACATACATACAGTTCAATTGGGCGAATGGGCTCCATGGCATAGTTATCTGGGGTAACACTGCTCACATAGGGAAAGTACCGAATGACCCGGCTTTCGGGTCTTTGCAGGGGAAAATCCAGCATTTCAACATAGTCACAGGGCAGGAGGCTGGCAATCAGTCTTCTCCAATGCCCAGTGGCGAGGCTGGTTCCGCCACAGTCCCTATATCAAATAAAGCCCTATAATCCTAAATATAGTTCTAAAGACCTAAATGGAATCCTGTCCGGTGGGAAGTAAAAATACAATTAGAACACAAGTCTCCCCTGAACCAATTACCCTACATAAAAAGCCCATAACTAAACTACGTTTAAATACATCTAAAACAAAGGAACGCTTAAAACGTGTTTTGGCGCTATGATGTTGCGCCTTAATCTGGGGCTATCAGTGATATACATGTATGCGTTCGTGTACATGGGGGCCATTGCATAACAAAATCTTTACCAGTTAACATAATGTACAAAATTAAGGCATGCCTTTTTAACTTTTGGAGACTTGGGTAAAAAAATGAAGAACAAAGAATATGAGAACTCTCACAACAGACACAAGCTTATAGGAACTCCAGGGTATCTTGTTCTTAAGACTGCCAGCAAGTTCTCTCTGCACAAGAGATACAGCAACGCTGGACGAGCTTTTCGGCCTTCTTTGGGTGTCACGAGCGGTCACCCCTCTCGGCACAGTGCTCCATGGCAGGATTACCCTTTTAACTTGGGGGTGAGTCAAGTTAGTGCAAAATAAAACAAAGAATATGAAAATTCTGAGAATGGACAAAAGCTTAGAGGAACTTGCCCTTCGGTTAATCCCCACTCAGGTCTCAAAATAGTTTTGAGTAGAATAAAAATTGCTTTTGAATAAGAACAAAATGTAGTTTAAATCAATATTTAGTTTTCATTTTTGACTTTTCATTGTATGTTTCTGTTTTCACTTTTAGTTTGTGGACGTGGATGAAGTGGCTTACCGAATAGATTTGCACAACTCTCCCATGGCACCACTGTAGTGTGCTGTTCACTCACTGGATTGGTAACTGTGCAGGTATAAGATACGTCCCAGTCATTAAGCCCCAGATTCACCCTTAGCAGACGACCGTCATCATACGTGGTATAGGACACGTTTAGCAGCTCTCCTTGAAGTTTGTTTGCCCTCCAGGTGTAGGATATGTCGCTCCCCATTGTAGTGTTGCAGCTTAGGAACAAAGAGCACTCTGTTCCATTTGCGGAATCACCAGATACTGCGGAATCACCAGATACAAATACCTTCACTGCCGCTGGGATCACTGCTTCTATAAAATAAAAATATTTCTTAGCTAATTCAGTTTTTAGGAATTTGTCACTGTGTACAGAACACAAATAACACATCTTCCGTGTCATTCCTGCATTTCTGTAGAAAGGTCTAGCTTTTCTCAGTTACATAATTTTCATACCAAGGCCCATGTAGTCAGAAGCTTTATTACTGTAAGCAGTTGATAACCATTGTACAGCGCTACAGAATCTGGTGGAGCTATATAAATAATAATAATAAGAGCAAATCTCATAAATAAGTTTCCTCATGTATTCTTGAATGCAATAACTGAATAATTATCAGTAAGAATATAATTAAATTCAGATTTATCAAGGCTGATCCTTTCAATGCTTTACTCTTCCAAACACCAACAGTATGTACACCTGCTTAGTGCCAAGGCCATTGAAAGTACTACTGAAACTGTGAAGTAAGGCCTTATCCAATAGTCAGAAGTTTAAGGCCGCTAAAGATTAATACATATAGAGCGATAGGACTAGCGTATATGGCTTATGGCGTGTAATGTTCTTAATTAAATATTAGACCTTGGGGAGTTATTTTAAGGCAGACATTTATTTGCGGATTCAGAAACTACATAAAGTAAGGTCATGTTTTCCATAAACCAGTGCACCCCAATGCAAGATCCGTGGTGTGTTCAGAAAAAAGCCTGACGCTATACAGGATAAATGTGGGGGCAATATATGAGGCACAGAAGTGCAAATTAGAAAAAAAAATGTATTGATGCAGAATGCAGCAAGTGTGCAAAAAAGGAAACCGTAGTGACACTGTATTGATTTCATGCGTAGAACCCCAGAGAGAGGGCTCCATGGTCGCTCCGGCTGTGCTATAAGAATGTTGCCGCAGTTTACTACTGAGCAGCCGTAAAGAGCTGTCTGCGTGAATCGCCAACTGCTACATCATAGTACAGCACCCCCCCTTTCCTGTTCCTGGGGGCACAAGAGGGAGAGGTGAATCGACTTAAATTGTTCTATTATTTTATTTGTATTGTTTTAATACCTGCCCCCCTACATTATAGACTATCTTCTCCCAATTCACACTGCAGCCTCTATACCCCCATAAAGACACACATTACGGAACCTCTGCCACACACACTACAACTTTTACAGCAAACCAGAAATAGTCGTCTGCAGACATATACTACACTGCAAACTGCTCTCTCGACACACATAATCCCACAAACAGCCTCTCCCTCACATGCAGCTACGTAACAGGCAGCATTCCCACACACAAAGATAACACTACAGGTAGTCAACATCACACACGCAGCCTCCAAATGCATAAAACTCCTGGGAAAATACCCTGTACTCTCTTGCCCCCTGATATTCCATTTATGGGGACACCAGAGACAAATGACCAACTCATTGGGGGATGTGGATATCATTAGTCATTAACATGCCCCTCTCTGGCCTCAGCCCCTTTCCATTGGGAGCTCTGCCTTTAAATTAATTTTTGTCCCTGCTCACCCTCACTGCATGATTTTGGTCTGTTTGAGATATTGAGATGGCCATATACATTTTTATTTAAATCAGATAATTCATTGGATGATACACAGCTACTTGAAATCTTACCATAAACTGTAAGATGATACTTGAATAATTTCATTCGTCCTTCAGTGTCCACCAGAAGGCAGGAGAATATTCCCATATCCTGGACTTCCAGATCCCTGATTTCTAGAGTAGAATTTTGAAGGAGCAGCACTCTGCCATAAAATCGTGACCGATATGTTGTCTCAGAGGATCCCCGAGAAAAAGTGGCCACCAGCTCATCAGCTGATGACAAATGTCTCCAGTAGATATCCCGTGTATTAAACCCATTGGGTATCGCAGGTGTCAGATGTATGGATCCACCCAGGGTACCTTGAACCCAGGTTGTACTTTCTTTGGTCACAATGACCACTGTAATAGAAGTAGACATTAAGTTGTTAAATAAGACACCGATTCCTTACGGGTATGTAAATAGCATATTTGTTTTTTGCATACAAAGCCCTATGTTGTATATGTATTTTTCACTCAAACAAGGTTTTCACACGCATGTGCAAAGTTAAATTTAGGGGTTTAATCATCAAACCGTGAACTGTAATGGGTTCATTGCTGAGCCTGAAGTTACCAAACTCCCTGATATTTTCTTTTTTGTCAACTCACTGTTTAGTGAATAAACCTTTAGAAGCAATGTTTAAGGTTCCTATCTTGAAAAGTTGGACCGGACGTTAGATTATCGCAGGACAATCACAGCAAGAGAAGTATTTATCTCACCCATTTGTCAGCAAACCAAAACATATTACCTAAACAATACTTGTTTTCTCAGCACTCACCTGTCTGTACAAGTAAAGAAAGTGAAAGTGTGAGCCAATACATATTTCTTCTTGTGTTCTCAATTATTTTTGATAAAAATGTAATGCCCTCCGTCCTGCACTGAGCATAGATGTTCCCAATCTGCAACTACGAAAGATTCTAGGAGAAGTGAATTAAAATATCCCCTAATCTTCCACTTATACCATATGACCAATTACAGTTTTCACAGCACGGGGGAACTCCGTTTGTGGCCAACAATGGAAATTGTTCCTGAAATTTAAATATCATTATGATGCAATCATCCCCATTGCATATTTTTTCTGTTAATTGAATGCTATACATCTAAATTGGTTTTACGGTTGTATACATTGTTAGCTTTTTTTTTGAAATTATGAGGACATGAGTATTTTCTTTAGCAGCAATGGGGGTTATTCCCTAAACAGCGTATCGTGGTACGATGGCAATTGACCAGAAGAACTCAAATGCTGCTTTCTGACAATGAGGCGATTGAATTAACCTGATAATCCTAATGTTAAAAAAGATAGAAGTGCACTTCTCATGACAAATTTGGATTCTGATCATTTTACAGCGAAAGTAAAACCTAGCGTATGTATATATGACGTTGTTTCACTATCAAAGCACTTCACTAAATGTATAGTTGTAAAATAGCAGGAAAAAAAAACATTTCAAGTCATTGATTTTTTATCTTTGCTGTTTTTGTCCCAAACTACTAAATCCTTTTGTAACTGGTTCATTTTCTAATTTGAGGATGTTTCCAGTTCAGAAACAAGTAGCCCAATCCCTCGGATGATAATGAGGCTTCACCACAAACAACGAAATATAAACTCTGTTTTATAGAGGACAACAGTGAAAGGGATACTATAGTGCCAGGAATACAAAGCTGTGTTCATAGAAATAGAGAATGTGACGATAGATAAGAACCATTCGGCCCATCTAGTCTGCCCAATTTTCTAAATACTTCCATTAGTCCCTGGCCTTATCTTATAGTTAGGATAGCCTTATGCCTATCCCACACATGCTTAAACTCCTTTACTGTGTTAACCTCTACCACTTCAGCTGGAAGGCTATTCTATTCATCCACTACCCTCTCAGTAAAGTAATACTTCCTGATATTTTTAAACCTTTGCACCTCTAATTTAAGACTGCGCATGTTAAGATCCTTTAACCCAT
>OW240924.1:16789861-16957030 GCA_933207985.1 Pelobates cultripes
GGTGGCGGCCTGGCTACTGTTAACCCAGTTCGAGGCCGACAGGGATAAATGGCATGCCCATTCCACGTAGGAATCTTTAGCGGTTTTGCGTGAGTCCCTGAACTTCTGTCGGTAGGACTCTGGGGTTACTGCATAACGGGCCAGGAGTGCTTCTTTAACCCTGGCGTAGCTATGGATCTCCTGTTCTGGTACAGCCCGGAAAGCATCAGAGGCTTTGCCTGACAGCTTTCCTGACAATATTGAAACCCATTCTTCCTTAGCTATCCGGTGCAGGTTACATTGCCGCTCAAAATCTGCTAAATAGTTATCAATCTCACAGTCTTTTTCGTCAAAAGCTTTAAAAGCGCTGAACGGAATTTTCTTTGTATCCGCTGTGTTGTACTCACTGTTTGGGAAGTGTGCTGCTGCCTGCTGGACCGCTGCCAGTTTTAATTGTAGCTCTGCGTCTCTTTTTTGTTTAGCCTCCTCCGCTAAAAGGCTCATTACTTTCAGAATAATGTCAGCCGTTGGGTTCGGACCGAACCATGCTAGTTTCTCCCTCATTTCTTTGTTGGCTGGTGATTCCTCCTCCTGAATCACTGGTGTCTCCATCTCTTGTACAGCTGGCATTGCTGCAACCAAGTTCTCTCGGTCTAGCTCCATTAACTCTGCTATAATGACCTGCTTGGTTTTGTTGCTAGCAATCCTTCCACGAGCTTCCAGTAGCTCTTTCAGTGTATTTCTTTTAAGCAGGGTGTACCAGCCTTCCATTCACTGTTCCCAGTGTCTGCTTGGAATCCTGGTGTAACGGAAGTAGAAGGGAAAATCCCGCCGCTGCCAACCAGTTGTAATGGGACTGCAATATTAAGTCCCCAGATCTCCGCTGGTATAGAAGGTAATATCCCAAATCCCCCAGTAACCAGACGAAACACCGTTCAGGGAGTCAACTGAACTTTATTCTCGGCTCCAGGAATTAACTGCCAACTGTCAACTTTTTAAAAATGTTCTGCAATGCATTACACACACATACTCTTGGTTCTTAAAGTGGTACATACATATTGAACCGAACGGATACAGGCATTTAAACAGCAGGGAGAAGGTTTAACAGAGGGCCCGCAGGCAAATACATGAAAAATCCTTAACACAAGTGAAGCTGCTGTGGTGCTAGTGTTGGTGGTGGCGGCAGGCGGGCGAGTGGTAACTTGAGAGGTGTCCGAAGCTAAGCTGGAGGAGGATGGTGCGTCAAGGTTCCGAGCGGAAGCTGTAGAAGATTGGGTGTCCTGTGTTAGCCAGTCAACTATGTCCTCAACTTTTCGAGTTCAGGGTACGTGGCCTCTGAACACTGGGCATTATTCTAGGGCCAAAGGGAATCACAGCACCACGACCACGACGGCCCCTCCGGGGTGGCCTGTCTCTGCCTGTCATTTTTTTTTCAATTAGTGGTACTATGCGTGCAAGCTACTGTGACAACAGATATGAGTTGCAGTGTGCAGTTGCAGAAGTTGGCAGAGTAGACGCTGTAGGCTTGACACACACGCTTGCAGACAACTAACTGCTATTCAATCTATTACAGTGAAAATTGTATTTATTTTTTTTAAATGTACACTACTGTTACACCAGATATGAGTTGCACTGGTGTGACACTGTGCCCTAGCAGGCCCTGAAATGCACACGTGTGAAGGAAACTGACTGCCATTATATTACAGTCAAAAAGGTTGTTTTTCTTTGTTAAATGCAAGCTATTGTGACACCGGATATGAGTGGTGGCACTGGGCAAGTGGGCACAGTATACGCTGTGAGCCTGACACACATGCTGGCAGACAACTAACTGCTATTCAATCTATTACAGTCAAAATTGTATTTTTTTAATTTTTTTTTAAATGTACACTACTGTTACACCAGATATGAGTTGCACTGGTGTGACACTGTGCCCTGGCAGGCCCTGAAACGCACACTCGTGAAGGAAACTGACTGCTATTATATTACAGTCCAAAAAGTGTTTTTTTGTTTTGGTTTTTTTTTTAAATGCAGGCTATTGTGACACCAGTGAGTGAGTGGTGTCACTGGGCAAGTGGGCACAGTATATGCTGTGAGCCTGACACGCAGGCTGGCAGGCAGGCAACTGCAATTACATTACACAGAAAAAAAATAGCAGGCGGACCGAACAGCGCATATGTTCGCCGTCCGTGGCGAATGCGAACAAGCGGTGTTCGCCGGGAACTATTCGCCAGGAACTATTCGCCAGCGAACCATTTGGGACATCACTGATCAGATATTCTTTTAGAGTCACGTTTAATGTATTTACAGGCGACACATCGCCCACATTGAAAAGTGCCAGTAATAGGTGTATTGAGCCAGGTTCGAGTTTGAGGGTGTTGTGATTGGTAATGACTCGGTACTAGGAGATCTCTCAAGTTTTTACCTCCCCTTGCTGTCATTTCATATTTGGGCCCAAAATCCTTTTAAGATGTGTCTCTGAGGGGCCAAAATTTCTGAATACCCCGTTTGACTCTATCCCACCCTGTGTCATAGGTGGCAATGATAGGTGGTGGGGGGTTGGTAGGGGTAGCGGGTATATTCTTGATTAGTAATAACTCTGTCTGATTCTATAGCTCTCCTGTAGGCTTTCTTCAGGCACCGGTTATTGTAGCCCTTGTCCTTAAAATGTTGTCGCAGGATATCTGCTTGGATTTTGAATTCCTGCATGGTACCGCAGTTCCTGCGCGCCCTTAAGTATTGGCCAATTGGGATGCCCTGTTTAAGGGGTTTCGGGTGAAAGCTGTCCCAGTATAATAAACTGTTGGAGGCTGTAGGTTTTTTAAAAAGTCCAAAAAATTGAGGGTATTCCTACCAAACTCAGATGTGAACCTTAGGTTGAGATCATTCTCATTGAGAAGGGCCACAAAATAATCGAAATCAGTGGATGTTCCTTTCCATACTATTATATCATCATCTATGTATCTAGCTCATAGATGTATCATTGAGGTAAAGGGTGAAAATTTAGATGATCTTACAACCACTTCCTCCCACCAACCCAGGTGCAGGTTCGCATATGATGGGGCACCAGCCGTCCCCATCGCCGTTCCTTGCACCTGGTGATAGAATTTGTCATTGAAGAGGAAGTAGTTGTGTGTTAAGATAAATCTGAGTAGGGTTAAAATAAACTCAGAGTGTGTAGTATAGCTGGTTCCTCTTTTTTCCCCAAGTAATACTGGACGTGTCGTATCCCCTCCTCATGGGGTATGGAGGAATATAGAGCTTCTACATCCAGACTACATAAGCTTACAGGTTCAGGAAGCTTAAGGTTGGAGAGAAGTGCCAAAGTTTTTGTGTCCTGAATAAAAGACGGTAGGGACTCCACAAATGGACGTAGAATTTTATCTAGATATATGCTTCCATTTTTTGTGAGCTTTACACCTGAAACTATCGGGCACCCAGGAGGGTGTAGTTTGTTTTTATGGATCTTGGGTAAACAGTAAAAGGTTGCTATCCTCGGGTGTCTGTTCAAAATAAATTCATATTCATCCCTAGATAGCATGCCTCCACTGCGACCTATGTCCAAAATCCGTTTATATTCCTCCAAAAAGTTATTGGTCGGATCCCTTTGGAGCACACAATAGGTTTCATGGTCATCGAGTATTTTAAGGGCCATTTTTACATAGTTAGATGCTTGCATAATAAAGATGTTTCCACCCTGGTTTAATGACAATTTCCCTATCGTCTTTAAGGGACTTCAAAGCTTTACGTTCCTGTTTGGTCAGGTTCATATTCGGGTATAACCCCTCCCTACATATCCCATAAGCGGGGATTATACCGCTGTACGCAATCCACACCAGAGCTGGCCATAGCTCTCCTGAATGTGAGTTCTTTACTTTTTGTTACCTATCACACCCTGAACTTTCATACTATACCATTAGTCGCCTCTACCTCTCTTGTATTTACATATACGGAACGGTCTACACCAGACGCATCCACAGAGGAACTCTATCAAGTATCCTAGACCATCTATTGGCACCCTAGCAATACTTTACTGGACTATCTACCCTTATTTGGCGCAGCCCTTCCATATCTTTTTGTATCTATCCACCGAAGGACCCGAGGGGTTTTCCTTCATTTGGGTTGCTGCCTACCTTGACTAATTTTGTGATTACTAGCGCTGAATTCTTTTTGTGTTTATCATATTTGGGTATAAATCAAGATCCGCATTTTTTATGTCCTCAATTTCGAACTTGACTGCCTCCAGGAACAATTCGATGTTTCTGAAGTTGCCAATGTGGGGTGTAAATCGACTTTTTGGCTTTAGGTTCGTCTGATTTAGAGTAATAGTAGTAGTCTCATTCTCTACTAATAATGAAACTAGGCCCATCAGGCCCTCGTAATCACCATCAGATAAACCTAATGCTTTAACTTTCTTGTCAGCCTGAAGTTGATATTTATAAAGGGCCAACTTTCTAACAAACAAATGTAGGTCTTTAATCCATACAAATTTATTGTATGCTGGCACTGGTACAAATGATAGACCTTTTTTCAATATGCTGATTTCATAGGGGTTTAGAATACGATCTGAGAGATTGATTGAGTCTGGTTGCTTAATATCGTCTTCTCCTTGTGAACCTTCCCCCTCCTCTGCTCCTGTTGCGGGTTTGGTATATTTGTCAGGGTGGATTGTCCAAATGGTCCAGTTCTAAAAAATTGACTGCTTTCGTAAGAATCCCTCTGGTGTTGGTTTGAGTAGGGATCGAGGGGGAAGCTAATTTACCCTGTTGTTTATTCTCACTGTCTGTATCAGAAGAATCATAATAAGAGGTCATTTTTTTTCTGAGTGAGTTTGGGTTCTACGAGAAAAAGGGCCATAGATATGGCCTGTCTCTTAATCTTAGATCCCGAATAAATTTATAATGTTTCCTGAACTTCATACACTGTTGGAATTTATCTAGGTTTTGTTTAAGTTTGATCTCAAGTTGACTAAATGAAGGGTCAGTTTGAAAGCAACTGATCTTGTCAATTTCCTCTTCTAATTTCTTATCTCCGCAAGTTTGATTTTTTTTTTTGTACTTGCATATAATCTTCATGAAAGTATTAGAGCAAGTACCTGCTGCCACTTCTCAAAATCTGTATTTAGGCCATAGGGGATAAGGGTATTTAATTTAAGAAATAAGAGGGTGTGGCTTAGTAGCCGTGGGGGATCGGCTGCAATGCACTTTGGGAAATGTAGTAATTGTGTTACGGCCGGTCGCTGAGTTTCGTTTACAACCTTACTATAAATGCAAAAAACGCTCAAAATAGGCATAGGGGCTGGGATAGTCTGATAATATAAGTAATCTGATAATATAAGTAAAAGACTGTTTTAAAATTGAAAAAATTGTGCGTGGTAGAATCGGGAGAGACTGGCAAAGATCCATGGGTAATGGAGTTAGAAATGATCGGAGACAGCATAACAATTGGCCATATTATTGGAAGAAGTAAGACAAAATAAAATATATATATATATATATATATATATATATATAAAAATATAAAAAGACTAAATATATCATGGGAAAGGGAGGCCTTGCCAACGGGGCTAATAATATAAATAGTGGGATGACATTTCTAATAATGTAGTTAATAGCAGCCATGACCAAGTGACCAAGTTAAGGGTGGAAGATAGTTGGGTGACCATATTGGTAGAGGAATAGATAAGAAACATAAGATATATATATATATATATATATATATATATATATATAGTTAATACAATGTTAAACAAAAATCTGCACACCAGCCAAGCCATAAGACTTGCTTTTCCCACAGAAATCCTAAATCTGCAGTGATGTTACAACCGCAAAGGATTCACGGTGGGCATATGCAAATTAGTTTAACAAAGAATCACATTTTTGCCTCATTCCATTTTAAACATGGATTCCTTTTAATCTGTGTTTGCATTATACAACTGCTTGGAACACAATTTAGGAAAAGATGCAAAACCAGTGAACCACTCATGGACAGCTGTTTCGTTGTCAATGCAACTCATCAGCATGAGGTTGGTTACTGGTTTGCTTATTGAGGCTTGGTAGTGCTTGGGAAGCAAAATCCAAATAGGTTATGGTGGGGAAAATTAGTGATTGAAAACCCCTTTCACCTGAAGTCTGTGGATAGTTAATACATTGTTAAACAAAAATCTGCACACCAGTCAAGCCATAAGACTTGCTTTTCCCACAGAAATCCTAAATCTGCAGTGATGTTACAACCGCAAAGGATTCTGGGTGGGCATATGCATATTCTTATACACCGTTCCACAAGCTAGGGTTTCAAAGCAAAATAAATGTTTTAATTAAATCGATACTTGTGTATTTATGATCAACCCTTAACTTGTAACCCATATTAAACCAGGGAAGGATCAAATCCCAGACAATCTTGCCATTTTTACCTACAGAATCATAGCATAGTTGTGGGTCAAGATGGCTCTCCTTCCCTTGATAAATGCGAAATGTCCATATATACCCAGTAGTGGCTTCACATTATTTGTATGAATGCTACATTTCCTGCTCCCCAGATTACCACCGCCATCAACCCAACATCTCTCACACCGCTGACACCTCCACACCCCATTCATCATATCCCATGGCCACAATAGGGCTGCCCTGAAGGTAACACTCCAGCTTTTCCTCTCTTATCTGCTACTAGTAACAATCAGCCATTTTGTGTCTTGGTAATTGATGGTGTGTCAGTGCCATTCTTGGTGCATACTGGAGCTACTTGTTCCAGTTTGTGCAAGACTTACTCTCAGGGGAAAAGGGAAAGGTCTACACCTTCAGTGGGTATCAATGGTGTGTCTACCAACACATTTATTACACCACCTTTGTCGGTTTTCTGTCCTTTGGTATTTCGACGGTTTGTTTTTTAAGATTGATACCTGGCTGTCCTGTGAATCTGTTAGGGACATACCTCCTTGGGATTATGGGCGCTACTATTGTCTGTACTTCTGCCAAGGATCTAGTTTTTTCTACCCCTGGTGATTCCTCCCCAGGAGATGCCCCTACTCCCCTAGGATACTTACAAAATACTTTTACTACCAGGTCTAGTACAATCTATGTCACTACACCCTACTACCGGTTATAGGCTTAGACCAACCACTAGACCTCCTTATACACCTCATCCTAAGGTAAAAAAGGTCTTTACCCCCTATACCTTATGCCCCCCAACATAAAGTTTGATGTAGTGATAGACAGGAATGGAGTTGGAGCAAGAGTGGTAAGAATCGAACTCAAGGTAATTTTTGCTGAGATAGGCGAGAAAACACTTCCAAGGGAGAAGGATCGTTTAACCCTTTCAATACACCATTACTGTGTTGCTGTAAATGGGGGTGTTTCTTGGGCCATCAGGTTTGGGGCTACGCAGTTTTGCTCTGTCATTGAGCTTTCCAAGTGTCCCCTTGTAGATGCTAGTGGGGCACCATCATTTAAGGACTCCAGTCATGAGCTCAATTTACTTACCCAACACCAAATTTTTAATAAAATTACAGATTGCGGCTCAGACCGCTACAACCAATACTTAAAAGGGTTCTTCAAAAAAAAATGTAAAAAAACATTTTTTATAAAAATAGCTCCCCAAAAGTGTCAGCCTGATCAGAGATCCCTATGATTTCACTGATCACTGATATGGTACTGTTTGAATAGTTCCGCTTTCCTTGCTGTGGCTGGGTAGGGGATTTGTTGCTTCCTTAGCTCGGTGGTAATGCGTGGGATCGTCCAGGATCTGATTGATGCTGGACTAGCAACATCTCCTCTACGTGAAGGTGTGTTGAATCTAGCCGGGGTGCTAGGAAGAGATAATTCTTTGCCACCTTCTTGAGACATACTTAAATAATAATGAAGATAGCAATTATTATATGCACCCCAGGGGTCTTGTACTGGCTTGCTAACTAAGCTGTAAGGCGAAACAATTAAAGCTTGATGTGTTTTTGGTGACTGATGAGGCCCTGCTAGTTGCCAAGTGGCTTGAGAGGCTCTATCTATGCGTTGGCACGAGGGGATTTTTGTGGCCACCAAACATAATGGCGGGATGTCGGCCTCTCGGTGACTAATCAGAAAAATGGGAAAGGGAGTGACAGGTGAGCCCCTTTCTATGTTATTATGCAAGGCGGTTAGCTCACGAGTGGTCGATGGGTGTTGGTCTCGCGGGACCACTAACCGAAAGCGTAATGCAGAGAAAGGGGCAATACCTATTGGACCCTAAATCCCTAATTGCCAGTACTCTATTAACTATTCCAGGGAAAATAGGAAATTAATTTAATACGTGAGCAGGTATACGTACCTGGTAGTTTGCTATTGAATCTGAAAATCCGTATAGGTTTTAGTAGTACCTGTAACATGAATGGATAAAACAACGTATGACATAATAGATATGGCATATACCAAGCTTATCCTAACGTGCAGTATGTGTGGGAAAAGCCAAGTACAATAACCTGTAACACTATTTAAACACCATATGCCGTAATGGTTATAAGCATACACCAGTCTTAACATTTTATGTGCAGCATGTACACGTGGTAGAATTTAAAAAGTGCTCTTACAACCCTTGTATGCTGTATGTCCCCATGCTGGGGAGACTGTATTATTGTAATCAACGCGCTGCTGTATATGTGTTTATGGTACATATGGAATAGGGATCCAGCTTGTATCACTAAAGTGAAAAAAACCGGAATGAAAATCAGAACAGCTGAAACAGATGGAGGTAATTTACCAATGGATGAGATGTCCAATAGAAGAGGAAAAGGAGAGTACGCCCATCACACCACCAATGGACTTCCAGCACTTATTTTATTTAAGGGAAGGGAAGGGAGGTTTTTTAAGTTTTGGTTCCTGAAGAAGTTTCTTAAGGGGAACGAAACGCGTAGAACCATATTTTAATTTAATTTTACTATATGCCAATAAATCCATTGTTTTCTACTTTCAACCATTGGGAGAGTGTGAACTTCTTGGTCTCCAGATTGGCGTTACTTCAAACGAACAGGACCTACCCCCCTACCTATAGGAGTGGCAACCTGAAGGCTTGCTATATACAACAAATCTGTGAGTGTAACCTTGAACCATTGGGCAATTAATAAGACCACAACAGTATTACGCTATGTTGTATTTTTTTATTTATGTTTTAGTGATACAAGCTGGATCCCTATTCCATATGTACCATATTATACTTTTTATATAGTTACCATTTTGGGAGGTAACTGAAGGGAAGCAAGTATCCAAAGTTAAGTTTAACTTTTTATTCCACGGGTGATTTGGTGGAAGCTATTTTGTATTGTATATGTGTTTATGTAATTTTAATTAAGTACGTATACATATGTGAAGAATATGACTGGCTATGTTAAAACAATCTATGTGTAATTTATACCAGCTGTTAGAAATTCTTATGTGATATGTGAAAACAGCTGTTGCTATTGACCAGTAGGGGTCAGTAATGATGAGTATTTGGTAAAATCCCCTGAATCCAAATGCAAGATTAACCTAGCATCTTAAGAGTGACCTGTAGGGGTCAGCGTGGTTATGTGAAACTGTGTTCGTGAGTTATGCCCCAGCGTAATACTTTGTATGATGACAGGGAAGCGAAACAGTGCCCGTTCGACAGTTTACCATATATGAACATAAAGAACAGAAAAATCAAAGGAAATAGAGCGCGCCTTTAATGGAAATACATAAATATACAGCTAAAATGATGTGTGTGTGTGTGTGTATATATATATATATATAAATGAAAAATAAGAAAATATAAATATTAAATTGAAGTAAAAGAGTCCAAGTTTATAGTCCACAAATAAATGTTCTTTATAGCGTAGTATAGTCTTTTCCCAGGCGATGACTTGTATTTTTCAATGCGCCATATGTGGAGACAAATAAAAGGACAACCAATGGTACAGTATGTAGATATAGAGGAATATATGTGCAATAAATTGGAATTACAATTTCCAGAGCTAAAATCCAGCTCTGGTATGGAATGTGTGAAGTGGAATGATCCCCACTCAAGGATGTATGGAGCAGTGACTTGTGGAATAAGTGATCCACCGAGGATTCCGACCGAGAATTAAAACAGATAAAAGTATATAGTGCTCACTGTATAATATAAGTTAAAAAAAGAGGTATGAAATGTACTTACAAAGTATTGAGCATTCTTCTCTGCTCAATTTTTAGCGTATGGGTGGTATAATCCCCACCTAAGGATTTTCCCTAAATCCGTATTAGCTCAGGTTGGTCAGGTATAAAATAAAATTAAAAATAAAATTAGGAATGTGGCAGTAAAATGTTTTGAGGCCAAAATTCCTTTATTATGACAATATAAAATTATTAAAACAAATTATAAACGCGTTTCACCCACAACAGGCTTCTTCCAGTAGAATAATAGTAAAGACAGTAACCTGACTAACAATGCTTTTTATATGGTATACTCAGTGTATTGGAATTTGAATATTCCCGCCAAAATGACGTCATCACATACTTCAATTTTGAGCACATAACAAAATAACATAATAATGACATAGGGAGCTTATGTATATGCTTACAAGTTCATTACATATAAAATATGAAAACGAGGTGTGAGAGATTAAATAAATTAAATAAAACATAGGTTATGTGACGCGCGGCAATGAGTGACTTCCGCGTCACGTGGGTGTAATGGAACGCATGCGTTCCATAGTAATGGAACGCATGCGTACGGAGGCAGAATGCCGGCCGGGTACAGTGCTAAGGGCTGCACATCACCAGAGAGGAGGGGCCCTCTGGTGATCGTAAGACAGGCTGTCAGCATGTCGTCTGATTCAAACTGACGAACAGACGACATGCTGTATACAATAAACAGCCAGATGGAAGGAAATATAAATATAACTTCTGGAACAGATATATTAGGAACACAAGAGTAGATGAAATATATAGACTAAAAATTAGATTATTATAAAAGTATTACTAATGGAAAAGATATATAAAATAAGTTAAAATGGGTATTAAGATATGTAAAAAGTTACAAATAATATAAAAATATGTAATACACAATGTAGATTAATTAAAATACATAAAGATATATGCATAAAAATTACACAAAAGGATACATAAAAAATACATAAAAGAATGTATAAAAAATTACATAAAAAGGCAACATAAAAGGGTGGGTGGATAAAAAATGTTTTTTACAGAAAATGAAATAAGTCAAAGTCTATATTAAGACTTTGAGGGGTAAGGGTTTTTAAATTGAATGCCCATTCCATTTCCTTACTACCTAAAATCTTTTTTATATCTCCACCTCTCCAAGGGATATTACAAATATCTATACCTATGCATTTCAACAATTTAGGATTTTTGCCATGTATTAGGAAGTGCTTAGATACCAAGTGGTTCTCGTAGCCCTTTCGAATATTTCGGCAGTGTTCTGCCAGTCTGATTTTTAGCTCTCTGGTGATCATGCTCACATATTGAAGTCCACATGGGCATTCCAATAGATATATTACGTTTTTAGGGCTACAGTGAATACATTTTTTTTATAGAATATGTTCTTTTAGTAATACATGATTTGAAAGAGGTAGTTTTTGATTTAATGCTCTCGTCCGTATGTTTACATGCATTTATTGCATTTTAAAAAAACCTTTGGGCTTGTTAAGAAAAGAGGGGGGACAAAGAGAAGAGGTAGTTTGATTTGGTTTGGTATAGGTCTTTGTGAGGATGGATTTGAAGCTAGGTGCCCCCCTAAATATGTGTGGTTTTTTGGGGATGACCCCAGCTAGAATCTCATCCTTTTTTAATATATGCCAATGTTGGTTAATAATCTTCTTCATAACATTATTTTTGTTATTGAAGTCGAAGATAATTGGCAATGATGGAACATTCTTAGAGGTATTTCTATCTTGGTATTCTAAGAGATCCAATCTGTCTTTTTCTCTAACATTATTGATGGCTTGATTTAAGTTATTGGTAGGATAATTTTTTTGTGAGAATTTACGGGATTGGTCTTCAAAATCTTGGGTAAGAGAGCAATTCCTACCCAAACGGAAGAACTGACTTTTGGGTATTTCATGTAACCATGGTTTATGGTGGCAGCTGGACATATCAATAACATTATTTGTACAGACTTTTTAAAAAAAAGTTTTCGTGTGAACCTCATTGTTTTGAATAAAAATTTCCAGATTACAGATCTAAGAAGTGTATAGCAGATTGGCTGTATTCATGCGTTAAAACGATACCATTATTGATTCGATTTAAAAAGGATAAAAACTGGTTAATAGAACTTTCTGTGCCTTCCCAAATAAAAAACATGTCATCGATATATCTAAAATAGGTGACCAGGTTTGTCTTCCAGTCATGCTCCCCAAGAATGGCTGTGGTTTCCCACTCTGCCATAAAAAGGTTGGCATAGCTGGGCGCAAACCTGGTCCCCATAGCTGTGCCTTGTTTCTGTAAATAAAAAGAATCTAAAAACCAGAAGTAGAAATATAAATACCTTCTATTATATAACTAATCTGTTGGTCTGGAATTCTTTTTTCTGCCCTTAGAATTTTTTCTACGGCAGAGCAGCCTTTGTCATGAGGGATAATTGTATACAGTGATTGGACGTCACAGGTGACTAAAAAATAATTATCTTTCCAAATAAAATTGTTTAAAAAACGGAGTAGGGTCACGGAATCTTTTAAGTACGATTTCATACATTTAACAGAAGGTTGTAGGAGATTATCTAAGTATTCGGATAAATTTGATAAGATGGAATTTATCCCTGATACGATAGGCCTACCAGGAGAATTTTTATCATCTTTATGGATTTTTGGTAAAAAGTAAATGACCGGAATTTTTGGATGAGAAACATTTTAAAAATTCATATTCTTGTTTGTTTAAAATCTTTTGGTCCCGGCCTTTATTTAAAAAAGAAGTAAAAATTTGTTGAATTTTTGGAGTCGGATCTCGTGATAATTTTTCATAAACCGTATAGTCATTGAGTAGTGATGTCGCGAACACGAAATTTTCGGTGGGCGAACCGCCATAGACTTCAATGGGCAGGCGAATTTTAAAACACACAGAGACTCTTTATGGCCACAATAGTGATGGAAAAGTTGTTTCAAGGGGACTAACACCTGGACTGTGGCATGCCGGAGGGGGATCCATGGCAAAACTCCCATGGAAAATTACACAGTTGATGCAGAGTCTGGTTTTAATCCATAAAGGGCATAAATCACCTAACATTCCTAAATCACAATGGATATGGTTTGACACCTGACATGACATATTGACACCTTGACATATGGATTGACACCTGTCCTTAGAGCCCCTGATACACACTGACACAGAGCAGAATAAAGACTGTTCCTCCTACATAGGGTCACTTGGCAGATATGGATTGACACCTGTCCTCAGAGACCATGATACACACTGACACAGAGCAGAATAGGGACTGTTCCCCCTACATAGGGTCACTTGGCAGGTATGGATTGACACTGTCCACAAGGGCAAGCTGCAGGCTTCCTGGCAGGGCCCATACAAGGTGGTAAAGCAGGTTTGTGATACCATCTTTGTGATCGGTGCGGTCACAGGCACGGGAGGCAAGCGGATGCTCCATGTGAACATGCTCAAGCCATACCACGGAAGAGGTAACCGCGATCTGTACACCTGCCACTGAAGATTATGATAATTTGCCACTCCCAGATCTCCTAGACCAAGAGGGCCAGAGCGGAGACCTTGGAGAAGTACAGTTAGGAGAACGGTTAGACCCCCAGGAGCGAACCCAGGTCCAAAGACTAATCCAGGACAAGGGCGCCACGTTTTCCAACCTACCTGGGTACAGTCCGTTAACCACTCACAAAGTTGAAACCCTAGACCAGACCCCCCTTCGCCAAACCGCCTATCGCATACTCGAAGCAGTTAAAGAAAATATGCGGAAAGAAATTGAGGAAATGATGCAGTTAGGGGTGATAGAACACACTGACAGCCCCTGGGCCTCCCCGGTAGTACTAGTACCGAAACGGGACGGCACGACCCATTTCTGTGTAGACTACCGGAGGCTAAACGATAAAACAACCTCAGACGCCTACCCTATGCCCCGGATAGACGAGCTCCTAGACAAAATGGCCAGAGGCCAGTACCTCACCACAATAGATCTGTGCAAGGGGTACTGGCAAATTCCATTAGCCGAGGACGCCATCCACAAGTCGGCATTTGTCACCTCGTTTGGCCTGTATCAGTTTAAGGTCATGCCATTCGGGATGAAGAATGCCCCGGCTAACTTTCAGAGGATGGTAGATCGGCTACTGGATGGGTTTCAGGAGTATGCCTGCGCCTACTTGGATGATATATCCATTTTTAGCTGCTCCTGGCCCGAACACCTGACCCACATAGGAGCCGTACTAGACCGGATTAGGGAGGCCGGACTGACCCTAAAGCCCAGTAAGTGCCATATAGGAACGCGTAAAAACCTCCCCAAGATAGTATGGGCCCTAGAGTGTGAACAGGCCTTCCAACAGCTCAAGACGGCGCTCATTAAATAACCTGTACTTTCTGCTCCTGATCCAACTAAATGCTTTCTCGTCCATACAGACGCTTCTATGTTTGGATTGGGAGCAGTACTGAGCCAAGTCGGAGCAGATGGCGGCAAGCAACCCGGGGCTTATCTAAGCCGGAAACTTTTGCCCAGGGAAGTAGATACACTGCCATTGAAAAGGAGTGCCTGGCGGTGGTGTGGGCCCTCAAAAAGCTGCAACCTTACTTGTATGGACAACCGTTTACCTTTCTCACAGATCACAACCCGTTGGTGTGGCTGAACAGGGTGTCAGGAGACAATGCCAGACTGTTGCGCTGGAGTTTGGCGCTACAGCCTTTTGACTTTACAAGTCACTATCGCCCTGGGAAGCAAAATGGCAATGCTGACGGGTTATCCAGACAAACAGACCTTGAACAGTGATCTGTGAGTACTCCTCCGGACGTCCCCAAGCCGATCCTGGCCTGCTTCAGGACGTCCTGTAAGCCTGGGTACTTATGCACAAAGCATTGTACGATCAGATTACACACAAGTGCCTTGCACGGCACATGTGTCAACTTGCCCAAATTCAATGCCGCCAACAAATTTCTTACGTTGTCACAAACCACTTTGCCGATCTCCAGTTGGTGCGGAGTCAGCCACTTTTCCACCTGTGCGTTCAGGGCGGACAGGAGTGCTGGTCCGGTGTGACTCTCTGCTTTCAAGCAAGTTAAACCCAAGACAGCATGACACTGCCGTATACGGGATGTGGAATAGTACCTGGGGAGCTGGGGGGTGCCGTTGATGTGGAGCAAGACGCAGCAGCAGAAGAGGACTCAGCCGAGGTGGTTATGGAAGTGGATGGAGTAGGAGTAGTAGAGGAGGTGGAAGCAGGCCTACCTGCAAGTCGTGGCGGTGTCACCAACTCCTCTGCAGAGCCACGCCGTCAGCAGGTTTACCCAATGCGCAGTGTAGGAGATATACCTGCCCTGACCATGCTTTGCAGACCAGGTATCAGTGGTCAGATGGACCCTTGCCCCAACACTGTGTGCCAGACATGCCATTACTTCCTTTTGCACAATCGAGTACAGGTTGGGGATTGCCTTTTGTGAAAAGAAATTTCGGCCTTGTACCTTCTAGTGCGGTGTCCCAATAGCTACAAATTTTTGGAACGCCTCAGACTCCACCAGCTGGTATGGTAAAAGCTGGCGGGCTAGGGGGGCGTGTCCTAACTACTGATGGGAGAAGTCGCATGGCCGCCGAGCTTCGCACCAATACAACCCTAAACATCAATTTTCAACCTCCGACCAAACCTGCCCAGAGAAGAGCCCAACACCTACCAGCACCCCAATGTGGCGGAAAACCAAAAAACTAAAACCTGAAACACAACCGTCGGGAATGCACATTGCCGAGCTATGGAAGCAGGCCGCAGAAGCCTCGAATTCCAAGATGGCATCCCTCCACGGTGGATGTTCTGATTTTTATGATGGGACGTCAGATGACGAGGAAGGGGATACCACCCCGACCCTGCAGCAACCACCACCGGCTCGAATGCAGCCAAAACCACCTGCTACACCCTCCACATCTGTCAGCATGGAGGCCATAAGAGAGCTGATGGCGGATCACCACAGTAAAATAGCGACAGATGTGGCATCACTCCGAGAGACCTTGCAGGGCTTGAGCGGTCGGCTGGGAGCTGTGGAGGGAACCACAGACACCCAAAAAGGCCAAATATCAGAGCTGCAACACGAGGTCCGAGAACTTAAAAGGCAACATCAACTGAATGAGCTGAGATTTGCAACATTGGAGGATAAGCGCCGCTTAAAACACCTGAAGATCAGGGGTATAGCAGACAGTATTCCGGACGCCGAGCTACCTCACCTCATTAGGAGGCTCCTAACAGCGTTGCTCAACCTGAAACCAGCCAAAGCAGTAGCTCTCGATGGCATATTCCGCCTTCCTAAGCCCACAAAAGCCCCAAGCACGGCCACACGAGACGTCATCGCACGGTTCCAGACCCTAACAGACAAATTGGCATTCCTGGCGGCCGTCAGGGAACACCCAACATACCTCTCGGAACAGATGAGCCTCACATTCTACTCAGACATCTCGGGGCGACTATGGCATGGAGGAGAACCCTGCAACAGTTCACCTCCCTCCTGCGCATGCAGAAAATCAAGTACCGCTGGGGCCCAGCGCGTACTCTGCAGGTTACCAAGGATGACGCCAGGCATATCGTACGCAACATGCAGGAGGCAGAGGGAATCCTGGGGCAACTGGGTCTCCTCCCGGACTCGCTACTCTCATCGAAGCCTCCAACAAACTCCACGCTCACTCCATATTTTGGGCAACGCCGAGGCTCCAACATTTGTCCCTAGAAACCTAGCCGGGACATCACCCGCAACTTGAATGGAAAACGGGACTAACAGGTCAACCCTGCTTACAGAGACTCTCAGGTCATTGATCGTGTCAAGAGGAGAGGAACACCTTGGCACCTTAGATTCCTGGCAAATTTGGAAAGAAAAACGTGCAAACATGAATCCTGAAAGTACAGAAAGACAAAACCACAAGAATAATTTTTTTGATGACGACAAATAGCTGTGTGATAAAATGTAGAAACATTTTATTCACCAGATAAAAAGAAAACAACCAACTTAATACAGTTTTTTACAACTTTGCTAGTTTTGCATTGAATTTTTTAGCCGGTACTTCCTTTAGATATTGCACTGAATATAATAAACTGTAGTATGTTAGTTTTAGTTGCCAGAAAAGCTAAATAATAGTTTTCACATTTGGTAGATAGCTTGTGTGTGCTAATATTCATACTTGCATTTTGAATTTTAAGGCAGTATTTCTTTTTTATAAGCAGATTTTGATATTTTTGTATCTTTTTAAACATATATTTTCTCAAGCCGCTTTGATAGATTAACATTTCTTTGTTTTATTAATCAACGTGCTTAATCGTATTGGTGTACTAATTTCCAGTATATCTAAAAATGTTTTACATATTTTCTGATTTTAATTGCCATGTGTACTTTTCGTATGCCCATGTGAAACGTTTTACCATTTAGGGCCCAGAGTGGGGTCATTTAAACAGATCATACCTCGAGTGCAGAGTGCGTTTAATCCGACTCGTTAATGTTAGTTATTCACTAAGCTTAGTGAAAACATAGTTGGCTTAAATATGTTTTCTATTCAAGTTCTTGTGCCCCACAGTTCAAATTAACATTCAAATTACAATTCATGACAGATCACACAAGTGAATAGCCCTGCCAATGTCGTCTCACAATTTTTTTGTTATCTAAGAAGAAATAAAAATGCATATCAACGAAAAATGCTTTTCCTAGTTGTTATGGTATTGAAAGCCAGCTGTGATTTCCCTATGCACAATTAGCAATGCTAACTGCTGTATGACGCCCACTAGCTGTGTACACAGTTATAAGTATTATTCCAACTAGGTACTACTATACTAATCATCAGTCAGCTGTTAACTACTTTTAAATGCTTTTCCTGTGCCTAGTCAGGGTAACAAGATCTTTGAATATTTTATACTAATGTTAGCGATGTTACATTTGTATTCAAGTGTCCTAGATCAGTTAGATAAGCCAGTGCCTAGATTGAATGCTCCATAAAGTTTATAACGCATTGTGCCGCCAAGGTTTCGTTAGACCTGCTCAGCTAAACTAGGACCACATTTTAATTGTATACTCAGTGTAATGTGTAAACGTGGACAATCTCGACATAACTAAAAAATGTGCACGGATTTATGAAAACCCCCTTGTTAAAAATGTTGATGATCAGCGTTAGGAATACTATTGGGGCACCACACGCCTGCTGTTATGATTTTTTGCACTGCAAAAATAAAGAATTAAAAAAAACAAAAAAGCTAGCGGGCTAATAGTTCGGACAAGCCAGCTGTCAGACGCTGGGCAAGGGGGTGACTTTCTGACATTGGCTTCTTACACTCAAACATGTCCTTGACAGACACCTGACTGTGGGGAGATGAGCGGGAACTGCTCAAGGCGAGAGACGGAGTGGCGGATGGTTGAGAGGGGGCAAGGAGGACAGCAGTGGTTGACGTGGCTGAAGATGCTGGACCAGGAGGAGGATGGCAGCTTTGAGTTTGTGTGCTGCTTGTACTCATGTGTTGATCCCATAGGCGTTTGTGATGTGCGATCATGTGCCTACGCAAAGCAGTTGTACCTAGGTGGGTGTTGGACTTCCCACGACTCAGTTTCTTTTGGCACAGGTTGCAAATGGCATCGCTGTTGTCAGAGGCAGACACACAAAAAAAATGCCACACTGCTGAGCTCTGCAATGACGGCATTCTGGTGGTGGACACAGCATGCGTTGATTGGCGTGCTGTCGGGCTGACCCCGGGTGCCGATGCATGCTGTCTGACTGTGCCACTAGCTCCTTGCGACGACCTCCCCCTGCTTCCAACTCGTCTCCTCCTCCTCCCTGTCTCCCCATCTGAACTTTCGCCCTGTTCTTCTTCTTGACGAGCGGGCACCCACGTGACATCCATGGACGCATCGTCATCATCAACCGCTTCACTTGTATCTGACAACTCAGCAAAGGAAGCAGCAGCGGGTACAACATCATCATCACACCGTACATGTGTAATGCTGCCTGACTGAGACATATCCCTGTTATCTACATCCTCTGTCAATAATGGTTGCGCATCACTCATTTCTTCAAATGGATGTGTAAATAACTCCTCTGACATACCAAGTGAAGCGGCTGTGGTGCTAGTGTTGGTGGTGGCGGCAGGCGGATGAGTGGTATCTTGAGAGGTGCCCGAAGCTAATCTGGAGGAGGATGTTGCGTCAAGGTTCCGAGCGGAAGCTGTAGAAGATTGGATGTCCTGTGTTAGCCAGTCAACTATGTCCTCAGAACTTTTCAAGTTCAGGGTACCTGGCCTCTGAAAACTGGGCATTATTCTAGGTCAAAAGGGAATCACAGCACCACGACCACGACTGCTGTCCAGTAGGCAGGAGGGTCTGCTAGGGAGGGTGTGCTGCTAATTGGCTGGAATGTGTCTGCTGACTGTGAGGTACAGGGTCAAAGTTTACTCAATGATGAAGAATATGGGGCGGATCGAACCACGCATATGTTCGCCGTCCGTGGCGAACGCGAACACCCTATGTTCGCCAGCAACTGTTCGCCGGCGAACCGTTCGGTGCATCACTATCATTGAGTTGTCTCATGGCTTCTTCCTCATACATTTTTTTAGATAATATTACAATGCCCCCACCTCTATCAGCTGATTTAATGACAATACTCTCATCTTTTTGTAATTGCAAAAGTGCCTTACGTTCTAATTGTGAAAGGTTGTCTTGATTATATTTATCTCTTAATTTTTTTCAAGATCTTTTGTGACTAATTTTTAAAAGACCTCTAGGGGGCCTGTTTTAAAACTTGATGGAAAGAAAGTTCTTTTTAGAGAGGTAGATATTACGTTTAGACAGTCATCTGGTGGAGTAGCTGGGGGTACATGAGTAATTGTTTTGGAGTTTTTTCTAGCAAAGAATCTTTTAAGGGTAGCCTTACTTACAAATTTATTTATATCTATAAATGCTTTAAATGGCTTGTACGGGTTTGTAGGGGAAGGACTGATATTTGTGTGGCTGTTAAGGCTTTTTGTGATAAATTAAAAATGCTGAGTTCTTTTTCATTTGTAGGAGTTATTGTCGGTCTAGCCTTATTCTTTTGTGTTCTTCTCCCACTTCTCCTTCCTCTAGACTTATGTGTCTTTTCCTTGTTTTTATAGGATGTGGTGTTTGTGTGTGGGTGTTGGTTTGAGTACATAATTCTAAAAAATAATCATCATTTTAAGATTCTGAGTCTACGGATAATATTTGGTATCTATTATTATGAGTGTAACTGATAGGTGACTTGGTGCTTTAAAGGGGTCTATGTGCATATCTGGATCCTTGGGCTTTGGGTCTTGTTGCCCTATCATTTTGATATACCACTGGGGAATATGTTGGGTTATCATAGTGTTTATGATAGGAGGTGTAGGGAAGGAATTATGGTATGTATGTGCTGGGTAAGAGTGTCGTGACTGGGTTCGATAGTTGGGACAGCTGCTGTGTGGTTTGTGTTGATTTTGGTTCCGTGATACTGTGGAGGAATATAGTCTATCCTTCCTTGGAGGGTAGTTGGAATGTGATTTTGGTATATAACTATTTTGATACGTGTTGGAAGGTTGATAGGTGTTAGTGTTCAAGTTGTTTCTTTTGGTATGGTGAAAGGAACGAATTTGATTGTTGGAGTAATCGTATTTGTCTCTAATGTATTTTTTTACTTTTATGTGTTTTGTATCCATCTTCACTTTTTCTATTTTATTTTGGATAAGAAAATAGTTTTGTTTGAAAGTTAGTTTCTGTAAATGATAAAATTAATTTCTACATCAAGGATGGACAATTTCTTAGTTTTTTTTGATGAGTGTCTGAGGGTGATGAGGGTTTTTTAAAATGCAATAAATGTATAGTATGTAAACATACGGACGAGTGCATTAAATCAAACTACCTCTTTCAAATCATCTATTACTAAAAGAACATATTCTATAAAAAAAAATGTATTCACTGTAGCTCTAAAAATGTAATATATTTATTGGAATGCCCATGTGGACTTCAATATTGTGGGCATGATCACCAGAGAGCTAAAAATCAGATTGGCAGAACACTGCTGAAATATTCGAAAGGGCTACGAGAACCACTCTGTATCTAAGCACTTCCTAATACATGGCAAAAATCCTAAATTGTTGAAATGCATAGGTATAGATATTTGTAATATCCCTTGGAGAGGTGGAGATTTAAAAAAGATTTTAGGTAGTAAGGAAATGGAATGGGCATGCAATTTAAAAACCGTTACCCCTCAAGGTCTTAATATAGACTTTGACTTATTTAATTTTCTGTAATACAAGAAAAAAAATCTTTTATCCACCCCCCTTTTCTGTTGCCTCTTTTTTAATGTAATTTTTTGTATACATTCTTTTATGAATTTTTAATGTATCCTTTTGTGTATTACATATTATTTTATTATTTGTAACTTTTTACATAATATCTTAATACCCATTTTAACTTATTTTATATATCTTTTCCATTAGTAATACTTTTATAATAATCTATTTTTTAGTCTATATATTTCATCTACTCTTGTGTTCCTAATATATCTGTTCCAGAGGTTATATTTATATTTCCTTCCATCTGGCTGTTTATTGTATACAGCATGTCGTCTGTTCGTCAGTTTGAATCAGACATGCTGACATCCTGTCTTACGATCACCAGAGGGACCCTCCCCTCTGGTGACGTGCAGCCCTTTGCACTGTACCCGGCCGGCATTCTGCCTCCGTACGCATGCGTTCCATTACACCCACGTGATGCAGAAGTTATGACCTATGTTTTATTTAATTTATTTAATCTCTCACACCTCGTTTTCATATTATGTTATATGTAATGAACTTGTAAACATGTACATAAGCTCCCTATATCATTATGTTATTTTGTTATGTACTCAAAATTGAAGTATGTGATGGCGTCATTTTGGCGGTAATATTCAAATTCCAATACACTGAGTATACCATATAAAAAGCATTGTTAGTCAGGTTACTGTCTTTACTATTATTCTACTGGAAGAAGCCTGTTGTGGGCGAAACGCGTTTATAATTTGTTTTAATAATTTTATATTGTCATAATAAAGGAATTTTTGCCTCAAACTTTTTACTGCCACATTCCTAATTTTATTTTTTATTTTTTATTTTATACCTGACTAACCTGAGCTAATACGGATTTAGGGAAAATCCTTAGGTGGGGATTATACCACCCATACGCTAAAAATTGAGCAGAGAAGAATGCTCAATACTTTGTAAGTACATTTCATACCTCTTTTTTTAACTTATATTATACAGTGAGCACTATATACTTTTATCTGTTTTAATTCTCGGTCGGAATCCTCGTTGGATCACTTATTCCACAAGTCACTGCTCCATACATCCTTGAGTGGGGATCATTCCACTTCACACATTCCATAGCTGGATTTTAGCTCTGGAAATTGTGAGTAATTCCAATTTATTGCACATATATTCCTCTATATCTACATACTGTACCATTGGTTGTCCTTTTATTTGTCTCCACATATGGCGCATTGAAAAATACAAGTCATCGCCTGAGAAAAGACTATACTACGCTATAAAGAACACTCTTCATTTATTTGTGGACTATAAACTTGGACTCTTTTACTTCAATTTAATATTTATATTTTCTTATTTTTCATTTATATATATACATCATTTTAGCTATATATTTATGTATTTCCATTAAAGGCGCGCCCTATTTCCTTAGATTTTTCTATTCTTTATCCAACCATAGGGTGCCTTTTAACTATTGTACCAAATATTTTTTGTGGCATTTTTAGCGCTGATCCTATTTTGACCATTTTACATATATGAACATAAGCCTGATATAACAGTCAATTTAACCAACCAGTGATCTTGTTTGTGGTTTTTAAAAGCACGAACGTAAACTTAGTAAAATATCTAAAGCATGAAACTGTTTCCCGTTCGGGAGAAATTGCACAAAACGTGAGCCTGGTATACAGGCGAAAACGAACAAGCAGTGTTTCTGTTCGTGAGGTTCAAATGCACGAATGGATTTACCTAGTATGATAGGCAATGGAACAAATAATGTTCCCGTTCGGGAGTATGCTAATGCCTGAAAGGAGCATGTGATACGAATAATATTCACGAACATGCAACAGTGTTAGAACTGAAGTAGACGAACACAGACGTAAATTGAGGACCTGACCCGTGAATGATGCCATGGGACAGATGCCTGGCATAACAGGTAGGTCGACTTATGGTTTGTGAGTCACTTGGACGCTATCCGCGGTGATGGACTGAAGAAAGAAGCTGGTCAGACGGAAAAGCCTGCGGTTGGATTCCTGGACACAGCTAAGCTTAGAAGGCCTCGTGGAGCAAAAGGTATTCCGAAAATGGCGTCTGGATGAGCCGGAAGCGACCTCGAACGGTATAGAGCCAGGTTAGGGATGTACCTTATATATGTAAGTGTATAATCTTAAGCCCCTCCCACAATTACATGCCAAACGGACTATATATAGTGTGTGTATACATGGTAAATAAACTTTGTGTGCAATATAGTATATATATATATGTGTGTATAGTGTGTGTGTGTGTATACACGGTAAATACACTTTGTGTGCAGTATATTATATATATAAATATATATATTTAGTGTGTATACACAGTATATACACTTTGTGTGAATTATATATCAACACCCTGTTCCAAATTATCATGCAAATTATATATTTCTCATTTACCTAAATAATTGATGTAAATAGCATAATTCTCATGTTATCAACTATTAAGAGTACAATTCAAATTTTATGGAACAAACCTCCTAATGAGAACAGTATTTTTTGTAAACATAAAAAACTTACAATGCACTGTTCCAAATTATTACGCACAATAAGTTTCAAAACACTTTATAGGTTGTAAAGAACTGAAAAATGTCATTTGTTGTGTTTGCAGCACATTTACTGAAATCAAAAACTATTTCAATCAAACTTATAACAACTTCCCTCTCTTCGAAATTACAGCCAACAAAGCTGAAACAGAAACAGAGGGAGATACTATAGTGTAAATCTGATAAAACAGAATTTAATACTATCTCTTTAAATAGCACACTCACAAAAGCAGAGCCATAAGATAACCTGGCTCTGGTCTGGATATCGATAGGATCCTTAAGGGGAGATCCAAGCCCCACTCCAGATGATAAGAAGGGTATTCAGGAACAGTAAATACTTTAAAAAATATAATTTATTCCAAAGATAAAACAAAGGCATATAAAAAAGTCCAATAGTCACCAAAGCACGTTTCGCCAGATAGGCTTCCTCAGTTGGTGTGTTGAATGTCAAAAGTCCTTTTGCTCCTTTTATGTAGTCCATTAATTGCCCAATTTGCGCTATTTTGCCCGTGGAACGCATTATGCCTTCCACCTGATGTAGGTCATTCGCTTCCGGTTCGGCTTAGTTTGTTCGTCATTCATTTCCTGTTTCACCGAGTCATGTGATCGGGCGCATTGCCCGTGGAACGCATATGCGTTCCACTATGCCCACACATCCGCTTCCTGCTGTCAGAAATCGGCGGACATGGCGGCCGTGGAACTGCACCAGTATAGGTGCCTACACAATTGGACTCTATATGAAGGACTAGAGAATCAGTATAAGTAAAAAAAAGAGTACCAATATTATAGCTCTGTGTATAAGGACAAAATTATTTGAGCAACATAAATCACAATATTTGCAAAGAGTATTCAGAAACTGTATAAGCACTCTTATACATAGCATATGGAGGGAATATAAAGATAAAGAGCTTATCTACCGAATGAAATGTACATAAAAATATACATGATAATAAAATACATATGAAATATAAACATGTATATAGAAGGGTATCATAAAAAAATGGCATAATTCAAACTCCTGGTTCAAACCATTTGGAATAAGGGTATTAAAGTTATAAATGCATCTCATTTCTTCTTCACCAATTTTCTTATTAAAATCTCCACCTCTCCAGTTTTTAGGTACTGATTTAATTGCACAAAAAATTAAATCTTTAGGATTGCTGTTATGACACATTTTATAATGTTGTGAGACACTGTGTTTCTAAACCTTTTTTTTATATTACGTACATGTTCGGCAATTCTAACATGTAAACACCTAATTGTTCTACCAACATAAATTAAATTGCAAGGACATTTTAAAATGTAAATCACATTTTTTGAGAAACAAGTAAGTTGATCTTTAATAGCAAATTCTTTTTTATCTTTATATATATAAAGGAAGGGATGTCTTTTAACATTATTAGTTTCCCTACAAGCGAGACAGGATCCACACCCATAAAATCCTTTATTTTTGTTTAAAAAGTGTACTGTGGGTTGTGTTTTAAAACTGCTTTTCACTAAAATCTGTATCAGATTTCTACATCCTCGGTAGACCATTTTTGGATGGTGAGGTAGAATTTTATTCAATACAGGATCTTCTTTTAAAATTGGCCAATATTTTTTAATAATTTTATTAATTTTATGGTTATTACCACTATGATTGCATATGAAAGGTATATTAGACATATGCCTATCGGAGCATTTATTGTATGTCTATTTTTATAGCATATAAGGTCTTTTCTATCAATTTTCTTAACCTCTTCAATACAATTTTGTAGTGTTCCTGTATCATATCCCTTTTCTATAAACTGTTATTTGATTTTTTTCTGCTTGGGAAATGTAGTCGACCTCTTGTGTACAATTCCTCCGTATCCTTAAAAATTGGCCCTGTGGCACATTTTTAAGCCATGGTGGATAATGGCAACTACTCATTTCAATGTAGCTGTTCACATCAACGTCTTTAAAGTAGTTCCTAGTGTTAATAGTAGAATTAGAAATAAAGACTTCCAAATCTAAAAAAATAATTTGATTAGTGCTATAAGTGGATGTCAGGATAATTCCCCAATTGTTAGTATTCAATTCATTTAAAAATAATTTAAGACTTTCTTCTCCTCCTTTCCAAATTAAAAATATATCATCGATATATCGATGATATCGATGCCATTAAAAGGTTTGCATAACTGGGGGTGAATTTGGTGCCCATAGCCTTTCCTGTAATTTGCATAAAAAAATAATCTTTAAACCAAAAAAAATTGTTTTCTAAAATTAATAAAATTCCTTCAAGTATAAAATCAATTTGTGATTGTTTAAAACCTGATTTGTCTAAAAAATATTGCACTGCTTGTATGCCAATATGGTGAGGTATTATACTGTATAAAGAGCTGAAGTCGCAGGTTACAAGTAAATATTAATCTTTCCATTCTATATCTTTGAAGATTTGTAATATATGTATAGTGTCTTTAAGGTAGGAAGTAATTTTCACTACCAAAGGTTGTAATAAGACATCGATATACTCTGAGACCCTAGACGAAACAGAATCTATGCCAGCAATGATAGATTTATTCTTTTGCACTTTTGGCAGATAATAAAAAACCCGGAATTATGGGATATTTTCTGCTTCTTTTTCTTTTAAAATCTTCATTTCTAATCCTTTGTTTATATATTGCTTGAACGTAGTTTGTATAAAACTTGGATTGTTGGATAATTTCTTATAAGTGCTAGTGTCCAAAAGGATTCTTTCTGCCTCCTTGACATAATCTTTATTTAAAATCACCACACCTCCTCCTTTATCAGCCGCCTTAATTATTTGTTGATCATTATTTAGTGCTTTTAGGGCCTTCTGTTCTCTTATAGAAAAAATGATTTTGGAATTTATTTTTCTTTATTTTTTTGTACGTCTCTCAATCATTTTTTCAAAAGTTTTCATTTCATTAGAAACCATAAATTTAGGATAGAATTGCAATCTTTGTTTAAGCTCTGTTTGTGTATATTCATTATTTGATATCTCAGTTGGGTTAAGATCTTTTTTTAAAAATATTTTTTTAAGAAACAGATTTCTTATAAATCTATTTAAATCTAAAAAAAATTGAATTCATTAAAATCTGTAGTGGGGGCAAATTTAAGACCTTTATATATGATCCTGTTCTAATTGTGACCCTGTAAGATTAAAAATGCCATCTAAGTTTAATTCCTTCCTCTTTTCTCTTTCTTTGGTAGTTCATCTTCGTTTATTTCCCCTTCTAGTGATCTTCGTTTGCCCGGAGATTCCCATGTCTGATGATGTAACAGTCGTTTCTGATGATGTTAGGTTAGGTCCTGTTGAAAAAAAGGATCCATCAAGGGATTCTCCAAACATTGGAATCTGTTATTCACCATAGTTTCTTTTAAAAAAAGGGATTCTCTCCTCATTGCCTCGACATCTTGGGTCCTGTTTTCTTTCAACAGGTCTTTGATGTTGATTAGTGATTCTTACCACTTCACTATAACTTCTATTAGTGTTGGTTGCTTTGCTAAAATTTCTTTTGATGTTATAGTTTCGATGGGATGGTCTATTATCCCTTTCTTTCTGAATTTTCATAAATTGGGGTTCCACTCTCTTAGGAGTGTTGGCCCCTATTCTTTGACTGGTGTTTATATGGTTCCTTTTTCTCCTGTTTCCATTACTGTGATAATTCAATTTATTTTGCTCATTTTTATGGTATGTTCTGACATTTCCCATTTTATAGTCATTGGTATCTCTAAGGTATTTTTCTTTTTACCTCTATCACTTCTTTTTCAACTTTTTCTACTTTCTTATTGATCTCCTATTGTTGTATTAAAAATTTCTGGACTGGTTGTTTCACTTAATTTATCTCTCCATTTTTTAATCTCTATCTAAATTTAATAGATGTTCTTCTCGTCTAGATACAATGTATCCCATTGCACTAAATGAGAATCCATCTAGCATTTTGTTCCACCCTTCTATAAAGAAGGGATCCTCTTTATCAAAAGCTGGATCTTTATAAAATCTTAAACCTCTCAGTTATTTTTTCTCTTACATACTTATTAAGAGTTGCTATTTCCCATGTTGCTTTCATTTCTTTTATTAAAGATCTCTCTAAATGGTTTTTGCATACATCTTTATTTTCATATGTATCTCTTATGGATATTATTTCTTCACTGCAAAAGACAGTCGATATTAGCGGTTAAGTAATTTCTACTTTCTATAAACGCCATCTATGATGTTGCTTTGGGATAAATACTTAGGGGATAATAGCAACTGATAAAACAGTCACTATATATAATATATACAGACAAAAAAAGAAATATGTCCCAAAGTGATATACAACAGCTCAAAACACCTGTGATGTATCCCCTTCACCTTCACACATACAATAATAATACACAACAAATAGGTGGAGCTGTAAAAATACTCCCCTCTCTTTGAAATTACAGCCAACAAAGCTGAAACAGAAACAGAGGGAGATACAATAGTGTAAATCTGATAAAACAGAATTTAATACTATCTCTTTAAATAGCACACTCACAAAAGCAGAGCCATAAGATAACCTGGTTCTGGTCTGGATATCGATAGGATCCTTAAGGGGAGATCCAAGCCCCACTCCAGATGATAAGAAGGGTATTCAGGAACAGTAAATATTTTAAAAAATATAATTTGTTCCAAAGATAAAACAAAGGCATATAAAAAAGTCCAATAGTGACTAAAACACAATTCGCCAGATAGGCTTCCTCAGTTGGTGTGTTGAATGTCAAAAGTCCTTTTGCTCCTTTTATGTAGTCCATTAATTGCCCAATTTGCGCTATTTTGCCCGTGGAACGCATTATGCGTTCCACCCGATGTAGGTCATTCGCTTCCGGTTCGGCTTAGTGTGTTCGTCATTCATTTCCTATTTCACTGAGACATGTGATCGGGCACATTGCCCGTGGAATGCATAAGCGTTCCACTATGCCCACACATCTGCTTGCTGTCAGAAATAGGCGGACATGGCGGCCGTGGAACTGCACCAGAATAGGTGCCTACACAATTGGAGTCTATATGAAAGACTAGAGAATCCGTATAAGTAAAAAAGAGAGTACCAATATTATAGCTCTAATGTGTATAAGAACAAAATTATTTGAGCAACATAAATCAGGAATTGTACACAAGAGGTCGACTACATTTCCCAAGCAGAAAAAATCAAATAACAGTTTATAGAAAAGGGACATCATACAGGAACACTACAAAATTGTATTGAAGAGGTTAAGAAAATTGATAGAAAAGACCTTATACGCTATAAAAATAAAGACATACAATAAATCCTCCGATAGGCATATGTCTAATATACCTTTCATATGCAATCATAATGGTAATAACCATAAAATCAATAAAATTATTAAAAAATATTGGCCAATTTTAAAAGAAGATCCTGTATTGAATAAAATTCTACCTCACCATCCAAAAATGGTCTACCGAGGATGTAGAAATCTGAAACAGATTTTAGTGAAAAGCAGTTTTAAAACACAACCCACAGTACACTTTTAAAACAAAAATAAAGGATTTTATGGGTGTGGATCCTGTCTCACTTCCTTTATATTTAGAGATAAAAAAGAATTTGCTATTAAAGATCATCTTACTTGTTTCTCAAAAAATGTGATTTACATTTTAAAATGTCCTTGCAATTTAATTGAAGATTATATTAGCTTTAGTGTACTAATAATCTTAATTTTAGTAATGACAGGAGGTGAATATTTGCATATCTTTCTTTACTGAAAACTCCAGCAGTATAGAAACATAACAACCAATCAGAAAAAAGTTATGATGCCCATAAAAGGCCCTGTCTATGACATCACTTCCTCTTTCTTTGAAGCGAAACAATAAATAACAACAAGAGACATAATCATATTACGTCAGTTCAACAACATATTAGAATATCCAACTCCATTAGTTCCGCGATGCAGAGGTGTGGAAGGATCTGATCACGTTGAGGGATCGATATGACCGACCCAACGAGACCAGATGTGACAGATAGTTGAGGATCAGTGGGACAGGTGCGGTAAAGGGATCGGAATCCCTTTCCACACACCAATCACTCCAGGCCGACCAGGCAGAAATATAGCCTTTCCTGGTGCCGGGAGCCTATGAGTCCCATAGGAGGTCTTAGTTGATGCAATAGGTCGTGAACTGACCAGGAGCCCCTGAAACCGTCCAGGCAACTAGTGCCAGTTGTCCTTCCGTGACAAGGGAGTGGGCTTCTCCTCAAGGTCCCGTCAGAAGTAGAGGGAAGGTAGGAAGTAGTAGAGGGTCTTCGCGAGACATCTCCAGGCGATCCGGGAAATCACGGTTGGCCCTGCCCGAGGGGTGTCATGAGCAGGAGCGATATCTTGTGGGGGTGTGTGTGTATCGAAGCACCCTTGCTATTGTGGAGAACGGCTGGGTCACGTTTGCAGGGGTTCATCCATTGCCCCGTATCCGAAGGAAGAGTCACAGATCGTTTTGCCAATCCAAGTTTGTATGTGAAGTAATCACCATCGAAATTCCATCCTCACTTCCGCTGACAGTGGGATCCAGTGGTCGTATGAGTGACCGGTGCGTAAGTATCTCACCATCAGTCGTAGTGGGCCAGGGAATAACGCTTGTATGGAGGAGGAGAGGAATCCCACAATCCGACAGCTATCCTTATAGAGGCGCTCTTTGCCGTAGACGGACGCGGAACGTAGTTCTCCAAGCCGATGTCGAAACCGAGGAACTGGCCCGATTCAGATGGAGAAGCGATCTTTGTCTGTGTACAACAAAAAACCCATGGAGTCCCGAAAGTGAACGACAAATTTGTCTGCAAACGTAGCCTGGATTCGTAAAGAATCAGCAAGTCTTCCAGGTATACGAGGCATCGCACGCCCAAATTTACGGATGTGTGCCCTCACTGGTTACAGTAGGTTCGCGAGCACCACGGAGTCGTAAACTGCCGTGTTTGTCCTCACCATTGGAATCGGAGGAAAACTTCGGCAGTCCAGGGCAACGGGTACTGACAAGCGTGCGTCCTTGAGGTCCAGATGTGTAAACCAGTCGTTATCGCCTAGGAGGTCTTGTAGAAGACGAATTTCCTCCATCGTGCAGCATTTGTATACCATGTAGGAGTTCCATTGATGTAGTCTCCTGGCTTCTTCTTGACCAGGAAAACTTTGCTGGGGAAGCCTTCCCCTCCAGTGCATGTTGAATTGCGCCCCTCCTGAAGAGGGTGCAGATTTTCTTGTCCACGAGGCGTTCCTGTTCCGCCAGCGTGCGTAATGGAGGTGAAGGGGCGAACTGCACGGCTGTGATAAAACTCTATGACATAGCCTTGTACTGTCTGGAGAACCCAGGTGACTTTGGTAGTCGTCTCCCAATTCTGTAAAACAGAGACAGGTTGCCGGTCATAATATTGGAAACAGTTAGTTATGTAGGTTGACACACTAGTATATGAAGCGGATGGGTTCCTTAGTGTAGTAGATGGGGGAAATATGAGGACTGTGTATACGATCTGGAACCTGTCGCCCAGAAGCGGCTGGTGGCTCAGTTCAGCTACCGACCAGTCCTCCCAGAAACACCTTTCTCCGTAGGGTTGTGGAAGACTTGTTTTAGCGAGGTCTGGGTTTAATTTAGTGTGGTGAATAAATTCACGTGTTTCTTGAGTACAGCAATGAACACTACGTCGAATAGTAGGCCTTGTGCTTTTGGGCCGAATTCTTGTCATTCCTAAGGCCAATAGTGTGTTGTCAATGCGGCCCAGTACAGATTTGCGTCTGTCGGCGCATAGTGCGTCATTTACGTTGCCCAGGAGGCATATCGAGTATTGAGACCATTCTTTGGAGGTGGTAGGGTTGAGTTGTGTACCCTGGGGTAACTCGGTCTTGAGGCGTGCGCATCCTTCCATCCCCGAGGGTTGCGCAGCCAATAGTGTTCGTCCAGGAACGTTCCGTCTTCGGCTACTCTGGTTTAGTGCCGCTACAGTTATCTCTGCCTCAGCCGCCGTCACAGAGTAAGGTTTCCCTAACGTACTTCGAGGAAGTGTGGGGAAGGTCTTGCCGTTCCATTTCCTCAGACGGTGAGCTGTCTTCGTGTCGCTCATCTACCATGTCCAAAGTACGTGGTGGGTAATAGTCGTCTTTGTCGGAAGATTGTGGCGGATGGGGTTTGGATTCCCGGTGCTCCGCCTATTTGGTCTGTTCGATCGGCGTCTTGACCTTAGTGGCGGGGGCTGGAGCCCTTCCCTTGCCGTTTTGACTTGAAGGCTTGTGGGGCTGAGGTCTCCATCAAGCGGTGTGGGGTAGAGTTCATAACAGAACCTTCTCCACTGAGGCCGTTACTGTGGCGTTTATCATTGCCTAGAAATCTTGGGAAAGTTGAGTGTCCACCATGACTCGTTCCCGTCCTGTTGGGAGATAGTGTGAGGGTCAGCACGTAGGGGTGTTAGACTCCTGGTAGAACTGGGGATCACCCAGGTAAAACGGTTTGAATTGCCTGCTTTAGTATGTCTGAGAGTATGAATACTCGTGCCAAGTGTAGAGGGGTCACCTCTATTAGTTTAATCTGGCTACTGAGAGCCGTGGTGCAGGCGCGACTGACTGGTAGTGGTGTCGGTCTGGCTAGCCGGGATCACCACAAATGTACGCCAGAGCTGTATGCACGGTTTTTAACTATACAGGCTTATTATATAGGCGCATGGGGCCTGTCTCCATAAGGTCTGCAGCCGCAGGACCCATGTCTATTAGGCTGGGTTCATCCCAGGTGGTGTGCCATGGTAACCCAGAGGACACCCATATTATAATTATTGGCACCTTACAAGCATTGCATGCATATCTGGGGGTCATCCCAGGTGGTGTGCCATGAAAAATTACCCAGAGGACACCCACGTTCAATATGTACACTAGGCACAGTAAATATACATATATGTATCCCTGTGAAGGGTACACCGCAATACACTCAGTTTTCTTAGTGATCCTGACGGCAAATCGCATCCGGCATGGTACTGTTGCTTTAATGTAAAACTGACAGGCAGTGTTTAACCCCTTAAGGACACATGACATGTGTGACATGCCATGATTCCCTTTTATTCCAAAAGTTTGGTCCTTAAGGGGCCAAACATCCATATATGTCTGTAGTAATCAGTGGTAAAGTTGAGGCGTAGGCCTCTGTGCATATGATTGGGGTTCACCCCGGGTGGTGTGCCATGGTAACCCAGAGAACACCCACATCAAAGGTAATGGTCTGTCAGTGACCTTGCATGCATATCTGGGGGGTCACCCCAGGTGGTGTGCCATGAAAAAATACCCAGAGGACACCCACATAAATTTGCACCGTCAGGTACAGTAATATAATATGACCCTCTGTAGGGTACAATAATATAATATAATATGCCCTTTGTAGGGTACAGTAACACAATATGCCCTTCATAGGGTACAGTGATATAGTTGATCTTGTTATAGGTACAGTATATGTTTTGTATAACGACTGTGATATTGTATGGCTTCACAATAATACATAGATTGTGTGCCTGCTCAACATATAATCATCATCATGGTCATCATGGTGTAAGGCACCATGAGAGATATATCCATGAGAATAAAAAATAATAATTGTATCAATAAATGAATGTGCCCAGAGAGGGGGACCCCTGAAGGGGTTAATCCAGATGCAGGGCGCGGTGATCGGGTGATTCCTGTATGGTATAGTAATATAGTATGACCCTGTGCAGGGTATAGTAATATGGTATGACCCTGTATAGGGTATAGACCCTGAGTAAGGTACAAAGACATAATCTCCTTTAATGCCTGCATGTAAGTATTTGTTTGGCAGACACTGTTGGCAGGCACTGTGGCAAAATACATCGAATGAATACATGGAGAAAAAACTGAAATCCAGCTTGCACTCTCCCATTGTTCACTTGGGAGAGCATACACTTGTGGAGCCCGGCGGTCGGGTGAGTTCCCGATCCGCCGAGTGAGCAGGGAAGGCGGCCGTCGCGTATCTCGCGAGCCGCGAGATCCAAGATGGACGCCGCCCACATGTGAAGGTGCGCCGCGGTCGCGCGGTGCAAAACAAAGGGGATAAATGCAACACAAACGCTGACCCCAGCCTCCCTCCACCCGTCCCCATACAGTCCCCTGTGTAAGTGAAAGGGCCGGTCCGCGAGGCGAGCGCGACACGGGTAGTCGTTGCGCCCGCGGATACCAGGCAGTAAGGTGGAAATAAAAAGGGGGAAAAAACAGAGGGAATACAGTGAAGGGACAGGAATAAGGGGGGCCAAGGTAGCAGGTGTTAGCAATAAATAGAGTAATATATAGTGGTATGACAATCAAAAAAACAGTGTAAATTAATAATCTACCAGAGAGGTAAAATACTCTGACCTGATGTATGGCTGGAGCAGCAAAGAAAGAGGAAGTGATGTCATAGACAGGGCAGTTATGGGCATCATAACTTTTTTCTGATTGGTTGTTATGTTTCTATGCTGCTGGAGTTTTCAGTAAAGAAAGATATGCAAAAATTTATGTTGGTAGAACAATTAGGTGTTTACATGTTAGAATTGCCGAACATGTACGTAATATAAAAAAAGGTTTAGAAACACAGTGTCTCACAACATTATAAAATGTGTCATAACAGCAATCCTAAAGATTTATTTTTTTGTGCAATTAAATCAGTACCTAAAAACTGGAGAGGTGGAGATTTTAATAAGAAAATTGGTGAAGAAGAAATGAGATGCATTTATAACTTTAATACCCTTATTCCAAATGGTTTGAACCAGGAGTTTGAATTATGCCATTTTTTTATGATACCCTTCTATAAATATACATGTTTATATTTCATATGTATTTTATCATGTATATTTGTATGTACATTTCATTCGGTAGATAAGCTCTTTATCTTTATATTCCCTCCATATGCTATGTATAAGAGTGCTTATACAGTTTCTGAATACTCTTTGCAAATATTGTGATTTATGTTGCTCAAATAATTTTGTCCTTATACACAGAGCTATAATATTGGTACTCTTTTTTTACTTATACTGATTCTCTAGTCCTTCATATAGACTCCAATTGTGTAGGCACCTATTCTGGTGCAGTTTTTTTTTTTTTTTAAATGTTCTGTTGGTGGAACGCATGTGCGTTCCACGGCCGCCATGTCCGCCGATTTCTGACATGTGCGTTCCACAGGCAAAATAGCGCAATTAATGGACTATATAAAAGGCGCAAAAGGACTTTTGACATTCAACACACACCAACTGAGGAAGCCTATCTGGTGAAACGCGTTTTGGTGACTATTTTTTTATATGCCTTTGTTTTATCTTTGGAATATATTATATTTTTTTTAAGTATTTACTGTTCCTGAATACCCTTTTTATCATCTTGACTGGGGCTTGGATCTCCCCTTAAGGATCCTATCGATATCCAGACCAGAGCCAGGTTATCTTATGGCTCTGCTTTTGTGAGTGTGCTATTTAAAGAGATAGTATTACATTCTGTTTTATCAGATTTTCACTATTGTATCTCCCTCTGTTTCTGTTTCAGCTTTGTTGGCTGTAATTTCGAAGAGAGGGAAGTATTTTTACAGCTCCACCTATTTGTTGTGTATTATTATTGTATGTGTGAAGGTGAAGGGGATACCTCACAGGTGTTTTGAGCTGTTGTATATCACTTTGGGACATACTTCTTTTTTTGTCTGTGTACACTTATAACAACATTTTAACTTTTTAAACATTTTAACAGGTCACGTTACATTTTAACATAGGACCACTTACTTGATAGCAGCTTAACAAGTCTTGCATCCATTGAACTTGTGAGTTTTTGGACAGTTTCTGCTTGAATTTGTTTGCAAGATGTCAGAATAGCCTCCCAGAGCTGCTGTTTGGATGTAAACTGCCTGCCACCCTCATAGATCTTTTGCTTGAGGATGCTCCAAAGGTTCTCAATAGGATTGAGGTCAGGGGAGGATGGAGGCCACACCATGACTTTCTCTCCTTTTATCCCCATAGCAGCCATTGATGCAGATGTATTCTTTGCAGCATGAGATGGTGCATTGTCATGCATTAAGATGATTTTATTACGGGAGGCATAGTGGTCAGTCAGAAACTCCACATACTGTGCAGAGGTCATCTTTACACCTTCGGGGACCCTAAAGGGGCCGACCAGCTCTCTTCCCATGATTCCGGCCCAAAAAATGACTCCCACCACTGCCTTGCTGAGATCGCAGCCTTGTTGGAACAGGGTGGCCGTCCACCAACCATCCACTACTCCATCCATCTGGACCATCCAGGGTTGCACAGCACCCATCAGTGAACAGGAATGTTTGAAAATTAGTCTTCATGTATTTTTCTGCCCAATGCAGCCATTTCTGCTTGTGAGCATTGGTTAGTGGTGGCCGAACAGAAGGTTTATGCACAGTTGCAAGACTCTGGAGGACTCTACATCTTGATGTCCTTGGGACTCCAGAGGCACCAGCAGCTTCAAATATCTGTTTGCTTCTATGTAATGGTATTTTAGCAGCTGCTCTCTTGATCCGATGCATGGATCTGGCAGAAATCTTCCTCAATGTGCTCTGAATCAGCCACAAATATCTTAATAGTGCGATGATCACGCTTAAGTTTTCGTGAAATATCTAATGTTTTCATACCTCGTCCAAGGCATTGAACTATTTCACTTTTTTCGGCAGCAAAGAGATCCTTTTTCTTCCCCATATTGCATGAAAATGGTGCTCTGCTTAATAATGTGGAACACACTCCTTTAGTAGTTTTTCCTTCAATTGGGCTCACCTGACAATCTAATTATCACAGGTGTCCGAGATTTTTTTTTTGTGATCAAAAGAGCCCTGAGACACAATGCCATTCATGAGTTAAACTGAAAACAAAATATTTGATCTTTGTGACACTTTAATAGAATTTACATAATAATTTGGAACAGGCTGTAATGCACACAGTGTTTTTACTGTGTATACACTACATATATAATTAAAAACAGTATATACAGTTTGTGTGCAATATATATATATATATCTATATATATCTCAAAAACCAAAAATTACCGGCACTCATGGGTTTACTTAATCCAATTTATTGTGGATCAATTCAGGCGAAGTCAACGTTTCAGCTCCCGATCAGAGCTTTCATCAGTACATAAAGAGCATAAACCTTGCATGTCACAAACATATATAGTACATATTTGCCAATGAACACTCACCATATCAGCTGTCTTCCATATCCCCAAATGCCCGGCGTGCACTCAGCGCCTTTGCACACGTGTGTTCCCAGATCGAGCTTCCGCATCACGTGATGACGGGGGCCGAGTCTAAACCCAGGTTTTTTTTTACAGTATCTAGGTAACCCTATATTGCTATGGCTACCTCACTGATCCTCGATCTAAATCGGAAAACACGAGTCATACTAACAATTCAATATAGTTTAAGCCGAGCATAAGGGCATAAATGGAGAGCTGTCACATACAAAAGCTAATAACGAATAGTTATCGATCATAAGAATACTAGTTTCATCCTAAAGTATCCACAAGTCCCATAGTGACAATATTAAGGACTATGACAAATACAAGTAATTTGAAGCTATTAAACAACGATAAACAAAATAAATAGTGATAATAATCTGTCAAAAACGATACATCTCAGATCTTAACTTATTCACTACTCGGGGCATACTTTCAATCAGACACCCCTCGACCCGTGGTTATAAGGCCAAGTCTCAAAATAGGAGGCGTAATACATTCGGTCTTGGTTACCGCTGTGTTAACTGCCATCACTGAGAGAGCATCTCTTTTCATAGAGCAAGGCAGGCCACCCACTCCGTGGTCTAGGATGCTGATAATAATACTGTTACAAAACATTTAAGTCAGTACTGCATGTATATCATAACCTAGCTGATACAAATATCTTTATGTGGTAACAATTACCCATCTTGTTTGTGAACTACAAAGCATAGGTTACAGATGGATACCCATATGATTGTAACTAAATATATGTAATTATTTCCACTCCAATCCCATGAGTTTGAAAATGTTTTATAAACTGACAGATTTGTGTACATAGTGTAAATAAATATGATAAATCTATTCGTAAAAAATTCATGGGGTAAATTATCAATGGTTATCTAAAACCCGAAGTGTCGTTGTAATCATATAAATTTTAAAGGTATATTACCAACTCATAGTGTGTAAGATAACTATAAAAGTGAAAAATATAATTGCATGATGTGAATGCACATTCATATGCATTATCTAGTGTATGTGCTAAATAATTAAGAGATCAAAAAGTGATGAACCCTACAAAAACTATGATAAATAACATTAAATACTGTATGGACAATAGGAAAAGATTGTATTCAAACGGCTATCAGTGAGTGTATTGGAGCCATCATCTGCACTTTAATTCGATGCATTTAATCAATTTTATCTTTAAAAAAAAAAAAAAAATCGTTAAAAAAATGTTTTTATATTGTTCAAGGGAGTTCTCTTCAAAAAATCTTTAAACGTCTCTCCAGGCAGAAAAACCTTCCTCAAGAGTTCTTTCCACTGAACATTTATCCATCAGATATATAAAAAAAAACACTTCAACATAAAATAATTATAGAAAGGCATTAAAGGAACATTTCTCATTTAGACCTTTAGGGGAGAGCGTATTGCGTTCCATTATCCAAAATGTTTCTCTTTAGAGGAGAAGTCTACCTCTATCCCCACCTGCTAGCTGCTACGGGAATATGATCAAATGCCACACATTGCAAAGTGGAAAGAGAGTGCTGTTTTTCCCAAAAATGTCAGGCCACAGGTTTATCCGACCTGCCATAACGATAAGCCAGGCGGATACTTGACCTGTGGCCTCTAATTCTCTCGCACAGAGCTGTCTCTGTTTTTCCTATATAGCTCAACCCACACGGACATGTGAGCTTATATATGACAAATTCTGTGCGACAATGTATCCTATGAGCCATTTTATACAATTTACCGTATGTGGATGGGAAAATGTCTTAGACAGAATTATGTGACCGTAGGTCACACATCCCAGACATCTAATACACCCATTGTTTGTCTTCTCTTTAACAGAGGTATTATAACAATGGATAGGGTCAGTTTTCATTAAAAGGTCCCTCAAGTTTTTATTTCTCCTGTAACAAAACATAGGGTTAGTTGTAAATTCTTGTGGTAGCGTTGGATCTTGTCTCAATACGTTCCAATTTCGGATAACAGCTTCAGTAATTTCCTTGCTTGCAGAGTGTAATTTCACCGGAAATATTAATCTTTTTTGTGCTTCATTTTGAAGAACTCTTCCCTTATGTTCTTTTGCTTTATCCAGAGCCTTGTCCAATACCGGACGTTTGTATCCTCTCCATGAATTTAGAATAAATCATTCTCAATTGTTCCTCTCGTTGTTCCTCTCGGGAATTATTTCTGTAAACCCTTAGAAACTGAGAAAACAGTAATGATCTTTTTAAATGTTGTGGATGAAAAATTTCAAAATGTAGAATAGTATTACGATCAGTGGGTTTTGTATAGAGACTGTGCTCCAATTTATGATTCACGGTAAATAATTCTATGTCAAGGAATTGGACATTTTAAGAATTAATCTGTGACATTACTTTGATAGGTGTAGGTAAGTTATTAATATATTCAACAAGTGCTACTGCTTCTTCATGCGTTCCTTTCCAAAGGATTAAAATGTCATCGATAAATTGATAGTACCTGAGAATTTGATCCTGATAACGTGTTAGTATATATTTCTGTTCAAAATCAAACATGAAAGTATTGGCATACATGTGCCCGAGACCTGCAGGAACCACTTTGTCTCGAATCGAAAATAGTTATTACGTAATGCCAATGAAAGTAGTTCTATAGTGTGTGGATCTGGACAAAAATTGCCTCTATGCCCTCTTTATGCTGAACTACAGTATATAAACTGTTAGCGTCCATAGTTATGAACAGCCCCTCAAATTCTTCTATTTGTTTCAGGTTATGTATAAGACCATTGGTGTCCTTACTGCTAGTTGATATGGCAGTCACTGGTTGTTTAAATAAATGGTCCAAATATTTGGCTATGGGTTCCAAAATGCCTTCTATTGCAGATACAATTGGTCTGCCAGGTGGAGTAATCAAATTTTTATGGATTTTTGGCAGTGTATAGAGAATAGGTGTACGTGGATGTTTTTTCTGCAAATATTCAAAAAGGTCTATCTCAATGTAACCCGCCTTCAGGCCTATCTCAATGTAACCCGCCTTCAGGCCGAATTACAATACCTCTTCAATTTTCTGGACAATACTGTTAGTCGGATCACTCTTTAGCGGTTGATAAGTTGTTCACACTTAAAGTTGTTTATAGATTTCACCCGCATAATACGCGTAATTGAGAACCACTATACCCCCACCCTTATCCGCGGGGCGTATTACAATTGTTGGATCCGATGCTAGCCGACGTACCAATGAATGTTGCTCCTTAGTGAAATTCCAATGTTGTGGTTTGTGTTTTTCCAAAATGTCGTCTGTCTCATTTCTTATGGTGGAGAGAAGTTTTAATTGAAGGTTGATTTGTTGGTGGATCAAACTGGCTAGATCTTTGAAATTTGTTAAACTCAGCATTTCGGTCTGTTACAGATCTTTGAGTTTTATTGAAGAAATCTTTCAATCTTAATGTACGACCAAACTTATATAGTTCCATATTCCACTGAAAATGGTTTGGAGCTTTTGTTGGTATAAATGACAACCCTTTATTCAAAATGTCCAATTCCTGATGATTGAGTGGTCGATCTGATAAGTTGAAGACAGGTATTAGTTCCGCATCAGCAGTTTCCCTCTGGGTCCAGTGTGTCCGTCCCTTTTGTCCCCGTCTTGTAATGGATCGTTTTTGTTTCTTGTGGAAATTCTCTGAGGTAGTATATCCTCCCGACGTTCTTCCATCTCTAAAAATTTGGCTTATTGGATTCTTTGGGATCCCTCATTTTCAGATGCCGACTCCCTTGAGGTGACTTCAATTGTTGTTACATTAGGTTTAACGATGCGCTTTCTGAATCTTCTAGGACGAATGCGATGTTCTCCTGATAACCATCTGTACACTGAATGCTCAGTGTAATCTTGTTGTACACGTCCCATCTTCTGTCTCTTAAATTTAATCAACTGATTTTTATACTTCAATAGTTCCTCACTGAGTTTAAGTTGTATATTAACTCCTTCTTGTGAGTTAAGCAATATTGCTTGTTCTGTCTCAAATTATTGAATTTTCTTGTGAATTTCTATAAGATCTTCTTTTACATCCTGTATTGTTATTAACATTAAATCCAACGAGCACTTATTCAGTACTGATGTCCAATCTTTACATACTTTCGGTTTGATTCTACCAATAAATGAATATATACAATAGATGCTAAATCACACTTCTGAGTATGTCTGTAAAAGATATATAACACACAAAATAGTGTAATACAGTTTGTATGACTAGGTAGTGCAGAGTTTTCAAATGAGGTACTCACAAGCGTAGAGCCAATTATATGTGGCTCTCACTGTTATCGCCTTGGGACGTTTTTAGAAGGATGTCCCTCTCCTTGCTGGATCACTGGTCCCACTTGGCTTTCAGAGGGTTCCAAGATGAATGGGTATTCCCAGCAGTTCCCAGGAAAATAAAGCCTTTCAATAGGAAGTATTTTATGTGGCATAAATAGCCAACAAATTTATTCAGAGAAATACTTGTAAAAATACAATATAAAATAATAAAAACACTGGATTAATAAAAACAATATATAAAACAATGTATAAAAAAACTTATAGCTATAAGTGCTATATTAGAGTCCAACCAAATGGCTGAGTGTTCCGAAACGTGTTTCGCCCCTGTCTGGGGCTTTTTCAATCGGTAAAAAAGTCAGTTCGCCTCTCTGGCGGCTTTTTTTCACGTTTTATCCATTTACTTCCGGGTTCCGGCCGGTTCCGTTTTGGAACGCACTATGCGTTCCAAATCACTAACGGGTTCCGGATTCCTTTCGTTTGGAACGCATCGTTGCGTTCCACTCAGTCTTCTGTATTACTTCCTGGTTTCGGGTGCTAATCATTTGGAACGCTTCATGCGTTTCATTGCATGAGAATCAGTCTCTTTTTATAATGTAACAAAATAGTCTTTTGATAGTATCAAATGTATAAATAGTTCATCTTTATGATGCGTCCCCAAGAAATAGTGTATTCCTTTTCTGTTCCACCAGAGTATGAAGAAAGTAATTAAGTGATTGCAAAATGCATAATAAATAACCAATAAAATATATAAAATTGGTATGTTAATACAATATTACTGGTGACAAAATTAATATGAGGATCTAGATATCTCTAGTTATATAACAATCTTTAATGGTAAGTGCTTATCAAAACATCCTGCTGACATTTATTAAGAAAAACAATAAAATCATCTTACTAATATTCATTTAAAGAAACAGTAGTTCCCAACCACTAAAATATGGAAGAACTCATAAAAGCATGCAATAAAAAACACACTTTCATGCATCTAAAAAAAGTGACACACCTCAAAGTCTGAATTTAATCCGTGGGGTGCAAGAGTGTTAAAATTATATATACATTTCATCTCTTCTGTCCCTATTTTTTGATAAAAATCGCCCCCTCTCCAATCTCTTAACTATTTTAAGCGGACAGAAAAACAAATTATCAGGATTTTGATTATGATGTCTCTTCAAGTGATTGGATACACTATGTGTTTCTACTCCGTTTTTTATATTTCGTATGTGTTCTGAAATTCTTGTGTGCAGGCATCTTATAGTTCTCCCTATATATAATAAATTGCAGGGACATTTTAATACATAGATCACTCCCTTTGAGAAACAAGTTAATTGATCCCTAATATTAAAGTCCTTATTAATGTGCTCTTTCAGGTTAATTAAATGTCTTTTTGAGCTTTTGGTGCTCCTACATGCTAAACATGTTCCGCATCCATAAAAACCGTTATTTTGGTTTTAAAAGTGTATACTCGTGGTTGGACCTTCACTGCTGCGAACCAAGGTTGTTTTAAAATTGGCCGCACCCCTATAAATTATATTTGGTCGAGTGGGTAAAATATTCTTTAAAATAGGATCTTCTTGTAAAACATACCAATACTTATGTATGGCTTTATTTATACCTCTGTGATTGCCGTTAAAATTGCAAATAAAAGGGATTTCTTTAGAGTGTATTCGCTGGTTGTTTTTTGGTTTATAAGTTAAAAGTTCTTTTCTCGTTATTCTTTTAACGTCTTCCATATCTTTCTCCAACGTTTTTCTCTCATAACCTTTTTCTTCAAACTGTTCTTTTATTCTTCCTGCCTGTGTCATATAGTCTTCCTCGTTGGTGCAATTCCGCCTAATTCTAAGAAATTGCCCTTTTGGTGCATTATTTAACCATGGTCTGTGGTGACAACTAGATTTCTCTATGTATCCATTAGCATCCACTTCTTTAAAATAATTTTTAGTCTTGATCTGGGCATCTTGTATAAAAATTTGTAAATCTAAAAATTGTATTTCTGTCTGACTGTGGGTAGTAGTTAGTAAAATTCCCCATTCATTGTCATTAAGACAAAATTAAAAATTCTCTAAAAATTCTCTAAATTCTCTAAAAGGCCGTCCCAAATAAAAAAATGTCGTCGATGTACCGATGGTAGGACACCAAATTCGACACCCAGGGGTGGCAGGAAAAAATATAGTGTTCCTCCCAATATGCCATAAATAGATTCGCGTAACTGGGTGCGAATTTGGTGCCCATAGTTGTACCTCGAACTTGAAGATAAAACATATCATTATACCAAAAAAAGTTATTGGTTAAAATAAGATGAATTCCTTCTAAAATAAAATCTATTTGTTCCCTCTTAAAATTGTCTTTGATTAAAAAAATGTTCAACTACTTGTATCCCTTTGTCATGGGGGATAATAGTATATAACGATGTCACATCACTCGTGGCCAGGCAGTAACTGTCTTTCCATTGTATCGATTCCAAAATTTGTTGGTTATGGATGGTATCTTTAAGGTGAGCTTGTGTTTTAATAACTATAGGTTGTAATAATATGTCAATATATTCGGAAATTCGTGAGGATATTGAGTCAATACCGGAGATGATGGGACGGCCGGCCTGGGGGATTAGTTGGGTTTTTATGCACCTTTGGTAAATAGTAGAAAACTGGAATTTTTGGATGAGCTATTGATAAATACTTGCCTTCTTTTTCTGTGAGAATATCCTTTTCTACTCCCTTTTTAATATATTTATCGAACAATTCTTTTACTTTCTCAGTGGGATTTGAATTAAGTTTTCTATATGTTGTTGCATCAGACAGGATTCTTTCAGATTCCTTCGTATATTCTATTTTAGATAATACTACTATCCCTCCCCCTTTGTCTGCTGGTTTTATGACCAGTTCTTTGTTCTTTTGTAGATTTTTCAATAATTTATTTTCCTTTATTGACATATTATGCTGAAATTTTTACAACTTTTTCATTTTATTAATTTCACTAAAATCTATATTCGTCCCCTCTTTTCTTTGTTTACCCCTGTTCCTTCCTCCGGTTCTTGCTCTCTTGATCTCTGGCGTTTGCCTGGAGATTCCCACAATATGGGTTTCTCCTGCCATTTGATTTTTTCTATTGTGGGATCCTTCTGAAAAAACGGTGGGCAATCTTGTCGTCTATTAGTATATCGTTGCTCTATAGAATGTTCTCTTTTGTCTCTTCATCTTTCTTGAAATTTATACATTCTTTTTTCTTCTTCCTCTTGTCTTTTCTGACAATTTTTCCTACCTATGGTTCCCTGTTGAGGGCTTTTACTTCTACTTCTTCTTTCTTTCCTTCTCCATTCTATCGGTGATTGCCTATCTTTTTTATACTTTTGAATATTTGCCGATTTTTGAGGGGATTCTCCCTGTATCATCCGCCGACCCTCTTTTACAACGTCTCTATAGCTTCTATTTGGGTGATAATGTGCTGAGGTAGATGCTTTTTGGGACTGGTGATATTCTACGCTGTTTCTTCTATTATATTGACTACTTACTCTTTGCTCATTCCTTTTATTTGTAGTTTTATCGTCTATTGACTGTCTGTCTCGTCTATTTGATCCTTGCTGGATTCGGTAATCCCTATTATATCTCGGGACATTCTTCTGAAGATGGGGGTTCTCATTTTTTTTGGTCATTATAGTTGTTTCTATAATTCTTCCTTTTTGGAAACCTAATGTTTCCTGTTCTGTAATCATTAGTGTCTCTTAGATATTATATTTCTTTTAATTGCGACTGTTTCTTTTTCAGCTCTTTCTACCTTTATTTTAATTTCTTTTATAGTTTGATTAAAAATATCTGGACTAGAGGTATCACTGAGCCTCTGTTTCCACATATTAATTTCCTCATCTATTTGTGATAGTGTTTCCTCTCTTCTGGACACTATATATCCGATTACGCTGAAGGAAAAACCTTCGAGTAATTTGTTCCATCCTAACATAAAATTTTCATTTTCCCTATCAAAAGTAGGGTCTTTCTCGAACCTCAACCCTCTCGGGGTGATTTGTTCCTTAACATTTTTTTAGGGTTGCTACCTCCCATTTAATCTTCATTTCCCGTATAGGGGATTTTTCCAAATTAATTTTACATTTATCAGAATCAATATATTCTGTATTAATGGTGACCACTTCACTTTCAGAGAACATGTGGTCTATGTTGCTAACTTTGTAGTTTCTGTCTTCTGAATATGACATGTTAATCCCAAGATTGTATACATAGGGGAATTATAGTGATACAGTGAAAATTAGAAGTGTATACAATAAAAACAATGGGAATAAGTGTGGTAGCTAAAGTGCTACAAACCACCTAAGTGGGAAACCCCTCACATCACGCAATATAACATAAATGAATACATACAATAGATGGTAAATCACACTTCTGAGTATGTCTGTAAAAGATATATAACACACAAAATAGTGTAATACAGTTTGTATGACTAGGTAGTGCATGGGGTAAATTATCAAGGGATATATATATATATATATGTATGTGACTGTACAATCCGTTACTCCGTCAAGCATCCCTTCTTCCCATAAAATAAAATCACCAAGTAATCCACAGAGTAATAAATCGCTGGTATCGCTGAATAATCCACACATGAGCCAAAGCTTAATGCTGGAACAAGACTTTACTGGAAGTAACAACAACAAGTATTCAAGCTACAGTTTCTTTTATGCCCTGCTCCCATTCAGGGGAGGGACACACGTTATCTACAGTAGCCAATAAAACAGAGGTTACAACCCACACAATATCCTCCCCTCTATTATCTTATACCATAGAAGATGCAATTATCACAGGCAGGAAAAATACAGTTTTTACAGCATATTCATAACTTCTAAAATATACATCACATTCACATAAAAATTATATATTTACAATCAATCCATTCAGGGAAACAACATATCAAAAAATGGCATGAATCAGACCAGGGGTTCAGAAGTTAGTAAAGTATCTTTTGGGGCCTGGCTGGCAGCATGGATATCTGGCCCAAACCGGTTTTACAGAGCCCTCTATCCTGGAGACAATGGGGAAAATAATCCAATTATATCCCAGGGATAGAAGCAGACTCCATTGAGCACATGTTCCCAGTAAAACACAAAAGGATACAAAAATACATAACTCCTAACATACTGAATTGAACGGGCCAAATCTCCCAGGGTCCATAGTCACAGGGCAAGAGGCGGGCAAACAGTCCTCTCCTGGCACAAGTGGCGAAGGGCACTTCGTCACAGTAATAAATCCATGAATAAAATAGCAGGGAGGGAAAGTACCGAATGAATGGAGGGGGATTCTTCACAATATATAAATATATATATATATATCACACAAAGTGTATTTACTGTGAATACACACTGTATATAGTGTTTAAAAACAGTATCTACAGTTCGTGTGCAATATATATATATATAGTGTATATACACAGTAAAGGCCATAGGCCTGAATTTGTGGGAGGAGTTTTCCCTATAAAAGCTCTACCCCCCTGCTTACCTATGCTGGTTCCTGTAAGAGTGACTGTTGCCACGACAACCAGCTCTGCCGGTTTCTGCGGCCCTCCATTTGCTCCAGAAGCAGCCACTGACTCGTCTTCAGCCTCCGACCCGGCTTACAGCATTAAAAATCCCGGCTTGCAGCTTTATTTCATTTAAACCACGGGTATCCGTTCTTCTGTCTCATACATTCAATGCATTCCGTTAAGCCGCACGGTTGCACTCTTTCTTTCATACGTTACCTATACCATATGCCCATTAAATCCCTAGAATATATATAAAGACTACCACTGTTATTGGTTTTCTACTATTTGTTGGAATTTGCATAAGTCACAATTACGTTGGGTAATTCACTTATTTGTACAAATTAAACTGATACGGTCTAAGCAGTTCCTAGACATTATTTAAAATATCATAGGCACTTCAGTACGTTATTGCACATATCTGCAGGTTAATTCCCTGGATCCGAGGGGCCAGTCACATTACTTCCCTCACCATCCCCTGCTACACGGTTATTTAACTTGAAATATATATATATAAAACGTTTTATTACATAACCAGTTGATGCAAGGGTCTGGGGCTTTAACTCTCACGGGATACTATTTCTAATACGTCAGCCACTATATCTAACGTCGGTTAGATAGCCCATAATTAATTACGTACTAATCTGTATATATGGAGTTCTTTTGCACGGTACTCATATTGTCCTCATATCAAATGTGTATCTTAGGTGCCTATTTCTAGGATTAGCAAGCTTCCTGATTAAACTGGGACAGAATTTTTCTTCCAGCCAATTGTGTTTTAGGTATTTCCATTTCCATTTCCTTATGCTCATTTTCTTACGCTTATATTCTATCATAACTGGTAAATCAAGGTCTCGTATTGCCTTCTATATTTACACGTTAATGCTCAGTTAAGGGGCTTTTCTTAATCATCCTACGTTTAGGAACCTCTATACACGATCTTACTAATTTCCTGTTGCGCTATCCGTTTCCAACCTAGGCTAGCAATACCATTGACAAACTTTAGACACAATTTCTACACACCAAAAAAAAAAAAATCTCTTATTTTGTTCAGTTTTACTATCATACATTTTACTTCTTACACATATCCCCAATTTTCTTCCAGGTGCGTATAAGAGACTCCTATCCCGTGAGAGTTATCTCTTATGCTCAGTTAAGAGTACGTTTTATTATATATATATTTTGTCACAGGGATTACCATTACTCCACTTATCATTAGTTAATTAATTGATCCTTTTTCAAAATAGGCATCTTTATCCCTCCAGCTTCCACTCAGGGTCTTTCTCATCTGGTTATTAGGTACACGTACGGTTACGTTTACACTGGTTTCCTATAAGACAAGCCCCAGCCAGGGATAGAGAACTGGCTGCAAGGGACAGGACCTGCCCCTAATACTTTTAGGTTCTAGTTCCCATGAGGCCTCCCCACCCCCACCCACGTCACGCTGAGGTATCGCCCACATGGCCCTCGTTAATATAATTGCCTCATCCCCTTCTGCAGGGGTTGGTTTAGAACGTCACATGCCACGGCCAAAGTTTTTCTCTATACTGTCACCGAGAGGCCAACATCCCGCCACATCGTTCGGTGGCCACATTTCCCCCACGGGCCAAATCATAGGTAGAGCCTCTGCTCGCCACTAGGAAACTAGTTAAGTTCTTTGCCATTTGGTACTAGCTAGCAAGCCAGTTCTATACAGTATTTCACCTTTGGCCCAAAATTCTGTGTTTACCAATCTCTTCATAGGATGTCGCAAGATTCACCCCATGAAGACAACTTGTCTCTACATGGCTTTCACCATGGGCCCGGTACACCTATTAGACCTATCTCATCAGCCGTATCTCTCGTTACCACTACCCCTGGGTCTCTGAGATCTTGGACCTTCCCTAAATTGGCAGCAGAGCTACACCATAGAAACGTTCCTTTCCCGGCCACAGCAAGGAAAGCAGAACTCTTTAAGTTATTAACGGTTCAATCAAACGATCCCAGACCCGGCACAAGTCCTCAGGAGCCTAATGTCAGCAATTCGGGACAGTTTCAAGACACTTTGTCATCCATCTTGTCCACCCTTCAGTCACTAAACGAGAGGATGACCAATATAGAAACCATAATTTCTACGGTTACCAGCACACCTCTCACTCCAAGCACAGCACCTGCACCTTCTAACACGTGTGCTAGGGGGATTACTATCATTCCCTCCACTCCACTCGGCATCAACTCTTTATATACTGTTCCAGCTTCCATTAGGGAAGACATTCTGGTAAGGATGTTAGCCTTGTTGCCTTCCTTATAGCTTCACAGGATACTCTACAGAATACAGCTGTTGGTTTTGAAGATAGGTCAGAGTTCCTCAGATCTAGGGACTCTCACCTCAGTATAAAACTACCCATCCCCGAATTTGTTCTCAATTTCTGACTATAGAAGGACGTCATATGCTCAGTATATCCTCAGAGGCGAGAGGAATTCGACCTCTATCTACACAAGGTGGTGGACTTGGGGCACAAGTAAGGGGGTTTCGCCTTTTATGATTACCACAGAGCAATTTCATCTTAGGCAGCAGTGGCTCTGGCCAGTCCAACACTCGCATCGATTGGATTCAGTTGGACACAGAGCTGTTTTGCAGGCATTTTGCTGGTTTGAGACCTCCATCTTGTGCAGTTTGCTCCACTACCTCACATTCCTCAAACTTATGTCCATACGTAGCAGAACACCCTATATCTTAGCCCTCCACTTCCTACTCATCCTCCAACCTCTCCGTCAGTCAGGACAGGGGACAGAGAGATAAGCTGGACAGACCAGTAGTATTCTTGGGCAAAGCACAGATATGCAACGACTTCAACGCTGGAGCATGTAACTACAATGCATGCAGGTTGTTGCATTTTTGCGCCATCTGCTTCAGGTCACATACAAAAGACACGTGCCCTTCCAAGCTTTCCCCTAGGAAATCACTGACAGAAGTTTTACTGCTTGCAGATGTATTTGTAATATATTTAAGCGCTAACATAATCTGCAGCACTGTGTATTGTAAACATGATCTATTATATTTTGGATTAGAAACGGTAATTGTGTTCTAGGTTACAGTGTCCTTGCCTGGATGTTACTCCTGATGTTTAAATCTAACATTCATACATCTTGCTGTCAACATCACAGTATATCACTTGAAATAAAAATTTATTATTTTATAACTACACAATATAACTGGGTTTTTTGTTTTTAGCACAACTTCCCTTTTGGTTGGTTTGGCTGGACAGACCATTATCCATATACCTAGAAATTAAATACACATGCATTATTAGTATTGCACACATTTTGTAGTATACTACAGGTCTTTAACCCCTTCAGGACGGGTGACGGACGAGGTCCGTCACAGAGGGGTGACCCTTAACGACGGGTGACGGACCTCGTCCGTCACGCGGTAAAATTAACCCCGGATCGCCGCTATCACGGCGATCGCGGGGTTAATGGTGCTCCCGGTATGCCTCTGCATTGGAGGCATACCGGGAGCACCCGGTCAGGCTGCCCAGCACATGTGCTCGCTCTGACCACAAGTCAGAGCGAGCACATGTGCTTTGTATACTCACCTACCGGCTCCCTGCACTTCCGGGTTCTGTGTGAAGTGCAGGGAGCCGGATCAGTGCTGATCCTGCCCCCTGCTGGAAAAAAAAATAAAGTTTATTTAAAGTCCCCCCCCCCTTACCCATTTTAATAAAAAATTAACCCCTTCCCTGCCAATTGATCACTGACTACAGTGATCAATTGGCAGGGATTACATTTTACTATGATCTGATTTTTTTTTTTAACCCCTGAGGGTTAATTCTTTTTTTTTTTAACCCTCAGGGGTTAAATTAATTAAATTAATTAATTAAATTATTTTTTAATTATATATTTAGATAGCTGGGGTGGGTGGAAGTTAGTGGGGAATTGGGGGATTTGGCGTTAGGCTAACTAGGGGTTAACGTTAAAAAAAGTTTTAAAAGAAACTTTAAAAAGTTAAAAATTAAGCTTAAAAAAATGTTTTAATAACATTTAAGTAAAAAAAACAAAAAAAACACTTTACCTAGTCCAAATAAAAATTAACCCCTTCCCTGCCAGTCGATCACTGCCTACAGCGATCAAATAGAGATCACAGTATTATACTGTGATCTAATTTTTTTTAACCCCTGAGGATTAACTTTTATTTATTTTTTTAACCCTCAGGGGTTCAATTTATTTAATTAATTAATTTAAATATTTTATAACTATATATTTTGCTAGCTGGGGTGGGTGGGAGTTATGGGAAAATGGGGAATTTACTGTTAGTGCTGCGTACTGCTAGTTAGGGGTTAACGGTAAAAAAAAAAAGCTTAGAAAAATGTTAAATCTGTAAAAAAGTTTTAAGAAAGTTTAGGAAAGTTTTAAAAAAATTTATAAGCAAAACAAAAGTTTAAAAACTAGTTTTTAAAAGTAAAAAAGTTATAAAAAGTAAAAAAATACATTTTAAAAACGCTCATTACCACTACACCTGGAGCAAACTAGAGAAAAAATTATCCCACGCCAAGGTTCAAAATATGCCTTTTGAATTACCCCAGGGTGTATTCTTTAATATATAGTATGTGTTTGTGGGGAAGTTTCAATAACCAACCGTCTAAACTACTTTAATATGGAACATGGACACAGCGTAAAACTTCAAAGTTAGAAAAAAACTGAATGGCTGCGTCTCAAATGCGCCCCTTCAACATCCACATATACCTGGGAAAGGTACATACGGGGGTATTTCTGTACTCAGCCGACATAGCTGAGCAACATATGAAGTATTATACAGTCATAGCACACATAAGGTTTGCAAAATATGCTGTATGCAAACTCACTTTGTATGTCAAAAAGGCAGAAAAAACGCTTATTTACCACTACATCTGGTACAAGGCTAGCGGAAAAATGATCCCACGCTAAGGTTCAAACTATACCTTTTGAAACACCCTGGGGTGTCTACTTTAAGAAATGGTAGGCCTTTGTGGGGTAGTTTGAATTTAAAACCTGCGAAGATGCTTGGAAATTGCACATAGGCCCAGCGTCAAAATTCAAAGTTTGGTAAAAACGGATATGGCTTGGTCTCCTATATGGCATTGTAGCTTCACAAAATAGTGACAAAGACATTCATTGGGGGTGTATTTTTACTCAAAAGACTTAGCTGAGCATAATTTGGGAGGTTTGAACTTAGTGGCACATATGAAATATACAAAACGCCCAGCAAAAATGCAATCCGTATGTAAAAAATGCACAAAATAATTTTTTACCACATACTTTGGCATATATTGGTGAAAAAATGGGGGTATGTTAAGGCACAATATGCACCTTATGAGATACCCTGGAGTGTCTACTTTTACAAATGGTAGGCCTTTGTGGGGGTTTTTTGAACAGTCAAACTGTTATAATACCCCAAATGGAAGCTAAGGCTCATTAAATCCATCTCTCAAAATTCTACTGTGAATACTGTAAAGGACAGGTCTCCTATATGGCACTGTAGCTTCACGAAATAGTGCCAAAGACATTCATATGGGGTGTCATTTTACTCAGAAGACTTAGCTGAGCATAATTTGGGGGTTTGAACTTAGTGGCACATATGAAATATACAAAACGCCCAGCAAAAATGCAATCCGTATGTAAAAAATGCACAAAATTATTTTTTACCACATACTTTGGCATATATTGGTGAAAAAATGGGGGCATGTTAAGGCACAATATGCACCTTATAAGATACCCTGGAGTGTCTACTTTTACAAATGGTAGGCCTTTGTGGGGGTTTTTTGAACAGTCAAACTGTTATAATACCCCAAATGGAAGCTAAGGCTCATTAAATTCATCTCTCAAAATTCTACTGTGAATACTGAAAAGGACAGGTATCCTGTATGGCACTGTAACTTCACGAAATAGTGCAAAAGACATACAATGGGGGTGTCATTTTACTCAGCAGATGTAACTGAACACAAAATAAAACTTTGTACAGGAATAGCACACACCAACTTTACAAAATATACACGAGAATTTCTCTGTTATAAGTTTGTGTGCCAAAAACCAAAAAGAACACAATTTTACTCCAATATTTAGCAGAGGTTGGCGGTGAAATGACTACGTAGAAAGTATCAAAACAACCTTAGGTAAATAGCCCGTGATGTCTACTTTATATAGATATATACTTTTGTGTGGCAATTTTGTTTTCTTTTATGGCTATTAAGCTTACAAGACAAACATACCAAATTCTAAAATCGCTCCACATTAAAAGTTTATTTTACTCCTTGTGCTTTGTGACCTGTAACTACCAAAAAAAACTTAAAATCCCAGACACATTATATATTCTGTAAATCAGAACAAATAAATAAATTTATTTTTAATTACTTTCCTTAACCTGCACTAATTATGCACACATTACTATTGCATATAATAAGTAAGCATTTATATATATATATGTTATATCAAATTAAAGCCCATTCTGTCCTTTAAAAAACAGTATATAATATGTGTCGGTGCAATAAATGAGAGAGATGCAAATTGCAGTTGAACGCAAACAGCAAGAAAATGCAAAAATTGCTTGTCATGAAGCGTAAGTCAAGCTTCTGAAGCTGTGTCCTTAAGGGGTTAAAATAAATGTTTCATGAAATCATATGAAAGTGTTAATGCATTATCAATTTCAATGACAATGTGTTTTTAGATGTGAAACTAGTTAGTACCTACTTAATTGTTTTTTTTTTTGTTTTTTTTATGTTTATGTGGTCACATTACTGTAGGAAAAACAAACACCTAAATAAATCTTTGTGTTCAATATTATGGTTGCATCTTAAATTAAATTTTTTACATACTCATGTTTTCCACAAGGATTTAAATCAGTTGTGTGAAAACCCCTCCACATGTACATATCCTTTTTGAAAGAATTCTAAATGCATAGGCTTAGCTTCATATTTCCTAAGAGATGTATTGTTCATTAACGAAGCAATCTGAGCAACATTTAAATTCCTAAAGTGCACTTAACAAAATAAATATATTTATTTATTGTAGAGATACCGGCTCTTGCGTATATGTAGAATAAACATATATTGAAGGGGAACAGCTTTTCACAATGTAAATTTTTTAAAATGTGAATTGTATGTTCGATGTGTGTATATTTTTGTATATGATATATATTTTTTCATCTTAACTTTCCCCCTCTCTCTCGCGCTCTCTCGCTCTCTCTCTCTCTGTAATATATCTATATTACATGTTTGTGGTCCTGATCCTATAGTGATCCTTTAATCAGATAAGTTATGAATTGAAAACAAGAAACCACAATAATCAATAAATAAAATGTTTTATTATACAATGAAAATATATATATATTTTCATTGTATAATAAAACATATTTTATTGATTATTTTGGTTTCTTGTTTTCAATTCATAACTTATCTGAATCATAACTTAACTTATCCAAGCCTGTGTGTAGATAGAACAATACTTGGACCAATCATAGTAGTCGTTGGGTACATAATAGATTAGCCATGTGTAGTGTGGCCAATCAACAAGGAGTACGTCATAAAGTCAGGCGGAGTGAACGATTGAACAAAAGAGAAAACACTGTCAAGGATGGTATATCCCAACACGCAAACCTGAGACACAGATATCTATTAAATGTATTACTGGTCCTTAGAGTGGCCAGGCTTAACGTGGAAGTATAGAATAATGACAAAATAGAGACAGACGGGTATGGACAAAGTAGTTCAATCTGTGTCAAAGCTAAGAGTGGGGTAACCCAACTTGGGCGGATTGACATAACAGAAAACACACGTTCACTCTGGACAGTGGTTGGGGGACGAGAGGAGCTTCTGGGCTAACAGAGAGAGAGCAGGCCACACATCCCTTTTCTCATCCCAAAAACTCAAAGGATCTGTAGTAGAGTGCATATGTGGTTTGCCAAGGAAAGCCTTCATCATCTCTGTGGCACCACTTCCTTTTCTTGCGGGAACCGTAGTAGGCCAAAGTATCCAGGGCCTCAGCCCGACACGCAGCTGCTCCAGTGGCTTGAGCAGTGCTGCTTACACTGCTAGATGATGGTGCTACACTATCAGGCTCCTCCAGCTCTTCTTCTCCCTTAACCTTAACCTCTTTCTTTGCACATCACGCACCCTGTCAATTTATCCCTCCAAGCGGTCAGGGAATTCATGTGGAGTGCCATCTTGCCCTTTATTCTTGGGTCACGCATGCACGCAAGCATCAACTCTTTGCAAGACTCCATGCGCTCATTGAACCTACGTGTTAGTTGCTCCTCGCGCCTCCTAACAAGTGCAGCAACATCACCAATTAGTTGGCCACCAGGTACCACTTCCTTTTTTGAGAGGCGGGTGAACAAGGGGATTACTTGACCAAGGCTCGCATTTTCTTGGCTTAATTTCTCCGTAACATCCCTGAATGGAATAAGGACTGCCACTAGCTGCCCGATCCTCCCTGACTAAGGGGCTATCGATCCCGATGTAATGCTTATAGGACATGGCATTGATTGCTTTCTGCTGCTCCAGGATGCGCTGCAGCATCTCCAAAGTGGAGTTCCACCTAGTCCCTACATTTTGCTTGAGATGATGCTGGTCTATGCCTGCCTTCTTTTGCTGATTTCACAGGAGCTGGCTATCCTTCACACTTCAGTGGAAGTGTCCAGCAATCTTTCTGCATTTCTCAAGCAGGGTTGCCAACCGTTCACTGCAGTGCACGGCTACAAAGCTACCATCACGGAGAGCCTTTACCATGTTTTTAGCTCCGTCAATCACCACAAAACACCTCTGTGTGTCTGCCTCCTGTCCTACCCACTGCACCACCATGTTTTTAGTGCCTGCATAATATTTTCTGAGGTATGTTGTTTGTCCATCATCTCAGCATGGAGGAGGAAAGAGTAGTGCTTGCTCCCTGTGCCTAACGTGGTGACATCTCCTGATACCTTGGGCTGCCACCAATGTCCTGTCAAGGACAGGAAAGCATACTCGCCACTAGCACTGACTGGCCACCAGCCTTTGCCAGATGCTCCTTCAACACCGTAACGGTAGAGTGAGGTCACTATATGCTTGAAGGGCTCCCCTTCCACCATGTTAAAAGAGGCACCTCCGACTATCAGCTCACCAATGAGCCGAGTAATTTTCCTGGACTGCTGCCTGGACATCCCCCTGGAGTGAAATCCACCAAAACTTTCTAGGGTGGGCTGTGCAGCATGAATTAGATGACTGGTGGCACTATGTCCTGCAGCAGAAGTTCGATGATCCCCCTTCCTCTTGTCATGCCTAGTGGTGGTGGCACTACCACTTCTCCTAGTACTGCTAGGTGGAGGAGCCACACCGCTTTCTTGCCTTAGCAAGATGGCCTTGTGGTGTGTACGAAGATGTTGGCTCATCCCAGAGTTAGTAAGATGACCCAACACCTTCTCACGGCCGACTTCCCTGCCACACAGTTTACATTTTGCCAGACAGCCGTCTCCAATTGTTGCAAACTGTTCCCACACTCTGGAACCACAGATGCCACTACTAGTTATGGGTGGGGAAGAGTGTGCAAGTACAAAATCAATCAGGAGAGGCAGTTGGCATTGCTGGAGTTGAGGGGGCAGATATCAGTAGGGGAGATTGAGTGGGTGTTGGTGGACTGTCTTCAACAGAGATCTTCAGGCTCATCATCATAGTCTAGTGTCTCATTTCCTAGACTAGAGCCTTGTTCAATACCTCTGCTGCTGAGAAACCGAGATATGTCACCAGCAGCTGAAATTTGGGCAAACAAATCAATCCCCTCTTCTCCCTGGCTACTGAAAACTACAAGAATATCTTCTTGTATTATGTCATCGATATTTACTGCTTCTGCTATGAGTGGTGGTGGCATGTGTAGCACTAGCATGTTTTTTCCCTCTATAACTCCCTCTTCGGCTACCTAAATGGATGAGCAGCGGTAACAGGCTGTGTTGAAACTGCCCAGCTGTTGTAAAACATAGCAGTGGAGCTGGCAGCAATGGAGGCAGAGGTACTACTGTCACCACTAGCAATGCTAGGGAGTCTACGAGATTTGAATGGTGGCTGCTTTGTGGACCTAGGGGACCTCTCAACCCTGCTACTGGAAGCCAGCTGCTGCTGCTTTTTGGTGGCAAATGGCTGGGCATTGGGGCCTGCAGCTTCCCTCCCTGCCCTCTTCAGTTTCATAGGTGGGCTAACTGGGCTTGAATTCTTTCTAGTGCTACTGCTGGCTTTGGTTGCAGGAATTGGAAGCACTAGCAGTTCCTGCTGTTTCATTTGCCTCTGCTTCAGGTGACTTGAAGAGGAAGCAAGTGTACCACTACCTGTGCTCTGCCTCCTAACACTAGTAGTGGCACTACCAGCAGCGACATGGCGGCTACCAGTTTCCTCAGTCACTTTACTTGAGGGGAGAATGTGAGGACTCGGAGGACGTGGACGATCCATTATGGTTTTATTGTGTCTTTTGTGTTATGATATTTATATTTAAATTAAACCACTGAAAAATAAAAAACATAAAATGAATCATTGTAGCACAGTCACAGTGCAGCAGAGACACACCCTGGCAATCAATTAGGCTACCTGGCAACAGCTAAAAAACACAAAATTAATCACTGCTGTAACGTTACAGTGCAGCAGAGGCACACTCTGGCAATCAGGCTACCTGGCAACATCTAAAAAAAAAAAATACAAAATGAATCACTGCAGGAAAAAGTAACAGTGCAACAGAGACACACTCTGGCAATCAGGCTGGCTTGCACAGCCACACGCTCTTTTAACCCCTCTTAAAAAGAAAAGCAGAATGCAGACAGATTGCAGAATTAAATAAAAGGCAAATCTGATCTCTCTCCCTGGAACACACAGGTAAAAGCAATGTGGCTCCGTAAGTCTGCATCAAGTAAAGTAAATGAAATGTTGTTTATTATTCTTCTATGGTTGATTTTAAACACTTCTCCTGTATGTGGGTGGTTAAAACTTTTACAAGGTATCAAATACCCACGTGACGCAACCCAAGCATCTCACACAACCCCGGTTTGCTTTGGTATTATTGACTGGCATGCAGCTTGAAACCGGATCTGTATGAACCAATTGATCCCGGAGATTTGTTTCTCTGATAACAGATCATAGGATTGTTGTGTAATATCTCAGGAAGGGATCCATCACTCTCCAGAATGTTCTAATTATTCCGTACTTGCAGTATTACAGGGAGTGCAGAATTATTAGGCAGGTTGTATTTTTGAGGATTAATTTTATTATTGAACAACAACCATGTTCTCAATGAACCCAAAAAACTCATTAATATCAAAGCTGAATATTTTTGGAAGTAGTTTTTAGTTTGTTTTTAGTTTTAGCTATGTTAGGGGGATATCTGTATGTGCTGGTGACTATTACTGTGCATAATTATTAGGCAACTTAACAAAAAACAAATATATACCCATTTCGATTATTTATTATTACCAGTGAAACCAATATAACATCTCAACATTCACAAATATACATTTCTGACATTCAAAAACAAAACAAAAACAAATCAGTGACCAATATAGCCACCTTTCTTTGCAAGGACACTCAAAAGCCTGCCATCCATGGATTCTGTCAGTGTTTTGATCTGTTCACCATCAACATTGCATGCAGCAGCAACCACAGCCTCCCAGACACTGTTCAGAGAGGTGTACCGTTTTCCCTCCTTGTAAATCTCACATTTGATGATGGACCACAGGTTCTCAATGGGGTTCAGATCAGGTGAACAAGGAGGCCATGTCATTAGATTTTCTTCTTTTATACCCTTTCTTGCCAGCCACGCTGTGGAGTACTTGGACGCGTGTGATGGAGCATTGTCCTGCATGAAAATCATGTTTTTCTTGAAGGATGCAGACTTCTTCCTTTACCACTGCTTGAAGAAGGTGTCTTCCAGGAACTGGCAGTAGGACTGGGAGTTGAGCTTGACTCCATCCTCAACCCGAAAAGGCCCCACAAGCTCATCTTTGATGATACCAGCCCAAACCAGTACTCCACCTCCACCTTGCTGGCGCCTGAGTCGGACTGGAGCTCTCTGCCCTTTACCAATCCAGCCACGGGCTCATCCATCTGGCCCATCAAGACTCACTCTCATTTCATCAGTCCATAAAACCTTAGAAAAATCAGTCTTGAGATATTTCTTGGCCCAGTCTTGACGTTTCAGCTTGTGTGTCTTGTTCAGTGGTGGTCGCCTTTCAGCCTTTCTTACCTTGGCCATGTCTCTGAGTATTGCACACCTTGTGCTTTTGGGCACTCCATTGATGTTGCAGCTCTGAAATATGGCCAAACTGGTGGCAAGTGGCATCGTGGCAGCTGCACGCTTGACTTTTCTCAGTTCATGGGCAGTTATTTTGCGCCTTGGTTTTTCCACACGCTTCTTGCGACTCTGTTGACTATTTTGAATGAAACGCTTGATTGTTCGATGATCACGCTTCAGAAGCTTTGCAATTTTAAGAGTGCTGCATCCCTCTGCAAGATATCTCACTATTTTTTACTTTTCTGAGCTTGTCAAGTCCTTCTTTTGACCCATTTTGCCAAAGGAAAGGAAGTTGCCTAATAATTATGCAGACCTGATATAGGGTGTTGATGTCATTAGACCACACCCCTTCTCATTACAGAGATGCACATCACCTAATATGCTTAATTGGTAGTAGGCTTTCGAGCCTATACAGCTTGGAGTAAGACAACATGCATAAAGAGGATGATGTGGTCAAAATACTCATTTGCCTAATAATTCTGCACTCCCTGTATAAACCATTGGGAACATAATTCTTGATAAAAACTCTATTGGAACTGTGTTAAAAGTACCCAGGAATCTTTCCTTGACTTTGAGTAAGGATTTATCCAAGGTTCTTCGTGTGAACCCCCGCCTCAAAAACTTGTCATACATCTCTTGTATCTGTATTTCACTTTTAGATTCTTTGGAATTGTTCCTCAGAACTCTTAAAAATTAAGAGTGGGGCAAAGAATATTTTAGATGTTTCGAGTGTGCTTGCTGATAGAGTAACAGAGTGTTGCGATCCGTAAGTTTAGAATAGAGTTGGTATTCTATCTTCCCATTTTCAAGTAATAACTTTGGATCCAAGTATGGTATCAGACGAATAGTATGGCAAGTGTATCATATACTTATCTAATATCAAATAGGACAGCCTCCCACTGATCACCTCTGAGATGGTAATCTTGCATCAACCAGAATAGAAACAACAAAACAAATATGGGAAATGGCTGTATATTCTAAAAAGAGAACATAAAACAAAAATAGTGTGATACAGTTTAGAGTAATATAAATGCGCTGTAGGATAAAGATGTAGAACATTATCAAAGGGTGTCTCCCCCGATGGTGATGGGGGGGCTATTAACCCACATCTCGGTCCAAGTGTGTTGCTTAAAAGCAGGACTCCAGATAGATGGTAAAATAATTGCGGCTTTATTATAAATAAAAGGTAAACAATCACGAATATAATAAAATACAAAGTACCAGGGACGGTCCTATGCGTTTCGTCATAAAAGGCCGCTTTGAACAAATCATCATCAGTTTCAGAGGCAAGGACTGTAGGCTGAAGTATATTAAATCTCTGTATGCTCATTCCAGCAAATCGGTTAGACAGCTGGTTGGTCACAATGTCTAAACACCGCGGTTTTAAAGCATTGTTCAGGATCCTGCAACCTTTCATTTATTGAAAGTTCATCAAAGTGACGCTTCACTTTTCTTACTCTCTTGTTTTCGAACTGCGTCTGGATGCCCCACTTTTATGCCAGTTCTACCGCTGTTTGTTTTGCTCCATCGAAATTATCCCTATATTTCGAAAGAACTTGAGCTGCTTTTTGTATTAGATGTGCTGCACTGGATAAATCCATATTTTTTGACTGCAACAATTTAGAGACCACATTTATGGTGTCTAAAATCTTGCTTTGCAGGACAACGAGACAAACAAATTGAAAAGATCCTATATTTGTTCTAAGATGAGCAGCATCATCTCTTTCTTTAGGCTTGGGTGACATCAAGTTTATTTTTGTTAAAGCTTGCATAATGTCTACAAAACGAAAGCATAGAGCAAGCAGTGAATCATGGCGAGACGACCATCGAGTGGGGCAAAGCTTTTTCAATGTAAGTGGGGACTCTGAAGAGAATGATGAAAGAATGTTCCATCTGCATATGCTTTCTCCCAATAAAATGTACAATTCCTGCACCACTTCAAAAAAACTAGAAATTTCTGGTATGTTCCCAACCGCATCCTGAAGTACCAGGTCAGATTGTGAGCTGCACAATGTACATACAAGGCATTTTTTTCTCTCTGTGCAATTCGAGCCTGCACACCAGAATACACCACACTCATTGTCCCTGCACCATCATACCCCTGGCCACGACATTTTGTGATACTGAGGCATGTCATGGTCAAGGCCTGCAGCACTCTGGTCCTCAATAGCATGAAACCCTAGGAAAACCTCTTTGATCTCAACACTAGTTGCTCTCTGGCTTTCATCTCTTTCCACAGAAACATATCTGAATATTTGACTAATTTGGTCAACTTTTGATATGTCCTGGGTAGTATCCATTCTAATTGAAAAAAACGGTGTCTGTTTTATTTCCGACACAATGATGTTCTGGACCTTATTTGAAAGTATGTGTATAATTTCATTTTGTATTCTAGGACTTAAGTATTTTACAGATTTTTGGGGTAACTGGAGGAGTTGCTTCAGAACAGGGTCATACTCCGCGAGCAGCTCTATAATGGAGAGAAAATTCCTATTGTTTACCTCGCCTACTTTTTCTCTACGACCGCGGAAGGCAAGATTAGCCATTGACATTGTCAATGTTACATTAACAATTCTATGTAATACTTGTCTCCAATAGTTTTTTTTTCCTGTCTAATTTGCTTTTCATTTTCCTCATCAATTGTTTTGTTCTTCCTCCACTGTTCATACACTACACAGGCTTCTATATGCGTTTGGGAAGACTCATGAACCTGAATTCTTGCTGAAAGCCTTTTCCATTTCTGGATTCCTCTTGCTCATGCAGGTTCAAATCTTGCCCTTTAACGGTCCCCAAACAGCCAACCTGGTTCACAGAATGCTACATTCACAGGGATCTTAAGGCCTGTTTTTGTAATTCGCTCATAATAGCTTTCAGAAAAGCACCTTCTCTCTTGATCTCGTGTCAAAGATCCTGGAGGTCGGCACGGTTCATGAGCTATTATAAATCTCTTTATATTTGAATCCATTATTGTGATAGTGTAATCGGTAACATGTTTCTCTTCCACAACACTATTTTCTATAGAAGCCTCTGTAGATTTCACCAATTCAAAATCATCACCTGATTTGGTGTTTTCTGTTGACTGCACTATATCTTTAGTTAGTAGACTTGTGCTACTACCTACATCAGGGTTATCATCGCTCCACTGGAGTAAATGCACTCGCTGATTTCCACCTCTGTGACATCAATAGCACTTTCCACAGACATTTCACTTTCAGTGTTACTCTGTATAGGAGGAACACTAGCAGTTCTTGGTTTGGAAAAGTAGCTGCTTATTTTTGGAAGTTTCCCAGTTCTCAAATTCTCTTCCCCTTTCTGTTTACGTTTCTGAGCACCACTCTTATGTTGATAGGATGACGTACTTGGAAAAACTAGTTTTCTGTAAATAAAGTAAAAAAAAACTTAACCTAACATTACATGCTAATTATTCTTATAATTCCACCATAAACTGCAGCCCTGAATACGCATCCCCAGCTCCTACATGTGTCTCTCCACCCTCCACCTCTTTGTAGCATGGCCGAGCAGCCTGATGTACGCGGTCAAAAGGGTGCTTGTTGCTCTCTGTGAGGTCTACTTTGCCAATCTACATGCAGTGACTAGCAAGAGGGGAGCATTGTGCCGTGTGGTCCCCTACTGTCGGTCTCATACCAACAACTCATCCCCACCTGTTGAGGCTGTGCTCTGGCTCTGAAGTTATGCTGGCCTACCAAGATTTCCTGTGCAGCGACACTGGTAGTTCCACTACTGTGTACAGATAAATACACTAATACTGACACTCATGCACAGATGCATACAATGGCACTGTCTACTGCATCTCTCATTATATTCGGTCATTATAGGTACCAATTTTGTCAGCTGAGTTACATACATAGCTATGGCCAGAGTGTAGCTTCCAAGACTTATTCATTAAACTCTAAATTTTAGTGCATTAAATGTCAATTGCAAATTGAAGATGGAATAAGCATGTGACTAGATCCAAGTTGGCGTTTTTTTCCTAAGCTGCTACTTTTGCCTAAATGTTGCAATTCCGATTTAATACGCTAACAGAGTTAGCGAGAACTGTCAGGAATTTAAAGTGAATTTCAAATGTAATGCCACAAAAGCTGAACTGGAACATCTCGCCAAGTCAGGTGTGGGCTTTAATTAGAAATACATTTTGAATTCAACAATTCTCATGTTAGGGAATAATCCTGTTAAATACAGAGTTTAGTAATTAACTGTAAAGTAGTTGTAAATAACATAGGTAGCAACATAAAACATAAATCACCAGCAAGTGTGGGCAGAAACTCCTACTATGCCCAGCCATCCAACTGATATTGGCATCATTCTATCAGAGACACAAGCAGGAATGCAGTGATTGCGCGCTTTTAAGTACTAGTGGTGATATACTCCTTTTTGTGATATATCCCATGCTATAATTCTCATTTGAGTGTTAATTGTAATTGAAATAGCTATGAACTGAGGACAGACGGTGAATTTAAAGGGACTCCAGTGGCAGATCCGGGGGGGCAACAGGGCAAAAAAGCCGAAACTCTCCCCTTGCAGGGCCGGTGCTATCCAAGCACCGGCCCTGCTGTGTGCCTTCACGGATCTGAGGGGAGATCAGTCCGCTGGCACATTGCTGGCGGCCGGCACGGGAGGGAGTGGTCCAAGAGGAGCAGGCTAGAGTTCACTCCCCCCTAGAACCACCAGGGATTCACCACAAGGACCACCAGGGCTTCACAATGGATATCCCCCCTCCCTGGGCAAAGGTAAGAAGGGAAGGGGGATACGATTTATAAGAGCAATTCCAAATAAGTGTTTTTTTTATTAAAAAAAAATGCTTTATATCCTCCCCTCCCTGAGCAAAGGTAAGAAGGAATCCCCCCTTCCTTCTTACCTTTGCCCAGGGAGGGGAGGATATAAAGCATTTTTTTTAAAATAAAAAAAACACTTATTTGGAATTATTTTAATACACACTGCCCCCCAGTACACTCCTATACACATACTGCTCCCACTACGCCCTCACACACACACTGGCCCCATACACACAGTGTTCCCACTGCACCCCATATACACACTGTCCCATATACATACATATATACACACACACCTAAGTACCTAGAGGCCCTATCCCCATACTACAGCCCCCATCCTGTCAGAACCCAGGTAAATTGTCAAACTTTTCTTAAACGGTTTGACTATTTACTCTGGGAGGGCACCACGGCACTCCTGGCACCATAACCACTACAGAGAGTTTAAAGATTAAAACAAATATGTGAGCACTCCAATGATAATCATCCATAATCTCAGACTGCACTCCAGCGGCAATGAAAATCAGATTGTATCAAGTTATAAGGATACAATGTATCATAAATTTAAATGTTGTGATATTGTGTGGTGATAAGTCTCAAATATTTATTAAGCATGAATCTAAATTTAAAATCTTTGACCCATCGAAAGTGCAAGTCGACGCAGCATTATATATTAATCTGACAAGACATAAATATCGCAAACATGGAATCAATATAAAAAAATACAAAATCAGACATTTATCCAATAAAAAACGTAATCAATGTAAAGAGAAAAAAATAAATAGGTCAGTGTGGGGCCCCTACAATGATAATGGCCTGAATCCAAAGATAAAAAAGGAAAGATTATCCGGTGTCATAAAAGAAATAATCAAAGAAGAAAGTAATACCTGGAGGGCAGGGAGCTCTGAAACCCACCAAACAAATAAGTACAAGCTAAGGGTGCTGCACTGGGACTGACCCCAAGTCTGAAAAAACTCTGGGGGTAAATTAGAGCAACTTACCCTGTCTGCTGTACCTCACGTAAGGCTGGGGGAGCACGCCAATCTGCGTATGTGAACTTCACTTCGGCAAACCGCTTCTGTGACCGGGAATCACTACCGGGTTGTAGAGTTCACACTGGAGATTCAGTGCTGAGTGTAAATGAAATAGACAAGCAGTCTATTAACCTAAGACTTTCTCAAGACTAAAGTCCATAATAATCATACTGAGTATATATACCCTAGTCCAGAATTAACCATTACAGGTGATGACATCATAGTTTGTGAAAGGGACATTTTTACTAAATAATGCTCCACTGAAAATAAAATATAAAAATACACTTGGTTTAAAAACAAGCAACATTTACAAGAAGTCAACCTCCACTCTTTATCGCATAGGGCAATTCAACAATTTTTCATCCGTTATAGAATTATGAACCATATATGCCGATCAGTAATGATCTGAAGCTAGTGTGTCTCAGTAGCTTATTGGCTTCTTGTATTTAGTATCAAACATGTTTTCAGACGTCCCAAAGGACCCATAATTTGTAAGACAACTCATTATAAACACCGTTATATGAATAATAAAAAAGGAATATGGTACGGATTCCACACACACACTGCCCCCACTAAACTCCCATACACACACTGCCCAAAGTGCACTCCCATACACACATTGCCCCAAGTGCACTCCTATACACATACTGCCCCCACTACACCCTCATACACACACTGGCCCCATACACCGTGTTCCCATTGCACTCCCATATATACACTGCACTCCCATGCACACATTATTGGTTGAAAGACAAGAGGAGAAGGAACACTGCCTTTAAAAAATACTGTAAAACGTAACTTTTAATAGTGAATGAAATACAAAGTGATCATTTCATACATTTTCTCTCAATACGTCTAGATACATACGTATAGAGGCATGAGAAGACAATATGCAGAAATGTAAGATTTAAAAAACGAAAAAACAGCATCTAAATAATTGGGGATGCTGTTTTAAATGTCCAAATGGACAAAAGTGTCCAGCTCTATACAGAGACTCGCTGCTGTAGTAGTTTGTCTCCTGTCACTATTTGTAAAGAGTATTCTCTAAAAGTTTGTCAAACTCTAAAATAGAGACTGTCTACAGCTGCAGTTTATAAAGAGTACTCTGTTACAATTTAGTATACATACAGGTTCGAAATAATGTGACAGAACGAAGATATATTGTCTGGTATTGCTATTAGATACAGACTGTAGTCTAGGTATATATCTAAGAAAGCACCTTCTGTGGGTAGTTTGTCCCAGTGTAAATATAGAAAGAAGAGAGATGAAGATATTGCTGTGCCTTCGAAGGCACCTACCAGATAGAAGGGCTAACTATAGAAAATGAAGAGAGGAAAAAGGAAACTGAGAACGCTGAGAGCGTAATAACCTCAGATAATATATACGGCTAGATCCTTAATTCACCTCCCAAAATACCCTGTGAGCGCTGAGAGCGGACTAACCACAAGTAATGTATGCGGCTAAGTCCTTAGTTACCCTCCCAAACTACCCAAAGACTATGTATCTATAAATCGAAATAGAAAAGTCCAAAAATAGTCACTGCAAGTGCAGAGGGTATAATGCTGGAAGGCATCGGAAAAACCCCGACGCGCGTTTCGCCGGTAAGGCGGCTTTTCAAGGGGAACTTGATCACAGCCGATTAGGCTTTTAAATAGGGAGCCCAACCATTTGATTGGAGTCCTGAAACATGTTACGTCATCCATTGAAGCTGACGAAAAACGGTGGTCAAAAAGGACCAAATTACTATGTTCAAAAAAGAACAGTGTTTTATTGACCTTTTGAAGAAATAAAAGGGGAGAGGGCATGTATGGAGGAATATGAATTGATGTATACTGTACAATTATGGTTGAGTTATTATAATAACTCTCTGCATAGTTACTTAATGAGTCTATTACTGATATTTAGTAGAGGGTTATAGTACAGGTACATAATATCCTCATATGTACGAGCTTGTTTTGCCCCTTATCAGGTTTAGCAAAATATCTATACATATGAGGTTATTTATTGAAGATATCAGGTTATATTACAATTGGTGTATAACTCTTATATAGTTTTTAACTATGTTACACATCTAGGTTGCATATAATCAGTAGGTCTGAATTCAACCAATTATTAGAATAGTTCGATTGGTGAGAAATGAATAATAAGTGATATAGATATGTACATTGGAGGTTAGTCCATAAATTGTGCGCAAAGTGTGAAAGATATATTGTCTTATTTATAATTTATATGCTGCAACCTAATAAAACATATCTGTAGTCAGAATATTGTTATGCAGATCCATACTGTACTTACCCTATAGAAATTTCTATGTAGTAAATATATTGCCTTGTAGTCTACTGTTCGCTTTTGTGAATAGGACAGAACATGTCTAAAGAAGTGTAAAGTAGAGGACATGTTGTTGCATAGGAATAGAGTAGGGGGCGCTATTAGATCATTATCATCTCTGCAATATGTTATTTTCCAAAGAGATACATTACTTATAATGGGTTTAAATTTATATTCTGAGGATATAAATATGTGCATATGTTGGTATATGATCAGTAAAAGTGCCAAGAATGGAAAATTATGTTGAAAACTGAAATTTTAGTGTATAAAAGGTGTATAGTTGAATTCCTTGTTCAGTCCCTGTGGGGTGAGGGTCCTGAATGAGTATATCCATTTGGATTCCTTTTGGAGTAGTTGCTGGTTAAAGTTCCCTTTTCTAGGTTTAAAGATAAATTTTTCAATGGCCTGGAATCTTAGATTGTCAGTATTGCCATGATGAAAATTCATGACATGTCTTGCCACAGGTGTAGGTGTAATGGTATTCTTTATAGAATTGATGTGCTGGAGGATCCTTCGACGAAAGGGTTGGATGGTTTTTCCGATATATTGGATGCCACATTTGCACGTGATCAGATATACTAACCGGGTAGTGCTGCAATTGACCAGCGCGTTAGTTGTGATGGTAGTTTTCGATTTTGTAGATGTGGTTGATTGGGAAGGGGTAATGAACTGGCAGGCTTTACAGTGGCCACACCTGTATGTTCCCTTCGTGTTTGTGAGCCAGTTAGGCTCTGTTGGAGTAGGGGCCAGGAAGCTATGAACTAGGAGATCTTTAAGATTCTTGGATCTACGAGCAGTGATAGATGGATAACTAGGTAGTGATTTTTTCAAAATGGGGTTGTGTAGAAGGATAGGCCAGTGGTTGGAGAGTGTCTGTGTTAGTTCACCCCAGCCACTGTCAAAAGTGGCAATACATCTTGGGGTCGAGGAGCTTGATTTTTGACGTGTAGTTTTTAAACTCTCCAGTCTATTTGTCTCACTGGCACGTTGATATGCTCTTTTGAGGACTTTATTGGGATACCCCAGGGCTTTGAAACGAAGTTTCAAAGACTGACACTCTTGATAACAGTGGCGTACATACCAGGCCCCTGCGACACGGTATGTACCCACAGGGCCAGCCTCTTCCCCTGGGGGGCCCAGGAGCCGACCACCCCAGGGCCCCCTGAGGCTGGCCCTGCTGACACCGGGCAGGCGGGCGCGCGAGGGAGCACTCAGTGCTTCCTCCTCAGCTCCCTCGCGCACCGCACTGATACCGGAGTCGGAAGATGACGTCATCTTCCGGCTCCGGCATCCCTACGCGGCGCGCGAGGGAGCTGAAGAGGAAGCACTGAGTGCTCCCTCGCCCGCCTGCCCGACCGGCCACCCGCCCAGGAGCCCAGCAGCACCACCACTGGACCCCAGGGAATCCCCCAGCACTCCAAAAGGTAAGGAGGCTGGGGGATTACATTTTAAAAAACAAAACAAAAAAACATGTGTTAGTGTTAGAGTGAGTGTTAGAGTGAGTGTTAGAGTGAGTGTTAGAGTGAGTGTTAGAGTGAGTGTTAGTGTGTGTGTCTGCTAGTGAGTGTTAGTGTGTGTGAGTGTTAGTGTGTATGTCTGCTAGTGAGTGTTACTGTATGTGTCTTACTGAGTGTGTGTGTTAGTGAGTCTGTTTCATGTCTGTTAGTGAGTGCGTGTTTGTCAATGAGAGTGTATGTTTTGTAAGTGAGTGTGTATGTATATCTGTCGCTGAGTGTGTCTCTGTCAGTAAATGTGTGTGTCTGTTAGCTAGTGTGTATGCGTTTGTAAGTGTGTGTGTGTCTTCAGCACTTACCTTTCTCCAGCGCCGGACTCCCTTGGCGCTGGGGATCCCTCAGCCTCTCAGCTCCGAATGCAATCACAAGACGATTCAAACCGCCCATAGGAAAGCATTACTCAATGCTTTCCTATGGACGTTCAGTGTGCTCCTCTAGCTGCTGTCCGTGAGACAGCCACTAGAGGCTGGCTTAACCTCAGTGAAACATAGCAGTTTCTCTGAAACTGCTATGTTTTCAGCTGCAGGGTTAAAACTAGAGGACCTGACACCCAGACAACTTCATTGAGCTAAAGTGATCTGGGTGTCTGTAGTGGTCCTTTAAGTGTGTGTGCATCTGCATGCACTGGCATTATACAGGGCGCAGCCCTGTAACCTGCGACCAGGCGCGCGGATTAATTTTCGGACCGGGGCCCCATGGGTCATGTGTAAGCCACTGCTTGGTAATATGTTGAATCCTCAGAACAGTTCCTCCTTGCCCTCAAGTATTGTCCATATGGTATTGAGGCTTTCAACCTATATGGGTGATGGCTCTTCCAATGGAGGAGACTATTAGTTGAGGTCAGCTTTCTGAAAAGTTGAGTTTGGGTAGTACCATCCTCCATTAGGAGAATCTTTAGGTCAAGGAAGATTAATTCTTTATCATCGATGACATGTGTAAGTGTTATGTTTATTGTATTGTTGTTCAAAGCTTTTACAAATTCTTCAAAGACTTGTACCGAACCGGTCCAAAATATAAGCATGTCATCGATATATCTGTACCACTTTAAGATGTATCTGTGGTACAGATTGTATTGTGGATCTTTCCATACATTGTTCTCCCACCATCCCAAAAAGAGATTTGCATAGGTAGGGGCACAAGTCGTACCCATAACAGTCCCGGTCTCTTGCAAATAGTACTTGCCGTTGAATATTAGATAGTTGTGTGTCAGAATAAATTCCAACAAGGACAGTACAAAAGAAATCTGCGCTTCCTCATACGGTGCGGATTCTAAGAAGGAGCGACATGCTTGTAGACCTGCTTTGTAACGTCAAGGCTTGCTAGTAAAGTGTATGGTGGTACTTGAAGTCCTTCTAAAATCAATAGTGTGGACTTAGTGTCCTGTATATAGGACGGTAGGTCCGTGACATACGGATGTAGAATTTCATTGACAAACTTACTGGCTCTTTCAGTCAGACAGTTGTTGCCTGAGATGATTGGTCTCCCAGGGGGTGTTCTGATGTCTTTATGTACTTTTGGTAAGCAATATAAAGTGGCTACAGTGGGATGTTTATGTGGTAGTAGGTATTTATACTCCTCAATGTTGATAATTTTTTGGTCTAACGCTTTGGTAAGTAGGGCATCGAAATCCCTAATATAACTCTCGGTGGGATCAGAGGGGAGAACGCTGTAGTTGGATACATCACTCAGATGTGTCATGCACATATCAATGTACATGTCACGATTTAATAGAACGATGTTTCCACCCTTATCGGCTGGTTTTATGATAACGTTATCTAGCATTTTCAGTTCTTTGAGCGCTTTCCGTTCATTAATAGTCAGGTTGTTATCTAGTGGACGTTCAAAATGCATTTTTGCCAGGTCATTAGTGGTCATTTCGACAAACAGATCTACATGTGGAGTATCCTTCAGGTTGGGAGTAAACCAACTCTGGGGCTTTAGTTTTGTCAGGGATTTAGAGGGATTTTGTTCCTCAAGTAATTCCGTCAATATTTTAGAGGCCTCGAAATCCTCCAGGTTTAACCCCAAATCATTTGCCATAGATAAATCCCTTTTGGAGTGCATTAAGTTTAGTGCTAGTTTCCTGCCAAAAAGGTTTATATCCTTTGACCATTCAAATTTATTGTATCCAGGGGTGGGTACATATGTAAGGCCAAGAGAGATGTGGCGGGGTTGTAGTGGAAAATCAGAGAGATTGATAATTTTATTAGATGTTAAAATCTCTGACCCCGTCCTTGTCTCTTGTAGGCCCAGCGATCCCTGTCCCTCAGTCGCCCCCTCTGTTCTCGAGGGAGATCCTGTCCTAAAAAAGTCTTAGAGACAGTTGAGTTTATATTGTCAGAGGTAATTGGGGCATCTAGAAATGCAACCGATTTATCGGTGCTCTTAAGAATGCCCCTAGTGGGTGAATGACTTGGGACTGGGTCGTTGTTCCGCGTACTCTTATTGTATTGTCTTTGTCTGGATCTAGAGGAGCTTGCATCCGAATCTGACCATTCCGTGTCTGCAGATGTAGAGCCTCTCTGGCTACTAGTATATTTACGAAGTTTGCGTTTTTTGCGAAATATTTCTCCCTCTTTGAAATCGTTAAAATCCCTTTGGAATTTGGTATGTTTTTTTTATTCTTAGATTCTGTCTAAAGTGTTCGATATTTTTTTGTAATTTTATTTCCATAGGTGAAAAGAGATTATCTGTTTTGAATCTTTTTATTTGTACAATCTCATTTTGTAATTTAGTATTAGTTTCCTCTAGGTGTGTAGTTTCTAGATTGACTAGAAAGGTCATTAATCTTGCAGAACAGTCAAGCAGAATAGCATTCCATTCATTTTGTTGTTCCTCTGTTTGAATTTTGTCTGGTAAGAGTATGTCTGGTCGAAGACCTCTAGGAACTAATTTCTGTGCAATATACTGATTTAAACTTGTTAGTTCCCAGAAGCTCCTAATGTGTTGTTGATATAATTTCTGTATCTCAAAAAATGCATCATTAATATCGGTGTTATTAGAGTTATTCGTCAAAGGATTTATAGAAAAAACATTTTGAATGTCATCCAGATTGATAGCAGGGTCTGACAATTTAAAATAACATATTGCAGAGATGATCTAATAGCGCCCCCTACTCTATTCCTATGCAACAACATGTCCTCTACTTTACACTTATTTAGACATGTTCTGTCCTATTCACAAAAGCGAACAGTAGACTACAAGGCAATATATTTACTACATAGAAATTTCTATAGGGTAAGTACAGTATGAATCTGCATAACAATATTCTGACTACAGATATGTTTTATTAGGTTGCAGCATATAAATTATAAATAAGACAATATATCTTTCACACTTTGCGCACACTTTATGGACTAACCTCCAATGTACATATCTATATCACTTATTATTCATTTCTCACCAATCGAACTATTCTAATAATTGGTTGAATTCAGACCTACTGATTATATGCAACCTAGATGTGTAACATAGTTAAAAACTATATAAGAGTTATACACCAATTGTAATATAACCTGATATCTTCAATAAATAACCTCATATGTATAGATATTTTGCTAAACCTGATAAGGGGCAAAACAAGCTCGTACATATGAGGATATTATGTACCTGTACTATAACCCTCTACTAAATATCAGTAATAGACTCATTAAGTAACTATGCAGAGAGTTATTATAATAACTCAACCATAATTGTACAGTATACATCAATTCATATTCCTCCATACATGCCCTCTCCCCTTTTATTTCTTCAAAAGGTCAATAAAACACTGTTCTTTTTTGAACATAGTAATTTGGTCCTTTTTGACCACCGTTTTTCGTCAGCTTCAATGGATGACGTAACATGTTTCAGGACTCCAATCAAATGGTTGGGCTCCCTATTTAAAAGCCTAATCGGCTGTGATCAAGTTCCCCTTGAAAAGCCGCCTTACCGGCGAAACGCGCGTCGGGGTTTTTCCGATGCCTTCCAGCATTATACCCTCTGCACTTGCAGTGACTATTTTTGGACTTTTCTATTTCGATTTATAGATACATAGTCTTTGGGTAGTTTGGGAGGGTAACTAAGGACTTAGCCGCATACATTACTTGTGGTTAGTCCGCTCTCAGCGCTCACAGGGTATTTTGGGAGGTGAATTAAGGATCTAGCCGTATATATTATCTGAGGTTATTACGCTCTCAGCGTTCTCAGTTTCCTTTTTCCTCTCTTCATTTTCTATAGTTAGCCCTTCTATCTGGTAGGTGCCTTCGAAGGCACAGCAATATCTTCATCTCTCTTCTTTCTATATTTACACTGGGACAAACTACCCACAGAAGGTGCTTTCTTAGATATATACCTAGACTACAGTCTGTATCTAATAGCAATACCAGACAATATATCTTCGTTCTGTCACATTATTTCGAACCTGTATGTATACTAAATTGTAACAGAGTACTCTTTATAAACTGCAGCTGTAGACAGTCTCTATTTTAGAGTTTGACAAACTTTTAGAGAATACTCTTTACAAATAGTGACAGGAGACAAACTACTACAGCAGCGAGTCTCTGTATAGAGCTGGACACTTTTGTCCATTTGGACATTTAAAACAGCATCCCCAATTATTTAGATGCTGTTTTTTCGTTTTTTAAATCTTACATTTCTGCATATTGTCTTCTCATACCTCTATACATATGTATCTAGACGTATTGAGAGAAAATGTATGAAATGATCACTTTGTATTTCATTCACTATTAAAAGTTACGTTTTACAGTATTTTTTAAAGGCAGTGTTCCTTCTCCTCTTGTCTTTCAACCAAAATTGCTTAGGGTTAACCCCTTCACTGCCCTGATACTTTATCCTCATACCAGGCTTTCACTTTGTTAAACTCCCATGCACACATTACACCCCTCACACAAACTGCTCCTCCTACACACAGTGCTCCCACTGCACCCCCATACACATACTGTCTTGCATACACCTACCTACCTAGAGGCCGTATCCCCATACTACAGCCCCTATCCTGTCAGACCCCAGGTAAATTGTCAAACTGTTCTTAAACGGTTTGACTATTTAGTCTGGGAGGGCAACATAACCACTACAAAGCTCTGTAGTTGTTATTGTGCCTGGATTCTTTAAAAAAAATAATAATCTAGGAGTTCCCCTCCCAAGATAAAGCTCTGGATCTGCCAGTGAGGGACACTGTAGGTACCCAGACCACTTCAGCCCATTAAAGTGGTCTGGGTGCCAACTCCTATCACCCTTAACCCTGAAAGTGTAATTATTGCAGTTTTTATAAACTGCAATAATTACCTTGCAGGGTCAAGTGATCCTCTAGTGGCTGTCTGTCAGACAGCAACTAGAAGGACTTCCGGCTACTTTAACGACTTTTGGTCGCTTAAATGACGCTGGACGTCCTCACTCTATGCGGGAGGACCTCCAGCATCGTCAGAATCCCCATAGGAAAGCATTAAATATAGCTTTCCAATAGGGAGGTCTAATTCGTGCACGCAGCCATTGCGCATTAGGTCCCCCCACCCCTGCCAGTGGCTGGGGAGGAGCATGGGCGGAGCTGAGCCAGCGCCGAGGAACATCTGCGCTGGACCCAGGTAAGAGACTGGAGGGGTTAATAGCCCCTTCAGCGTTGCAGGAGGGGACCTTGACAGAAGGGAAATCTGCAGTGCCAGGAAAACGGGTTTGTTTTCCTGGCACTATAGTTTCCCTGTAAGTACTACTGTGTCCAGAGCACCCATCTCTCCTTAAAGGACATAAATACATAATAATCCTCAGTTATGGCCAGCCATAGCAACATTAAACTGGCTTTATTAGTGGATGTGGAGGCTACTTGTGGTCTTAATGTGTGTAGGGTAGGCTACCTGTGGTGCTATGTGCATGTGGGGTTGAACTTGTGTGTGTAGATGTAGCTGTTCGCAGCCCTGTGGGTGTGAAGATAGGGCAGTAGTGTGCATAGGTGTTGTGGGGTATGGAGCTAAAGTGTATTTGGGGATAGAAATTATTTTGTGTGTAGATGGGATAGAGAATATGTGTGTGTGTTTAGGGACTAATGTATGGGAGGATACGAGCTATACGGTGTGTGTTTGGGGATGATAGTGATGAGGTCTGATGATAGTGTCTGCACTGTGTGAGAGGAATAACAGCTGTAATGAGGCAGAGATGAAGAGATCAAGGGCTTTACAGCTGCGCTGTGTCTGAGGGTAGGGGCTGTACGTTATCTGTGGGTGTTGAGGGCTTTAATGTAGGGGTAAGTGGCAGCACAGAGGGGGGTTGGGTGCTGCACAATGGGGGTAAGGGGCTGCACCGACTGTTGTAATAGGGTTGCACACAGGAGGGTTAAGGGGGTTGTACAGATGGGGATAATGGGCTGCACACAGGAGGTGTAAGACTGTTACACAGAGAAGGGTAAAGGGCTGCACACAAGGGGGGGGAGGGGCTGCACACAAGGTGGGGGGAAAGGGCTGCATAGAGGGGCACAGAGGGGGGTATGGAGCAGGCACATGAGATATACAACATATATCAAATACATTTATTTGATGCCCCCCTCCCTTTGGCTTACCTTGTTGCTGGGCCAGAGAGGGTAGACAATTCCAGACCCACACGGAATGGCGGGGATTCTGGGAGGTTTCCTGCTGTGCTGTCGACCACCGTCACCGCCGCCAGCAAGAGGGTTCGTGCAACTTCCTGCTGGGGGCAGGCCCACCCCCCGGCAACACATGCCCCCCCCAGGCAACTTATGCTCCCCGCCCCCCTTAGTTAAGAACCGGCAGGCTTGCGCTGACTGTAGCAACAGCAGCATTATTACAATGGGGCCCAGCGGCGGTCGCCGCCAATGTAAGTGCTAAAGAGACACGGTACACCACTACTGCAGGGGCCAGGGGTCCACAGGCGGCCGGGCCCGGTCGCAACTGCGACCCTGTATGTACGCCAGTGTGTTGAGGTTAGAACTCTATCAAATATTCTGTACTCTGCCCTTGGGTTTTTACGTCCAAGATGCATTATCTTGCACTAATCCATATTAAATGTCAGTTGCCAGAACTCTGACCATTTTTCTAGTTTACCAAAAATATTTGCCATTTGACTTACTCCTTCCTGGAACATCAACTCTGTTACATATCTTAGTATCATCAGCAAAAAGACATACCATATATATATATATATTTGTGCTTGGAATTTATCTAATATGTAATGGGATGTAGAAGGAGAAGCAAAGTTGGTTGAGGTGTGTGCCGAAAGTAGACCTGTAAAAGAGGGCCCACAAAGGTGAATTGTTAATATAGTTGGGTGTAGGTGGGTGGGGACAAACAGCTTGCATGACAAAGGTAAGTAAGTGGGGGGTAGGGTTTATATAGGATATAGAATCATAACTCCTCCCACAAATTCAGGCCAAATGGCCTTCCAACTTGTGCATGGAATTTATCTAATGTAATGGGATGTAGAAGGAGAAGCAAAGTTGGTTGAGGTGTGCCGAAACCAATGTACAAGTAGGCTTGTAAAAGAGGATTCAAAGAAAACACACTTTATTCAAGTTTATACAGCATGGGTACTGAAAGCTTGTGAGGAACTTTTACTCTGATTGAGGTATATATTTAACTGCGCTGAGGATTGCCGTGGCCCCGACACTTAGTGATGTAGACTGGGGTGTAAGAGCTTGAAGCTGCTGATGCAGCGCTTTGTGACAGAGAGGCTGGCGAAGGAAGCCATGATGTAGCTCCACCTTAATGGAAGGTTTAGACGTGTAGTGGATTAGAACTGATAGTGTGTGGTTGACCTTGGAAACGTAAAGCGGAGTGACAGCATAGGAGGTTTGAGTAAGATGCTTGATTTGAAGGTTTGGAGAAAAAGGCAAAAAAACAACAGATTTAACTGCAAAAGTCTTGATTCAAGCACTCTAATTGGGACATGTACAATATACAAGGCCTTGGAGTGAGTGATAGATTAGTTGTGAAACTGCGTGAAGCGCGCACACCTGTACATGGTGTAATTGTGTGCTTAGTCCAAGATTAGCTCATGGAATGGTGGTATCCTCGATGATATGTAGTGGATCATAGGGAGTGCCTGAAAGAAGACCTTAAAATGAGTGTGCGAAAGTGTCAGCGGCTGTGTAATGGACACCAGGAATGTAAATGTAGACCAGAAAGAACTGAGGGGTTGCTGCCTGCCAAATCAGCTTGCGAATCAGCCACAGTGGCGGTGAGTATGACTGCCCTTGCTAATGAAATCGCAGGCTGCGGAGTAGTCAGAGCAGCATTCAACTTGTTGGTCCAAAGATGACCCCGAGTGAGGGAGGCCACCATGAAAGGGTAGATCTCCAACAAAGTAGAGGTCTCTCCAAAGGCCAGCAAGGTATCCGACTCAGTGGGACAGGCGTCCCTGACGAGTGGTTGCCAAAAAAGGCTGCGAACCCTGTGTATGCTGCTGCGTCTGTGTGAATTGAAAGTAAGTGTTTTGAAAGTGGGGGAATGACCAAAGAGATCCCAATCCATGCGGCCGAAAAACTACTCAATTGTGTAAAACTGCCCTGGCTGGATCGCCCGAATGGTTGGGCAGGAGTTGGTACCTTGTGGAGCAAATTTAAGTAGCCCAGGGACAAGAGACCAACCCTGCGGAATGATACGCACAACAAAGTTGAGGGGCCTTAACCAGGACTGAAGCCCCCTCCCAAAGTGCGGAACACAACGTCTGGGAGGCTGGCTTGGAAAGTAGTGAAGTCCAATACTATGCCTCAGAAAGCAAGTCTGGAAGAGGGACAGACTAAAAAGTGGGGTGGTGGGAGGGCTCTGGTGATGTGAATAATGTTAGGTGTTTGTGAACCCGTGAAATCAACAAAAATTCATCCAGAACGTGGATGACTGATGGACACCTGAATATATTTAGGAGGGGCCTGCAGAGGGCGGTGCGAAGAGGTCTATGATCAAACGTATTTGGGTACTGTAAATGGCTACCACCAAGTACACAAGATGAGAAAACGTGAAGACCGGAAAGGGCAGATCGTGAAACCAGCATTTGATTGCTGTGGACAGAAGGTGGTCCACTGTAAGTGGGTCAATAGATGTAGATAATAAGTTCGGGCATACGAGTGTACCTGTGGGATTGGCACCAAGGCCCGTGTGAGACCTCTGTGAGAAACCCGGCATCAGAATCTATCCTATGCCCAGCTGGGTGTAAATGCTGATAGTATACCAGGATGTCAATGTTGACCTAGTTAGGCGTATCTTGGGTGACAGACGGGCTGTATATGTGGACTAGGTGTGAGTTCTGGAGCAGATGAAGCGGATGTGTGATACCCTGTATGTAGTGAAAATAGCATACCCCAGCTTTACAGTCATAGCTTGCCTGCGCCTTGCCAGGTAATTAATGGTCAGCCCCACTTGTCCTTCTGCCCGCCTCCCAGTCTAGTGCGTGGGATGAAGGAGTGGTAAGAGGGACTAAACAGTTAAATTTGTGACAGACCCAAGAAGCCTGGATATGTTAAAAGCATAATAGAAAAAACAGGTGTAGGCGCTCTCTAAAATAACTATAAATACGGCAGCAGTGAACCAGCAGGACTTCCCAATACCTGATAATAACCAGAAAGTACCCGAGAACCCGGTACCTATCGTTATGCTTTTAACTGCAAAAACAGAGTGGTAAACCGCGCCACAGAGGAATTAGAAATATTTAAATAGAAAAAGGGATATATACATACATACGGGGTGTTCCAACAATATAATAGTATGTATAAACCTTTAAGAGAAATAAATTGAGACAATAATAGTGCAGTATGTCAATTTAAAACAGCTTTTGGATAAAATGTACGGGAAACCAGTAGAAAAGCTAACTCACACTTTCCAGAGCTACTAGGAGCTCTACTGTATAGCGCCTGGACGGTATAATCCCCGTCTTAGGATGTAGGAATAGTAGTGAAGTATAACTTCCAGAGCTCCACGATTGTGCATAGAAAAAAGAACACAAATAAAATCCAATAGTGTAGTATGTCTGATAATATATAACAAAAAAGGTAAGTATCTTACTTACAATTTCCAGAGCAATGAACTTGCTCTGGTGATGAAGGCTTATGGTGGTATAATCCCCACCAGAGGATATAGGCAGGATCCAAATTGCACCAGGAACAGAAGGTATACCAAGGAGAAGAGAAGGAGGAAAAACTACAACTTTATTATTAAAAAAAATATATTAAAAAATTCTATATATGAGTCCAGCATCCAATATCTTAGTCCACTTTACGCGTTTTGCCCTAATCAGGGCTTCTTCAGGGTGTGTGCCGAGAGAGGGAAAAGACATGCGTGGGACTAACAAGGTCATGCGTAATAGTAGGAATGTAGTTTGAAAGATTGTATTTCTTTATCCCTCGTATATTAGAAATTAGACTATGTAATTGCCCAAATGTGGGGCCGGAATTGCCATAGTGGGCCATGTGTAAACGTATTGAGTGACGGCTTGGTGAGGGCCATGTGTAGAGGTATTGTAGTGGAAGGCAGAGTGCTTCATGTTAGTCCTGAGCTGCTGGGTGGCGAAATAGGGCTGTATGAGGGGTATGGATGTATAGAACGAACAAAGAAATGGTGAGAGATTCCTTTGGAGACCCAGGCCTGACTGGTGTGCTGGGTATTTCGTCCAACAGCAGACCGATTATTGGGATGGATTCTTGTGACATTCTGAAAAGAAATAATGATTTGGATAAGTAAGGTGTCGTAAAGGTGGAGATGAGACCTCCGGAGAACTGGCCTGCTAGCTAGTGCCAAGGCGAAGAATTAACCTAGGACCAAGTGACAGGTAAGGCCCTGCTATTGCCAAGTGGCGGTGAGAGGCTCTACCTATGATTTGGGCAGAGGGGATTTTGTGGCCACCAAACGAGGTGGCAGGATGTTGGCCTCTCGGTGACTGTAAGAGATTCAAAACATGTGGCCGTGACTTGGGAAGCCCTAACTGTAGCCCAAAGAAGAGCAAGCGAGGTGGCCAGCTATGATTTGGTCGTGGGGCTGAACCTCCGTGTAGGAGGTGGAGGTGTAGACCTCGCGGACCGCAGTATTATTTGGGAAAGCTAGGGCCAGCGCCTAACCCTGAAAGCCAGTTCTCTAACCTGACAGGGCTTGTCTCTAGAAAGGAAGTATGTAAAGTATGTAGGTACTGACCTCGAGTTTGTCCTGTATATTTAGACAATGCTCAGGGCGACTTCAATATATATGTATAAATATATATATATATATATACTGCGAAGAACAGGTCCAGTCCAGGAACCTAGGGGTAAAAGGATGCTAGCAGGCCTGAGGCATGCCACTGGTATGCCAAGTGTAAAAATGTAGAACGTATGGAAAGGAGTGTAACAGCGAAACTGTAGCGTAAGAACCAGTGTAAGCTGAGGGACCTGAATGTTGGTCCAAATATTTTGAGACAAGCCCCTGGATTCCCACAAATGTGCATTACTTGTGAAAGATCCGAAGGCAAAGTGAGGCCTTAGAAGGAACGTAATCGTAGTGAGTAAGATTAATACCTGATATTGAAACGTTTGGGCCCAGGTAGCCTGTTGGTTTGTTGATGGTGTAGTGAATCTGCGACATGGTGCAGGTCTAAGTAATGATATGTAGAAATTATAAACACATTTAACACATTAATATAATAAAGATAGAATATGGCGTATACTGCGCCCAAAATCATACGTACATACAACTGCAGAAGAGGGGGCTGTTAAATACCTCAAAATAATAAAACAGGAAAACAATAATAGTAGGAAAACCACTCACATTGGATAGAGCTATATAAGATATATTATATTATATAAATATATCTTGTATGTGCTTAGGGTCTACTGCTGTATTGCGCGTGGAAGGTATGATCCCCGTCTAAGGATATAGGATGATAGAGATGGTACTGATCCTCCAAATGTAAGTGCAAATATTGTTGGTAAATATAAAAGTGGAAGAGAGAGAACTCTGATAGTATAGTAAGTACTATAAACTGGGATGTTATTTTAAAAAAAGTGTACTTAAAATTTATAGAGCAAGACCTGCTCTAGTATTCACAGCATGGGTGGTACTATCCCCACCTAAGGATATGGTGGCACCAGGTAGCAAGCAGGATACAAAGTAGAATACAAAATAGTTAAAAGTATAAAAATTAACTATTTATTGTAAAAAACATATAACATAAAAAATATATATAGGTACAAATTAATGTCCAAAAAAGTCCCACTTGACGCCTTTCGCCGCTCCAGAGGCTTTATCAAAAGTGTGGGGTGGTCCTCTAAGTGGCCTGTATATAAATGGAAAGCTTGATTGCAGATCGCTACCTGGTGAGTATTCCTTCCAGTTTCGTGATGCGGCAAGCTGATGAATAAATGTAGTCGGCAAGTTCCAGCCGAAGCCTGTGTTCCACCGTGAGCCGCACGCGTCATACCCGGAAGTGACGCGGCATAGCCCAAGACTTAGTGGTCATGTGTGCTATGCTTGGAACGCACGCATCGTCAATAATGGCGTGCGTTGCGTTCCAGGCATTGACAGCCTTTAGAAATCATAGAGAGAACGGATGGATCTTCAGATGTAATTAGTTACACTGTAAAAAAAGTTATGTAAATACTAATATCGAATAAAAAAGTAACAACAAAGAATAACATCACAATAAGCATGTCTGAAACACCACTAGTGGGAACATTGAAATTATAAATTATAAATAAAAGCATTACTAAAATGCTAACACAAAGCATATATAGGTTTAAATAAAATATATATAATGTGCAAAAGTACACTGCTAATAAGCATAGTGTATACTTGTATAAGATTAGCAGTACCTGTCAAGACATTCAGAATGAGATTACACAATACGTAGATTGGGTGTCAAAATTATTTTTAGTATTTATAATGTCTTATAGTGGTACATTGGGAAACATATAGTTACATGCCTCAGTAATAGAAAAAATAGGTATTGGTGTAATACCAGGTGGATAAAACTTGGTGGGGAAAAAAAAGAAGATATGTGGATACATATTATACAGAAAAGGGAAAGACAACCCATAAAAAATGGCTAAAAAAATAAATATATATATTTATGGTCGAAATGGGTATAAAAGATCAAAGAAAAAGGTCTTAAAAAGTTGCTAAAAAATGTAATTAATAAAATAAATAAAATCTAAAATTTCATATTTTATAAAAAGTTATATAGATCAAATTCAATGTTAAGACCTTTAGGGTGGAGAGTGTCTAAGTAATATACCAATTTCATCTCAGTCTTCCCAATCTGTTTAACTATGTCGCCACCTCTCCAGTGCTTGTCAACAGTTGCAATACCTGTGAACGTGAGCAGTTTAGGATTATTTTCGTGTATACAAAAGTGTGAAGAAGCGGCGTGGTTAGCAAAGCCCTTTTCTATGTTCCTACAATGCTCCGCTATCCTCACTTTAAGAGGTCTAATAGTCCTGCCAACGTATTGAAGCCCACAGGGACCTTCCAATAGATAAATAACATTTTTGCTATTGCATGTAATGATATTTTTGATATTGTATACTTTACCCCTTTAGGGTCTTTGTCAAGCTACTGAAGCACATACAAGACACACAATATATCGGTGCATATAACCATTAAATAAGTGAACAAACATGTGATACAATAATTAATTCCTCCCAACATCAATTAACAATAATAAGTATATAAACAAAACATAATTGTCTCTCCAATACTCATCTCACATATTAGGGATGTCAAGAAGCATAGATAAACAATAACAATAAAATCTAAGTTTATTAGTAATTAAGTTCAATTAATTAATAGTGAACAAGATGTGTCTACTAATTTTTAAAAGAATATAATGATTTGAATTCATTTGGAAACACCAGAGAACGTTAGGTACTTATCATGTGACCATCTCCGGCCAATGAAGCACCACTACTGATGCCAATCACGTGATCTAATGAAACCGAATCATAATCGCGTACGGATGCGCATGCGTAAGGAAATGCATCCGTACCGCGCATGCGCCGAATCACGCATGTGCAATGGCACACATCGCATAGAGGCAAAGCCACATGTTAATTACAGTGCGCATACGTCATATCGCGCACGCTCAAAACGGCAAATAACGATAAAAAGAAAAATATTTCCAATGTCTCATAAAGAGACCCAACTTATAGATTCATATTAAATATATCTTGTATCTTGTATGTGCTTAGGGTCTTTGACAAAGACCCTAAGGGGTTGAAACGTTGCTGTGTAGTTCCTGGTTCTAATAAAATTGCCTTCACTTTGGAATTCTTTGGAGTGCCGGGATTATTTTCTACAATTAAGTTGAAGTCCCCCACCTTTATCGGCGGGCTTTATCACTATTGATAAATCATTATAGAGATCTTTTAATATTTTTCTGTCCCTCTTACTAATGTTGGATCTATCTCCTGTTTTACTGTTTATATTTTGTAGATCTTTACATACCTTCTTTTCAAACATCTCCAAAGCGCTCGCTTTGCAATGGGCTGGATAAAAGGTGGATCTATTTTTTTTTTTTAAAGCTTTTTTTATAGATGCCTGTATTTGTACTATTAAAGTCATTTTTGTTTATATAGAAACGTTTTAGAGTGGCGTTCCTCTGCTAAAAAAGGATCATACTTTATAGTTGGAGCAAATTTCAGTCCTTGTTTTAAAACATTAATTTGAGTATTGTTAAGAGGTTTCTCTGATAAATTGAAGATACCGGTAGGAGTTTCTGTAGTTTCTCTATTTAAAATCTCTCTATTCTTCCTTTTTTTGTTCTCTTCTACCAGATCTTCTTCCTCTAAGTCTCGTTTGCGGCTTTTGATAGGTGTAATATTTAAACAATTCGTGTGATTTTCTCTGTTTGTGGGAATGTCTAAAAAAGAGGTCTCATCGAATGGTTTGCAAAAAGAGTGCGTGGTATCTATTACTTTTTAAATCATCTATTGGTGAATTTGGTTTGGCTTCTTCGTGTCTACGGTGTGTTCTAGTAGTGACTCTTTCCCATTAATTTTTCCTGTCTCTGGGTTTAAGTTTGGGTGAGTCAGATATGTATGTGAACTTATGTGTCTTAGGTCTTACTATTAAAGGTGACTCATCTGTGCTGTGTTTGTGATTACGATATACGACTGCTAATCTTATACAAGTATACTCAATGCTTATTAGCTTTGCACATTATATATATTTTATTTAAACCTATATTGGCTATTATGCTTTGTGTTAGCATTTTAGTAATGCTTTTATTTATAATTTCAATGTTCCTACTAGTGGTGTTTCAGACATGCTTATTGTGATGCTATTCTTTGTTGTTACTTTTTTATTCGATATTAGTATTTACATAACTTTTTTTACAGGGTAACTAATTACATCTGAAGATCCATCCGTTCTCTCTATGATTTCTAAAGGCTGTCAATGCCTGGAACGCAACGCACGCCATTATTGACGATGCGTGCGGTCCAAGCATAGCACACATGACCACTAAGACTTGGGCTCTGCCGCGTCACTTCCGGGTATGACGCGTGAGGCTCACGGTGGAACACAGGCTTCGGCCGGAACTTGCCGCATCACTTCCGGTATGCGTCACGAAACCAGAAGGAATACTCACCAGGTAGCGATCTGCAATCAAGCTTTCCATATATATACAGGACACTTAGAGGACCACCCCACACTTTTGATAAAGCCTCTGGAGAGGCGAAATGCGTCAAGTGGGACTTTTTGTGACATTTATTTGTACGTATATATATATATTTTATGTTATATGTTTTTTTACAATAAAGTTAATTTTTATAGTTTTAACTATTTTGTATTCTACTTTATATCCTGCTTGCTACCTGGTGCCACCATATCCTTAGGTGGGGATAGTACCACCCATGCTGTAAAAACTAGAGCAGGTCTTGCTCTATAAATTGCAAGTACATTACTTTTTTTTTTTTTTTTTAAACATCCCAGTTTATAGTACTTAGTATACTATAAGAGTTCTCTCTCTTCTACTTTTATATTTACCATCAATATTTGCACTCGCATTTGAAGGATCAGTACCATCTCTATCATCCTATATCCTTAGACGGGGATCATACCGTCCACACGCAATACAGCAGAGCTCTTATATAGCTCTATGCAATGTGAGTGGTTTTCCTACAGTTATTTAGTTAATATCTTGCACTTTATCAAATTGTATTGCACTATTATTGTTTTTCGGTATTTAACAGCCCCCTCTTCCAGTGGTGTATCCTGGTTTTGTGCTGCCCTAGGCAGGACAAAACTCAGACGCCCCCCAACCCACCCCCCCACGCGCGACCCCCACCCATCCCTTCCCCCGCCTTATAAATACACACACACACACTCACTGACAGATACGCATACACTAGCTAACAGAAACACAAACTTACTGACACACACACACAAACACACTCACTAGCAGACACACACACACACTCACAGGCAAACATACACACACAGTCAGACACACTCACACTAACAGTCATACACACACACACTAACAGACACACTCAATAACAGACACACTCAATAACAGACACACTCACTAACAGACACTCACACACACACTAACAGACACTCACACACAGACACACTCACACACACTAACAGACACGCACACACACACTAACAGACATGCACACTCACAGACACGCTCACTCACAGACACACTCACAAACAGACACACTCACACACACTAACAGACACACTCACTCACAGACACACTCACTCACAGAAACACTCACTAACAGACACTCACTCACAGACACACTCACACAAACAGACACACACACACACTAACAGACACTCACACACAGACACACTCACACACACACTAACAGACACGCACACACACACTAACAGACACACTCACACACACACTCACTAACAGACACACACACACTCACTAACAGACACACATGTACATTAACACATGTACATTTTTAACCCCCCCCCCCTCCTCTAGCCTCCTTACCTTTGGGAGTGCTGGGGAGGGAAAGGGTTCTCTATCTCCCTGGTGGTCCAGTGGCTGCTGGGTGGGCGGCATTGGCGGGCGGCTGGCGAGGGAGCTCTTCCTGTGAGCTGACTGCTCAGCTCCCTCGCGCGCAGCAGAGTGGGGCTGGGAGCCGGGATATGACGTCATATCCCGGCTCCCAGCCTCACTCTGCGGCGCGCGAGGGAGCTGAGCAGTCAGCTCACAGGAAGAGCTCCCTCGCCAGCCGCCCAGCATGTCAGTTAGCCGCAAGGCTAACAAGACATTTGCCCTGGGCATTTGGGGGGCGGCTTTTTTTGCCGCCCCCTGAAAAATGCCGCCCAAGGCAAATGCCTTGTTTGCCTCGCGGCTAAAACGCCCCTGCCCTCTTCTGCAGTTGTATGATTTTGGGCGCAGTAAACGCCATATTCTATCTTTGTTTCACTATTACACAAGGTTTTGGGAATCCTTGTACTTTATACAGCAGCCCTCACTTGTTTGTTGTATTATAGAGAGCGCCTATAAACTATCATTTTTTTTCCTACATTAATATAATAGTAACATGAAGGGTGAGGCATCTTTAGACCTGGTGTGTTTGAAGCTAGAACCCACTGAGGGAGGGGATAGTAAAAAAAGGCCTTGGAGGCTGAATGAGGCCTCAGGAGAAACGTAAAAATGTTAACCTTTTTCTACCTGATACCGTGAGACGGGATACTGGAACCACCTCCTGGAGTTTTCTTGAAGAAGAGTAATAGAGATTTTAGACCTATTGACATCAAAAAAGCATTAGGGGGCCAACTGTGTCTTTAACCCCTTAAGGACACGTGACGTCATTATTCCCTTTTATTCCAGAAGTTTGGTCCTTAAGGGGTTAAGAGAATGCCCCTGGGAATTTATGCATAATTAAATGTGACTATGGGTGATGAATAGTGACACTCTGATTTAAGGAAAACATAGGGAGAACGGTGTACAAATGTTTTTTAAAAGGAACAAATTTGAGGAACATACTTAAAATTATACAAATAACTGCATAAAACCTCATGCGTACAGTTAATGAGAGTGCAAGAGGGATATAATAGGACCGCATGTGATAGATTAGGAAAAACTAAAAGCTAGTAAAACAGCCGCTCCTACGTAGGCGAGTATAAGCGGTCGGTATTTAATACTAACGAAAGAAAAACGAACAAGTGTATACTCTGCGGTCTGCTAATGGAAACAAATAGTAACCGCCCAGTCCAAAATAATCAAAACCTGAACCTCAGATCGGAGATGTGAACTTTCAAATCACAAAATGTGCGAACAGCACTGAGTATGTCTCATGGGGACGTTAAATACACACAACTTGATCCTCTATTTGTGTCACGATTCGGGGAACCAAACACGCCAACACACACACACAAAGTGCAGTACCGGACCTTAGAGTGGCCGGGCTAAGCACACAAAGAATAGTCAGGAAACAAGCCGAGTAAAGGGGAAACCAGAAGACAGAATAACGATAGACAAGCCGAGGTCAAAGGGTAGGAGAAAGTCACAAAGTCGGATAAACAAGCCAGAGAGTACGTAACCAGAAACACAAGTTCAGTAGCAATACTAGCAAGTAAAGACCACAACAGGGCGGAGAGGAACAGGAAAGGTAAGTATTTAAATCCATAGGTTAATTCTGATTGGATAATTTCCAATCATAATTAACAATCACACGTGGGAGATATCTAAACCTCCCACTGTGATTGAGGCACTGTGCCTTTAACGCCGGGTCAGGTGACTGACCCCGGTGTTTGTTAAAATGGGCGGTCTCCCAGCGTGCAGCGTCATGCATGCTGCCGCTGGGGGACACAGAGGAAGACGCGGGCGGCATCCGTGGCTGGGAGGATGCCGCCCGCCGAGCGCACGCCAGGAAGGGGACCAAGGACGGCTGGAGGGTGAGTGCCGCGAGCAGACTGCAACTTCCCCTCACAGCCGCCCACGGGACCCTGACAGTACCCCCCCCTCGAAGACTGCCCAGAGGGCGGGAAGCAGAAGGCTTCAAAGGAAACCGGGCATGAAAGGAGCGGACCAAAGAGGGGGCGTGCAAATCAGAGCTCGAAACCCAAGACCGCTCCTCAGGGCCGTAACCCTTCCAATCCACCAGGTATTGCAGCCGACCCCTAGAAACACGAGAGTCGAGAAGGACAGCCACTTCCTACACGTCACTAGAGACAGTGCGAGGGGAAACGGGCCGTCCGAGGGGACGAGAGAACCGGTTACACAGTAAGGGCTTCAAAAGCGAAACGTGAAACGTGTGCGGAATACGCATGGAAGGAGGCAAGTCTAGGGAGTAGGAAACGGGGTTAATCATACGTAACACTTTGTAGGGACCAAGAAACCTGGGAGCAAACTTCATCGAGGGAACCCTGAGATGGAGGTTCCTGGAGGACAACCGCACCCTATCACCCGGAGCATAAGAAGGGGCTGCACCCCTACGGCAATCAGCGAACTTCTTCTGAGCAGCTGCTGAACGAGACAGCGCAATATGGACCTGATCCCACGTCTTCCGCAAAGAGGTGAGGTGCTGGTCCAAGGCGGGCATTCCCTTGTCAGAGAACGCACCGGGAAGGACAGAAGACCGAAACCCATAAGCAACCTCAAAAGGACTTAAGCCAGTAGACGAATGAGACACCGTATTCCTGGCAAATTCAGCCCACGGAAGAAGGCGAGACCAGTCGTCCTGGTGCGCATTAGTGAAGCAGCGCAAATACAATTCCACAGACTGATTAGCACGTTAAGCTGCACCATTAGATTGCGGGTAATAGGAGGAAGTGAACGACAAGGAGACCCCCATCTCAGCACAAAAGCCCCTCCTAAACCGAGAGACAAATTGAGGGCCTCTGTCAGAAACGATATCCTGAGGTATCCCATGCAAGCGGAACACTTCCTTGGCAAACACCTGAGCAAGCTGAATCACAGAAGGCAGTTTCTTAAGCAGAATAAAGTGTGCCATTTTAGAGAACCTATCCGTCACAGTCAATATCACCGTCTGACCATCAGAAGGAGGAAGGTCTACAATAAAATCCATGGACAAGTGGGTCCATGGCTTCTTGGGTACAGATAGAGGCATCAGTAGACCCTGGGGTCTCATATTAGGAGACTTACACTGCGTACAGACCAGACAAGCCTGAACAAAATCCACTACGTCTCGCTTGAGTGAAGGCCACCAGAACTGTTGAAGGAGGCTCTTATAAGTCTTGGTAACCCTCGGATGACCAGCAGTTTTGGCGGTGTGAAATAAAGTTAACTTTTTTCTGTCATTTACTTTCACGTATAGTTTACCAACAGGCGTCTCAGGGGGTGCTTGGGTTTGGTATGTCTTAATATTCTCAAGGAAAGGAGACGAAACAACCAAACGGGTAGCAGCTATTATCTGAGACGCAGGTACAATAGGTTCAGGAGTCGGGTTAACAAATTCTAAAGGTTCATACTGTCGAGAGATAGCGTCAGCTTTGGCATTACGGCAACCAGGTCTATAGGTAATAAAGTATTGGAAGCGCGAAAGGAATAGAGACCATCTAGCCTGTCGGGCGGACAACCTTCTAGCATCAGCTATATAGGAGAGGTTCTTATGATCTGTTATAACCATAATTTTGTGTCTAGAACCCTCTAATAAGTACCTCCATTCCTTAAAAGCTAACACAATAGCTAATAGTTCCCTGTTCCCAACATCGTAATTCTTTTCTGGATCAGACAACCTTTTTGAAAAGTAACAGGGATGGAGGGGTTCGTCATATGATAACCTCTGTGACAGTACTGCTCCCACCCCCGATTCAGAAGCGTCTACTTCCATAACAAAAGGAAGAGAAGGATTAGGGTGGTATAGTACTGGAGCAGAGGCAAATGCTTTCTTGAGAGTTTCGAAGGCCTTAAGGGCTTCAGGAGTCCAAACCCTAGGGTGTAGACCTTTTTTAGTCAGCTTTGTGATAGGGGAGATGAGTGGTGAAAAGTGTTTTTATAAATTTCCTATAATAGTTAGCAAAACCTATAAAACGCTGGATAGCCTTAAGTCCTTGGGGAAGTGGCCAGGACAGTATAGCTTCCAATTTAGCAGGATCTATACTAAAACCCTTTTCAGTAATTATGTATCCCAGGAATTGCACAGAGGTCTGATCGAACAAACATTTTTCTAACTTACAATAAAGTCCGTTCTGTAATAACTTTTTAAGCACCATCCTAACATGATTATGATGTGACTTCAAATCAGGAGAATATACAAGTATGTCGTCAAGGTACACCACGGCACAGACATGCAATAGATCCCTAAGGACATCATTTATGAGATCCTGAAACACAGCAGGAGCATTACACAGTCCAAAAGGCATGACCAGGTATTCGTAATGAGTGCTTCCACTCATCATTTTCCTTTATACGGATAAGGTTATAAGCCCCCCTGAGGTCTTATTTAGTAAAGTACTTAGAACCTTTAACACGATCAAACAACTCAGTGATGAGGGGGATAGGGTAGGCGTTTTTAATCGTTATATTGTTCAGAGCCCTGTAGTCTATACATGGCCTCAAATCGCCCTCCTTCTTTGCCACAAAAAAGAAACCAGCACCAGCAGGAGAGGAGGACCTTCTAATAAAACCTTTCCTTAAGGATTCCCGTATGTACTCCTCCATGACCTGGTTTTCTTTCTCAGAAAGAGGGTAGACCTTACCCCTAGGGGGCATAGTACCCGGTAACAGGTTTATGGCACAGTCATAGTCACGATGCGGAGGTAGCTTCTCTGCCTACCTTTTTTCAAAAACCAATGCAAGGTCTGCATATACAGAAGGGACAGAAACAGAAAGTGGTTTAGCCGTGGGCACGTTGAGTAAACAAACAGGACGTACATGAGCCATACAATCTCGTTGACAAGATTCCCCCCAGGAGAGTATATCTAAACAACCCCAATCGAGTACAGGGTTGTGTTTCACTAACCAGGGAAAACCCAGAACGATGGAAGCAGTAGGGGAGTCAATTATTTGGAAGGTTAACCTTTCCTTGTGCAAAACACCCACAGACATCACTATTTCTTGGGTCTCATGGGTCACCAGAGGTTTCTCAAGTGGTCTGCCATCTATGGCCTCAACGGCCCAGGGTGTGGCCTTTTGGATCAAAGTCAAGGCTGCGGTTTTAGCAAAGTTCTCATCCATAAGGTTGTCTGCCGCACCTGAATCGATCAAGGCTTTGGTTGTTATAGTGGTTTTATTGACCAAAAGAGAAACTGTAATAAACGGTCTGGAGATGGACACATGAGGGGACAAAGTCATAACACCCGAGGCCGACCCCTCTCTAGGCCTTAGGTGCTGTAGTTTCCCTGTAACTTAGGGCAGGCATTACAGTGGTGCCCCCTCTTTCCACAATAAAGGCACAACCCTTCCCTTCTACGATACGCTCTTTCAGCCTCAGTTAGCCCCGTAGCACCCAATTGCATGGGTTCGGGAGATGGCTGCCTAGGAGCGGGTAGTGCTAGTAATGCAGTAGAGGGCAGAGCAGGTAACGCCCGTGTATCCATCCGTCTTTGACTACGCCTCTCTCTAATACGGTTATCAATAAGAATGATATAATCTATAACATCATCCAGAAGAACAGGCAATTCCCTGGATGCTATTTCATCCAGTATGTAGGCGGCCAAACCCTCCTGAAAGGCTGTTACGAGGGCGTCATTATTCCAAACCACTTCAGCTGCTAGAGTGCGGAATTCGATAGTATAATCCGCTACAGATCTGTTACCCTGTCGGACCCTAAGCAGAGCTTTGCCAGCAGAGGCAACCCTACCGGGTTGATCAAACGTACGTTTGAAAGCTGTCAAAAAAATCTGCAAAGGACATAGGAGACGTATTCTCCCACATGGGGTTAGCCCATGCTAAAGCTTTCCCGGACAAGTGGTTTATCAAAAAGGCAATTTTGGATCTGTCAGTGGGATAGGAACGTGGATTCATCACCAAATGGATATCAATTTGGTTGAGGAAACCACGACACAATGCTGGGTCACCGCTGTAGCACTGTGGCGGCGTCATATGAATAACATGAGCAGGAACGGGTACCGGAGTGGGAATGGGTTCGGGCACAGCAGCAGCAGCAGCCTCCTGAACGGCAGGTTGCAAGTGTGCAGTACGAGCCAGTATGGTTTGTAAAGCTTAGGCAAACTGATCCCTACGGTGGTCTAAACCATCCATTCTAGCCTCCTGATTAACTAACAGCTGTGGAATGTCAGCAGGTTCCATTATGGCCCTGTTGTAATGTCACGATTCGGGGAACCAAACACGCCAACACACACACACAAAGTGCAGTACCGGACCTTAGAGTGGCCGGGCTAAGCACACAAAGAATAGTCAGGAAACAAGCCGAGTAAAGGGGAACCAGAAGACAGAATAACGATAGACAAGCCGAGGTCAAAGGGTAGGAGAAAGTCACAAAGTCGGATAAACAAGCCAGAGAGTACGTAACCAGAAACACAAGTTCAGTAGCAATACTAGCAAGTAAAGACCACAACAGGGCGGAGAGGAACAGGAAAGGTAAGTATTTAAATCCATAGGTTAATTCTGATTGGATAATTTCCAATCATAATTAACAATCACACGTGGGAGATATCTAAACCTCCCACTGTGATTGAGGCACTGTGCCTTTAACGCCGGGTCAGGTGACTGACCCCGGTGTTTGTTAAAATGGGCGGTCTCCCAGCGTGCAGCGTCATGCATGCTGCCGCTGGGGGACACAGAGGAAGACGCGGGCGGCATCCGTGGCTGGGAGGATGCCGCCCGCCGAGCGCACGCCAGGAAGGGGACCAAGGACGGCTGGAGGGTGAATGCCGCGAGCGGACTGCAACCTCCCCTCGCAGCCGCCCGTGGGACCCTGACAATTTGGCTCTTAATCACTTGAAATATGTGAGTGTTTTTAACCTTTTTTTTTTACAATAAATCATTCTACTAAACAGAGAGTACTATGAATTGTCTTTTGTAATTACAGGTACGCTGTGGCAACCAGTGTTACTGCAAATGTTATCTTTTCTGTATTTGACTATATTACAGGATTGATGTACTTGCCTATGTTTTTTCTAGTCCTATATAATTTAGCAAATAAGTTAATCTTAAGGAAACCCTTGCTCTGCTATTGCAGTCCCACAGGCTGCAACAATATTCAGATTTACTTACAATGTTTACTGTCGACTTTATATGGACTTTTGCATTTTTAATATAGGTATTTGGACTTTTATGTGATATATTATATTTAATTTTAAGTGGTTTTTATATTTGGATTCTTTATTTTTTTTATTAATTTTCTCTTATCTAAGTCTTTAGAATTGTGTTCATAACCAGGGTCTCTCATCGTTTTGCTATATTTGTGGTGTAAAGACACGGAGGCTCCTATTATGCTTCCTCTGTTTTTTAATCCTTCAGTAGCCAAAAAAACTTACTGGGACAGTGTGGGAGCCTTAAGCCGCAGATTTTTCCCCCCTTCATTCGGTGTGCCGCATGCAACGCGGTACTTGCGGTTGCCATCTTTAGAGTTCATTCTGGCCTCTGCGCATGTCATAACATGCGGCAGCCGTTTTATTGGTTTATGGTCACAGTGATCACTCACTGTGGCCATCTTTTCCCTCCCCAAATCGTGCGTGAATGGAAAGAGTGCAATTGCAACTCCTAACTCTCCCCTGCTGTGCGTTTTCTCCAACAGTGAGTTCATTTCAGCATTTTTGGTGTGTGGCTGGATTACTCAAAAAATTTTCTCCACCATCCTTTTCTGATTTATTCTTTTGTTAAGGGATTTAGGCTATAAGCTAGTTGCACTCCTATTTCCTGATTATAGGTTATTAAAATTTATAGCTCACGGACTGTTGCTATATTGATATTTCCAGTGTATATTATCTTCTTGCCTTTTCTGACACTCTTCAAGCTCAGGGTGATTCCTTTCTCCTGCCTGGGATTTCCCCGCAGAGTACAGAATATTTGATAGAGTTCTAACCTCAACATCTGAGGAAAGGGTTTTAGGGGTGATTATTTCTGATGACTTAAAGGTAGGCAGACAATGTAATAGAGCAGCAGGAAATGCTAGCAGAATGCTTGGTTGTATAGGGAGAGGTATTAGCAGTAGAAAGAGGGAAGTGCTCGTGCCATTGTACAGAACACTGGTGAGACCTCACTTGGAGTATTGTACGCAGTACTGGAGACCATTTCTCCAGGAGGATATTGATTCTTTAGAGAGAGTTCAGAGAAGGGCTACTAAACTGGTTCATGGATTGCAGGAAAAAACTTACCAGGAAAGGTTAAAGGATCTTAACATGTATAGCTTGGAGGAAAGACGAGACGGGGGGATATGATAGAAACATTTAAATACATAAAGGGAATCAACACAGTAAATGAGGAGACTATATTTAAAAGAAGAAAAACTACCACAACAAGAGGACATAGTCTTAAATTAGAGGGCAAAGGTTTAAAAATAATATCAGGAAGTATTACTTTACTGAGAGGGTAGTGGATGCATGGAATAGCCTTCCAGCTGAAGTGGTAGAGGTTAACACAGTAAAGGAGTTTAAGCATGCATGGGATAGGCATAAGGCTATCCTAGATATAAGATAAGGCCAGGGACTAATGTAGGTATTTAAAAAATTGGGCAGACTAGATGGGCTGAATGGTTATTATCTGCTGTCACATTCTATGTTTATATCTTTGGATCAACTAAAGGTGTTTTAAAGACATTGTCCAGCCAGTAGCTTACTACAAGTTACCTTCTCTAGAGGTTTGCTAACTGGGCAGCGATGTATCATGCCACATGGTCAGCGGGTGTCCATTCCAATGATTTAGGATGGCATATGTCATCTAGGTCGAATAAAGGCTGTCCCTGTGGGTCAAGGATCTTACCCTCACTAGCCAATAAGTGTTGGCTTTCCTCTGTGGCAGAAGACTCATAAAAAGTAGCATCAGTAGATGTTTTATGAACCTCTTTATCATCATAATCTGACACTTGGTCAGATGCATCAGTCGAGATCAAATCGGGGTCCACGAGCCCACTCCTCTTCATCACGGAGATTAGACTCAGAATCTGTTTGGGCTTTTGCCCACTTTCATAATCTAGCCCTTTTTGCCCAGCTAGTTGCTCTCTTGCTCGGTGGTTCAGTTGTGCGTCATACGTGACAGGTCTATAGCAGTCCATCAATATATTTTTTTGCCGGGGCGTGATGTAGTAGAGGAAGGGGGAATCACGGCCGCCGGAGGGACCGCTAACTGGGCCTGTAACAAGTCCTAAGTTAAGGTTTTAGAGAGTGAAGAAGACACGTTATCCACGGCTAAAGCCAAGGCTTTTTACATGTTAGAGTCCATTAGTATTTGTATTTCCTCAAAGGCTGCAAACTCAGATACGTACCGTGAAACCATGGGGAATAACCCTGTAGGGATCTGAGGGTTAACCTGGGACTTAGAGGGTACAGCAAAATCATTATCTGCCTGCCCTGGTAGTATAAATATATAGTAATCCAAACCATTGAAATAAAAGGAGACAAACCAGGATTGAATAACAGGAGAAATTTGGGTGAAAGAAATCAGTACTCTTAATATTTAAATTAAGACAAAAGGCACATGGAGCAGAGAGCCGTTCAACCACCACTAACACTGGACACCATGTTAGTGGAGGAGGGGGCGTTAACCACACAAAAATGTGGGGGGAAAAAACAACAAAAATGGCCACCGCGAGTCACTAGGAATCAAAAAGATAACGTGTCTGAGTTCCCGGTTGTGATGGTTGTGGAGTCCATTAAAAAAAATGAAGATGCAATTCCTCCCTTGCACCTGGATGTTAATGCCTTCTGACCTGACTATGATTCAGATTTGGACTCTCCAGTTGTCTTGTCAATCGTAAATTGTCTGGGTTTACTGATCGGTCTGTGGCGTCTTGTGAAACTGGGTGTCTGAGAATTGTCACTCAGGTACCTATATATGCCATGTTTCTTATAATCATTGACTACTTTCTCTTGTTTCTCCCTCTTGAATTGTATTAAGTCAGTCTTGTCGTTTTTAACGTTTTTCTCGAGTTTCAATACAGTCCATGTTTAATTATTTTAAGAACCAATAGTAAATTGTCACTGATGTCCTCAATATTACGTTTGGGTACGTGTGTGTGTGTATATATGTGTATAGTATACAGTTGCAAGAAAAAGTATGTGAACCCTTTGGAATGATATGGATTTCTGCACAAATTGGTCATAAAATGTGATCTGATCATCATCTAAGTCACAACAATAGACAATCACAGTCTGCTTAAACTAATAACACACAAAGAATGAAATGTTGCCATGTTTTTATTGAACACACCATGTAAACATTCACAGTGCAGTTTCTTGCAACTGTATCCCTATATAAACTGTATAAATATTTATATATAAACCCAAGGCTCCTGTACTCCACCTTCACATGATAAATACCTGGTGCTCTGGTCACATATAATGTAACTAAAGAAAAAATACTGGCACTCCAACGTTTTAGTAAAAGATAGAATCTTCTTTATTCTTTCAGATCCAAATGGTCAACGTTTCAGCTCTTAAGCAGAGCTTTCATCAGGACATATATATAATATAGATGGATGGATGGATATCTATTATAATCGCTCTCTCTCTCTCTGTGTGTGTAAAATGTGCAAGTATAAACAATATATACACAGGTACAAATACAAAAATGTCAACACTCAAAGACTTATGAAATTAATTTTCCTGTATTCAATAAAAAAAAGCAGTGTTAATGTTTAATTTCCCGCTCAAAACTTTCAGCAGGACCAAATTACATTTATTAAAGTTCTGCGCAGAAACCGAAACATTTGAGTTCACCTGATGATCTAATTGCAAAATGGTGCAGGCCAAGCATGCACAAACATGGGGATGCAGAGATTTACATCACCGCTTCCATAAGAGTCGCATGGCTGATTCTCACAGACAATCTCACTGATTGGTGAATGATCCTGCTCAGGAAAGGAATTTGAAATGCTACAGATACAGATCACAGTCACTACCAACTTAAAAGCTCACAGGGGTAAAACGTGGAACCTTTCACACTATACCTTCCTCCTTACAGTGATCACTCTTTAGAACCCTATCCTTACAAGTATTCCCAGATTCTGAAAATGCATTCTTCCTTATCACCTACCCACTATGTACATAGTTATAACGTTCACAAACAGTTGAACAAATATTCTGCTATGCTACATCATACTGTAAAGGAGAATCCATAGAAGAGCCATTGTTACAGAGAGAAAGACATACAGCTTGCACTGATGAACTCGGCGGACACATTTTTGTGTCCACACTTACCACACAAAGACACAAGACATGAAAGGCTTAGATCTATAGACGTACACCCCACCACTGTTCAGAGACAATCAGATGTTTAGATCATCCAGAGAATGACAATCAACCTTAAACAAAGTGATTGATAATGTTTAAAAGTAACAAGGGACTTATATTTATTTACAAGTTGTTTTTTTATGCGGTGACTGCTTTTTACGAAACAAACTACAGATAAGAGCAAAAAACGGGTCGCAAGAGTATTCTGAGAACGGACAGCAGCTGAAATAGCCTGCCCTTTAGCTCATCTTGTGCCATTACAGAGAGAACATATCTGAAGCATATCAGACTGGTCCCACCCATACAGGCAGTCCAGATCCGAAATGCCAGCAAGTTCTCTGGTGGACTAACAGACATGTAATTATAACCAGACAACTGGACATACAGGAACAGAGGGGAGGTAGAGGGGCTGCTCAATGAGCTTAAATTCTAGACGGAGTGGGGTATTATGTCACATAATTCTTGTATTTTATTGATGAAAACAGAAAAAATTGCCAAATTGTAAAAACTTAAAAAGAAAAATTTAGAGTGCACATGACTAAGGGGGTAAAAAAATAGACCCTACAGTTCCATTATGTGAAATGTTTATCGTCCCTATAGTCCCTCATTCTCATCCAGAATATCTACAAAATCCGATATAACTTTTTTTTTTTTAGTTTTAAGACAACTTATGAGGTTTCCTTGCAAATATCTGCAAGTCCTTATTCTACTTGAATTTTAGTCTTTGTACCGGTACAAATGAAAGTCTGTTTTCAGAACCTGCATTTATTTTGACTCTGTGAAATTTACAAGTCTTTATTTTGGATTAATAATTAAAATGTCTTCCTCTGTAGGTCCTTTGTCTTCTCTTGTAGCTTTAATTCTCCTCCACTGAGATTGGTCCTAAAAAAAAATGCCACCTTTTTTTCAAAATACATTTTGAATTGGAGCTATTTCTTTGGCTTTGCTGAACTTGCGATGATTCTGGATCTGTATCGGATGTTAAAATGTAATCAGAATCTAGTCTAGCTGGATGCCTAAATCTATTGTATGCCCGATCAGATGTATAATCTTGGCAATCACAGTGTTGTTAATTTTTTTCTAAATTATGTTTCAATTTAGAGGGTCATGAACGAAAGTGAGAATTCAGAGAATTTCAAATAAACGGACAAAGCTTAGCTGGAAGCAGAGGTGAATTGGAGAATTGTTCTGGTTTGGCTGTTTTAACCTTAAATTTAAATTTGTTGAAAATTGGGATCTGTTGATTAAAATTGGGATCGTCTTGAACACCTGAATTTTACTATTTCCTCACCCTGCTTGAAATCGAGAGATTCCAATTGCCTAGACTCATTTTGCGTAATGCTTTTAGTCTTACTAAAGGGAGGTACTCGTGAAAGCTTGTCACTGCAAATTTACGTTAGTCCAATAAATAAAGGTATCACACGCACCTGCAATAATTGTTTTGTGTTTACATTATTGCACTTATACGGCAACTCCGCTATCACAACTGGAAAATGTTTCCAAACACACCCACCTCCCGAAAGCTTCAAGTCAAAATAACGTGTAATCGACTTAATATTGAAAGAAGACACAAAAGATAAACAGATCCAATGTCTGGCTGTTGCACGTCTTACCATTATTGCATTGTCAACTCTTCATCTCCGGTTCCTCTGTATGTCACTCACCTGGATAAAGGTGACCTATCCCCCACTATTAACAAAATCTATTCCTTTTAGTATGTGCTTTCCATATCTTATGGATACTTTGTACAAACAGGTTTCTGATTGTTTTTACACGGTATTGTAACTCATTATGCCTAAACTCTAAAAAAAACAAAAAAACACAAATGGTATAAGAAAAAATATTTATTAAAATAATTGACATCTCAATATACATTACTTAATTTGAACTAGTTGAATAGTATTTGATTTGTTTATTTTCTTAAACAAATAAACAAATTTCTTCCCTTCTTCAACTCCATTTTTTATAAGTAGTTTTTCCTTTTTTTGATGGCTTGATTTCTGTTCCTCGAATGTATCCACATTTTTATGATGAGCTAACTGTACAGTGTCATTTAAAAAAATAATAATTCTTATTAACCAGTGGGGAATGCCTACCTCGCTAACTGCTCTCATTAAATGAATCCGTTATTGTCCACTAGGTGTCTCTTTTTGAAGCTACAGCTAGGTCAGTAGGCAGTGTAACTTAATATTGTTTTGTGCTCCCTTGTTATCTTTTGTGATGGTGTTGTGAACACAGTGTTTGTTACATTTCTCTTGGTGTATAGAGATTGTATTATGTTTGCCGTAGTGGTTAAACCTTAATAAATCGTAATTTCTGCCTTTACGTCATATGTTAATTGCATCCGTTTCTAGACCTTCAATTTGGTGTCACTCTCAAAACCTACAGGTTCCAGCAACCACTGGCTGCTTACAGCAACTTGTCTCTATTGCTCCTCAGTTTCCCTGCTCTGTCTACCATTCTGCATGAAAACTGGTTCTACATATGCATTCACCACTGGATCTTTTATCTACCCAGTGACTGCCTTTGTTTTAAGTCTTTGTGGGACTCGTTTCACACTACACTATTCCCTTCTGGCATCTCCTGGTTCCTCATCTCAACTACATGAAGTTCCTCCTCTTCGTTCTGGTGCCGGACATCTCCTTCATTCTCCAGTACTGGGTCTTCATTTTGCTTTAAAGCCGTCTCTTCGTTACTTTTTTTTTTTGGTTTGCCTATAAATTGCAGGCAAAAAAAAAAATGTAAATACATTTTTCAAATATTTAATATTAATGAATATTTCTGTCCAAAGAGAATATAATATCAATGTTTTACAAATGCATAAGAACACTTCTTGTAACGATAAAATAAATAAAATATAAAACTCCCGAGATTGCTACTAACATCTTTATAGTTTATATGAAGCATGGTTGTTTGTTTCTATGAATTTAAGCGTTGTGGTTTCATTCTGCATTACAGACAATGCATTGAAATAATTCAAATGGCATTAGTGTTGGAATGTTGGCAATATTTGGTCTGCAGAACAAACAAAAAACAAACGTGTACTTTTATTTTTCTAGTGTTTTTTTTTTTTGTTTTGTTTTTTTTTGCATGGAATTCATAAATTGGTCCTACTTGCACGGCGCATGCAACATAATTATATTTTGCAACGTTTTTCATCATATATTCTTATAACCAGCCTTCAGTCTATGAAGCACAGTATGAACAAGTATTTAAAGACCTGTGTATGCCTAAGATGCAGACTACATTGCTTTTAACCAATTGTTATGAATGTCATGATCACAGTTCTAATTTCACCCTGTGGTTACTGGTAAACAACCCCAGGCACATCATATCCATACATGCTCCTAGTCTGGTGTCCTGGTCAGCCTTAGATATCACAGTCCACCAGGAAATATCCCTCGGTGGGGCACACAAGGCCTTGAGAGCATTGAGGGCACAGACCACCAGCATGTACAAAGGCTAGCATAGATCCCGAACAATTCCTGCAGACTTCTGCAAACAAACCTATTCTTTTAATTTTCACTAGGCTGCTTTGAGGCTGAGCCCAATGCCCCTTTGCCAGTCTTCCCTTGCTAGTGGTGGTGGTGGTGGGGGCAGGGGCAGTTGCCCTTCTGGCCCCCTGCTCACCCTTCATAAGTCTCTTGAAAAAATGTGCTACTCATGACAATGTTCCTGTGTGTGACATTGACCAGCATAAAACCTGATCTGGTGAATGCAAGACCGAATGTGGTCACTTGGGCAATAGCAGATAAACAGACTGCAGCTAATGTTTGTTCTGCTCCTTTTTTTTTTAGTATGAAATTTGATTATACGCCATGTCTGTAACGAATTGTTTGTTTTTTTTTGTTTTGAACACATTATGTAGCTGTGGTTTGAAACTTAAAAGGGAACTGTCACTTCTCGAAATTTTAGTTATTCCTTTATTTAACAAATCGGTATTTGTGAAGTGTGAAAAATAAAATGTAGACATCTGCACTTCCTTTATCCAGCAAATGGACGCCTCCATCTTAGCTCCCTGTTAATTATTGTTCTATGCTCTGTCCTTTGCACCTGGCAGTCAGCATAGAGAAAGCAGACTGAGAAGAGGAAAATGTAAACATTGTGTCTATTTCTCATCTCCATTAGCAATGTTTGGCTGAACTGGATTATGATGTCATTTGATAAATCTTTAGTACATCTTAAAGAAAATGGAGCATGTCACCCAAAAAGGTTAAAACAAGTTAAAGGTGATTTTTTAGGTTGTATCCTTTTTTTTTTTAATATCAGTTTTAATAATATATTATCTTCCTTTTATATTTTGAGTTCTTAAAATGTTCACACGAGAGAGAGTAAAACTTCACATGGTATACTTCCTTAGGATTCAAAAAATATTAAAGAAGGATATTTTTGAGGTGACGTTCTTTCTCACATGGTATCCCTTAGGATTAAAAATATATATAAATTTAGAGACATATATTAAAGGACCACTATAGTGCCAGGAAAACATACTCGTTTTCCTGGTACTATAGTGCCCTGAGGGTGCCCCCACCCTCAGAGACCCCCTCCCGCCGTGCTCTGGGGAGAGGAAGGGGTTAAACTTACCTCTTTCTCCAGCGTCGGGCGGGAGCTCTCCTCCTCCTCTCCATCTCCTCTTCAGCTGAATGCGCATGCGCGGCAGGAGCTGCGCGCGCATTTAGCCAGTCTCATAGGAAAGCATTCACAATGCTTTCCTGTGGACGCTGGCGTCTTCTCACTGTGAGAATCACAGTGAGAATCACGCAAGCGCCTCTAGCGGCTGTCAAGAGTCAGCCACTGGAGGCTGGATTAACTCATTTGTAAACATAGCAGTTTCTCTGAAACTGCTATGTTTATTAAAAAAAAAAGGGTTAACCCTAGCTGGACCTGGCATCCAGACCAATTCATTAAGCTGAAGTGGTCTGGGTGCCTAGAGTGGTCCTTTAAGGTGGCAGTGTTACCGGGGTGTATGTTGTACGGTTTTGTTTTCCTTTCTCTTATTTTGTACAGCAGACATAATACCTGTTTTTATTAATACAACATATTTTAGTGTCAGAAAGCTTTGTGTGCAGTCCCTTTGATTTGGTTTTAATAGTTTTGCTGCTGAAGCTCCAGATCGTACCGCTCTGCTTATGCCACATTGAGGATTGAAATTCTACAGTTTGCATAGCTAAGGAATAGTGCAACATATTAATTATTCTGGTGGATGTATGTGGTGGACAAAGGTGAGACTACTTTGTCTTATGGTAGATTGCCAGCTTGATAAAAGGAGGAGCTACCACTAAGCTTTCTCAGTTACCACTATTCAAGAGAATGTCAATGGAGGTTCCTGTAGTTTCACAGGATTCTCAACAGGCATTCATGTTGCACTCTTGCGGACTACTGGTGGGATAAGTGCCAGGAGCTGAAGAACAAAGGTGGCAGAGCCCGCAGAGGACAGCATGCGGTAGGTATAACCCACCTTTGCTTCACCCTCACGTCACTGCATCCCAGGCAGTGATGCCACCATTGGTCATCTGCAAAATTGACAGTCTCTTACCAAAGTGCTGGTATCATTTTTGCAGTTGATTATTTAGATTATTTAAACTGCTGCAGCACTATTGAAAACCATTAATACAGTTTGTAAAGTCATATTGCTACACAGTAGAATAAATTGAAAAAGGAAAAAAAAGATTCAATCTAAACTGCTAACTTAAGACCTGATATGAGGATATATATTCTTAGAAACCAACCTGAGGTCTTAACGTGGAGGACAATGCAGAGGGTAAGTAATGCAAATGCAAGGATGATGACCACAGCCATGCACACGGATAGTTCATAGGAGGATATCTTGGGGGTTTTTCCTGCGAGAAGAGAACATAGTTAGCAAAAGATCAGTATATTTTCAGGTAACCCGCAGGAACCTTTTAGGAAGCAAGTACTGCAATTGTTAAGTGCTATTACACATTAATGCTGATGTAAAAAGGCAAAGGATTATGGACATATCTGAGCAGAGCTGGGAAATTGGGGGCTTTCACATTAACCGGTAAAAACTGAGTACAGAATCACATTGTTTAGGCGTCTACATAATTCTTGGATATTACCATCAAAAGAGATCTGTAATTGTATTTAGAGTGCCTGAGGATCACAGCATGCAAGGGGACAAATGTATAAAGGTATTGCTTATTAGGGGGTCAATTAACGCCATTAGCCCCCTAAGTATTAAGGACCCAAACAATTACTGTTGAGCTTTTGTTTAAACCGTTTTATTCCTTTTGCATGCTCAAATCAGAATAAAAAGGGGGAAAAATGGTTCTCATGGGAAGGTAAATTCTCCAAGTTAAGGCCTAACTCTAGTATTATGTAAACAGAGAAAAGAGTCCACGATAGAGAATTACCCATTAAGAATGTAATCTACATAGATAATAATTAAAAATGTAGGAATTTAGAAATGGAAAACCACTTTTATTCAATATACATTAATATTACACCTTGTGCATACATATACAGGGAGAGACCATATTTAAAGATATATATTACCACCTACAGAACCCCAATGCAGTTTATGGAAATATTCCTTTATTTGTGCTAGGATGTGTGCAGTGGTATATCACTTAAATATCTACCATGACAGGCGGCCCTGACTTTAGACAGAGGAGTAAGTAGATACTTAATTTCAAATAATAGCTACAAATAGAAGAGGCAGCCCAAAACGGCTTACTAAATTAAATAGCTACACAATATACAAAGATCCAGGAATGAGTAGTCACAATAGTCTTGCAAAACAGTGCAATATAATACTGTAGCCCTCAATAGTGTTTTCATAACAGCCTAAGCTGTAAAATATGATTATTGGTGCTCCAAACCCACAAAATCTATCATTGTTATATCACTACCCATTAACCTCAACATGCCCCAAAATATAAAATACTGCTAAAAGAAACCGCCGAGCCTCACTGCTATACTCGGAACCACCAACTCCTGATACGTTGAATAAGGGGTGAGAGCTTGAAAGCTGGCTTAAATGTGGGCTGAGATTTAAAACCTAATTATCACTATCAGAGAGCCTGTGGAGTGCCACTCCTAATGCCTCGGGACCTAATGTCCCTGTAACGGATCACCTGGCACCCCGACTGGGTAGCTCCGTTGAAGGATGCTCCTAGAGCTTCCTGAGGACTCCAAGCACTGCAGCAGACACCAAAACCACCGAACCGGAGAAGCATGTGAATGCTCTCAAGCATATGAATGCTGTAAGCAGCTGAACAGGAAAAGCATACAATCCAATTCCCCCCAAGAACGAGACGACACTTCGTTTTGAGGTCAAGCAGAACTGACTGTACTGGCACATACAGCCTCTTTTATTCACAATCCACAAACATAGTACTGCCCACAGGGTTTTGAAATACAACCACACAGACACTCCCACACAAAATCCTCCCCTCTGCCTGTGATATGATTATTGAACACAATGGGTAATATAATTCACAGGCAGAGAAATAGTTTTTACAAAATATTAATAACTTCCAAAATATATATGACATTCACATAAAACATAAATTTTCAGAATCTGCATGCTTGAAATATACACATACTCAAAAATCAGGGCAATCGGTTCAGGGGTTAAAAAGTTAAGGGAAAGTCCTATTTGACAAAATGAAGCATGGTTTTTCTGCCCAAAACCAGTTCCACAGAGTCTTCTATCCTGGAGATAATTGGGAAGTAATCCAATTATCTCCAAGGACAGAGGCAAAACTCCATTAGCCACATGGTAGCAAAATACAATAAAATACATAAAAATATATAACTGTGCAGCGATTGCATAAAACGGGTACATTCAACATATCCCCAGATAGCTTAGATCTGAGCGCAAATTATTACTGAATGGCGCTCAGATCACATACATACAGTTCAATTGGGCGAATGGGCTCCATGGCATAGTTATCTGGGGTAACACTGCTCACATAGGGAAAGTACCGAATGACCCGGCTTTCGGGTCTTTGCAGGGGAAAATCCAGCATTTCAACATAGTCACAGGGCAGGAGGCTGGCAATCAGTCTTCTCCAATGCCCAGTGGCGAGGCTGGTTCCGCCACAGTCCCTATATCAAATAAAGCCCTATAATCCTAAATATAGTTCTAAAGACCTAAATGGAATCCTGTCCGGTGGGAAGTAAAAATACAATTAGAACACAAGTCTCCCCTGAACCAATTACCCTACATAAAAAGCCCATAACTAAACTACGTTTAAATACATCTAAAACAAAGGAACGCTTAAAACGTGTTTTGGCGCTATGATGTTGCGCCTTAATCTGGGGCTATCAGTGATATACATGTATGCGTTCGTGTACATGGGGGCCATTGCATAACAAAATCTTTACCAGTTAACATAATGTACAAAATTAAGGCATGCCTTTTTAACTTTTGGAGACTTGGGTAAAAAAATGAAGAACAAAGAATATGAGAACTCTCACAACAGACACAAGCTTATAGGAACTCCAGGGTATCTTGTTCTTAAGACTGCCAGCAAGTTCTCTCTGCACAAGAGATACAGCAACGCTGGACGAGCTTTTCGGCCTTCTTTGGGTGTCACGAGCGGTCACCCCTCTCGGCACAGTGCTCCATGGCAGGATTACCCTTTTAACTTGGGGGTGAGTCAAGTTAGTGCAAAATAAAACAAAGAATATGAAAATTCTGAGAATGGACAAAAGCTTAGAGGAACTTGCCCTTCGGTTAATCCCCACTCAGGTCTCAAAATAGTTTTGAGTAGAATAAAAATTGCTTTTGAATAAGAACAAAATGTAGTTTAAATCAATATTTAGTTTTCATTTTTGACTTTTCATTGTATGTTTCTGTTTTCACTTTTAGTTTGTGGACGTGGATGAAGTGGCTTACCGAATAGATTTGCACAACTCTCCCATGGCACCACTGTAGTGTGCTGTTCACTCACTGGATTGGTAACTGTGCAGGTATAAGATACGTCCCAGTCATTAAGCCCCAGATTCACCCTTAGCAGACGACCGTCATCATACGTGGTATAGGACACGTTTAGCAGCTCTCCTTGAAGTTTGTTTGCCCTCCAGGTGTAGGATATGTCGCTCCCCATTGTAGTGTTGCAGCTTAGGAACAAAGAGCACTCTGTTCCATTTGCGGAATCACCAGATACTGCGGAATCACCAGATACAAATACCTTCACTGCCGCTGGGATCACTGCTTCTATAAAATAAAAATATTTCTTAGCTAATTCAGTTTTTAGGAATTTGTCACTGTGTACAGAACACAAATAACACATCTTCCGTGTCATTCCTGCATTTCTGTAGAAAGGTCTAGCTTTTCTCAGTTACATAATTTTCATACCAAGGCCCATGTAGTCAGAAGCTTTATTACTGTAAGCAGTTGATAACCATTGTACAGCGCTACAGAATCTGGTGGAGCTATATAAATAATAATAATAAGAGCAAATCTCATAAATAAGTTTCCTAATGTATTCTTGAATGCAATAACTGAATAATTATCAGTAAGAATATAATTAAATTCAGATTTATCAAGGCTGATCCTTTCAATGCTTTACTCTTCCAAACACCAACAGTATGTACACCTGCTTAGTGCCAAGGCCATTGAAAGTACTACTGAAACTGTGAAGTAAGGCCTTATCCAATAGTCAGAAGTTTAAGGCCGCTAAAGATTAATACATATAGAGCGATAGGACTAGCGTATATGGCTTATGGCGTGTAATGTTCTTAATTAAATATTAGACCTTGGGGAGTTATTTTAAGGCAGACATTTATTTGCGGATTCAGAAACTACATAAAGTAAGGTCATGTTTTCCATAAACCAGTGCACCCCAATGCAAGATCCGTGGTGTGTTCAGAAAAAAGCCTGACGCTATACAGGATAAATGTGGGGGCAATATATGAGGCACAGAAGTGCAAATTAGAAAAAAAAATGTATTGATGCAGAATGCAGCAAGTGTGCAAAAAAGGAAACCGTAGTGACACTGTATTGATTTCATGCGTAGAACCCCAGAGAGAGGGCTCCATGGTCGCTCCGGCTGTGCTATAAGAATGTTGCCGCAGTTTACTACTGGGCAGCCGTAAAGAGCTGTCTGCGTGAATCGCCAACTGCTACATCATAGTACAGCACCCCCCCTTTCCTGTTCCTGGGGGCACAAGAGGGAGAGGTGAATCGACTTAAATTGTTCTATTATTTTATTTGTATTGTTTTAATACCTGCCCCCCTACATTATAGACTATCTTCTCCCAATTCACACTGCAGCCTCTATACCCCCATAAAGACACACATTACGGAACCTCTGCCACACACACTACAACTTTTACAGCAAACCAGAAATAGTCGTCTGCAGACATATACTACACTGCAAACTGCACTCTCGACACACATAATCCCACAAACAGCCTCTCCCTCACATGCAGCTACGTAACAGGCAGCATTCCCACACACAAAGATAACACTACAGGTAGTCAACATCACACACGCAGCCTCCAAATGCATAAAACTCCTGGGAAAATACCCTATACTCTCTTGCCCCCTGATATTCCATTTATGGGGACACCAGAGACAAATGACCAAAAACCGCTAAACAAGCAACTCATTGGGGGATGTGGATATCATTAGTCATTAACATGCCCCTCTCTGGCCTCAGCCCCTTTCCATTGGGAGCTCTGCCTTTAAATTAATTTTTGTCCCTGCTCACCCTCACTGCATGATTTTGGTCTGTTTGAGATATTCAGATGGCCATATACATTTTTATTTAAATCAGATAATTCATTGGATGATACACAGCTACTTGAAATCTTACCATAAACTGTAAGATGATACTTGAATAATTTCATTCGTCCTTCAGTGTCCACCAGAAGGCAGGAGAATATTCCCATATCCTGGACTTCCAGATCCCTGATTTCTAGAGTAGAATTTTGAAGGAGCAGCACTCTGCCATAAAATCGTGACCGATATGTTGTCTCAGAGGATCCCCGAGAAAAAGTGGCCACCAGCTCATCAGCTGATGACAAATGTCTCCAGTAGATATCCCGTGTATTAAACCCATTGGGTATCGCAGGTGTCAGATGTATGGATCCACCCAGGGTACCTTGAACCCAGGTTGTACTTTCTTTGGTCACAATGACCACTGTAATAGAAGTAGACATTAAGTTGTTAAATAAGACACCGATTCCTTACGGGTATGTAAATAGCATATTTGTTTTTTGCATACAAAGCCCTATGTTGTATATGTATTTTTCACTCAAACAAGGTTTTCACACGCATGTGCAAAGTTAAATTTAGGGGTTTAATCATCAAACCGTGAACTGTAATGGGTTCATTGCTGAGCCTGAAGTTACCAAACTCCCTGATATTTTCTTTTTTGTCAACTCACTGTTTAGTGAATAAACCTTTAGAAGCAATGTTTAAGGTTCCTATCTTGAAAAGTTGGACCGGACGTTAGATTATCGCAGGACAATCACAGCAAGAGAAGTATTTATCTCACCCATTTGTCAGCAAACCAAAACATATTACCTAAACAATACTTGTTTTCTCAGCACTCACCTGTCTGTACAAGTAAAGAAAGTGAAAGTGTGAGCCAATACATATTTCTTCTTGTGTTCTCAATTCTTTTTGATAAAAATGTAATGCCCTCCGTCCTGCACTGAGCACAGATGTTCCCAATCTGCAACTACGAAAGATTCTAGGAGAAGTGAATTAAAATATCCCCTAATCTTCCACTTATACCATATGACCAATTACAGTTTTCACAGCACGGGGGAACTCCGTTTGTGGCCAACAATGGAAATTGTTCCTGAAATTTAAATATCATTATGATGCAATCATCCCCATTGCATATTTTTTCTGTTAATTGAATGCTATACATCTAAATTGGTTTTACGGTTGTATACATTGTTAGCTTTTTTTTTGAAATTATGAGGACATGAGTATTTTCTTTAGCAGCAATGGGGGTTATTCCCTAAACAGCGTATCGTGGTACGATGGCAATTGACCAGAAGAACTCAAATGCTGCTTTCTGACAATGAGGCGATTGAATTAACCTGATAATCCTAATGTTAAAAAAGATAGAAGTGCACTTCTCATGACAAATTTGGATTCTGATCATTTTACAGCGAAAGTAAAACCTAGCGTATGTATATATGACGTTGTTTCACTATCAAAGCACTTCACTAAATGTATAGTTGTAAAATAGCAGGAAAAAAAAACATTTCAAGTCATTGATTTTTTATCTTTGCTGTTTTTGTCCCAAACTACTAAATCCTTTTGTAACTGGTTCATTTTCTAATTTGAGGATGTTTCCAGTTCAGAAACAAGTAGCCCAATCCCTCGGATGATAATGAGGCTTCACCACAAACAACGAAATATAAACTCTGTTTTATAGAGGACAACAGTGAAAGGGATACTATAGTGCCAGGAATACAAAGCTGTGTTCATAGAAATAGAGAATGTGACGATAGATAAGAACCATTCGGCCCATCTAGTCTGCCCAATTTTCTAAATACTTCCATTAGTCCCTGGCCTTATCTTATAGTTAGGATAGCCTTATGCCTATCCCACACATGCTTAAACTCCTTTACTGTGTTAACCTCTACCACTTCAGCTGGAAGGCTATTCTATTCATCCACTACCCTCTCAGTAAAGTAATACTTCCTGATATTTTTAAACCTTTGCACCTCTAATTTAAGACTGCGCATGTTAAGATCCTTTAACCCATTCCTGGCACTATATCTTCCCCCTCCCTCGCGCCCCCTTTTGCAGTGAATAAAGAATTAAAAACCCTTTATTTACTTACCTTATCCGAGCACTCTTTTTGCTCTGGGTCGAAGCTCCTCCTCCATCCTGCAATGCACGGGCTCTAATGCGCACGTGCGGCAAACACCACACGCACATTAGACCTCCCCATTGGAAAGCATTGAATCAAAAGTCTGATGCCGAAGGTCTTCATGCAGACCTAAAGGTCTCTTTCAAACCAGGAAGCCCCCTTGTGGCTGTTTTAGACACTAGAGGCTGACTTAGTTCTGCAATGTAAACATTGCAGTTTTTCTTGAACTGAAATGTTTAACATTGCAGCACTAAGGGCAATAGGGACACTGTACCCAGACCACTTCAATGAGCCGAAGTGGTCTGGGTGCCTACAGTATCCCTTTATTATGTGTTTTAGTATTTAAAGGGAATGAAGGGACAGAATGCCCAAAACCAACAATACAGTCATTCTTAACCGGTCAGAATAATACACACCATACTATCGCCAAAGTCAGGATCAGAGCTTTGAATAGTCAAAGAATCCAAGATTTAAATATACATGCTTGGTCTTATTTCAAGGCTATCACTACCACATCATGTAAGAAGACAATGGACAGTCACTGCATCAGTTGACACGGGAGTGCCATGAGTTACAAGCTATAATTTAACTTGCATAATAGAATGCAGAGATTACTCTTGCTTGTAGTATTCCCTCTGCCCCTCACTTATCTGCCTCCTGTTTTATAGTGCCTCCTTATCTGTATGTATGTGTGCCTTTTACCAACCTATATTGTTGGACATGGGGGCTGGGCATTAACTGTGATGGCCCTATGTGTGCGGGTGGGAATGCACAAGGTGTCTGTTCGTGATCAATTTGGTCTTACTGCTTAAATCGCTGTCTTGTCTAAAAGGAATTGCCAGACTGTGGGATAACGAAGCACTCTGGACCTGATAGGTGGGTGTTGAAGGTACAAGCTGGGAATTTGAAATTGACCTTTTTACACAATGCTGGCTGTCAATCAGACAACAGGTTCTTTTACTTCCTGGTTTGGTTAGCAAGCACCTGCCTTGCAAAGATTTCTTATTAACCTGAATTGGGATGTTTGTGATTGGACAGCCACAGTAAGGGGAGTGATTGCAAGGGCTGCAGACAAGAGATCAGCAGCTTTTGCAAGCAGTTTTTATACAGCAAGAGTTAAAATGCAGAGTAGGGTTTGTGGAATCCATAACTTTTTTTTTTATTATTAATTAACTAATTTCAATTATATTAAATACAATGAATGCTTAACGTGTGGACATTTGCTTGACTAATTACAGAAGATGCCAACTTTAAAATTTTGTGTGCTTTTGTGTTTGCATTGTTCTTAACATTAGCTAATATTTGAGGCTCTAGCGCTCACATTTTTGCACGGATATTCTCCTTGAGTAGCTAAAGTGTACGTGGTTCATTCACGTACACCCATTCCTTCAGATATCCCCGCAGGAAGAAATCGTGAGCTGAAAGGTTGGGCGAACATGGTGGCAAATTAATCTGGGAATTTATTGAAATTATACTCTTGATGAGCAGATGTCTCAGGAGGTCCATTGTGGCCCTGACAGTGTGGGAAGTAGCCCCATCATGTTTAAACCTAATTTCAAGACAATTTTCCAGTACAGGACGTAGAACATTTTTAAATTTTCACACCAATAAAAGTCCACTATTTTAACTCATTGCTTCATGATCTTACCCATAATGAATCTCCCAAGACTCAGTTATGTTATGAACCTGCAACAAAAAATTGAGAAAGTTAGGAACCTGTCCAATCCTATTCTGAATTTTGTCCCACCCTGTATATACCCCTAAATAAAAAATGCAAGTTTTTTTTTTTATTGAGATGTAAATCTACTAACTGGTCATATTTATTGTTTTTGTATTTAGGCAGTAGAGTGACCCTTTATTTCAGATGGTGGCCTGGTCAAACCATGCCTGTTTTTTGTGTAAGATATGCTGCCCTCAGGACTTTTTATACTGTTGTACAATGAGAGTTGCAGGACAAACTCATCTATGGTAATGTGATCCTAGCAGTTCACAATGCCTAGCCAGAGACAATGGCTGTGAGCTTTAGATTATCCTCGAATATTATTGTCTGGCATGAGATATGCGATGCTCAAGAAGATTAAGGAACAGGGATGGTAAATCTACATCATCTACGGAAAGCACTAAGGTAGACAAGCAACTGAATGTAGAACATGGTAGTATCTAAAATGAAGGATAGAATAATGAAAATGTGAAAATACCATTGTCCAATCAAAGACACCATGCAAATCCTGCACAATGTTGAACAATGCCCACAATAGACTCGACATCATAGGATCGGGATCAGGTAAAAGGGTCTCACATTCTATTCAGAGTAGAGCCAAATGGCTGGCCTGTGTGAGCAGTGAAACATTATGTAGAGAGCATTCACAGGCACCAGAAATGAATAAAGTAAATACTGGTAGGCCCACCTCCCCAGATTAATTTAATCTTAATATTTTCGTATCATTACATTCATTATTGTGTTACGCTATGATCGCTCTCCGTATGTTTAATATTTATTTTGTGTAAGCATTCCTTTATTCTATTGCGATACCATAAACTAATGGCTAACATACCACCAGTTATGGGAAGCATTTTCAATTTTATATGTGATTTACCTGTGTTTGAGCTAGTTTGTTTTCATTATAATTATTCATTTTGAGTACGCACTTTTGCACGCTCTGTTTTCTTTCTGAATTTGTTTAAATATATTTCAGAAGCATCCTTTACACTTTTTGGTTATTTTAAAAATAATAGTTTATGAAATCACATGAAATTATCATGTTTTATATTGGGTAGCCTGTGTGCAATGGTGGGGTGGGCGCTAGGTCACTCGGGGCACCAACACCACTACTGTGAGATGGAGTGATTATGGTGCTTGGAGTGTTGCTTTTAGACTAAATGTACAATTTCACAAGTGAAGGAAAGTATACTGTAAATAAAAGGGTGATTAACAATTTATTACAAAATTGGTTAAATAAGAAACTTCCCAAACAATGTTAACAAAACTAAATCTACATTTGTGATCCTCCTGATGTACAGAAATACACCCCATGTTCAAATTATAGGGAAGTTCTGCCTCCTTTCTTTGTTTCTGCATAGTCATGTGATATACAGAAAGTCAGATGGAATGTTTGGAGTTCTGTAAAAGAAGCTCTGTGATTCATAAGAATGTTAACAAAAGAATAATGTTAACTCTTAAATAGCTACAATTGAATCCATGCACTGTTACAGAAGCCTACAGCCTAATGTACAATTCAGCATTTCTAGCTATTTCCAGCACTGCAGGAGTTAAGTCGAATTTAAGTCAGGTTTTCTCTTTCTGCATGTATTTTCAAACTGCTCGTGGCAACATGTTCAATTAATTCTGAAAAGGGTGAGAGATTGAGCTGTTTCCACAATTAAAGCTCAATTAACTCTTTACATGCCAGCAAGCAATAAGCAATACATTGCATTCTTATATCTAGAAAGTTCTCTGCTCGTAATGTACTTCACAAGATGCATAGAAGCAAGGGATGCCCTGTATGGATCCTTACATTGTGTAACTCTACCATACTTCAATGCTGTAATGGATGGTACTGGTACACGGTTACAAGATCAGGGAATTGAAGTGTTTATAGTGCCCTGGAGCCCCTCCCCCCAATGTAAGTAGTCAAACTGTTTAAAAATTGTTTGACTTCAAACCTAGGGTCGGCCGGCCATCGTTTCCTGCCTACACTCTAGCCAGAAGCTCTCAACTGAGATAAGCGCAACGACGCAAGATTTAATTCATTTTTGGGAGCCATCAGCTGATGCTATCAGCCAATGAAGTGACCCTGCATTGCTGGGTTTAGCACAGAAGAGCTAACAAAATCTCCTACCAAGAGCTCACATCCTGCTGAGGGGATGCGGGGAGCTGCGCCTAGTAGACCTTGTTACCAAATCAAAATAATATAAATGCCTATCAATGCACACCAAATGTTACGGATCTATAAAAATAAAGCGCAAAAACCCAAAACAAAATTAAACCATTAAAAGAATAAAAGAACCCAACAAGTGAGTAATACCACACTTTATTTGTAGATTGGTATTACCAAATGCTTGCACTACTTACACTGGTCATGCGCCTGGGCCACTACTGGCACTATAACTTCTACAGCATGCTCTAGTGGTTATGGTGCTCGGAGTTCTTCTTTGAGGTCCAAAAGAAAGGTCTATTTATGCTCAGATATAATGTATCCATTCAGTGAGAACCTGAATGTTCTTCTGATTGGCTGTGGACAAAAAAGAAACCTAAATGTAGTTTGAATTCTCAACACTCTATATTATAGAGGACGAGAGTTCCCAGGAAGTGTTTCTGGGGAATTCCAGATGTGGGATGTTCTCAATTGTAATTATCAAATTCCCAAAATTACATCAACACAGAAAACTGTATTGAGTTTCTTTGACCATAACAATTTTTTTATTTTTGCAGGTGATGTGATACAATTGTGGACGACATAAATGTAGATTTTATCTATAATCACAGCATGAACAATATAATCTTGCTATATTCACCATTTTTTTTAATTGTTTGAGACTGGGAAGTAAAATAATTTGAACCTTGCCCTACAAAATCTTCCTATAATGGCGACAGACGCTTTAGCTGGAAAAACATGAGAGTGAGATATAAACATGGAAAATAAACTATATGAATAATGCTAAACATAAGTATAATGCCGTAACATATTTATACGACTGCAAGCTGTTTCTAACCCTCTAGCCCAGTGATGGCGAACCTTTTTGAGCCCGAGTGCCCAAACCGTAATACATGCCAATTTTTTTCCCCTCAAATTGCCAAAACGGCAATTAAACCTGAATACTGAGGTTTAAGTTTAGAAAAAACAACTCATACAGTTGTCCGAACTAATTAATATCTCTGTGTGTGTATTAAGCAGTTTGTGTGTGTATTTAGCAGTCTGTCTGTATTTAGCAGACTGCTGAATACACACACAGACTGCTGAATACACACACAGACTGCTAAATACACACACACACGGTGTATGTGTTTGTGTGGGGTGATGTGTGGGTGGGTTGATATGTGTGTGGGGTGGTGTGTGGGTGGGTTGATGTGTGTGGGGTGGTGTGTGTGTGTTTGTGTGGGGTGATATGTGTAGGGCAGGGGTGCTGTGTGTATGTCATCCCCCTTCTCCCCCCCCACACTGTTTTCTTTCCCTCCATCCCTCCCTCATTTTTTTCTCCCATCCCTCCCTCATTTTTTTTCTCCCATCCCACACTCAGTTTTCTCCCCCACCTCTCCCTCAGTCCCCCATATCTCCCTCAGTTCTCCATTCTCTCCCTAGTTCCCCCATATCTCTCCCTCAGTTCCCCCATATCTCTACTCGTTCCTCCCATATCTCTACCTCAGTTCCTCCCCTCACCTCAGTTTCCTCCCCATATCTCTACAGTTCCTCCCCATATCTCTACCTCAGTTCCCCTATATCTCTCCCTCCAGTTCCCCCCATATCTCTCCCTGTTCCCCATATCTCTCCCTCAGTTCCCCCATCTCTCCCTAGTTCCCCCCCATATCTCTCCCTCAGTTCCCCATCTCTCCCTCGCTTCCCCTATCTCTTCCTGGTTTCCCCCCATACCTCCATCAGTTTTCCCCCCTCCATGCCTCCCTTAGTTTTCATTCCCCCCCCTTCCTTGATCTCCTACCTTGTAGCGTGGCCGAGCGCACCGCGGAGCTCAGTTTCCTGTACCCGGCGGACAGGAGGTGCTCTCTCTGTGAGCACTTCATTTCCGTCTGCCCGGGTACAGGAAACATAAGTTCCTGTACCGCGGCGCGCTCGGCCACGCTACACAGAGTGCCTGGCAGGAGGGAGCGCTGTGCGCTATGCGCTCACCTCCTGCCGGTCACTCCGGCTTTGCGCCCGCCGGGCCGGTGCGCCCTAAGGAGGCCACTTGTGCCGCCTTATGGATGCGCCGGCGGAGCGCACCCTCCCTCCCTCCGGCGACCTATGGCCGCGTGCCCACAGAGGGGGCGCGGCATGCCACCTGTGGCACGCGTGCCATAGGTTCGCCACCACTGCTCTAGCCTATAGGGAATTCGGTGGGGTGTTAAGAGGTTTACATATGGCAAACCATTAGAAAATACTAAACCTAGCACAGACATCATCTGGATTAATATACAATTTAAGAAGAGAAACAAAACTGACTATAGAGAAAAACCTTTGCATGAGTAATCAGGTCACTGAGTCCTGTCCACTTCTCTGGGTGAAGAAAGTCATGTTAGCCACGTTCCATGTGCTTGTGGTGGCTTGTACCGCACGCACTTGCCATCTATCCCCCATACCAAGCGCAGACAGGAAAGAGGTAGCCTCGGCTGCATCTGTAGCCTTGAGCATTTTGCCTTCTTGAGTAACAGTGAGAGATTTAGGTGCAGTCCAGTTGTACAGTATTCCTGTGATGGGTCTCATTGATTTTCACCAGAGTAAGGTGGAGTGGTGTAGGTCATGAAAGAACGTTCTACTATGGGATTTAAAGTCCACTGGAAATGCACACTAAAAAGCCCATAGACAGTGGTGCTGATAGGGACAGGCAGAGCAAGCATCACATCCTTAGGGCTTTCTATTGTGCAGTTTGTGGTCTTATTATTTCAGCAATAAAGTTTATTTATTTTACATTGATTTTTTTTATTTTATTTTTTATACGAGACCTTCCAGTTAAACTCATATGCCCTTAGGGCCTTATTCTAATTTTGTATTTATGTCTATAGTTTTCATGGGTTATCCCCATCAGAGGTCTCCTTATCATGCTATATAGTTCCCTTGTGGAACTTTACTAGTGGTTATAAATACTGGCATGATATTGAACAATAGGAAGGTACGTATCAGTAGTATTTTTCCTTAAAAGAGCAATCAGGATAAGTTGAAAATGTGACTCAATGTTGGATTTTTGCAAAAGAACAAACAGGCCCTCATCTCCTTGTCAAAAGACATGTACCTCATGCTACCATCCTCTGCTCCAATACCATAATTTGAAGATTTATGATCCGGATAAGAAAGGTGATAAATAAGGTTGAATTTTCCTGGCTACTTTGTAGCGACAAGACTAAGCAGGGAAATATGTAAATTAGCAAAGGAAAAGAAGAAAAAGGACTAGCCATCCTACCCAAAGACACCTCCTTAGCCAATTTGTTCAAAACAGCCTCTTCCTAACCAAACTGAGAAAACATAGAAACATGAAAGTCAGGCCTCATAAACCATACCACAAATCTTTCGTTATATCCTGCAATTCCTTTGGGTTTCACATTTTTGATATAATAACCAAGATCCCATTAAAACTTATGGGATGCTCACTTCCCCTAAAATTACCTTCTTTGCCGAGCTCCCATTAATTATTTTCTGGGTTGAAAGTTTTCCCTCAAATCTCTACAAGTTTTGCCAAAAATGATCTCCAACACCAAGATCTCATTAAATTTAATTGGGTACATTTGCTAGACTCCAAATTTTAGTGGAATTAATTCTAACTGATTGTGAGCTCATTTGGACTGGGCCCTCTTCACCGACTGTACCAACATGTCATACATTTTTTGTTAGAATTAAATGTTTCTCTTGTTTCCTATTGTACAGCTTTACAGAATATGTTGGTGCTATATAAATTGTAGAGTTGTAATTGAGACATCAATAGCAGATCTGGATAAGGATGGGGTCATCTCATCCCAAGTTGCTAATGAGTTTTAATGATGGACAGCCGTGATCAAAATATGTTTCCATTAACTAAAGAATGGTGACAGATGGTGAATGAAATACTGAACTAAGGAAATGTGTACATATATCATGAGAAAGCAAATAAACCGGGGATTTCCATAAAATGCTACATCAGCAAGACAAGTAATTCGCCAAAATTGTTCTCTTCTAAGTGAGTGGATTGTTTGTTTATTGTGTTTTGAATCTGAATGTACAAAACAACTTGAATTGTACTCTATTTCAGATCAAAATGTGTACCACTAAAATTAGTACACTGTGCCTCTAGCAAGTTTATTTGTGAAGTGTGTATGTATGCATATAATATGTTTTTATTAGATATAGAATTTCAAAGGGTAGATCATGTATTCCATCCCTATACTGAATGGTTCGTAATGTACAGGTAACCTATTTGCCCTACTTGAGCACCTATCCTAAGGCAGAGAATGGACATATGTGTCTGCTGGAGATAAGTGGTGGTTATCTACCAAGTAGGCCTCTATGTTAATTCAGAGCTTTTCCATGCTGAATCAGTAGCTGAAGCTGGAACTGTCACTCCCAATTACTCTGGGACAGTTGCCCAAACTGTAAAGTCCTTAAAAGAACACGGCATTTGGAATACTAACCAGTATTCCTAACACTATAGAGTCTGTCTCGAACTATTGGAGACCCTCTCCACCAACCATTTTTTTCCAAAATGTTAAGAAATTACATTTTGCGAATCTTCTTTAAGCATTCACAGCTCTCCGTTTCCAGAAATGTCATCAAGAAGGCATGTCCTCCACCGTGATGGTCCAATCAAATGTCCCTCATAGAAGAACACTAGGGACTGATGCGCATCAAATCTTCCCCATATGAAAGTATTGTATTCAATGCTTTTCTATGGGTTCTGCAACAGAATCACCTCTAGTGGCCTTCAATATGTCAACTGCTGGAGGTGGATTTAACCCTGCCATGCAAAAATTACAACTTCTATAAAAAAACTGCAGTGTTTTGCATTGCACGGTTAAAAGAACAGGGACACTGCACTCAGACCACTAAATTGAGATGAAGTGCTCTGGACTATAGTGCTCCTTTAATCTTCTGTCTCGATTGGTCTCAATGTTTATTATATTCCCTCAGTGGCACTATTTTCCATTATGTAAGGTTTGCGGTTTCTTTGTGTGAGTCTCTGTCTGTCAATGTTTAACCTTTACATATCTGCACCTGATCCAGTTAACTGCTACTGAAAACTATGTGAAAGCAAACGTTGTTACAGCTTCTTACAGCAGACCAAGAGTTAATCAGGAAGTGAAAGTAGCTCTTTTTCATTAGTTGTTTTTCTGCAATTTCCTGACGACAGCATTCAGCTCCGTAAGTCACAAATAGAAGGTAAAGTTGTCTTTATTATAAATAATAATCATTAATAATAATCAAGATTTTAGATTGAAAAGTTACTAACCCAGCATGCAAACACTTATAGAATTTCCCTGATCTTTATGTTCTAAACTCTCTGTAAACACCCTGCTTGCATGGTTATAGTACATGCAGGAGGCCTCGAACGTCAACTTGTTTCATACTCTTAGAACACCATTTGTTGAAATGGATTGATTATAAACAATTACCTCTTTGAATGTCTTAGCATACAATAACCTTTTCAGGACAAGAAGTTAGGCAAATCATATATCATTGCAGTTTCTGTATGTCATCTGTATTGAAGGTTCTAAACCATTATATTTCCATATGTGCATGTAATAAACTAATGCGGAATTTAGAAGGTTACTTGCACCCGAGGTTCTGTGGACTTAGCACTCGTCATTCTCAGCCATATCATAGTTTTTTTAACTACTTTTCACATGCTTTTGCTTACGTTTAGAAACTTAAGAGAGAGGCAGGGTAACAAAACTGGTGTAGACTGGCTGACAATGAAATTAGTTAAGGCACATCACTACATACACTTTTTCTCTGTTCCAGACTGTATAATAGGAGCTTCTGCCTGCTAGTAAGAAGGTTAGGAGAGGAGTGAACCAACGAGTGCTAGGGGACAGTCCTTAGAAAGCGTAGAACTACCAAATCATTAGACGCATTTATGACAAGATCAGGGTGCTCTCTGCAGAGTATGCCCTTGGTTGGTCATCCTGCATGATTGGCAGGCAGCCTAACGTGCATTCACGCCAGGCTGACCATCTAATTCTTCATGCAGACACATCTTCTCTTTGGGCATGTTAGTCCCTTTGGGTGGTTCTGGTTACGTGATTCACATCAGTGGCCCACCCACTGAAATCCTGCTTCCCTGGACACTGCTGTTAGGGTTTATGGATTTACTTGGAAGATAAAGAGTGAGAGATTAGCATAGGGTTTGTGTTTTCTGATAGCTATAGCCTGTGAGTTTCCCTCCAGCACCACCTCCAGCAGATACATTACACATGGGATGTATAATGGGTTTTGTGTTTTCGGTCAATTAGATTCTGGACCATCATAATTGTCAGCACCAGGCACGATGAACTCTTAATCCGGCCCTGCTGTCAGCTAAAATTCTCTAAAGAGCCAGAAAGGGGTATTATTACGAACCCTTGCACATTTATTAACCCTTGGTGGGACACACATAGGGGTGGGCGGCAGCACTGTAAAATGGCTGTGTAATACAGTAGCAAATACAAAGATACAAAATGAAGCCCTGCGCTCAAACCCGTACTAAGACTCTTTTTTTTAGGGTTTCATAGATTTATTTGCTAAAATACTGCGGGACAAATGGTCACATTGCTTGTATGGCTTTCTGTAACCTGTTTATCTCATAGGGCGGAGTTGTTTGGAGCACACCTTACTGTAAATAGTTTATCTTACAGGGGTATTGGAAGTAGTCACATGTGCGTAAGGCCATCACCAAGTGATAGGAGTGTCAAAGTTCCTTGAATTCCTTTTAAAGGAAAACCATCCTGAAAAATACTATTTTAGTGTTTTTTCTTTTTCAGTGTAAATTATGTAGGAACAATGGCAATGTTTGTGCCTGCTTTTATTTCAGTTGAAAGTGGAATTGTCATTTCTGAAGTGTCTGGATCTTTTTCTCCTGTATCTTATGGCAGATAAGGTTGTTGATTGTGGCGTCACTGATACATTCTAGCACATATGTGATAGTACAAAATTATTTAACACTCTTTGCACCTTACGCTCACATTGAGACAAGCAATTTCACATATTGTTGACCCTGTTGATTGTTTGCTCTCTAGATATTACTGGTTTAGCATCAAAAGTCCGGATGGGGGGGCGGGGCCTGATAGCCAAGATGGCCGGACGTGTTTCTTCATAGCTCCAACACTATTAGGCATAAAACAGGCCTTTTCCAGCTCTTTTCTGCACCGGCAACTACTACACATGAGCTGTAGCATGCCTTCAAACAAGCGGGAACTCAAAATGCAGACCCTGTACCATTACATCACTACCACACACTGTCCGAGCCGAGGGCCTAGCCTGCTGAACAGCCAGGCGTCTGGGAGAGGTAGCCGATCTCCCGACCCAGGAATAGCAATGCACAAGGAAAGATTTGCAGCCCCCCCCCTCCCCCCTCTGGACCGGCGGGGGTTATCCCAGTCCCCGCTGGGGAAGCACACCAGCAGAGCCTCCTGCCACAAAACCCACCACATGGAGCAGCAAAGATAGCCGCTGAGCCTCAAAGCCAGCTTCTACAGGAAAGCTCACAAACCAAAACTTGGAAGGAGGACTTCGATGCCAGATTCGAAATGCTTTGCCAAGCATTCTGGGAACGTATCACCTGCCGATACCCCAGCAGTATCCCACCGACGAAGCCGATGACCCACGCTGCTCTGCCGAATTGCCCAGCACAATCTGAGCTGGGAGCCAGCATGGAGGCACCATCTACCAGACACCTACATGCAAAGGTCCCCCTGAAGATCCGACCTTTGGGAAGAGCAAGAGTCCGGTACCGCAAACCCCCTCAACCTGCAAGCCTGCAACCCGATGCTACATTAGGACACGAGACAACAGCCTACTTGACTGCAACCGGGAGGATGGCACCAATGGCCGGGTCAGTGGCGCTGGACGCCCAGGGGCTCGGGAAACAGCCAAGTCTGCACATGAACAATCATGGGCCACAAGGGAAAACTTGGAGTAGGAAGTACCCTCCAGTGATGCCTGATTCAGGCATAGACTGACTGTCACCCTTTACACTTTCCATGGCCCGCACCTTGGACCCTGAGTGGTGGCTCACCTGCTCACCTTCCCAGTGAACACCTGATTTATGTTAATATTGTTTCTTTTCTCTACTTTAACTGTAATTAACTACCTAAGCATTTGAGTGACGACCTTTCTGTTCACCTTATTACTTAGTCATATCTACCATGTGCCCTAACTGAGATTTAGTCATAATATAAGTACCCAGCGGCTTCTTTCTAATGCCTCTAACAACAGTTCTGTGATATAGCTTCACTTTGTCAAATTGTATACCTGTATAGAATTGTATTGCTGACACCTTTATGTATTATTTACAACAAAAAGTGCAGTATTCTTGACATTGTTTGATTTGCTCTGGCTATTCTTAACTCTAAACAATATCTACATATCCCTGTATGTTATGCTATGCACTACCAAAAATAAAGAATATTTAAAAAAAAAAAAGAGTCCGTATGAGAGAGACCTAAAAATTGGATAAGCAAAGCACTTTAGATGTGAGTGAACTACACAACTTCACCCCAAGAATTTAGGCATGTGCCATTCACACTTAGTGTGCTTATTCATACTGGAAGATGAAAAACTACCCATTTATTCTCAATCTGTCCATTCATTCTAGGAATCTGAAGAATTTCTCCATTGTTTTTACTTTTTTTTTTTTGTGTGTGTGTGTGTGTATGGATTTTATAGTTTTTCCAAATAAAATGATACATGCAATCACAACACTGAAAAGCTGCCGGATCACTTGGAAACGGTGATCTGTACAGGAGATTGTAACTTGACCTGGGCGTGGAGCAGCAAACCTGCTCTGTACGATGTGCGTTCTGCACTTTGAGAGAACGCTTCCTGGGAGCTATAACACGGGCTCACACAGATTACAGGGTATGTGAATAAACTGCAAATTCTTTATATCAGATTCACCCACTATGGAATATGATGGTGATTTATAAATAAAATAAAAGTAGAGAACTAGTTTCCTGCTGGTTGTGACTGAAATGTTTGTTAATTAAAGAAACCTTGCTTACTTAACTGTTTGCATACCAGGATGTAATGTGATCGACTAATGTTCCTGGCACAGAAAAGGTTAAAGGACTCCGGGTTTGCATCTTCCTGTTTACACACTGTATTTGACAGACCATTCCTGACATATAATTGTTAATATTGTTCTTGTTAAATTCTAGAAGCACAGTACATTATCGAACATGCTTCCACCCTCCCTTCTCCTTCTTTCTTGGGAATTTCCCCCTGAGTTTGAAACCGTGGATCAGTTTTAATGTAAAATAGATTTTTTTATTTATTATGGAGGTTTCTGAGTTATGACTATGTAGAAATTCCCCACTAAAGTTACGTTAGATCTCTGCGAGGTGAAAATGAAAGTGAAAGCTGTCCGAGTTGGCTTCCTCCCTTCTCATTTAAAGGGACAGCACAGAATAAAACTAGGGGCTCTTCTGTATACAGTGTTTTGCGTCTCATGATATTTTATCTCACTGGACAAGGTAATATCTGTCACATGAATAGATTTACTAGAAGTACATAATACTTGATCCACGTTTCTTATTTAAACAACACCGTTCTTTATTGTTAATATTTTAAGGCAACTTTTTTCTTTTCTTATCATTTGTATGTAATATATTTTCTTCTTTATAGTGTATTGTGAGTTGCGTGAATAGAATTTTTGTGCCTGAAAAAAGTGAGCGGTAATGAAAATGCATTTAAATGAGTAAGATTTACTAAAGATCAATGTTGCCATTTATGAATGTGGCCAGTCACTTGATACATTATTCTGTTTGGTTGCCTGTTAATATGATTTCCAAAGTAAAATGATTTATCACAGGTACACATTTATATAGTGTCTGCTGGGAGGAGAAGAGGTGTAAACATACTGCAAGTAGGACTTAAGGTAGGTTGGTGTCCCCTGGCCCATGGAGTAAAAGTGACAAAATAAACAAGAATTGACTTGGTTTTTAACCCCTTCAGGACCGGACTGTTTTGGCCATGTTATACGTTAAGGACCAAAGCTGTTTTAACCCTTTTGTGGTGTTTGTGTTTACCTGTAATTTTCCGCGCGCTCATTTACGGTTTCCATACAAGTTATATATTTTTTTTTTTTCAGGACAAGAAGGGCTTTCTTTACATACCATTATTTGTATCATGTCATATAATTTACTTTAAAAAAATAAAATAAAATATGCTGAAAATTTGAAAAATAAAACATGTTTTTTGACTTTTACTTGAATAATCTTTTACTGGTCTACAAAAGCTAATGAAAAAACTGCTTAAAAACACCATGTTTACATGCTTTTTTTGTTTTGTTTTTTTGAAAGTTATAGGGCTATAAGTACAAGTAGGAAATTCCTGTTTCAAAATATATATTTTGAAAATTTATCAATAGTGACATTTAACACTGTTATCTCTCATAAATCTCTGAATCACACCGTACATATTTTTTTAAAGTAGACAACCCAGGGTATTCAATATGTTCAGTCTTTTTTTGTAGCCACAAACACTGACCAAAGTTGGCATTTGTATTTGTTTGTGTTTTAAAAATAGAAAAAACAATTATGAACACTAACTTTGGCCAGTGTTTGTGGCTACTAAAAAAAGACTGAACATACCCCATTTGCAATACGTTGGGTTGTCTTCTTTTGCAAATAGTATGCCATCATGGTGGTAATTCTCATTCCTGGGCTACCATACAATCTCAAAGGCAACATAACTAACCTGGCAAATTTCAATGTAAAAAAAAAAAATGAAAGTCAAGCCTTATATTTGACCCTGTAACTTTCAGAAACACTATAAAACCTCTACATGGGGGGTACTTTTATACTCGGGAGACTTCGCTGAACACAAATATTAGTGTTTCAAAACAGTAAAACATATCACAACAATATCACTAGTTAAAGTGCTGTTGAGCGATCACGTGGCCGCGGGGTCCTAATTTGCCGCGGGCAGACTGCCTGGGCTGCAGGCAGTCTCCCCACACTGGGAGCAACGCTGATCGCCACCGGGGGAATGACTGCGATGGGGTAAGTACCCCAATACCGTTATGACAGTTCAGGACCGTCATCAGTCCTCGAGGGGGTGTTTCCGATGACGGTCCTGAACCGTCATTGGTCGTCAAGGGGTTTAATACATTAATGTATTAAAAATATATAGGAAAATAAGAAGGAAAAAAAAAACTTACCTTATTGCTCCTAGAGCTACATAGCTTGCACAGACTCACCCTGACCAGGAAAAGAATCAGCCAATCCGGATCCTCTAATTCTTTGTTCGTTATCCTATAAACTGCTTTTCAGCAAGGATTGATGTGACATTCCATTTATCCCTCACTGACCATTTCATTCATCACAAAATAAAATGTAAAACGGCTTTGGAAGGTGATAGCAGCCATAACCCGGCGGTTTTTGTTTATACAAAGCCGAAGCTGCTGTACGTTAATAAATTATGGGTTCTTTACACGGAGGGTAAAAAAGGGGTATCTCCGCAAGCACAGTGTGGCATCCACAAGCACAAACTGGATGAATCTAGACTGCAAAGGGAGAAGATGGGGTGAAGGGTAGTCTGTACCATAGGATGCAAAGATGTTATGGTGCTTTGAGGATCAGTATTGTATATAATTTCGATCTGAATTTTTGAAATGTTAAACTTTGTCAGGGTTATTCATTAAAGAAAGAATTGTTGAAAATTCAAAGCAAATCCAGAGTGACTTTCAAATCTAAGTAGCCAATCTGGAAGTATAGCTGACTCAGAAAATGTTTCCAGTTTAGCTATTTTGACCAGACATTTGAAATTCACTCTGAATTCCTGACAATTCCCATATTAGTGAGTAGCTGTGTGTGTGTTTTTCTTGTTATTTAAAACGTTGAGTAATTCCTTATTCTTTGTTTGGTAGGCTATGCTAATTGCAGCAGGTACTAGCGCTGAAAATGGACGAAGAATTTCGTGGACGTGTGGTAACGAACGGTGAGCATCTGGATAGAGCCTGTCAGAGAGAAGGGGTCTGTTAATACTGTAACACACCTCTGCGAACTACAGTAACTGCAATACGAGGATCTAAGAGTAATAAAAGAGCTAATTTAAGAATTATATATTTATAATACTTTTGCAACGTTTTAACATTAAAATTGAAACTGAGCTTTCTGATATTATTGGTGCTGTGAAATAGACTTTTCTCCAGGTGCCAAAAGGCTAATTTGGCCCCTTTCTCACATATGTAAGCTGGTTAGTACCTCCGCTAATTTATAGGTCGAAATAAAGCAGATCTGTCACTTAGCATTCTTTGTGAAGACCCAAAAAGGTTCCATCTCTAGTTAATGTCCTGTGGCTTCAAGATATGTTTATTTACCTGAAACTGTGCCTTGAAGCCCCAGCCATCTTCTTCCTGGAAGTCTTCTTAATTTGCCAGGAGCCGCATTAGTGCTGTTGTACAACACTGAAGTTTATGGAGTAACCCGCAAGACTTCGAAAGTCTCCATCTCGCAATGGGCGTGAACATGCATGAATCCCACAGTCAACACTTGTGACAGCTGCTGGGATTGAACAAAAGTTGGCGGTGGAGCTATGCCTTTTGTAAGCTTTTGTCAACATCAGTCTTAACCCTAAGACAAAGTAGTCCATTGCTTGTATTATGGTATCTTTGGATTGTTTTGGAATTTAAATGAAATTACTACACAGAAAGCATTAGTATTTCATAAACATATCTAAAAAGTGAGAGACACTAATTTAAGTTTCCCAGATTTCCAAGCTAGACTTTTGTAACCTAACACTTTCTAACCTTCTTCCAGCTTGAACCAGTATAAGTGAATTACCTCTGACCTGTAATCAGACAAGAAATAACATAACATTTTTTTATGAGTTTGTGATTTATTCCATCATTAATATTAATGAGGTTTTGTTTGCTTGTTGATATTCAGAGGAGCTGGAGCTATTTTGTATGCAGCTGGCTGAGTACGAGATGCACCATCATTGTAGCTTATATAAATACTTCTTCAATGACCTAGTCTACATTGTTGAGACATTGGACAGCACAAGAATCCTGAGCGAACTGAACTATCGAAACATTGTGGACATGGAGGTAGGAAGTTGTAATGGTTTGTGTTGGTTATCTCTTGCTGTGACCTCACAGCTACCATTTCTGTTTTGTTTTGTAGTGACAGTTTGTCTTCTCTATGCAATGGCAGGGAAAAGCAAGAAATAATAGGTTTTCAGAAAAAAAAAAAAAAGGATGAAGGTTAAATTGAATGAAAAGTAACTGAGAATGGACAACAGCTCAAGTAGCATGCCTTGTGGTGGGTCCCTTCACAGATCTGAAGTTTGGTTTAGCTAATTTTGTGCTATTACAAAGAGAACCGATACCATTTGCTTATTAGACTGATCCCACCAAAAAGGACAGTCGTGAAAAACCCGATTACCCTGTAAACTTGGTTAGGAAAAAAAACAAAGAAAACGGTGCAAGAGTGGCGACTAAACTAAACTAAAAATAATCAATCAATAAATGTTAAAATTCTGAAAATTAAATAAATAATAAAAATTATATATGTGTAATTTCGTTCTAACTGTATTTTGATATATATACACACACATATATATATATATATATATATATATATATAGCAAAATACATTTAGAATGAAGTTTTATATATATATATTAAGTATTAAGTAATTATATCAGTTACAATTTGAAGGACCTGCCTGACAAGCAGAAAGTCCATGGAATTTCATTTGCACAGCCAATGTCTATATTAAACTCTATAACTTTGCAAGACATCGTGAAACCTGTACATGGGGGGTACTGTTATACCCGGGAGACCTCGCTAAACACAGATATTAGTGTTTTAAAACCGTAAAACGTATTACAACGATAAAACAAGTGAAAGTGCATTTTTTTCCATTTTTCACACACAGACGGTACTTTCACTGACGATATCATTATACCTGTGGATTTTGGGTGTAAACTAAAATATTTCAGTTTGGAAATAAAGTTTGTAGTAAAGCTTCTGTTTCTGTTTTATTTCCAGTACTACGTTTCCTTGAAAAAACAGTGTGGAGACTCTGTGTTTTCTGTAATGTTGATCCAAGATATTTATGATTTGGGAAAAGAAGCCGTGATAGGACTTTGGGGGAGCCTATTCGCCATTCAGAATGATTACCCACATCCTAACTTGCTTGGAGTCCTGGATGAAATCAGTCGATTAGGTAACCAAGGACCTTAAGGACCAATATTCTGCTTAGAAGATGAGTAGATTTGAGCCCTTCAATGTGTCACCACTCTAAAGTCCTAAGCTTCAAGCCATTTCTGAAAACTCCACAAAGGCAAAAAGGATTTTTTACATCACGTGCGTGGCATGGAGTGTCAGTGTGGGGTGTCAGGGTCTGTGAGAGTAATATTAGCGTATCAGAATACACAGGTGTGTTAGTGTGGAGTGTCATGCTGGGGTTTCAGTGTCTGTGATGTTATATTAGAGTGTTAGAAAGCACAGGTGTTTGTGTGGAGAGTCAGTAGATGTGTGACTGTAGGGGTGCATTTGCAGGGCTCCCAATTGTACGGAATACAGTGGGAATGTACTGATTTGGGGGTTCTGTTTTTTTCCCTCTGATTTCCCCAAAAGTTTAGCGTAAGCACATTATTATATGCTGTCACACTCACAAATTGTTAGTGCTGCAAACATCACATGTCTTCACATTGTATCTTGTACAAAACACACCGTGCCCCGGGATAGAAATGCGAGAGGTTTATAGAACGAGGAATGCATTTACCTTGTGCTCTCTATGTGCAATGATTATTATACAATCTGGGCATTTTGCCAGTGGGGGATTTACATTTATAGCCAGCTAAAATACTACACTCACCAAGACTTCATTTTCCTCCACCAGTGGAGATATGAAGAGTATAAAATGTGAGTCCTAACTATGGCCTCTGTTTAATTCATTTAGATACATTTACCAAATTATCAAAATCTGTAAGAAACATTTTTCAACTGATTTATGTACAAAAGTACCCTGAGGGACTTTAATGGTGTCTTCTATAGATCAAACCTATAAAAAATAATCTAATGGACTGTGATTAGAAATGTTGATCCAAATGAATTAAATCAAAGCCTATCTTAGTAGTATGGATTACCCCAGCAGTTGCCAATACATATATAATGTTTTCGGTCCCCCTGCTATTGGGATTTTTGTATAGAATGGGGGAAATAAGGGCCAATAGTTTAAGTTAAAGGTAGAAAATGTTTAACTTTAAATAACTGCACCAGATGAAAGGTCACCAGGCCCCACATAGCGAAGCAGGGCCCGTAGGAATTCTCAAGATACTTTAATCATCATTTAGACATCTACCTCATAAAGTTTGAAATACTTGGAGATGTAATTAGATATTTTTTGTAGGTCCTCTTCTACTGGACCAGATTAATTTGGATGAAAATGGAGTAGCACTTCCCAAAGACCTGAAAGGTAAACCATTTACATACAAAATGTTATCAAAAGGAAAAGTGAACTTCGTTTTTGAAAATGTAACATGGTAATTATAAAGTAAAATCTGTTTTAACCATTGTTTATGTGTAATACATTGCACCTCTTCCTTATTGCTCACTAATTTGGAAAATAACAAGAGCGATGAGAACTCTAGTTCACAATCTGTGCTCTGGAATTTGTCGTCATTAGAATTATTGTGTGTGGTAATTTTTCCTTGTATTTTTATTTTTTACAATTATCCTTTAATTGAGTGGAAGCAATTACAAAATGGGGTTAGGGACGTCACAAAACTGAGGAAAATATTTAGCAGAGATTGACGGTGAAATGGCTACATAGAAAGTGTCAAAACAACCTTAGGTAAATAGCCTGTGATGTCTACTTTATATAAATATATACTTTTGCGTGGCAATTTTGTTTTCTTTTATGGCTATTAAGCTTACAAGACAAACATACCAAATTCTAAAATCGCTCCACATTAAAGGTTTATTTTACTCCTTGTGCTTTGTGACCTGTAACTACCAAAGAAAACTTAAAATTACAGACACATTATATATTCTGTAAATCAGAACAACTAAATGAATTTATTTTTAATTACTTTCCTTAACCTGCACTAATTATGCACACATTATTATTGCAAAAATGTTTTTGTATTTATTTGAATAATAAATAAGCATTTATATATATATATATATATATATATATATATATTACATCAAATTAAAGCGCTTTCTGTCCTTTAAAAAACAGTATATAATATGTGTCGGTGCAATAAACGAGAGAGATGCAGATTGCAGTTGAACGCAAACAGCAAGAAAATGCAAAAATTGCTTATCATTAAGCGTAAGACAAGCTTCTGAAGCTGTGTCCTTAACGCCGGAGGGCGTATTATTACGTCCTATTTTAAGAAGCTCTAAACGCCGCCGGGCATAATAGTACGCCCTCCGTTTTTTTTGTACTTACCCGGTCGCCGGCGACCTGCCTGACAACCCATGCCGAAAGTAAAGAGAATTTAATTTGCTAGAACTATATTTAACCCTATAACTTTCCAAGACACCATAAAACCTGTACATGAGGGGTACTGTTCTACTCGGGAGACTTCGCTGAACACAAATATTAGAGGATATCGCCAGTAAAAGTGACGTTTTTGCATTTTTCATGCACAAACAGCACTTACACGGACAATATTATTGTTGTGATACTTTTTACTGTTTTGAAACACAAATATTTATGTTCAGCGAAGTCTCCCGAGTAGAACAGTACCCCTCATGTACAGGTTTTATGGTGTTTTCAAAAGTTACAGCGTCAAATATAAGGCTTGTGTTTCATTTTTTTCACATTAAAATTTGCCAGATTGGTTAGGTTGCCTTTGAGACCCTATGGTAGCCCAAGAATGGAAATTACCCATATGATGGCATACCATTTGCAAAAGAAGACAACCCAAGGTATTGCAAACGGGGTATGGCCAGTCTTTTTTAGTAGCCACTTGGTCACAAACACTGGCCAAAATTGGCGTTTTTTGCATTTTTCACACAATCAAATACTAACGCTTACTTTGGCCAGTGTTTGTGACCAAATGGCTACTAAAAAAGACTGGACATACCCCATTTGCAATACCTTGGGTTGTCTACTATTGCAAATGGTATGCCATTATAGGTGTAAATTTCATTCCTGGGCTACTATACAGTCTCAAAGGCAACGTATCCAATCTGGCGAATTTCAATTTCAATTGTAACGTGTTATATTTGACCCTGTAACTTCCCAAAACACCATAAAACCTGTAAATAGGGGGTACTGTCTTACACGTGAGACTTTGCTGAATACAAATATGTGTATTTTATTGCAGTAAAAGCAAATAGTATTATGACATTGACAGTTAAAATGTCATGTAGAACTAAAAAAAATAAAAACAAATCTTATTTTCTCCCATTTTTTTCATATTAAATTATGTTTCATAGCTAAATATTTGATATTAAATGAAAGCCCTGTTATAATAAGAGTGGGTGCATTTACTATGAAAGAGGTGAATTATGGTTGGACAGACATGTAGCACAAATGCCAGGTTTTGTTTACATTTTGTTTCGTTCACAACATGTACATTTGGCTCCATCCTTAAGGGGTTAAAGGGTTAAAGAGGTAGTTTAAGCACAGTAACCACTACAGTGTTGATGTGGTTATGTGGTTATGGTACCATGAGTCCCCTGGTACCACACCATGTAAATGCTAACACAGTTTTTGAATGACTCAGTTGGACACTTATCTGAATCCCCTGGATACACTAGACCCCAGGTATACAATGATGAATGAATTTTTTTTTTACCCAGGTTGGCAATATTGGCCTTATATTTGAAAATCACTTTCAATCCTGAAACCCTGGATGAATAACCCAAAGTCAGCTATACATCCAGTTCAACTATTTTGGTCTAACATTTGAAATTCACTTTGAATTCCCTACAGTTCTCACTTTAGTTGATAACCCTGTAAACTTGACAATTGTGCAAAGAGCTTTTAACAAAGAGAAGCGAAAACACGTCTGAATGTTCACTTGGGGCCTCAGTGATGAGCACTATCTTTGCACATCATTCCACACAAAGCCCTCCAGCGGGTAAGAGTGGTATTTTAATTCACATCAGCAAGTGGCAACATTTCACCTACAGTGAGTCTTTGTCAAAAAATGTTTGGAAATATGCCGTTTGATTATTCACTGCACAAGTTGTTACTTTTTTTTCTCTTAGGAAAGCCAACTGTACTACATGAAATGGATATACCTAGCTAAAGGAAATGTATATTTATACTGGCTTCTAATGTTGGATATGTGTCAAGGAACAATACATTGTAATTACAATTGTGCCAGTTGTCCCATAATTTTGTAAAACCAAAAGGATGTTATCAGAAGGTTATTAAAGGGACACTATAGTCACCAGAACACCTACAGCTTATTGCATTTGTTCTGGTGAGTAGAATCATCCCTTCAGGCTTTTTTGCTGTAAACACTGTCTTTTCAGAGAAAATGCAATGTTTATATTACAGACTAGTGATAACTCCACTGCCCACTCATGAGATGGCTGCTAGAGGTGCCTCCTGAGGCAGTGCTGCAGAGTAAGCAGCACTGCCATTCAGTGTCTCCACCCTCTGCATGGAGACACTGAACTTTGCATTGATTCAATTCATCTCTATGAGGAGTTGCTGATTGGCTAGGGCCGTGTTTGACTTGTGCTGGCTCTGCCCCTGCCCCTGATCTGCCTCCTTCACAGTCTCAGCCAATCCTATGGGGAAGCATTGTGATTGGTTCAGACCACCACTTCTGATAATGTCAGCAGACAGGGGCAGGTCTGAGGTAGACAGGGGCAGAGCCAGGAGCTGTAGACTTGAAAACGAGTAAGATTTTACTATATTTAGGGAGAGGGGGGGGGGGAATAGATGGTGGTTTTAACACTATAGGGTCAGGAATATAGGTTTGTGTTTCTGACCCTATAGTGCTCCTTTAAGTTGTGATCGCATACTGCATTGTCTTGTACAGAAAACATATTTGGTAAAATAGTCATAGCTAAAGCAGTAATTTGGAGTTATTAGAATTTTTTTATACTCTCTAAGACTGTTCCTTTTTTTGTACATTATCCAGACATCCAGGATGTGCATAGGCAAAATCTCCTGGGGAAAACACAGCAGCTGGTGGAGCATCAAGCTCCAGGATTGTCTCATCCACAACAAAGTTTCCAAATTTCGGATCGCTATTTAGATTTGATTGTGGTGTCTACAAAACAGTTCAGAACACGCAACCAACATGAAGTTATTGACACTGGAGGAGTGCATGAGCATTACTTGCAAGCAACCCAAATAAAGTTGGAGCGGATTTCCCCAAACAAGCTTTTCCGTTGGTGCCATCGATCATCATGTTTGCCACACTCAGTTCTGGTTGGTGGGGTACCTGGTGTGGGGAAAACTACCCTAATGCAGAAGTTTGTTTTTGACTGGGTAAGGGGGGAGCTCTATCAGAGGTTTTCATTTGTCTTCTTCTTTAAATTTCGGATGCTTAATGACATTAAAGAGTTGAGTTTGGTGGATTTAATCCTGAAAGAATATCCACATCTACAGACCAAGCTTGAAACAATTTTCAGTGACCCTGCAAATTTACTTTTTATCTTTGATGGTCTTGATGAAAGTGTCCAACAAATGGATTTCAGATCCGAACGCCTGTGCACCAGTCCACAAATTCAGGAAAGTCTAAGCGTTCTTGTAGTAAGTTTAGTGAAACAGTCTCTTCTCAAGGGCTGCTATGTTTTAATAACAAGTCGACCAACAAAACTGGCTTTGATCGAGACCCAAAACTTCCAACGAGTTTCTGAAATCATGGGTTTTTTCCCAAAAGAAAGAAAGTTGTATTTTGACAAATATTTCCTTGATGAAAAAAAGTCAGAAATGGCTTTTAATTATGTGAGAGAAAATGGAATTCTCTATACTTTCTGCTACATCCCATCGTATTGCTGGATACTTTGCACAGTACTGTCAACTTGTTTCAAACTTCAAGAAATGTGTTTTGAATTGTTACCAAAAACAGTAACACAACTCTTTGTGACTTTTTTTGCAAATATATTAACTAATCACAGCAGGGATACCAGCCAGGTACCAGCGCAGTTGACGTCCCTTGGATGGATGGCCGGATACGGAGTGATGGAACACGTTCTAGGATTTGAATCCCGTAATTTGGAGACATTCGGTGTAAACTATTCCTCACTGTTGTCGAATTTTATGGTTGAGTCAGGTCAAGGTCCCAATGTGACTGTTTCCTTTTTCCATCTCACTATTCAGGAGTTTTTGGCTGCCTTAGTTCATTACCTTGACTATTCTCATGAGAAGTTGCAGGAATCTCTAGATAAAGCCAGGCGTTTTGAAGATGGTCGTGGTGAAATGTTCCTTCGTTTTCTCTGTGGACTCTCTGATAGTAACACCCGTGCAGTCTTACAAAAACACTTAGGAGATTTCTCCCCAAAGACATCAGTTGGCGTCATCAATTGGCTCAGTAACACTTTTAGTATGAATGTGAGGCCAGATAGAGAAAGTGATGACAAAAGAAAGATCCTGAATATGTTTGCCAGTCTTTTTGAGTCCCGCAACCGGGCATTAGTGGCCCACTGTCTTGGAGCAAACAAAAAATTCCAGTTCCCTGAATTCCACCTGGCGCCACTGGATTGCACTGTGCTGGCATTTATACTAGAATGTTGCCGGGATCCAGAACTTGTTGACCTGGACTCCTGTTTTATTCAGACAGAGGGCTTGGAGAGACTTTATACCATCCTACATAATGTCATGGAGCTCAGGTACGAGTCAACATCAACCCTACTTTACGTCCGTGTTCCAGGTTAAAAATATTTAGATTTTTATAATTGCAGATAAACTTTATAAAATAATTTTTAATGTATTTTATATATAATATAAAAAATGTGATGGGTTAGTGGTTAGACTATTATATACATTTGTCTTATACACCACAGTAAGATGGACTGTATGAAATACTTTAGAATTAAAAATAATTTATTATTAAAATAAAAAATAGAAATGTATACTATTCTGTAATATATTTTTATTGGCAAACTATTTTTGCTTCCTCTGACTCTGCCCAAAAATGTATATCCTTATTTATTCTCTGCAGACTCGCCAACAATGACCTAAAGGATACAGACATGAAGTTTATTTACCGGATATTAACTAATCCTGCTTGTAAAATCCAGAACCTGAGGTGAATCTTTCCCTTTCAAATGTGATAAATGATCAGCCTTTAAGGCATCTCAAATGGAACTAAATGTTTTTCAAGAAGAAGAGTGGAGTGGACAGGGCCAAGCACAGGAAAGAGGTTTTCGGGAAAACTGAATTGAGTGGGTTCATATACTAAAGATAGTTTTGGGAACGATTTGGGAACTAACTTTTCAAAATGTAGATTAAAGAAATTGGGTTTAAATACTACAACGTGGAGTATTTATTCTCTACTCAAATGGTATTAGATGCTATCAATCTCACCCAACTAACTGCTTAATAAACAGACCCCTTAGTGTACTGGTTTTAGGTCCCGGACAATTTCCTTCTCATCTCTAGAGTTTATGAAACCTGCTACTATGAGATTGTTTTTCAACATTATGCGGATGGCTTAGACTAGAGAACTCTGTGGGATTCTAGATATTGTTACAGTTTCTCGAATTTACTAATTCTCTGAGAAGTAACCCTCTTTCTCCCATGGAAGAGACCGTTTTACACAACTATTTTCCACCATTTGTTATGAGCAAATAATTCTCACCCACAATGCAAAATACATTTGTCAATTGAGTATACACTGTTTGTTTTTCTATGGTTTCCTCTCAATTAACAAGTAATATTAAAATGAACAAAAAGCTCAGAGAAACCTCGGTAGCTTGCACTTCGGGTTAGTCCACTCTCGGGTTTTAAAAAATGTTTTCCTCACTTGTGCCATCGCAGAGAGAACCTGTACCATTACCACATCAGACTTATCCTGCCTTTAAGACCTACAGTTCAGTTCCCTCTGCATGAGGGATACAGAAACCCTGAAGGATCATTTCAGGCTTTTTTGGGTCTTGTCAGCGAAGTGTTAGCCGATACCGCTCTAGCTATTTAGGTTTCCCTCAACTTTTGCCTACTCTCATATTCTCTGTTTTGCTCTCAGTGCCTTTATTTCGGTCTGCTTACGTCGAAAGGTTAATCCAGACTTGAACCCAATGCTCAATGTGCCTTATGGGTTGTCATCTACCCTGCACTGATGAAGCCCAAAGAAGGCTGAAACAATCACCGGGGTTGCTGTATCTCTTGGGCACAAGGATCTAGCATTTTGGATCTGGACTGTCCTTACTGGTGGGATCAGTCTGATATGCAAGTGGTATACTTTCCCTGTGTAATGGCACAAGTGAGCAAAAATTATTTTGAGACCTGAGAGTGGACTAAACGAAGACCAAGCTACTGAAATAATTCTATGGTTTTGCCTGCGCTCATAGTCTCTGTTAAGGAGATTGCTTGAGGAACTGGATGGGCAGTTTAGTTTAGGGGCCATCGTCCATTCATTGTGAGGTATTAGCAAATAAAATTAAATGTTGAAATACACACTGCTGTATGTAACTCAATCCTGGAGCAAACTCTTAATCATCATTAAAACATTATCATGTTCTACCTTTGAACATGGTGGAGGAGAAACTATCAGGGTTATTCAGTAAATTAAGAATTCAAAGTAAATTTCAAGTTTGAGGCTAGAGAAGTGAACCGGAACCATACTGATTTGAATTCACTTTGAATTCTTACTTTAGTTAATATCCCTGATTGTTTCTCTTTCTCTTTGACCAAATCAATGTGTGACCTGGCTGTGCAAGAACTGAATTTGATTGTGATATAAAATATTAAATCTTTATTAAATCTTTAATATATATTTCAAAAGTAAATTGAGAATCACATGGGGGAAAAAAAAGTTAACAGGAGTTATAGTTTTTCAATGTTGCATTCAGTGTCCAAATTTCAGACGCGTGACAGTTTCCCTTTAACAGGGACTCAAATTATGTCCATGGCATTAGCTTGGTGATGTAACATCACATTTTAAAATTACATATAGAAATATTGTACTGAGAAAAGTATGATACTTGAATGAACTCATGTATCATTAGTAGTTAAATATGAGACCTGGGACGACCTAGAGTGGACCCACTAATTTAACATGGGAAGCCAGTTTTGTTTGGAAATACATTTTACACTTTATATTAATCTTTATTACTATGTTTTTCCAGTTTGAAAGATAATTCATTTACAGAAGAGTGTTGTCCCGCATTGGCCGCAGCCCTCTGTGAGAATCAGTCCTTGAGAACGCTAGATCTGTCCAAAAACAAGCTTGGTGGTCCGGAGTTAGAAAATTTGTTGAATGTTCTTTCCAACAATGCTTGCAAGATAGGAAACTTGTCGTGAGTATTAAGCTTTGTAGGAGGTTTTCAGGGGAGGCATGTGATATATTTATGTTGTTATAAGAGATAAATTGAGTGCGTTTTGTTTTGAAAACAGACAGACTAGTCTGCTGAAACTAAAGATGTGGTAAGAGAATTCATAGACAGAATGAGTCAGTTGCTAAAATGTAACAACTAATTGGACAGAATCAGTTGCACTAACAAACTAGCCTGGCTCCCATTTACTGAAACTCCTACCGTAGAACAAGCTAGTTAATTAAAAATGTCTGGCTATGTGACCAATAGAGAGCATTCAAGGAACGTTTTTCATCATTTATATGATGATTTCTATGAGCAATGTTGATGTTTAAAAAATAAAAAAAAAGCCAGAAACAAAACTCCACTCGTTCCCTGGCACTGTCCGGTAATATAGCATAATATTATTAAACAGCATTTAACAATCATTGGGAACCTGTTGATGTTATGTTTACATATATTTATTTCTTTGGGTGATAGACACATAGAGCCCCCAACCTTAGTGATGTATTTTCTTTTCTTCTCTGGCCTTTATGAGCCAACTGTGCTGGTGTTTTCCCTGCAGGTTGAGAGCCACGAAGCTGACCCATGAACATGCTCCTCTACTGGTTTCACTGAGTGGAAACACTAACCTCACACATCTGAACCTCAGCTTCAACTACTTTGCAGATCCTGGCTGTGAATATATATATGAATTAATACGAAAATCAACCAGTCTCAGGGAGATCAGGTAGGCAGAACATCAAGCTGGTCAGTGTGTCCCTGGCTCTCTTAACTATGGACAATATAATAATTATAGATTATACTAGCTTTAGTGTAACTATAATCTTAATTGTATTAATGACAGGAGGCGAATATTTGCTTAAGTCTCTCTTTACTAGAACTCCACAGCAGCACATTAACAGAGAAAAACAACCAATCAGAAAAAAGTAAATGCAACCATAAAAGGCCCCTCCCAACCAACTATTTCCTCTTTCAAGCTACGACAAAAAAGTACATGAGCAAATCAGACAACAATAGCATCCTAAGACCTCAAATGCATGTCCGCTGATGACTGTCCTCCAACTCGAAATGAACATTGAACAGTAGATAAAACATTGAACCTCATCCCGAAGAGAATGTTGAACTTGGATCAGTAGACGAACCATTACACTGAAACGAGATAAATAAATGAAGTGTCCTGTGAAAAAACATGAAGACCCATACTCAATTACTGACAATGCAACACTGAATGAAATGTAGTGTGAAAACATGACGATCCGTAATCAAATACAGACAGTATAACACAGAGTGAAATGTACCGTGAAACATGAAGACCCATACTCAATTACAGACAGACAGTACAGCAAAACTTCCTATATCGGAGAAGGGCCGCGCCCGGGTCCCAACACGTGGAAACGAGAAGGATCTCTTCAGATAGTTCTGGTATTCTTGAATGCCCTAAATTCATCCAAACCTGCCAACCAGGCTGTAGTATCGCCCTAATGAATGATGCACCAGATACCTATCTCACCAGGGAGAAAATATGAGCCCACCTCACCAGGAATGGACCCCGCAGTCCCTAGAAGTTCCTTGAGGACCGTGTCTAATTCAATGCAACTAATGGATTTACGTTGAGGCGTAGTCTCGTGAGGGGACTCCAAAGGGCTCAGATCCCTTTATCTCAAGCACCTCCAGCGGTCTAAATTGCATTTAAGATAGGGCCGTCTGGAATCCCCAGACTCGCGGTCCCGTCTGGTATGTCATCCGAAAGTGGAGGCAAATGTGAAACTCTAGTCACTGCTCCCTGCGCCACTAAGGGAGCTGTAGATGAAGCTAATAAAGTGACATACAACATGCACTGGGGAAAGCCGCTGTCCACCTTAAATACATCCGTGGGGGGCTCAATCCACCCACAGAAAACATGTGCCCGTTTACAACCTGAAGGGCACTGCAGAGAAATATATAGCAATAGTCCCCCGGCTTCCTCGGCAAGCCTGATAAAAACGAAGCTGGGAGTTGTCGCTCCCACATGTCTGGATCATCCTCTCCCCTCCGCCCACGCCGCCCGTGAGCCGCATGAAGACGAGATAGCGGGCGGGAGCGTGGTAGGAGAGGGAGGGACAGAGACAGCTCCCGCCCGTCGGAAAACAGTGCCAGCGGGCGGGAGCGCACACGTGGGGCCACAGGAGTCTTTCTCTGCGGCCCCGGCAGTCAGACCGCTGGGGTCGGTTCACAGAACTGCTCCCCGGCGACTGCCAAAAATAAAAATACCGAAACGGAGAGATGGGGGGGAGGCTGGGAGATGAAGGAGGGTAGGTAAGGGGATTCCTGAAACGGCACCTGGCTAAAAAAGCAAACAAACCCCACATCCATAAATCTAATCCATTATGACACAACTATATGTACTATAAATCAGCAATAAAATGTAGCAATATATATATATTGCCATAAAATACTAGAATATAGGCAATAAAACCAAACAAACCCACACACCCATAAATCTAATCCACTATATCGAAAACTATATGCATTAAATATCGGTAATAAAAGGTTAGTAATATATATATAGCAATAAAATACTAGAAATAAATAAAGGCAATAAAAGCATACGCAAATACAAGAATACACATAAAAAAGACCCACAACCGCCCATAAAACAGGAAGCAGTGGTACTCTGACCTGTACTGACTATGGAGCAGCAAAGAAAGAGGAAGTAGTTGGTTGGGAGAAGCCTTTTATAGATTCCTTATGTTTTTGTCTCTGGTGTTTTTATCTCTGTTAATGTGCTGCTGTGGAGTTCTAGTAAAGAGAGACTTACGCTAATATTCGCCTGCTATTATAAAATTCTGACTTTTCACAGATCATTTCTTCACTTCAGTATCTCCATTCTGCTTCCTCGATGTTCCACACGGACACATAAGGACTCGATGTGACATCTTCTATTGGGCACATGTGCTGTTTGATAGATCTCTGAAGACACAAGGGGGTCAAATACAATGGAACACACATTGTGCACAAACACACTTCCATCTCTGTGCTTTCCTTTTAAAAGGTTACTCCAAACATTCCAAACCTTTTTCATTGTATGCCATATTTCCATGTCAGTGTTCCCCCTCCCTTGATTATAAAGTTAGAAATAAGTTCTAAACTTAACAGAAATCCATCACCAGGCAAAGCTCCCCATGCTGGTCTCCACGCTCCCTGTCAACTTTCACTACCTCAGAACGCATTTATGTTCTCTGAGCTGGCGGAAGGATGGGATTTGAATAATTTTTATTGAAGGGAGAGACTCTAATGCTTTACTTTGCAACTCAATAAGTCTGTTGTCAGTGCGCTAATGACAGATATAATTCTTGCACAGAATTTACATTAGGCAGCCCAAAACAGAGTTCCAGGCTGCTTTTGTCAGGTGTGCAAATATCTCTGTATGTGCAGTGTATTAAGCTGAAATGCTGCACAGAGAGACTTACTACCACCATTACTAATTCTAAAAGTAGAGGTCCTGGTGGTTGGAGATTGTTCACATCATCTATTTCCTGCACGAAAGTAAACTGTTCAGAACAGTAGTGGCTCCACTCTGTGACTTACCATTTCCTTTGTTTCATTAACCCCTTAAGGACACATGATGGAATTCTTCCGTCACAATTCACTTTTATTCCAGAAGTTGTGTCCTTAAGGGGTTAAGACATTACATATTCAATAATTCCTATGTTTAACTAAGACAGTTGATTTGGCTATTTTCTCCAATATGAACAGAACTATTAATCACTAGGTGTGTAGCTCAATGTGACCGCATCACAAGTAAAAGCTATAGTAGAACTTTCTTGTTAAGCTCTTCATTACCAAAATGGAGCATAAACATTTTTATTTTCCTATATTTAGCAAGATTAAATTTAGTCCAGAAAGCCTTGCTCACTGTCATTTATGCTTTAGTTATGATTACCAGCCTTTAGAAGAATACATGTATCTGTCAAAAGAATGTATTCACTGATATACTGCCGGCATGTTTTCTGAAAATGTAAGCTCACTACTTGCTTCCAAGAAGTAGTTTCAATAGGTGACATCATTCCTACAGTCAGAGAGGAGTGAATGGTATTGTTTCACTGTTGCAGCATAAACACCTTTATTTTAGAAATATGATTTAACTGTATTTACTGTATATGGGCATTATGCATTAATGCAACATTCTATTTGTATTTTTAGTAACCAGTACTGCTAGCAATGTATTCAAGGTCCTTGCAAATACATATAAGCAGGGTTTTTGACCATTTTTATCTATTTTTGTCACATCTACTATATTTGAAAATAGCATTTTTGCTTTCAAATTAACATTTTAGACCCGTGTGAAATATTGCAAGATAAAGGACGGTGTATAGTTTCTAAAGTATTTCCCAAATATGTATCAAAGGATAAACAAATAAGTGAACATTTTCATAATTTAAATTTTTACATTTGTCTGCAAAGCAATCTATACACAAAACTTGCAGTGCAAATCGCTGTTATGATACGTGCATGTGCTAGTTATAAATCCCTTGCTTACAATGCATCGATATTTAATCCACGGGCTGCACAATGTAGATTCTATATAGTAAGGTTTATTGGTGCATACAGGATACAAACAAAACATAAATGCAACATTTCTGTTTATCCGGCCGTATAATAAACATTAACAAACAAATAGTATAAATACATTTAAATTCAGTGCCAAAATAACAATAAGCCCCACCGCATCAACAGGTGGCTACTCCCATTATAATAGTAACAAGTATTACAAACTTAGGTCCAGTTATACATTAGATATAGAGCTGTAGTAATCCAAAAAGGCCACTAGATGTTATGCTAATATTTTCTCAATCAAAAAGTGCTCGGACGTAACGAGTTTAAAAATCTATGGACAGCCAGCTTACTCCCGTAAACTCACCACTCAAGGCTAGACCTAAATGACTCATCTGGTACACTCTGGTTCCACCACTTATACAGTCAAGGATTACCTGAGATTGCCAACAAAGGACACCCCAATCTGATTCTTAATCCAATCCCATTATCAGAGACAGTGCAAATACACTACCAACACTTACAAGGAAGTTGTACCTGACTGCCCACTTACACAGTTTGAGGACCTTATGTCAGAAAGCAGCACCTACTAAACATAGCATATCACGAATGTACTTTCTATTCACGTACCTTGATGCAGCCACCTACGTACAGGGCAAAATGGGTGGAGGATCTCAAACTCCTCTTTACAGACATACAGTGGCAAAAAATTTGCTCATGCAAGCAATACTGCTTTATTTTCTCACGTACTCAAGAATTAGCTTATAAACTATTATGACATCGGTTCAGGATCCCAATAGCTCTGAAAGCTAATGTGTTGGGTCAGTTGGTGGTGTGCTTGAGGAGCAACTAACATCCCGGCTCACACCTGCACATATGGTGGCAATGTCCTTTAATATATTCCGATATTGATCTCAGATTTACAGCTTCATCTCTTTGGTTATTGAGTAGCCACCGTCCCTTACTCCAGAGGTACTGCTCTTGTATCACAAGGTACCTATAGGGCCTCAATCACAATACGCTTACTCAGTGTCACGGTGTCCAACACTCAAGGAATGGCTAAACAGGGTTGAGCACATACATTCCATGACCTCATGTATATGTCCTGGGGACTGGTACACATACATATCCTCCCACATGGGACAGGCTGCAGGCCATTTCCTATCCCCCTCCAACTCCTCCCCATTTTGGTTTAAAAAAAAAAAAAAGTGCCTGCCCATATTACCATAAGTCACTTTACCACCTGACTGCACCATGGAGCATTGTACTCCGTAAAATCTTAGTTCTGTAAATCAATGAAAGATTGAAAATATTCTCCTAAACAAGGGATTGTGATAATGGGTCCATAAAGATGAAGGTGTTGTGCCCTTACTGCTATTAAGGAGAACCACATCCTGTCATTTTACTACAGGATGCTCCACAATCCTCAAACACTGGCCATCTAGAGCCATACCACAGCATGCACTTCAGTATGTGGTTGATAATGACTTTTTATAGGAGAACAGGTTTTGCTAATTGTGGCGAAACCGACCTCGCCACGTGTCCTTGGAGGGGGCTGCTTGCCCGCCTCTTGCCTTTGGACTATGGCCCTGCAGGTTAAACTGTTTATTTTCCCTGCAGAAAGGCTTATTCGTGTGATCTGAGTGCCATTCATCTAATAATGTGCAGTCAGATCCAAGCTATCTGGGGATATGTAGAAATGTGTGTTTTATGTACTAAATGTGTCAGTATGTAATTTTATGTCTTTTACTGTCTTTTTGTCTGCCATGTGGGTAATGGAGTTTGGCTCTGTCTTTGGAGATAATTAGATTCCTTCTCCAATTATCTCCAGGGCAGAAGGGAGGAAGCCAGGATGCATTGTGGGGATGTTTTACTTTTACTGTTTGAGCCAGGGGGAACAAAAGATACTTTTACTAACTTTTGAACCCCTGGTCTGATTCATGCCATTTTTTAATATGTTGTTCCCCTGAATGGATTGATTGTGAATATGTATTTTTATGCGAATGTGATGTATATTTTGGGAGTTATGAATGTTGTGTAAAAACTGTATTTTCCCTACCTATGATAATTGTATTTCCCTGTGTGTACAGATAATTAGTTTACAGGTAGAGGGGAGGGCTATGTGTGGGATGTAACTATTGTGTGATTGGTTAATGTACGTTACTGTGTGTGTCCCTCCCCTTCATGGGAGCACCTAATAAAAAGGGCTGCAAGCTAGCAGCCAGGGAGTTCTATTTTTACCCTCAACTTGAGTCCTGTCTCTTATTGGGGGAATCTGCTACAAGGGATTGCTATGCTAGGCATATTCCCTTGCTATAATCACTGAGCTCTTGTAAGAGCTTGTTCCTGCTTCGTTCTGAAGGGAGATAGCTGCAGCCTGCGGTGCTTATGGTGTCTGGTGGAGTGCTTGGAGTCCTCTGGAAGCGCTAGGAGCATCTTTCAACGGAGGTACCCAGTCGGGGTGCCAGGTGATCCGTTACATTGGTGGCAAGCGGCGGGATGGCATCCTAGTGCGAGGAGAAGCAGCTCGGAGACACCGGTAACGTGTGGAGTTGTGCAGCGTCCTTATCTTCAGCAACATAATGGAACCAGCAGTGGCTACAGCAAGCATGGCGTATAGCTACTCCGTACTAGAGTTTGGCACGATGGTAGGGTTGCACCTGAAGTTTTACGGACCCAATCCAGAGGAGAAATACGTGCGGTTCGTGTGGGACATGGTGACCCGGAACCTACAACACAGGGCGTTGAGGGAAGGCCAGTGGGCACGTTGGGAGAAACTCCAGCCACAGGTAGAGTGGGACGAGGAAGAAACCGAGGTGGCCGGTGGAGATGGGACCGAGGTCTCTCTACCGGCCCTACAGGGATGCTGGGCACCCGGCCCAGATCCCCAGCGGCAGTATGTTTTACAGGGAGGGGAGACAGTCGGTCTCACTCCCCAGCGGCAGAATGTGTTATTGGAGGAAGAGACAACCGGTCTCCCTCCCCAACAGCAACCAGAGGTACCCGAGGTAGAGGACCTCATAGACTGGTCCTGGGAGGACCCCCTGCAGGCAGGTGGAGATGGGACCGAGATCTCTCCACCGGCCCTACAGGGATGCTGGGCAACCGGCCCAGATCCCCAACTAGAGCTGGAGTTACAGAAAGTGGAGAGCATCGACCTCCCCCCCCAGCAGCAGCCGGAGTACCAGGGGGAGGTAAGTGATATTTCTCCTCCCCAGCCAACTCCTTTGTTCCCTGACCCCCCAGCAGAAGAGCTGGCAACTGGGCAGAGCGCCGCTGGCCTCTGTCCTCCCTTGTTTCCTTCCCCTGAGCCTGACTTTCTACAGGCTGCCCCAGCGGAAGGTGCCGTCCTTCCTCCCCAGCGGCAGTGCGTACCCCAGGGAGCTGATGGTGTCGTCCGTCCTCCCCAGCAGCAGTGTGTAACCCAGGGAGCCGAAGGTGTCGTCCTTCCTCCCCAGCGGCAGTGTGTACCCCAGGGAGCTGAGGGTGCAATCCTTCCTCTCCAGCGACAGTGTGTACCCCAGGGAGCTGAAGGTGTCGTCCTTCCTCCCCAGCGGCAGTGTGTCCTGCAGGGAGCAGAGACCGTCAGTCTCACACCCCAGCAGCAGGACAAAATAATGAAAGGGGAGACAGCTGGTCCGCCTCTCCACCAGCAGAGAGAGTGTCAGGGAGAGGAGCCTGTTAACCCCTCTCCCCAGCGGCAGTTGACAGTCCAGAGAGAGGAGCTTGTTACACCCTCTCTCCAGCGGCAGCCTAACCCACCAAGGGGAGATGTTGAGCCCTGCAACTGTGCAGATGGGACCGTAGTCTCTGCGCTTACAGCCCAAGGGGTAGAGACGGTCGGTCCTGTTCCCCAGCCCCAGAGCTGTGTACCCAGAGGGGAGACGGTCGGTCTCCCCCTCCCACAACCAGGCTCCAATCAGGCTACTTCGGTGGTAGCGCTGGCACCAGGGCAGAGTACCGCTGGTCTCTGCCCACTCAGCAACCCACCAAGGCAGTCTACCAGCTCCCCACACAGCCGTGGTGAGGCACCTGGACATGGACAAGTTGCTACTTTATCCAGGTGGAGTAAACATTTATTGTGGGTGGGCTGTACTGCTGTTTGTGCTTCGTGGGTGGGTTGCTGGACTAACCAGGGCACTGACCGGCAGGAGGTCAGATACCCTGTTAGTCTGGGGGGCAAAGGGGAGAAGTGTGGCGAAACCGACCTCGCCACGTGTCCTTGGAGGGGGCTGCTTGCCCGCCTCTTGCCTTTGGACTATGGCCCTGCAGGTTAAACTGTTTATTTTCCCTGCAGAAAGGCTTATTCGTGTGATCTGAGTGCCATTCATCTAATAATGTGCAGTCAGATCCAAGCTATCTGGGGATATGTAGAAATGTGTGTTTTATGTACTAAATGTGTCAGTATGTAATTTTATGTCTTTTACTGTCTTTTTGTCTGCCATGTGGGTAATGGAGTTTGGCTCTGTCTTTGGAGATAATTAGATTCCTTCTCCAATTATCTCCAGGGCAGAAGGGAGGAAGCCAGGATGCATTGTGGGGATGTTTTGTGGGGAGCACCTAATAAAAAGGGCTGCAAGCTAGCAGCCAGGGAGTTCTATTTTTACCCTCAACTTGAGTCCTGTCTCTTATTGGGGGAATCTGCTACAAGGGATTGCTATGCTAGGCATATTCCCTTGCTATAATCACTGAGCTCTTGTAAGAGCTTGTTCCTGCTTCGTTCTGAAGGGAGATAGCTGCAGCCTGCGGTGCTTATGGTGTCTGGTGGAGTGCTTGGAGTCCTCTGGAAGCGCTAGGAGCATCTTTGAACGGAGGTACCCAGTCGGGGTGCCAGGTGATCCGTTACACTAATTATATTCAAACATTTAAGGTTTCTGCATGTAACATTGCAAAATTCAGAAAACATTGTATTAACATATTGGCTAAGAGGGGAATATGCAGGATATCCTGAATTAGCACATCGGTGTGGTGGTTGGAGAGGAGGTGGCGTTGAGGATGCGGAGAAGATGGTTTAAAGTGTAGCATGAGAGGAGTGAGGAAAGGTAGGGAGGAGAAAGGCTACATTGGGATTTGTACATCAGAAGAAGACATTTGAAAGTAACAAACCTGTCTATGAAACCTTCAATGACACAATCGAGCTTTTAAAGAGTCAGACATGAGCTGAACGGGATATGTCGAGGAATATATTGGCAGCAGCATGTTGGGTTTTTTGAAGTTTAATAGTAGAATGTTGTGGAAGGCCAGGCAAAAGGGAGTTAGATTTATGAAGCCTGGTGAAAATGAGGGAATGGATAATGAGTTTTATCCACAATATATATACATGCAGAATAAGCCCCGGAACTTAATTAGCCATATATGGCTACATCTGTTTGTAGCAAAGAGAGCACAAAGCAGGGATTTAGTGTCTTCCTGAAGTGATCCATTTGAATCCCACTTTGGGACTAGAAAAATAAACTATTTTGATTATTGAATGTCAGCCAATAGACAAATGTCTCAAAAATAATTACAATCTTGAATTATGTCATACTTCTTTCAACTTCTCAGGGTTTTATTAAACTTTTTACCTTGTTGGTGTATGGTGTATCCTGTACTTGTCCTATCCTCTTTATATAACCTCTCAAACCTCTCACTGTAAACTCTGTCTATTTATTTCTTTGACTTAGAGAAAGGTGACTGGGTTCTGTATTTTGTGATAATATTTTATGTAGATTAGATTTTTGTTTTTTTTGTTTTTTGGGGGGGCGTGTGGGGGTTGCCTAGTTTACCAGATTAATTCCCATAACATTTTTTTCTGTCTAGACTGGGCACAAATGACTTTAACGAGGAATCAATAGGACGTCTGAAGAGTTTACAAAATTATCACCCGAATCTGAATATTATATTGTGAAGAAGAGAAATGGCGCATTCCACGCAGGAAGTCCCAGGACTCAAAACTATGACTTCTGCTGCACAACTTAAAATCCAAATTGCAAAATGTGTCTAGTAATGTGAATGCTAATTTATTGCACTTAATGTATCCTTGTTGTAGAGATCCATTGTACACCTCGGGGAGGAATAAGTGATTGCTTAATTTGTGTCAGGGATCTTACCTGGAGTGGGAGTCCGACACGCAGAGTTAAAGCACCCTTTGCAGTTATACACAGGCCAAGGGGACTCAAGGTAGAAATCCCCAAGGCTGTGAACCAGTGCACTGGGGCTGATAACAACCAGTGCTTCCAGGAGCGAGGTACAGACAAGGGATATCCAAAAGCGTAGTCAGGAATGGAACCAAAGGTCAGGACAGGCAGCAGACAGGTAGATACGAAGGACGAGCAGAGGATAAAAAACCAGGAGTCAGAATAACAGCAAACAGGAACAAACGATCTGACAACAAGTATCCAACAGGGCAGGGTTTATATAGGTGAATATAACGTATTGCATTATTTTGATGTAGTTCTACTCATTTTAAAGCATAAATAATAAACATTACACTTTTAACTTTATCATTTAACCATTTCAAAATTTCTGTTTGTTCCATGAAAAAAAAAAAAAAAAAAAAAATTCACACACAAAGCACTTCAGCAAATTCAAGTGCTTTATGAGTCCGGATTGTCTCGGTCAGTGGACTTATTTTCATGTTTGCTGCAGTAATTTATGTTCTTATTTAACAAGGTGTGAATTGTCCTGAAATCATAGTGAATTTCAATTTTTAAGCAAAGATAACCGAACTGAACTGAAAACATAGCAGGTGGGAAATGTAACTATTGCATGTGCCCCATTTAGGTATAAAGGGGTGTTGTTAAATGGACACTGCGGACACCAATACAACTATAAAGGGACACTATAGTTACTAAAACAAGCTTAGCTTAATGAAGCAGTTTGGTGTGTAGATTATGCCCCTACAGTCTCACTGCTCAATTCTCTGCCATTTTGGAGTTAAATCACTTTGTTTATGCAGCTCTAGCCACACCTCCCTGCATGTGATTTGTACAACCTTCCTAAACACTTCCTGTAAAGTGAGGTCAAATCTCCTCATCTGTCAATAGCCTTCTAGACTCTGCAGGAGTTTCATGTTTGTGATTAAAATTTAATAAGCTGAGAAGGAGATCAAAACTTCTAAAGTAAACACAGTGCTTGATAATAAAACTATTTTTTCATGTTGCTCTGTCAGTCACAACCAGGGGAGATGACACTTATAGAAATGGGAAATTTAGAAATGAAGAAGGCCCCCACTCCAATGAGCTTCCGATCTATAGGAATTTGAGAAAGGTTGGATTTATACAAGGACATTTACTGATGAGGTGGTCTGACCATTATTCAAACCTGGATTTTTAGTGCCATGGTGTCACCACTGATCTAATCAGCGGATAGAGAATATTTTCCGAATAGTGTCCTTGTGCAGGTGCTATGGCAATGCTGTGGAAAACACCTTTTTCTTAGTATATGCCCGTCTAGCAACATGGTAAACGCTCAGTAGTGGTAGGTATCAATGAAAATGGAAGTGTGTAGAGGATAGACAATAAATGCTGGGGTGGATAAAAGTTATCACTAGAACTAATAATTGTGTTTGTGTCTCATTTTACAATTCGTATGTAATTATAGATGGCCATTTTCTTTGGTTGCACACACTAATTTATAGTGCCCAGCACACATATGATGAACATTTTGAAAGTAAGAAGTTAGGATATATTTTGACCACTGTAAAGCACTGCCTTATCACACATTGTTCACTTTGCTACAAGTGGAATACCATTTTGAGATTTTACCATTTTGAGTTCACCCTTTTACTGCTAAAAGTACCAAAATATATACACCAAAAGGGTGCAATGAAAGAACAAGATGGAATACTTTGGTAAATCAGATCAACATGACCGCGATCAATAACCCAGGGGAAACTTAAAAGATCACTGTACGCCCCATAACAACATCATCTCAATGAAGTTGTCAGGATGTCCTGGGTGTTGTCTTGCCAACACCAAGATGCTGGTCACAGCTCCTGGCATTCTACCACCTCCTCCAACCCCAGCTGTAATGTGAAAGCTTTACCTGGGTACTGGTGATAGACTAAGATAAAGTCATTATGGTGCCTGGAGTGTAACTTTAAATAGCTAATCAATTACATACATTGAAATACAGAGGCAATTTGGCATACAGCCGTATACTGACACCACTGCAGCTACCGAGTACCACGGAACGCAGAGCGGACCCTAAGTGGAACGCACGCGAGGAGGGTTTTATCTCTCCGAGCACAGCAAGATCAACTCACCGGCCGGGGACAAGATCTTCCACAGTATTTTTTCAACATTACCCGCACTTGCAGACCTCCCGGACTCATTTGCTGCTTTATCACATTCCATGTTCGTGAGTGATTTGAACTTTTAACTTTGACCAATAAATTTGAAGCTTTTTATTCAAAAGCACTGCTACCTCTTTTCTTTAACTTACATCTATGAGCAACTATCATTACCATATACTTGATACAGTGGTATGTGAGTAATATCGTTTCTGCAACATTGTAGCATATTCTGCATTTATTTTACCAATACCGGTTATACTGTCCTTACAGTCTGACACAGGTATGTTACTATCTCTTTCAATGGATAGTTACTGAATGTGTTGACTGTGACAGTGAAATCAATTCATACCAGGTTAAATCCCTGCATCAACCAAACTCTGGTATCCAGCATTAGTCACAGACTTTTTACTGTTATATCATACATTTGGACTCATTTTACAAAGTATGGGACTACTGAATGAGACTGTATAGATGTATATTTCAGCCATAGAGCATCCAGGTCAGAATTTGGATTTATTTAGATTTATTTTATTTACACTTTATGTTTGTAGATTAGTGATTGTTTACTCAACATCCCCCTTTTATGGGAGATCACCTAACACTTGGCTGCCATCTAGTGTTCATTTACAATATTGTTTTTCATTCATATGTGTGATATTGTCAATTCTTCTAATCAATTTTATGATTGTATGTTTTTAGATTCCAATTTCTATTGGTTTAGGGATCTCCTGGTTTGTGTAGGTCTTGATACCTATTTCTATTTATTAATTCATTTCCAAGAGCTTTTATGGGGGCTTATTTCTACCAGTAGAGACCCTTTACCTACATACTCTTAACCTTATTTTTTTCCCACTTTCTCCACTCTTCAAGGTTAGACTTTTCTACCCAGTATAATCATTGAAATACAGTGCCCTCCACTAATACTGGCACCTTGCTAAATATGAGCAAAAGAAGGCTGTGAAAATTATATTTAAACAATTGCAGATATAACACAGTGTTATAAAAATATATATATCGTTGTTAAATATGTGTGACACAATTATTAGCACCCCTTTAGTCAATACTTTTGCTACCTCCCTATGCCAAGAAAACAGCTCTGAATCTTCTCCTGTAATGCTTGATGAGGTTGGAGAACACATGGAAAGGAATCTGAGACCATTCCGCCAAACAGAATCTCTCCAGACCCTTCAAATTTCGTGGTTGATTCTCCTCCTCAGTTCACCTTACAGGTTTTCTATAGGATTCAGGTCAGGGGACTGGGATGCCCATGGTAGACCTTAATTTTGTGGTCAGTAAACCATTGTTTGTGTTGATTTTGATGTTTTGGATCATTGTCCTAAATAAAGATCATTTTAAGCTCTCTGGCAGAGGCAGTCAGGTGTTTATCTTTTTATATTTGATAGTCCATGACGCAATGTATCTTAACAAAATGTCCAATTTCACTGGCAGAAAAACAGCCCCAAAACATTAACGAATCCCCATCATATTTAACTGTAGGGATAGCCTAACTATAAGATAAGGCTAGGGACTAATGAAAGTATTTAGAAAATTGGGCAGACTAGATGGGCCGAATGGTTCTTATCTGCCGTCACATTCTATGGATGAGATACCTTTACATATTGCTGTCTCCCTGTGTGCATGCCAAACCCACCTGGTGTTTTTTTTACCAAAACGCTCTATTTTGGTTTAATCTGACTATAGAACATCACCTGATTCAGGACAGTGGGTGGGCAAGTCCTGAGGGACAGACCTTCCCTAAAAAGAGATTGATCCACCTGTAAAAAGAAATGTCAGCCTGGCGTGAATGTTCAAGGAGCTATGGTCATCCTCACTGCGGTGAGTACATGCACAGGATATTTCTGAAGTGCTTTGGCCCTAGGCTGAATGCCCTGAGAGCTCAATGTGCAGTATAAGTGCGTCTGATGAAATACTCTCTCTGCCCTCATTGGCAGTGATTCCTTAGAGTCTCCAGAAAGAGGATACCAGGGGACAAACGAGACAGGAGCCCAAAAGCGGCATTGTATTACCAGATGTATGACTGTTGAAAGGCATGCATTGAGTTCTACTTTCTTGAGCCATTCACATTGCAACTCATACTATAACCTGATAGCCTGTGTGCACCTTTTCACAGTAGTTGCAAGCTACAAATTATAAGGAAGAGCAACACTTTTTTTTAATTTAATTTAATCTTCATTTTAATCTATTCATTTTTTCCCTTTTCCCTCTTTTTTTTTTTTTGGTTAAAGAAAAGAAGTAACATATGTTTCAAAATAATAAAATTATACATGATAAATATACAGAATGTATACAGAGTATAAAAAAAAACTGTTTGCTTCCAAGATCCTTGAGAGAGTTGTGTATGCGAGATTGACAGACTTCCTTGAATCCAACTCTCTGCTTGACCCGCTTCAGTCTGTATTCCGCGCTCGTCACTCTGTTGAAACAGCTGTGGCCAAAGTATCCAACGATTTAATCACTGCTAAATATAGCGGCCATCACTCTATCCTAATTCTTCTTGATCTTTCTGCTGCTTTTGACACTGTTGATCATCAACAGCTTCTTGACTAGTGTCTCTGACTGCTTCTCTGCGATTTCCAACTGGATGGCTGCTCACTTCCTTAAACTCAACCTGTCCACAACAGAACTTCTGGTCTTTCCTGCCTCAAGTGTTGTTACTCCTGTGTCTCTCCCTCCAAGTCAACGGCGCCACCATCACCTCTATCTCGCAGGCTTGCTGTCTAGGTGTTCTCTTTGACTCCGACCTCTCCTTCACTCCTCATATCCAGTCGATTGACAAATCCTGCCACTTCCATCTCAAAAACATAGCTTGCATCCGCCCCTATTTAACACAAGACACGACTAAGGTGCTGGCCCATTCTCGCCTTGACTACTGCAATCCCCTTCTCAGTGGTTTTACGTGTTCCCAGATTGCACTGAATGCGGTGGTGAGGCTCATTTTCCTGTCCACCCGCATCTCCCACGCCTCCCTCCTCTCAGTTCTTACGTTGGCTTGCAGTTAGCTTGCTTACAAGTCCCTAGATAAGGGTGATCCAACCTACCTATCCTCCCTAACACACAAGTATGTCCCGTTGAGGCCCCTGCGCTCTGCTGAAGACCTATGTCTATCCTATGTCCGAACTCCCACATCTGATGCTCGCCTCCAAGACTTCTCCAGGGCTGCACCATTTCTGTGGAACTCCCTTCCATTCTCCATTAGACTTTCACCCAGTCTCCACTCCTTCAAAACATCTTTGAAAACACACTTCTTCAGGAGAGCATATCATTTAAACTGTTAGCCGGTTTTCTTTCCCCCTTTCCTCTACATGACTCCTCTCCTGCAAAAGTTCTCAGTGAATACTTTTCTAGCGACCTATTTTATTACCCCTACTTATACCCTTTGTGTCACTATACCCCATTCCCTCTAGCATGTAAGCTCATTAAACAGGGCCCTCAACCACTCTGTTCCTGTGCGTCCATTTGTCTGGTTACAATTATGTGTCTGTTAGCCCATCCATTGTACAGCGCTATGGAATTTGCTGGTGCTATATAAATAATAAAATAATAATATCCCAGAGTGTAGGACATTTAGTGGGGTCTAAGAGCAATGCTAGAGTAGGTATAATATCCTGCACTAAAAGATGGTTAAGACATAACTGGGATTTTAAAATACGGAGGATTATTTGAGAGAATTCCACAGACAGTTAAACAATGAGATGATCTATAAAAAGTTGCAAATAGATCCAACAATAGAAATATAGAAGTCATTGGTGGAACTTTTAGATAAGAGTAAGCTGTTAAAATAAATATCCTAGGATTCCAACATTTTATACCTTACTGAAAGTCCATAAGGATAAAGACCATCCACCATGTAGGCCAATAGTATCAGGTATAGGCTCAGTTTCTGCTAATCTTTCAAAACATATAGATATATATCTACATGATTGGGTAAAAATGATGCCATCTTATGTAAAATACATAGCAGACATTATAAAAGAGCAGCTTTGTACACATCAATTCAACACAATTTAGGGTGTGATACAGTCAGGAGAAGTTTCGAGGACTCTAAAAAATATTCACTTGAACAGATTGATTTCCTCATGGATAGCATTTATTGAAACTTAACTAATAATTATTTTGTTTTTAATTCCCAATTTTAAATGCTGGAACAAGGTACGGCTATGGGAGCCAGGTTTGCCCCCAGCTATGCAAATTTATTTATGTCAGGGTGGGAAAATGTTTTTATTTATGATAGCCCTGAATGGGGGGGCAAACCTGGTCACCTACTGTAGATATATAGACAACCTGATTTTTATTTGGAAGGGGTCCGTAGAATTATTGGATTCATTTTTGAATAGATTAAATGGTAATGATTGGGGCATTACCCTGACTGGTAATTTATATAGAAGATAATAAAATTAAAACCAAGAATTTCTTCAAAAAGGTGAATGCCAACAATTATGTGCTGTATAACAACGGTCACCTTGGCTCAGTAATATCCCTAAGGACCAATTTCAGAGGATCAGAAGGAACTGCACTAGTACAAAAGTGTATGAAGAACAATCATAGATACTAGCAGAATGATTCACACAAAATAATTATCCAAATCACCTTGTTTCTAAAGCTAGGGAAGAATGTAAGCATTTTAGTCAGGTTGACTTGATAAATAGAACTGAAGTAACGAGAAATAATAGTGAAGTGGTTCCCCTAGTGTTTGATTTTAATAAGAATTTTAGGGAAATTAAATATAGACCTCTAACCTATTTGATAAAGAGCTAGTGGTGAAACGTGTTATGGTTATTTTGATTGTGTATTTATAAAAAAAAAAGGCTTTTTGGTTACAATTTTGTGCCAATCATCTTTTTAATGCACTTTTTTATTTGGAATTTTTGATCCTGGCTTCCTTTTACCTTCGTGTGACTCCAAGTATATCCGAAGTGGGGATCATACCACCAACGCTGACATCACAGTGCAGTTTGCCTGCACTTCACTTGTGAGTACATTTTTATTTATGTTTACTGCATATTTTATTCTACTGAGAGCACTATTGGCTGTCTTTTATATATCCCTCTCCTGAGTGTTGGATACTATCCCTCTGGAGGACTCCCATCACATATCCTTTAAAGCGGGGTTTATACCGATGTACGCCCTTCACACCAGAGCTGGCTATAACTCCTTTAAATTAGTTGATTGCACTTATTTATTTATTTTACCCATATTGGCTTTTATATACTGCACAATTTAGTTTCCTCTTTTTTTGTCTTGCATATAAGTAGGACAGTTGGAGGACTCTACACCCAAAAACAGGCACCTTATAAAGATACTTCTGAGTGAGACCTCAATATTATCAGACTTTACCTTCAGTTACTCATCAGAACTTTAGTCCCACCATATCAGTGAGACCAACTACGTTATATTGCCCTACCAATTCAGATGAACTATTGTACCTTTTACTATTGGCACAGCCCTTTTCCTGTATTTCTTTGTGTTACAATGTCTGGAACATATATAGTAGTCTAGGAAGAATCATCATTTTTAAAATGTTAATACGACCCATCATGAAAAAATAAGGCAGGTTCCATTTGGAAAGGTCCAATTTACTAGCTACTAAACGGGGTAAGTAATTTTCTTTTACCAAATTGGATAATAAAGGAATGATAATTACTCCTAAATATTTAATTCTGTTAGAGGCCCAACAAAATTGATATGATTGGAGCAATAACTGATTCAACATATGTGAGACAGACACTCCCATCATTTCACATTTCATGGCGTTGACTTTAAAATTTGATATGGCGCTGAATTTGTTAAATTCAGCCATTATATAGGGTAATGAATTACTAAGCTCAGTAATTGGGAGGAGAATGTCATCTGCAAAAGCACATGCCTTCACCTCACCTCCTGAGTAAGAATAGGAAGGGCTCCATAATTAAGAGAATAATATGGGGGAAAGAGGGCAACCCTGCTTAGTTCCATTTCTTATGCTAAATGAATTAGAATTTTGGCCGTTAATCCTTATGCTAGGACATACCCAATGTCGGCATCTCGTCTCAAGCCCCAATGCCTCTAACACAAGCAACACATTTAGTTTGTTTGTTTGTTAAGAGCAGATGTAATGCAACCATATAATTTAAAAATGTACCATTAATAAACTTCAAAAAAATCAGCACAGAGATTGCAATAGGTCGAAATTTTTGTTTTTTAGTTGCATAAATTATTTGTAAGTCACCAAAAATGACCCCTATAACGGCCCCAGCTTTTATGGCAGTATGGTTGCCTAATATAGAGGTAAGAGAGATGCTCTCTGTAATGGAACCGCTGGCACCCCAACCGGGTACCTTCCGCTGACGGATGCTCCTAGTGCTTCCCGAGGACTCCAAGCACTCCACCAGACACCATAACCACTGTAGACTCCCACGAACCGCCGCAGCTTGGTTGGTGTCTCGCCGTCTCCACCCAATCTGGACCCAAGACCAGGGTCCAGCTTCCAGTAGGTCAACCTCTCCGAGTTCCAGAGAGCCGTAACAGGAACAAGCTCTTTGCAAAGCTTAGTGATTATACCCTGGGGAGTATAGTGATTATAGCAATCCCCAGAGTGTAGTTCTCCAATCCCCCAAACATGAGCCGAAACTTCATGAAGGTACAAGATGATCTAACTCCAATGAGCGTTTATTACTCCTTATATACAATTTTTCAGGCCAGAGGCACACCCCCTGGACCTGGTGGTAAACTGTGACAAAAGGGACACAAAGCAATGGGAACACTAATTAACATAATAAAACTCCCACATACACAATGAAATCTCTCCTCTCCATCCTGGAGATAATTGGCTTAAGGCACTGCAGTAAACTCAAATATCTCCAGGTACAGAAAATATCTACATTTTACACTAATAGCAAATATACGTAAAAGTACATAAAAATACATAATTCTTATTATATTACACAGAACCCACACATTTAACCTATCCCCAGATAGCTCGGATCTGAGCGCTCAATCTAGGTGAACAGCGCTCAGATCCCATGAACACAGTAGATTTTCCATGGGGTAAAGCATAGCAAGGGCTGTTGAGAGACCAAGGAGGGACAAAAGCAGTCAGTTCCAACAGGTTTGGCAGTGTGCCTGGGACAACGCCCTGCTGGAGAACAATAGACAGGAAATGGGGGAGGGGAAGAGACACACCTTCCCATGGATTCAAATGGGCAGAAACAGTCTTTAGAAGCCAATAAGCCCCAAATAGTCTTTTTAAATGGCAATACACCCCAGGGCCATAGTCATGAGGAAGGAGGCTGGCAATCAGGCTCCTCCAACAACTGGGGGCAAAGGGCAGCTTGTCACCTAACAATTCAGTGACAAAAGGCATTTCGTCACACATCTCCCCTGTCGGTCAGTGCCTGAGTTAGTTGATAAACCCACCCACAGTGAACAAGTACATGAGTAGCCCACCCACAACACACATTTACTGCACCTGGTGGTTCCTCTGGTGCTACTGGGCAACACGCTGTGGGGACTTGGGGGGCAGAGGCCAACTGCGCTCTGCCCCGATGCCAGCGCTTCTGCTGGGGTAGCCTGGACGCAACTTGGTTGGGGAGGGGAGACATCGCTTACCTCCTCCGCCCGGTATTCTTGTGAGGGTAGCTGGGGATCTGAATAGGCCATCCAGCATCCCTCTAGGTCAGGTCCAGAGACTACGGTCCCATCTGCACCGTCTGGGGAAGTAGGGTCTCCCCTTGGTAGGGTACGCTGCCGCTGGGGAGAGAGACTGGTTTTCTCTTCTCCCTTGACAACACACTGCCGCTGGCGAGTCAAACCGACTGTCTCGACTCCCAGTGATGATGGTTGCTGCAGGGACGAGGGACCAACAATCTCCTCTCCCTGGGATGCTGGCTGCCACTGGGGAGAGAGACCGGTTGTCTCTTCTCCCTTGACAACACACTGCCGCTGGGGAGTCAGACCGACTGTCTCGACTCCTAGTGATGATGGTTGCTGCAGGGACCGACAATCTCCTCTCCCTGGGATGCTGGCTGCCGCTGGGGAGAGAGACAAATTCTCCACAGCCCCAATCTCTGCAATCTGCACTCGTATTCCCATGCCGTTCAATTCTCCTCATCCAACTTGCGCATGGTTGCCAGGATCGTCTCTACCGAAGGATCCGGGCCATACCTGGTTAACCACCTCTTTGCCTCCTCCCTTTAAGCGGTGCCCTCAAAGCGATAGATCATGTTTGCTGTGAACAGGGGCGCTGTACGAATACTAGCATTACCCTCAAATTGTAATTCCAAACGTTACTGGTGCCTCTGCACTGCTTCTCGCACTAGTACTCCATCCCACCGCTGCCACTACTGTAACAGAACCGCTGGCACCCTGACCGGGTACCTTCCGCCGACAGATGCTCCTAGTGCTTTCCGAGGTCTTCAAGCACTCCACCTGACACCATAACCACTACACACCCCACGAACCGCCGCAGCTTGGTTGGGGTTTCGCCGTCTCCACCCACTCTGGACCCAAGACCAGGGTCCAGCTTCCAGTAGGTCAACCTCTCCGAATTCCAGAGAGCCGGAACAGGAACAAGCTCTTTGCAAAGCTTAGTGATTATACCCTGGGGAGTATAGTGATTATAGCAATCCCCAGAGTGTAGTTCTCCAATCCCCCAAACATGAGCCGAAACTTCATGAGGGTACAAGATGATCTGACTCCAATGATTGTTTATTACTCCTTATATACGAGTTTTCAGGCCAGAGGCACACCCCCTTGACCTGGTGGTAAACTGTGACAAAAGGGACACAAAGCAATGGGAACACTAATTAACATAATAAAACTCCCACATACACAATGAAATCCCTCCTCTCCATCCTGGAGATAATTGGCTTAAGGCACTGCAGTAAATTCAATTATCTCCAGGTACAGAAAATATCTACATTTTACACTAACAGCAAAAATACGTAAAAGTACATAAAAATACATAATTCTTATTATATTAAACAGAACCCCCACATTTAACCTATCCCCAGATAGCTCGGATCTGAGCGCTCAATCTAGGTGAACAGCGCTCAGATCCCACGAACAGAGTAAATTTCGTGGGATGTTGAGAGACCAAGGAGGGACAAAAGCAGTCAGTTCCAACTGGTCTGGCAGTGTGCCTGGGACAACACCCTGCTAGAGAACAATAGACAGGAAACGGGGGAGAGGAAGAGACACACCTTCCCATGGATTCAAATGGGCAGAAACAGTCTTTAGAAGCCAATAAGCCCCAAATAGTCTATTTAAATGGCAATACACCCCAGGGCCATAGTCATGAGGGAGGAGGCTGGCAATCAGGCTCCTCCAACAGCCGAGGGGAAAGGGCAGCTTGTCACCTAACAATCCAGTGACAAAAGGCATTTCGTCACACTCTCTTTTTCCGGATTTCTGATATCCAGATATATTTACTTTCTTTCCATTCTATAAAAGTATTTTTACAGCACTACTAGCCAGGCCCTAAAGATACTAGCCATCACAAAAGTGCAAATGCACAATCTTTAGTACTAATGCAAAGATGTAAGGAAGGTCAGCAAAAACAAAAGATTTTTCCATGTGTCCATGCAAGTGTCAAGTGTGTGAATGCAGAGGTGTGTTGTTGTTTTTTTACTATATTGTTTGTTAGTTTTAATCAAGAAGTGGTTGATGTGAGTAATGGGAGTTACAGAGGAGGACTTGACAATAATAGGGCAGAGAATTGGGGTAGTGTGGCCGTCTTTAATATTGATTGGACCCTGGGCAAGCATTTGCTTGGGCCACCTGGACTCTGCCCCCCCTCCCCCTCTCGGGCATGCAATCACTCCCTCCACCCCAACCAAGGGGCAAAACTAATGTAGAGAGTGCCCTGGTGCAAGACATTTTTTTTGGCCTCCCCTCTATCGAATAGAGAAAAGCTAGTACAACTCCCACAGTGCTATGTCAGCTGGGGATCTACCATCCCTACAGGGTTGTATTTGTGAGCAGTGTTTGTGCATTTGAATGTAAGCATGTTTTATATAGAGTATGTGTTGCATGTAGGGGTGTATTCAGGGCCGGACTGGGAAGATAATTCGGCCTGGGCATTTTTTAATTACAGCGGCCCACTACAAAGGGGGCGGAGCCAGATAGGGTGTGTTTTGTCATCACCAATGACAAGCACGCCCCATCACAAAGTGAGCATGTTGGTTCAATGCTCTTCCAGGGTAGACCATGCGCAAAGCTCTGCTGAAGAGCTCTGGCATGAGAAAAAGACCCTGTATTTGTTCTGCACAGCGCAAGCAAATTCAATAACATACTTGCACTGTGTTTGCTTGAAATTTGTCTCTGGTGTCTCCATAGTTGGGATACCAGGAGACAAAAATGCTAGGAAAGCATATTGTGCAGTGTGAGGGTGCTGTGTGTGTGTGTAAGGGGTGTAGTGTGTGTGCGAGAGGGGTGCAGTGTGTGTGAGGTGTGTAGTGTGTGAGTGATGGGTGCTGTGTTTGCGTGAGGGTGCTATGTGGGTAAGGGTGCTGTGTGTGTGTGCTGTGTGTGATTGGGTGCTGTGTTTGCGTGAGGGTGCTATGTGTGTGTGAGGAAGCTGGTGCAGTGTGTGGGTACTGTAAGTGTTAGGGGTGCAGTATGTGTGTGCTGTGCGTGTCAGAGTTGCAGTGAGTGTGTGCTGTGCATGTCAGGGGTGCAGTGTGTGTGTGTGCTGTAAGTGTTAGGGGTGCAGTGTGTGTGTGTGAGGGTGCTGTAAGTGTTAGGTGTGCAGTGTGTGTGTGTGAGTGAGGGTGATGTGAGTGTGTGTGTGTGTGCGCTGTGTCAGGGGTGCAGTGTGTGTGAGTGAGGGTGCTGTGCATGTCAGGGGTGCAGTGTGTGTGTGGGTGCTGTGAGTGTCAGCGGTGCAGTGTGTGTGTGCTGTGAGTCTCAGGGGTGCAGTGTGTGTGTGAGTGAGGGTGCTGTGAGTGTCAGGGGTGCAGTGTGTGGGTGTGGGTGTGAGTGTCAGGGGTGCAGTGTGTGTGTGTGCTGTGAGTGTCAGGAGTGCAGTGTGTGTGTGAGTGTCAGGGGTGCAGTGTGTGTGTGTGTGCTGTGAGTGTCAGGGGTGCAGTGTGTGTGTGGGTGCTGTGAGTGTCATGGGTGCAGTGTGTGTGAGTGTGCTGTGAGTGTCAGGGGTGCAGTGTGTGTGTGTGTGCTGTGAGTGTCAGGGGTGCAGTGTGTGTGTGTGTGTGTGTGCTGTGAGTGTCAGGGGTGCAGTGTGTGTGTGTGTGCTGTGGGGTCAGGGGTGCAGTGTGTGTGTGTGTGTGTGCTGTGAGTGTCAGGGGTGCAGTGTGTGTGTGTGTGTGTGCTGTGAGTGTCAGAGGTGCAGTGTGTGTGTGTGTGCTGTGAGTGTCAGGGGTGCAGTGTGTGTGTGTGTGTGTGTGCTGTGAGTGTCAGGGGTGCAGTGTGTGTGAGTGTCAGGGGGGCAGTGTGTGTGTGAATGAGGGTGCTGTGAGTGTTAGGGGTGTCTGTGAGGCTGATGTTAGTTAGGTGATTATTTCCCCCCTCCCTGCTTACCTTTAGCCTGGGAGGGGGATCCTGCTGCTGGGGCTGCCATCCATCCCTGGTGGTCTTAGTGGTGAGTGAACTCTAGCCAGTGAGGCTAGAGTTCACTCTCACGAGACCCGGAGCGTTGCCATGGCAACGCTCCGAATCTCGCGAGAGGAACCCGGCGGAGCTGTTAGTTAAAGCTCCGCCGGGTTCCTCTCCTGGCAGACTGGCTCCCTCCCTCTCTCCCCCGGCGGCCGCACTATCCTGCATGTGGGCCGGTGAGGGAGATCTCTGATTTCCCCACCGGCCCGCCATGGACTACTGCAGGGCCGGCGTTCAGATAGCGCCGGCCCTGCAAAGACCGGCAGGAGAGATCCTGTGATCTCCCTGCCGGCCTCGGCCCCACGGCCACCGCGGCCCACCGGGCATTTGCCCGGTGTGCCCGATGGCCAGTCCGGGTGTATTTGTATGTACTGTTACCATTGGAATGCAGTGGTGTACTTGTGTGTAGTGTTTGCGTTTGAATGCAGGGGTGTGTTTGTCTATAGTGTTGGCTTTTAAATGCAGGTGTGCTTTTGTGTGCAGAGTTGGTGTTTGTATATAATTTTAGTGTTTTAATACAGGGGTGTGTTTGCATGTAATGTTTGTAATTGCATGCAGGGGTGTGTTTTGATGTAGTGTTGTCTTTTAAATGCATATGTACATTTATGTGTAGTATTGGTTTTTCAGCAAAGGGTTGTGTTTGTATGTAATGTTTGTGTTTGCAGGGGTGTGTTTGCATGTTGTGTTTGATTGCTGATATGTATGCACATACATACTAACATATATATATATATCTATATATATATATATATATAGATATATATATATATACATTAAGATGCAAATACACACATATAAACACACTGACACATGCTCACACCTTGACACATGCACACAAAGTGAAACATACTGGCATATACACACACTCAGATACACACACTAGCACACATACACACTCAGATACAGACAATGTGACACACAGATGCACACACTTTGATACACACACACAGACATACACATACTGGCACATCCACACACAGAGATAGACACACACACTGACACAGATATGTACACACACAGATACACATGCAGGAGTGTTTTGGTGTACAGTGCTAGCATTGAAATGTAGGAGCGTATTTGAGTACAGTGTTGGCATTGAAATGCTGGGATGTTTGCATTGCCACACACACAGATGCACGCTTACACGCTGACACATATACACACGCACTCAGAAACAAACACACACACTGACACACAAGTACACATACACAGGTATACATACACACAGATACACATACACACAGTTACCCATACACACTGACACACAGATACACAAACACAGACACACAGGTGCACAATTACACTGACAGACACAGCCAGATACACACACTGACACACACAGCCACATACACACAATGACATAAACACAGCCAGATGCACACACTGACACATACACAGCTAGATACACACACGGACACAAGCACGGCCAGATAAACACAGTCAGATACACACACGGCTAGATACAAACACTGACACACACACAACCAGATACACACACTGACTGAGACCCAGGTACACACACACACACACATATAGGTATCAATTTACATATTTTAATCTCAGCTCCTGAGATTGCAACTCCCAACTCTCATATAATGTCTCCACTCTGTTCTAACATACCCTGGTAGAGAATTTGGCAAAAGTGACATTTGGAAATGGTGTGCAGCCTTTGATAACACTTTATGTTAATAATGTAATAATAAAAAAGGACAGGGACACTACAGTCAGACCACTAAATTGAAGTGCTCTGGACTATAGTGCTCCTTTAATCTTCTGTCTCGATTAGTCTCAATGTTTATTATATTCCCTCAGTGGCACTATTTTCCATTATGTAAGGTTCGCGGTTTCTTTGTGTGTGTCTCTGTCTGTCAATGTTTAACCTTTACGTATCTGCACCTGATCCAGTTAACTGCTACTGAAAACTATGTGAAAGCAAACTTTGTTACAGCTTTTTACAGCAGACCAAGAGTTAATCAGGAAGTGAAAGTAGCTTCTTTTCATTAGTTGTTTTTCTGCAATTTCCTGACGACAGCATTCAGCTCCTTAAGTCACGAGTAGAAGGTAAAGTTCTCTTTATTATAAATCATTTTAAGATTTTAGATTGAAATGTTACTAACCCAGCATGCAAACACATATAGAATGTTCCTGTTCTTAATGTTTGGATCTCTCTGTAAACAGCCCGCTTGCAAATACATGTGGTTATGGTACATGCAGGAGGCCTTGAACGGCAGCTTGTTTCATGCTCTTAGAAAGACATTTATTGAAAGGGATTGATTATAAACAATTACCTATTCAAATGTCATAGCATACCTTTTCAGGGCAAGACGTTAGGCATTTAAAACAAAGAAACAGCAAGAAGACGCATTTCGGCGGATAGCCTTCTTCCAGTGCTGGAAAAAAGCACTGGAAGAAGGCTATCCGCCGAAACGCCTCTGCTTGCTGTTTATTTGTACTATTCATTTTAAATATTTTACTACATTTATTCACTCTGGGCTATTTTCTATAGGGGTAAGTGGAATCCCGATTTTGCTTGGTATAAACTGTTTGCACAATGGGTTCCACCCCCATAATACCCTGCAGTGTTATATATATATTTATATATTTTTTTCCATAAAAAACTTTTTATACGTATACTGGAGTCCCATCTGCATCTTCTGCTTGAACCAGGGAGATCGCTAGCCAGTATTGGCACCTGTGAACCTGATATACAGAGCTTGGCACGGCTCTTGAGAATGTGAGTGGGAGTTTGATATCTATTTACCACTTTATATCTTTGTACAGTTCACACTATGTTGTTTTATGTTTTTTTTGTAATTTTAGATATCATTCCAACCAAGTCCATCATATGGTAATATTACTCTAACAGTGTCACACTGGGGAAGTGTACACACTGGTATATTTTTATTGTGATATACTGAGAAAAATATCTGCATTTGTATTGCCGATATTACTGCAATACTGGCACGCCAGGCAGCCTCAAATGCCGGCTGTGCCAATTAAATGTGTGTCAATATTGACAAAGCTGCTCACAGAAGATCGGGAGGAGAAAGGAGTTGGACATCCTTAAAGTGTCCATCTGCGCTTACCATCCGAGCCACATGACGTGAATGGCTCCCTGTTACAGTATAACCTGGGTAACGAGGGTTAATACCGCATGAGGGATTCACCTTGATATGGGAATAGCAACTCACAAACGCTTCAATTCACCGAACTGGAAAAATACACAAAATCCTTCCCTCCTTGATACGGGACCAGCAACTCATGAATACTCCAATTTCCTGAATAGAGAATCAGACGAAATCCTTCTCTCCTGGAACAGGCAAAAGAATAATCCAAAATAGCAATCCCCCCAAACACGAGACCCAGCTTCATCTTGAGGGTAAAACAGGAATCTGATTTATTGAGGGCTACCTGGTATTTATGCAGGTCTCCCACCTGGTGAACACTTCCCTAGGGGACAAGAAGGAAGACTGGGACAAGTATGGTATAGTAGCCAATCACAGTGGCTCAGGCATAAACACTCCCCTTTGTACAAGCAAACCCCTCCTCTCTGTCCTGGAGATAATTGAGAAGAAATCCAATTATCTCCATGGATAGAGGCAAAATGCCATTTTACATGTTACAATAAAAATATATGAAATTCAATAACGGTAAAACTACCGAATGTATTCAGTACATATAACGTATCCCCAGATAGCCTAGATCTGAGTACACGTTATTAGTGAATGGCGCTCAGATCCAATACACACAGTTCAATCGCCATGGAGCCAAAGTCTTTCACACTGTTCTTTCAGTATACGAATGGCCAGGGGAGGGCTGGCAGCCTTAGGCCTGGGGGGCAAAACCAGTCAAGTGGCCCATTGCACCACCAAATCAGTTCACCATCCATGCCCACCTGGTTTTATAACGGATATTGATGTTATGCTAATCAGGAGCTCTTTGCCATACCCGCTCCTTCACGGCTCTGACTTTCAATGTTGTCAGAGCGCAGGCTGAGAATCTCTGAGCCTGTGCTCTGACTCACTAACTGAGCGCCAGAACCATGAGGGAGAGGATATAATCTGACTGCACCTACTGCTGGTGCAGAACCTCTTAGTTCCCATCGCTGCAAAGGGCTCCAGGCACTGCTTGCTGTGAGTGTGAGCCACTGTAAATTAGGGGCAGAGGGCACTTGCACTGCGGTAAAGACAGGTCTGGGCAGGAGGAGAGTGCAGTGCAATCCCCTCCTGTGGGTCACCAGTAGACTGGCGCACCTGCCCAGGATCAGAGCCGGTGCAAGGATTTTTGCTGCCCTAGGCAAAGGAAAAATTAGCTGCCCCCCCATGTGACATCAAAATGCCCCACCTATATAATCTGCCATATGAACTAATGCCAAAGCTGCACACAGTGTGTGTTTACATTAAAAGCCTGCAGGGACCGGCTATAGACACCAGAACCACTTCATTAAGCTATAGTGTCCCTTTAATGTGAGGTAAATTATAGATTAGTGTCACAAATAATATACTAGATTGCCTACTTACAACCAGATGAGGATGATGATGGGCTGCGGTTTGGCTCCACTGGTCTGGTGTAGAAGAGGATCTCTGAAGGCTGTTTGTAACTGTGGTCACAAAATTCAAAGTTCTAGTAGAATGGGAAGCATTTTTTGGGGGCCCCTTAAACAGCTCAAGGTCTGGGTCCCAGGGCCTGACGGTGAGTATGCCCATAAGGCCCACCTAAAAGTCCACCTACATGTTCCACCCATGAGTTCGCTCACAGGGAGTGGAGTGTGTAGGGGATGTGTTATGTGTTATTGTAGAGGATCTAATGTGTGTGCTTATGGTATGTAGTGTATAGGGATACCAGTTTGTGTAGGTGATGCAGTGTATTTGTAGTGGAGGCAGTGTTTGTGTATAAGCGATGTATTGTGTGAATCTGTGTTTGTATGCATAAGGGATGCAAGGTGTGTGTCTGTAGTGTGTGCATTGAGTGTGTGTATGAAATGCATTGTGTTTCTGTGTATATGTAAGAGAAGCCGTGTGTGTGTTTGCATGTGTGTGTAAGGGTTTGCATTGTGTTTATGTGTATGTGTGCAAAGGATGCATTGTCTTTGTGTGTAATGGATGCATTGTGTGTTTCTCTGTGTGTAAGGGAAGCATGTTGTGTTTCTGTGTGTGTAGGGATGCATTGTGTGTTTGTGTATGTATAGGGATGCATTGTGTGTGTGTGCGCGTAGTGTGAAAGAGCTCCCTGTCCTGCCCCCTGTCCTATAGAGCTCTCCCCTGCCCCTTAGTGGTCCCTTTCCCTAGCAGTCACTTCTCACACCCACCCACCCTCCCTGTGCTCTTCTCATCCCCCCACCCCCAAACCTCTGGTATTCTTTTCAGCCCCCTCCCTCCCTGTGTTCTTCTCACTCCCCCCCCATGTGTTCTCCTAACCTCCCCCCATGTGTTCTACTCACTCCCTCCACCCTCCCTGTGTTCTTCTCACTCCCCCACCCTCCCTGTGTTCTCCTCATCTCCCCTTCTCTCCCCTCCTCCCTGTGTCCTTCTTACTCTTCCCCCTCCTCTCTGTGTTCTTCTTACTCC
>OW240924.1:16957130-16979201 GCA_933207985.1 Pelobates cultripes
GTGTGCACTTCCTGTCAGTCCGACCGGTTACTGGAAACAGAAACTCCTGTTCCGCGCGGGGTTTCTGTTTCCTGTAACCGGCCAGACTGACAGGAAGTGCACACTGAGTGTGCACCTTCCTATCAGTCCGGCCGGCACCGCGGACAGCAGAGCATCTCGGCCACGCTACAGGGGAGGGCAAGGGAGGAGCAGCCGCAGCCGCCTGAGGCTCTTAACAGAGCGCTCAGGCGGCTGCAGCATTTAAAGGGCCGGCCCTGCAGCGGCCGGTCCTAACAGAATTTAGGGTGGCCTGGGGGGCAATTGCCTCCCTGCCCCCCGGCCCAGCCCGCCCCTGCGAATGGCTCCATGGGATGGCTATCTGGGTTACGTCCATCCGTGAAATAAAAGTCCCGAACGGACCGGCGTTCGTATGCCAGATGACAAAGAAGGGAGGTCGGGAGAAAAAGTGTCAGTTTTGGGTTCCATAAGATTGTTGACGAACACCGCTGTTTACTCTTGCATCTAAGATGGCAGCCGCCTCGTGGTCGGCATACGAACGACGACCACCCAGCATACGGTTTCAATTAAGAGGTCTCTCGGTTAACCACAACATTCTAATTGAGGCCAATAGGTTAACCAGCAGCACACTTCTCTTCTGGGTGGCCGGCCGTTTATTCGGTAGATTAAAAAATAAGCGAACAAGGAAGTACGGGCAGGCAATTACACGGATCCACACGAATCAAACGGAATAGCAATATAGTTCTTTTGGGTCAGGCTCGCCACAATAATATGTCTATACTATTGAAAAGTACTAATACGCAATCTGACGTTCTTTATAAAAAATAAGTATTTATTCTACATTCAACAGCAAACAATAATATACTTAACAGATGATATTTCTTAACGACGTTACAGAGAGTCGTCTTGACATCAGAGAGGAGAGCAAAACGGATCGTAGCAGGAAGAGAGTGTAATCCTTTGTCCTTGGCTCTATATAGCCCAAATTACGTCATAACGTTTAGTTTAGACTCTGCCATATAAGGAAGTTCCCTATATAAAGACCACCTCAAATCTCTTATACAGCAAATTTCAGAGACCTCATGGTACAGAATAGCAAACACCATCTGTTCTGTTTAACCCATTAGACCACCACACCTTAATATGTATTTGAATAGGAACATATAGAATATGCAATATTCTACACCGTGCCTGTGGGGGGCCTGGTGGACATGGTCAGGAGGGACTTGTCCCAGGTCTTGATCATGTTCCCTAACGTAGCCTTGATTTGGTCGGAGGTAGTGGCGAGGAATTTTTGGCGGCAGGCCCACAGCCAGAGTGCGCTGGAGCGCAGCCACAAAAAATGTAATAGGCGGATGGTGAAGTTTGTAATAGGGGTTGGGGGAATCTCAATACGGCACCAGGTTTTTGAAAAAAATGCGGCACCCTTTTTTAGACCAGATGGGGTGCATTTGAGGTCGGGCTCGACCTGTTTAACTTGGCGCTTCAAGATGCTTTAGAACAGGCCATGGGGGTTTTGGTGGGGGTCCCCGCTGATTTTAGGCTTAAAACAGCGGGGTTTGTGGCGGGGGCGTGTCCTTGCCAAATAAGGGATGGTAGATTAGATGAAAAGGGGCATAATGGCCAGGTCTCATCCTCCCCCTGTCTCTTATGGTGAACCTGGAGGAGGTACCAGGTTGGACATGCCCCACTGGGTTGTAAGTCGACCGGTGGAGAGCATTATGGTTGGGCCCCACCGAGCGGAAAACCGGCTGGTGGGGAGCCCTGAAAAGGAAGAGGTTTTATAATGCTGAGGGGGGGAGGTGAGAGTCTTTGGGAAGTTAGATTGGCAAGGACGGTTTCTTGATTACTGTATGACTGTATAAAAAAGTGTTTATGTTAATTTATTAATTTATTATTATGTTATACGTTTAAGGAGTTCTACAGTATTTGGTGATGTTAATAAATGCTGAGGCCTGTTTTTCCCAAGAAGTTGTCTGTCGTTATTTGAAGGGGTAAGTTATGGGTTTTTATGGGGGGATAAGGGGAATGCTATCCAATGCCTACTTCGTACATACATGCTCTGTACGATGTGCGTTCTGCACTTTGAGAGAATGCTTCCTGGGAGCTATAACACGGGCTCACATAGATTACAGGGTATGTGAATAAACTGCAAATTCTTTATATCAGATTCACCCACTATGGAATATGATGGTGATTTATAAATAAAATAAAAGTAGAGAACTAGTCTCCTGCTGGTTGTGACTGAAATCTTTGTTAAAGAAACCTAGCTTACTTAACTGTTCGCATACCAGGAACTAATGATTCTGGCACAGAAAGGGACTTTGGTTTTCCTCTTACTGTTGACACACTGTATTTGACAGACTGTCCCTTATATATAAAATTCTTGTTAATTTATAGATACATGGTAAATTATATAACAAACTTTCACTCTCCTTTCCCTTTCTTTTTTTCTGTGGATTTTGAAAGAAAGAAAATGTGGATCAGTTTTATGTAAAATTTAGTTTTTTGTTATTAAAGAGACACTTAATGCAGTTGTTCTGGAATCCATACCATGTGCCTGCTGGCGTTTTGCTGTGAACACTGCCTTTTCAGAGATGGCAACTACAGGTGATTCCTGGGGCAGTGCTGCACAGTTTGCAGCTCAGTGTATTTATTCTCTGCGTAGATATACTTAACTTTCCCCATAGAGATGCATTGATTCAATGCATTTCAAAGAGGAGATGCCGATTGGACAGGCTGGCGTTTGGCCCTGCCCATTACCCACCTCCCTTACAAACCTTCCTATGGGATAGTGTTGGATTGGCTGAGATGATCAATTGTGATGATGTCAGCCTTGGGGGCTGGGCCAGCGCCGGTGGACCAGCGCAGTGCTGGAAATTAAGTAAGTTTTCTACCTTTTAATTGGGGCAAGGGGAGCAAGCCACAAGCCATCTAAATGAGGGTTTTAACGCTATAGTGTCAGGAATACACTTTTCTGTTCCTGACCCTATAGCGTTCTTTAAAATGGAGGTTTCTGAGCTATGACCTTGTAGAAATTCTCCACTAAAGTTACATTAGAACTTTGCAAGAAGAAAGTGAAAGGGAAAGCTGTTTTAGATTAAAACTACTACTATTTACAGGGTTTTGTGTCTCGGGATAGCTTTATATCACTGGACTAACTTCTGCCACACAGATTTATTTATCCCCTTTCTTATATATACAACCCACTTCTTTCTTTTTAAATTTTATGGCAAATATTTTTTTTTTCTTTTTATATCATTTATTGTGTCTGAAAAAAGTGTGTGGCAATGAAAATGCATTTAAATGATTAAGATTTACTAAAGTTCAATGTTGCCATCTACGAATGTGGCCAGTCACTCGATCCTCTATTCTGTTCAGTTGCCTGTTAATATGATTTCATTGTCACTTATGACTGCTGGAAGGAGAATAGGCATAAACATAGGCAATGTGGGACTTAAGGTTGGTGTCCCTGGCCCATGGAGTAAAAGTAACAAAATAGATTAGAAATGAATACTGTATTGTAACTGCACTAATGTATTTTTAAAAATGTTGCTATTTTCCTTGATTTTGCCAAGGCCTTTGACACAGAAGACCATTCTATTGTAAAAACTAAAAGACTCGGGTATGGGTGATCATCCGTTAAACTGGTATCGAATCAATCTCAATGTGTGCCAATTTCTGATAACCCCTCCCTCCCGGTCACGTGTAGTTTTCCCCAAGGATTCATACTCGGCCCTCTACTATTACATTTTTTATAAATGATCTGCCTAATGTCCGCAAAGTCTCAGGCGACACCATAATAGACTCTAGCAAACACAATCTACCGCAGCTTGAGGCTTTGCTCCAAGACCAGTTCACAGAGGTAGAAAAGTGGACTGTGGATAACAAACTTTTCCTAAACACTGACAAAACTGTTACAATGATCTTTGGAACTGTACCTAAATTACGTAAACTACAAAATCAACAACTATGTATCAGAACAAATTAAAATAGCAGATTGACCGCAGTCTGTTCTTTCAAATATCTAGGTAAGTTGCTAGACCCCAATCTATCCTTTGGCCTTCACATAGAAAACATCTCTTCAAAACTTTATCCAAAACTGGGTGCCCTCTACAGAAAAAATCCTGCCTAAGCCCTACAGTAGGGGAACAGATAGTGCAACAAATGCTAATGCTAGGCATTGAATATGGGGATGTATTGTATACGCCTGCGCAAACCCCCCTTCATAAATGTATTACGTAGTGTAATTTGTTCTGCTGTTTTGAACATGTGATGGATGGCCTGATCCCCCTTATTTGTTCTGAGCAAGCCGCAAGCTTGCAACACCATTTTGTGACTGTTTTCTATGTAGATAGGTATCTCTGTATTACACCCATCTCTGTATTGTGTACCTGTATTATACATAAAGCAGGTTGTGTGTCTGTATATGCAGGCATAAAGTATAGTCAGGTGTGAAATGCATATTGTGGGCTAATCAAGTTAAATACAAACACAAAGATAAAGCACCGCGCTTACAGCAGCAGTAGCTTAGTATCCAACAGCTTACAATACATGACAGGCGCACAGTCGGATTTGCCGGCATATGCGCTAACCTTACCCAAACCCCCATTAAAACACGGACACAGGTTATACTGTTGGAAATAATTCGTCCACAGCTTTATTAAATTATTAATAAAATAATTAAGGAATAACAAATGGGGTCATTGCCAACAAATCTTAATAACGTTAACATCCCCCATATACATAACATACCCCTAGCAATGACCCCACAATAATAACAATAGATAACAATCTAAATAACATGTTAATACAGAAACTGGCCGCCCAATTTGACCACATTTCCACAAGGTTAAATTGTAGGGGTGTACCGAGACACCGCTACCCACCATATCGATTGTAGGGGTGTACCAAGACACCGCTACCCACCATATCAATTGTAGGGGTGTACCAAGACACCGCTACCCACCAGTTCCAGTGTAGGGTGTACTAAGACACCACCACACCCCCAGGTTCGGAGCCACCGACGGGCTCGAACCTACCAACCACGTCCATCTACCCTCCGACACCTAAAGCTCCTGAGCGACCCCCACCACACCGGAATAAGGCCTGTTGAATGCCTTCCTGAAGGCCCAATTTATTTTTATTTTTTTTTAATTCTTTATTTTTGTTGTGCAGGTGAGTACAGAGTAGCAACGGGCGCCACAACAGCGTATTTCGAGATTCACAACAGTTTAACAGTGGCATAAAAATTTGCACAGTTTTATGTTTTTAAACATGCTCGACTAAATAGTTAACGAAAATACAGTGAAAACTGCTTAGTAGGAACATGCAGTTAGATTACGTTGAGTGTTATTGTGCTTGTGCTTAGCAAAATTTTACTACATCAGTGTGGTTTCAATGTCACAAGCTTATACTTTGATACTATTGGCAGTCGCTTCAATACTGTTTATAGTCGCGTCAACACCATTATCAGTCGCTTCAATGCCATGATCTGTCGCTGCTATGCTATAGTCAGTCGCTACAATACTATTGATCAGTCGCTCTAAATAGGATATATTTGCCGAAGTCAGCGGGTTTTCAACAGTAATGTATGACATTAAACACGCTAGACTAGCTGACATTGTGCTTACTGAAATAACAGATAATTAAGATAAACAGGTGAAGGTCACTGATCTAGAGCTCAGCATGTAGTAAACAGTAACATGTCTTCTATTAAAACAGTACATTTACTCTAGTATCTCTTTTGGCTAAGAAAACACAGTTAGATGCGAGTTTGATAGAGTAATTGCATATCAGACATGGATAATAAGGCGTGAGTAGTACCACTGGGTAATAGATTGCTTTAGAATGTGGGTTGCACCGACAGAGGTAGACATAAGTAGCAGGAGTACAAGTTGCCTTTAAGCTCTCATACAGCTATGCAAGGTGTGCTCGCATGAAAGTGAAAGTCTGTATGAGTGTCCTGGCTATTTTCTGACAGTCAGCCTATACCCAAGGTGGGGAAGCATGGGTTCTTGGCATAAAGGGTTGCATAGGCATAGGGTAGTCCGCTGGGGATCGCTACTTGATCGTGTCGAGTTAGGGCATGCTCACCCTTCCATGGTCTGGGACAACTTGGCTTCTCCTCCCTACGAACTTGAGGATTCCCATACTTCAGCTCGGTCTGGAGTAGCCACGTGCGTCTGGCGTTTTTCAGCCTCTGTGGTTGGTGGTGTGCGGAGCTCAATCGGAGCGGCAGGTGAGTGAGAATTCTGCGCCATCGGAAGTGATGAGCTTGCTTTCCGACCGGCCGGTCAGCGTTGTTTCCCCGCAAGGGGTGTTGTGTACCGGGCCGGACTCTCTTTCGGCGAGCAGCGATAGGCACGAGACGCCGGTGTCTTCCACTCTCCTGAGCCCGGGCCTTATGTGGAGCCCGTGCCGCATGTCCAGGGACCCTCCGTTGCTTTTCGGCAGGGTCGTGGGCCTGTGGGATGACCCTCCAGGTATCTGGGCGGCTGGTTGCTGAAGGCCCAATTTAAACTGATCACACCTTACATCCGAAAACGTACCCCATCCCACCTGGAGTACCCAGGGAGCTTTCCTCCCAATTCGTTGTGTCTCACTGTTACACCGCCCCCACATCTGATAAATACCGCCATCAATTTTGTATTAATTCGTCCTCGACACCGAGCTACCATGGCCGGGTACGTAGTATGTCTCCAATGTAACCGAGGAACCATCTCGGACCGCACCACCACCGCACCCGTGGCCAGCTCCCATAGCCGGTCCACCACCCTCTGCCTCCACCTGATCAATTCCTTTTCCGGGACCATGCCGATATCCAGAATGTCCTGGATAGTACCCCTTGTTACCTCCCGGAAAATGTTCTCCCCTAATGTCTTGCCACCAAAATCCCTGAAAACCAAAACCACTCCAGCTCCACCAATTCCAAAGGAAACCCCAGTTGCGCTTGAACCGAAACGCGGCTCCCATCTGCGCCCCTTAGATATAAGAATGTCACCAAACCTGAAACAAAAGTAATTAGCGACAAGGCATAGCCCCAAACACAAACCCATATGTCCATAGCCAATAAACCAAATAGACCGGCCTGAAACAGGACTTAAACCGTACTGATTCCCACCAGCCTAAACGTTTCCCTAGGTCCTCACTTAAAACCAGACGGGGCCTCTGTTACCGCCATTATCCGGGAAGAATGGGTCCCAACATTGTCAAACCCCTCCGAACAAACACCTGCGGGAATTGAATCGTGACAGCACCGATCTGTCCCCTTTTACCAGTAAGCCGCCCGGGATGTCCGGGCAAAGCTCCAAGTAGCATGATGCGCTTAACGCCGGGCGTAGCCCTGACCCTGGCAGGGAATATAGCTTTGCCAAACCTCCTTTACGAGACACATCCGTTCTTGAACAACCCTACCGAATCGTTACCTTAACCAACTGAGGTTCGACAACCGAGTGTAGAACCCCCCAACACCTGCCGGAAAGGCACTCACTAGCTCCCCAATCCGAATTGCCCCAAGCCTCCGAGAAGGCCACCGCAAGTAAACTCACTGCAAAAGTAGAGTAACACACCACCAGCCGCCCGGCACCGACATATTTCATACCTCTACGTGGCGTGCCTGCACCCGATACCTGAACAGTGATACGAATCGCCGCCATCGGCATACCTCCTGAACCAAGGACGCAGCTGGATGGTAAACCACATGAACCCCGCCGTATTGTGCGTGAATTATGACTTTTCATCCCTTAATCCTTCGCCTTTTAGAGCCACAGCCACTCCCAATGGAAATAACTCAAAAGATGCCAACTTCGAATAAGAGGACTTACCTTTCATGCCTCCTGCCACCGCTCCGCGCACCACCTGCCTTCCAGGTATGCCCCGGAATCTATGTTCCCAGAGGCATCCGTGAACAACTCGATACCACCCGCAAAGATTCCACAAGTAGCCTTCGCCATGAAATGGCTACCGACCCAGTCCTCGCGACTAACCCGACAAGCAACTTGAAACTGCCTTATGAACAACTGCGATTTCTCAGCGTAGCCTTCTTGAACCTGCGAACCTTCAGCCTGAACTCCCGAAGTGCAGTCAACTGAACCCCAGGCAATCGACACTCTCCTACCACCGAAACAATTTCCAGCCCAAGACATGCGGTAGGATTCCCTCGACCGTAAGGTATGTCCACAACGGCCCGGCCCAGCCGATCCCACACAGCAAGCTATCTTACAGATAATGTACTAAGGAACCCCTTCCTGATTCCTCTTTCACCTCCCACTCCCAGACGGATCCAACTTCCCAAAGTAGGAACATGAAATGGAACTGTCCCTTGGCAAGTAGAGGTTACCAATAGGAACCTGCAAACATGCAACCCAAAAGATGGAAGGGTTGCCAATAATCGAACGCGTCCTGTTCCCCCGAACCAACTCGACGGCAAAGCCGAATGATGCCAACGATACAGAACAATTCCGCGTCGATGTCCTCATTTACCGATGCCCCTTTCGGGTGCGATAAGTTTTGTATCGGACGGAATTTGCCCGCCCCTTTCTAGGGGACCACCCCCCATGGAGATACCCACAGATCCGCTAATGGCGGGGATGTAACGGACCCGCCATCCCCCCAATTGGGCTTCCTCGCATGACAACTCGCGAACCAAAGTTCCCCCATGGACTTGATATTCGCCCACCACTTTTCCTGGTCCCTCGACTTTGAATGGAATAGCATAAACCCCCTCAACAATCCCAGCCATAAAACTAGCCCTTCATGGGAGGCTTACTGCCTTAGCCACAGCAGCAACGCACCGATCGTCACCGGTGCCGCTCCGAGCCCGTTATAGGGCTATAAGTACAAGTAGGAAATTCCTGTTTCAAAATATATATTTTGAAAATTTATCAATCGTGACATTTAACACTGTTATCTCTCATAAATCTCTGAATCACACCGTACATATTTTTTTAAAGTAGACAACCCAGGGTATTCAATATGGGGTATGTTCAGTCTTTTTTTGTAGCCACAAACACTGACCAAAGTTGGCATTTATATTTGTTTGTGTTTTAAAAATGGAAAAAACAATTATGAACACTACCTTGGCCAGTGTTTGTGACTAAGTGGCTACTAAAAAAGACTGAACATACCCCATTTGCAATACGTTGGGTTGTCTTCTTTTGCAAATGGTATGCCATCATGGCGGTAATTCTCATTCCTGGGCTACCATACAATCTCAAAGGCAACATAACCAATCTGGCAAATTTCAATGTAAAAAAAAAAAGGAAAGTCAAGCCTTATATTTGACCCTGTAACTTTCAGAAACACTATAAAACCTCTACATGGGGGGTACTTTTATACTCGGGAGACTTCGCTGAACACAAATATTAGTGTTTCAAAACAGTAAAACATATCACAACAATATCACTAGTTAAAGTGCTGTTGAGCGATCACGTGGCCGCGGGGTCCTAATTTGCCGCGGGGAGACTGCCTGGGCTGCAGGCAGTCTCCCCACACCGGGAGCAACGCTGATCGCCACCGGAGGTACGACTGCGATGGGGTAAGTACCCCAATACCGTTATGACAGTTCAGGGCCGTCATCGGTCCTCGAGGGGGTGTTTCCGATGACGGTCCTGAACCGTCTTTGGTCGTCAAGGGTTTTAATACATTAATGTATTAAAAATATATAGGAAAATAAGAAGGAAAAAAAAACTTACCTTATTGCTCCTAAAGCTACATAGCTTGCACAGACTCACCCTGACCAGGAAAAGAATCAGCCAATCAGGATCCTCTAATTCTTTGTTCGTTATCCTATAAACTGCTTTTCAGCAAGGATTGATGTGACATTCCATTTATCCCTCACTGACCATTTCATTCATCACAAAATAAAATGTAAAACGGCTTTGGAAGGTGATAGCAGCCATAACCCGGCTGTTTTTGTTTATACAAAGCCCTCACAGCTTGGTAAACAGATTGTGTGCAGCAATGTCCGAAGCTGCTATACGTTAATAAATTATGAGTTCTTTACACGGAGGGTAAAAAAGGGGTATCTCCGCAAGCACAGTGTGGCATCCACAAGCACAAACTGGATGAATCTAGACTGCAAAGGGAGAAGATGGGGTGAAGGGTCGTCTGTACCATAGGATGCAAAGATGTTATGGTGCTTTGAGGATCAGTATTGTATATAATTTCGATCTGAATTTTTGAAATGTTAAACTTTGTCAGGGTTATTCATTAAAGAAAGAATTGTTGAAAATTCAAAGCAAATCCAGAGTGACTTTCAAATCTAAGTAGCCAATCTGGAAGTATAGCTGACTCAGAAAATGTTTCCAGTTTAGCTATTTTGACCAGACATTTGAAATTCACTCTGAATTCCTGACAATTCCCATATTAGTGAGTAGCTGTGTGTGTGTTTTTCTTGTTATTTAAAACGTTGAGTAATTCCTTATTCTTTGTTTGGTAGGCTATGCTAATTGCAGCAGGTACTAGCGCTGAAAATGGACGAAGAATTTTGTGGACGTGTGGTAACGAACGGTGAGTATCTGGATAGAGCCTGTCAGAGAGAAGGGGTCTGTTAAAACTGTAACACACCTCTGCGAACTACAGTAACTGCAATACGAGGATCTAAGAGTAATAAAAGAGCAAATTTAAGAATTATATATTTATAATACTTTTGCAACATTTTAACATTAAAATTGAAACTGAGCTTTCTGATATTATTGGTGCTGTGAAATATACTTTTCTCCAGGTGCCAAAAGGCTAATTTGGCCCCTTTCTCACATATGTAAGCTGGTTAGTACCTCCGCTAATTTATAGGTCGAAATAAAGCAGATCTGTCACTTAGCATTCTTTGTGAAGACCCAAAAAGGTTCCATCTCTAGTTAATGTCCTGTGGCTTCAAGATATGTTTATTTACCTGAAACTGTGCCTTTAAGCCCCAGCCATCTTCTTCCTGGAAGTCTTCTTAATTTACCAGGAGCCGCATTAGTGCTGTTGTACAACACTGAAGTTTATGGAGTAACCCGCAAGACTTCGAAAGTCTCCATCTCGCAATGGGCGTGAACATGCATGAATCCCACAGTCGACACTTGTGACAGCTGCTGGGATTGAACAAAAGTTGGCGGTGGAGCTATGCCTTTTGTAAGCTTTTGTCAACATCAGTCTTAACCCTAAGACAAAGTAGTCCATTGCTTGTATTATGGTATCTTTGGATTGTTTTGGAATTTAAATGAAATTACTAGACAGAAAGCATTAGTATTTCATAAACATATCTAAAAAGTGAGAGACACTAATTTAAGTTTCCCAGATTTCCAAGATAGACTTTTGTAACCTAACACTTTCTAACCTTCTTCCAGCTTGAACCAGTATAAGTGAATTACCTCTGACCTGTAATCAGACAAGAAATAACATAACATTTTTTTATGAGTTTGTGATTTATTCCATCATTAATATTAATGAGGTTTTGTTTGCTTGTTGATATTCAGAGGAGCTGGAGCTATTTTGTATGCAGCTGGCTGAGTACGAGATGCACCATCATTGTAGCTTATATAAATACTTCTTCAATGACCTAGTCTACATTGTTGAGACATTGGACAGCACAAGAATCCTGAGCGAACTGAACTATCGAAACATTGTGGACATGGAGGTAGGAAGTTGTAATGGTTTGTGTTGGTTATCTCTTGCTGTGACCTCACAGCTACCATTTTTGTTTTGTTTTGTAGTGACAGTTTGTCTTCTCTATGCAATGGCAGGGAAAAGCAAGAAATAATAGGTTTTCAGAAAAAAAAAGGATGAAGGTTAAATTGAATGAAAAGTAACTGAGAATGGACAACAGCTCAAGTAGCATGCCTTGTGGTGGGTCCCTTCACAGATCTGAAGTTTGGTTTAGCTAATTTTGTGCTATTACAAAGAGAACCGATACCATTTGCTTATTAGACTGATCCCACCAAAAAGGACAGTCGTGAAAAACCCGATTACCCTGTAAACTTGGTTAGGATATAAAAAAAAAAACGGTGCAAGAGTGGCGACTAAACTAAACTAAAAATAATCAATCAATAAATGTTAAAATTCTGAAAAATAAATAAATAATAAAAATTATATATGTGTAATTTCGTTCTAACTGTATTTTGATATATATACACACACATATATATATATAGCAAAATACATTTAGAATGAAGTTTTATATATATATTAAGTATTAAGTAATTATATCAGTTACAATTTGAAGGACCTGCCTGACAAGCAGAAAGTCCATGGAATTTCATTTGCACAGCCAATGTCTATATTAAACTCTATAACTTTGCAAGACATCGTGAAACCTGTACATGGGGGGTACTGTTATACCCGGGAGACCTCGCTAAACACAGATATTAGTGTTTTAAAACCGTAAAACGTATTACAACGATAAAACAAGTGAAAGTGCAGTTTTTTCCATTTTTCACACACAGACGGTACTTTCACTGACGATATCATTATACCTGTGGATTTTGGGTGTAAACTAAAATATTTCAGTTTGGAAATAAAGTTTGTAGTAAAGCTTCTGTTTCTGTTTTATTTCCAGTACTACGTTTCCTTGAAAAAACAGTGTGGAGACTCTGTGTTTTCTGTAATGTTGATCCAAGATATTTATGATTTGGGAAAAGAAGCCGTGATAGGACTTTGGGGGAGCCTATTCGCCATTCAGAATGATTACCCACATCCTAACTTGCTTGGAGTCCTGGATGAAATCAGTCGATTAGGTAACCAAGGACCTTAAGGACCAATATTCTGCTTAGAAGATGAGTAGATTTGAGCCCTTCAATGTGTCACCACTCTAAAGTCCTAAGCTTCAAGCCATTTCTGAAAACTCCACAAAGGCAAAAAGGATTCTAAGATGTATTTTTTACGTCACGTGCGTGGCATAGAGTGTCAGTGTGGGGTGTCAGGGTCTGTGAGAGTAATATTAGCGTATCAGAATACACAGGTGTGTTAGTGTGGAGTGTCATGCTGGGGTTTCAGTGTCTGTGATGTTATATTAGAGTGTTAGAAAGCACAGGTGTTTGTGTGGAGAGTCAGTAGATGTGTGACTGTAGGGGTGCATTTGCAGGGCTCCCAATTGTACGGAATACAGTGGGAATGTACTGATTTTGGGGTTCTGTTTTTTTCCCTCTGATTTCCCCAAAAGTTTAGCGTAAGCACATTATTATATGCTGTCACACTGACAAATTGTTAGTGCTGCAAACATCACATGTCTTCACATTGTATCTTGTACAAAACACACCGTGCCCCGGGATAGAAATGCGAGAGGTTTATAGAACGAGGAATGCATGTACCTTGTGCTCTCTATGTGCAATGATTATTATACAATCTGGGCATTCTGCCAGTGGGGGATTTACATTTATAGCCAGCTAAAATACTACACTCACCAAGACTTCATTTTCCTCCACCAGTGGAAATATGAAGAGTATAAAACGTGAGTCCTAACTATGGCCTCTATTTAATTCATTTAGATACATTTTTCAAATTATCAAAATCTGTAAGAAACATTTTTCAAATGATTTATGTACAAAAGTACCCTGAGGGACTTTAATGGTGTCTTCTATAGATCAAACTTATAAAAAATAATCTAATGGACTGTGATTAGAAATGTTGATCTAAATGAATTAAATCAAAGCCTATCTTAGTAGTATGGATTACCCCAGCAGTTGCCAATACATATATAATGTTTTCGGTCCCCCTGCTATTGGGATTTTTGGATAGAATGGGGGAAATAAGGGCCAATAGTTTTCAGTTAAAGGTAGAAAATGTTTAACTTTAAATAACTGCACCAGATGAAAGGTCACCAGGCCCCACATAGTGAAGCAAGGCCCATAGGAATTCTCAAGATACTTTAATCATCATTTAGACATCTACCTCATAAAGTTTGAAATACTTGGAGATGTAATTAGATATTTTTTGTAGGTCCTCTTCTACTGGACCAGATTAATTTGGATGAAAATGGAGTAGCACTTCCCAAAGACCTGAAAGGTAAACCATTTACATGCAAAATGTTATCAAAAGGAAAAGTGAACTTCGTTTTTGAAAATGTAACATGGTAATTATAAAGTAAAATCTGTTTTAACCATTGTTTATGTGTAATACATTGCACCTCTTCCTTTTTGCTCACTAATTTGGAAAATAACAAGAGCGATGAGAACTCTAGTTCACAATCTGTGCTCTGGAATTTGTCGTCATTAGAATTATTGTGTGTGGTAATTTTTCCTTGTATTTTTATTTTTTACAATTATCCTTTAATTGAGTGGAAGCAATTACAAAATGGGGTTAGGGACGTCACAAAACTGAGGAAGGAGGGTAGATGAAATATAGAGGGGAAAGATAATTGACATGAGGGTAATAACCTGAAAGGAGGGGCATTAACCCCTTCCCGCCGGGTGACAGACGAGGTCCATCATGGCGGGGGAAACCCTTAGCGCCCTGGTCCGTCACGCGTTAAAAGTAACCCCAGATCGCCGCGATTGCGGTGTTAACACTGCTCCGGTCTGCCTCTGTATTAGAGGAGCACCCAATCGTGCTGCCCCTGCAGCAGTGTTCGCTCTGACAGGCTGTACTTACCTTCCGCCTCCCTGCACTTCCTGGTTCTGTGCGAAGTGCAGGAAGACGGATCAGTGGTGATCCGGCTTCCTGTTAAAAAAATAAAATAAAGTTCATTTAAAATCCCTCCCCTTTTACCCATTTTAATTAAAAAAATGAACCCCTTCCCTGCCAATTGATCACTGACTACTGATTATTCTTTTTTAACCCATGAGGGTCAACTTTTATTTTCTGTAACCCTCAGGGGTTAATTTTATTTTATTAATTAATTTAAATATATTAAAATAATATATTTAGCTAGCTGGGGTGGGTGAAAGTTAGTGAGGAATTTGTTGAATTTGGTGTTAGGCTAACTTGGGGTTAATGTAAAAAAAAGTTGTAAAATAAGCTTTAGAAAGTAAAAAAAAAAATGTTTTAATAACGTTTAAGTAAAAAAAAAACAAAAAAAAACACCCCCCTTTACCCAGTCCAAATAAAAATTAACCCCTTCCCTGCCTACAGTGATCAAAATACAGATCACAGTATTATACTGTGAGCTCATTTTTTTTTTTTAACCCTGAGGATTAACTTTTATTTATTTTTAACCCTCAGGGGTTCAATTTATTTAATTAATTAATTTAAATATTTTATAATTATATATTTTGCTAGCTGGGGTGGGTGGGAGTTATGGGAAAATGGGGAATTTACTGTTAGTGCTGCGTACTGCTATTTAGGGGTTAACGGTAAAAAAAAAGCTTATAAAAATGTTAAATCTGTAAAAAAAAAAGTTTTAAGAAAGTTTTAAAAAATTAATAAGCAAAACAAAAGTTTAAAAACTATTTTTAAAAAGTAAAAAAGTTTTACAAAAATACATTTAAAAACGCTCATTACCACTACACCTGGAACAAACTATAGAAAAAATGATCCCACGCTAAGATTCAAAATATGCCTTTTGAATTACCCCAGAGTGTATTCTTTAATAAATAGTATTTGTTTGTGGGGAAGTTTCAATAACCAACCGTCTAAACTACTTTAATATGGAACATGGACACAGCGTAAAACTTCAAAGTTAGAAAAAAACTGAATTGCTGCGTCTCAAATGTGCCCCTTCAACATCCACATATACCTGGCAAAGGTACATACGTGGTATTGCTGTACTCAGCCGACATAGCTGAGCAACATATGAAGTATTATACAGTTATAGCACACATAAGGTTTGCAAAATATACTGTGCAAACTCACTTTGTATGTCAAAAAGGCAGAAAAAACGAATATGACCATTACACTTGGTACAAGCTAGCAGACAAATTATCCCCCACCAAGGTTCAAAATATGCCTTTTGAAATACCCTGGGGTGTCTTCTTTAAGAAATGGTATGCCTTTATGGGGTATTTGGATTATATAGCCTGGTAAAATACTCTAAAATGGACACAGCGTACAAATTTTAAGTTTTAAAAAAACTGGAATGGCGGAGTTTCAGATGTGCTCCTTCCATGTCTTCAAATACCTGGCAAAGGTACATACGGGGGTATTGCTGTACTCAGATGACATAGCTGAGCAGCATATGAAGTATTATACAGTCGTAGCAGACATAAGGTTTGCAAAATATACTGTGCAAACTCACTTGGTACAAGCTAGTGGAAAAATGATCCCACGCTAAGGTTCAAAATATGCCTTTTGAATACCCTGGGATGTCTTCTTTAAGAAATGGTATTTGGATTATATAGCCTGGTAAAATAGTCTAAAATGGCACATGGACACAGCGTAAAAATTTCAAGTTTGAAAAAAAACTGGAATGGCTGTGTCCCAAATGTGCCCCTCCGATGTCCACATATATATACCTGACAAAGGTACAAAGGGGGGTATTGCTGTACTCAGCCGACATAGTTGAGCAACATATGAAGTATTGTACAGTCGTAGCACACATATGATTTGCAAAATATACTGTGCAAACTCACTTTGTGTGTCTAGAAGGCAGAAAAAACGCTTATTACCACTGCACTTGGTACAAGCTAGCGGAAAAATTACCCCACTCTAAGGTTCAAAATATGCCTTTTGAAATACCCTGGGATGTGTTCTTTAAGAAATGGTACGCCTTTATGGTGTAGTTGTAATATGTAGCCTGCTCAAGTGCTCCAAAGTGCATCAAAACCCTCTATGAAAATTCACACTTAAAAACCTGAACTTGTCACGTCTCTTTTACAGCACTGTAACTTCACAAAATAGTGTCTAGGTCATACATTGGGCATATTGTTTTACTCAGAAGACTTAGCTGAGCATAATTTGGGAGGTTTGAACTTAGTGGCACATATGAAATGTACAAAATGCCCAGCAAAAATGTAATCTGTATGTAAAAAAAATGCCCAAAATAATTTTTTACCACATACTTTGGCATATATTGGTGAAAAAATAGGGGCATGTTAAGGCACAATGTGCACCATATGAGATACCCTAGAGTGTCTACTTTTACAAATGGAAGTTCTCTGTGTTTTTTTTTTTTGAACAGTCAAACTGCTCTAATACCCCAAATTGAAGCATAGGCCAATTAAATCCGTCTCTCAAAATTCTACTGTAAATAATGAAAAGGACAGGTCTTCTATACGGCACTGTAGCTTCACGAAATAGTGCCAAAGACTTACAATGGGGGTATCGTTGTACTCAGCAGATGTAGCTGAACACAAAATAAAACTTTGTACAGGAATAGCACACACCAACTTTACAAAATACACATGAGAAGTTCTTTGTTATAAGTTTGTGTGCCAAAAAAACAAAATTTTACAAAAATATTTAGCAGAGATTGACGGTGAAATGGCTACGTAGAAAGTGTCAAAACAACCTTAGATAAATAGCCTGTGATGTCTACTTTATATCAATATATACTTTTGTGTGGCAATTTTGTTTTCTTTTATGGCTATTAAGCTTACAAGACAAACATACCAAATTCTAAAATCGCTCCACATTAAAAGTTTATTTTACTCCTTGTGCTTTGTGACCTGTAATTACCAAAAAAAACTTAAAATCCCAGAAACATTATATATTCTGTAAATCAGAACAACTAAATTAATTTATTTTTAATTACTTTCTTTAACCTGCACTAATTAGGCACACATTATTATTGCAAAAACTGTATTGTTTTAATAATAAATAAGCATATATATATATATATATATATATATATATATATATGTTACATCAAATTAAAGCCCTTTCTGTCCTTTAAAAAACAGTATATAATATGTGTCGGTGCAATAAACGGGAGAGATGCAAATTGCAGTTGAACGCAAACAGCAAGAAAATGCAAAAATTGCTTATCATTAAGCGTAAGACAAGCTTCTGAAGCTGTGTCCTTAACGCCGGAGGGCGTACTATTACGTCCTATTTTAAGCGGCTCTAAATGCCGCCGGTCGTAATAGTACGCCCTCCGGTTTTTTTGCCCCCCGCGGCACATCCGACGTCCTGAAGCCCCCCTTCCTCCGCCCTCCCCTACCTCCCCCGGCCATGTGAGAGTGAGGTCCTTGCGACCTGCCTGACAACCCATGCCGAAAGTAAAGAGAATTTAATTTGCTAGAACTATATTTAACCCTATAACTTTCCAAGACACCATAAAACCTGTACATGGGGGGTACTGTTCTACTCGGGAGACTTTGCTGAACACAAATATTAGTGTTTCTAAACAGTAAAATGTATAACAACGAGGATATCGCCAGTAAAAGTGACGTTTTTGCATTTTTCATGCACAAACAGCACTTACACGGACAATATTATTGCTGTGATACTTTTTACTCTTTTGAAACACAAATATTTGTGTTCAGCGAAGTCTCCCGAGTACAACAGTACCCCTCATGTACAGGTTTTATGGTGTTTTCAAAAGTTACAGCGTCAAATATAAGGCTTGTGTTTCATTTTTTCACATTAAAATTTGTCAGATTGGTTAGGTTGCCTTTGAGACCCTATGGTAGCCCAAGAATGGAAATTACCCCTATGATGGCATACAATTTGCAAAAGAAGACAACCCAAGGTATTGCAAACGGGGTATGTCCAGTCTTTTTTAGCAGCCACTTAGTCACAAACACTGGCCAAAATTGGCGTTTTTTGCATTTTTCACACACAAACAAATACTAACGCTAACTTTGGCCAGTGTTTGTGACCAAATGGCTACTAAAAAAGACTGGACATACCCCATTTGCAATACCTTGGGTTGTCTACTATTGCAAATGGTATGCCATTATAGGTGTAAATTTCATTCCTGGGCTACTATACAGTCTCAAAGGCAACGTATCCAATCTGGCGAATTTCAAATGTAACGTGTTAAATTTGACCCTGTAACATCCCGAAATGCCATAAAACCTGTAAATAGGGGGTACTGTTTTACACGTGAGACTTTGCTGAACACAAATATGTGTATTTTATTGCAGTAAAAGCAAACAGTATTATGACATTGAGTTAAAATGTCATGTAGAGCTAAAAAAAAATGTAAAAATCTTATTTTCTCCCATTTTTTCATATTAATTTATGTTTCATAGCTAAATATTTGATATTAAATGAAAGCCCTGTTTCCCCTGAATAAAATGATATATAATAAGGGTGGGTGCATTTACTATGAAAGAGGTGAATTACGGTTGGACAGACATGTAGCGCAAATGCCAGGTTTTGTTTACATTTTGTTTCGTTCACAACGTGTACATTTGGCTCCGTCCTTAAGGGGTTAAAAGGTTAAAGAGGTAGTTTAAGCACAGTAACCACTACAGTGTTGATGTGGTTATGTGGTTATGGTACCATGAGTCCCCTGGTACCACCCCATGTAAATGCTAACACAGTTTTTGAATGACTCAGTTGGACACTTATCTGAATCCCCTGGACACACTAGATCCCAGGTATACAATGATACCTGGGGCTCCCTGGTGTGAGCAGAGATTTAAACTTGCTGACACCAATTCTGTGTAGGACACCATGGAACATCCTCGTGTCATTGTTAATGCACATTTACTTTTGTTTTTTTTTACTGAATTTAACTGATAAATATAAAATCAAGCACAGAGCTCGAACGAGTAGCTACCAAACTTGTTTGGCCGTGTTATGAAGTCCTGACTGAAAGAATGCAAAACATTTACATATTTCATAAAAGGAATGAGACATTTAGGTTAAAGAGTCTTTTAGTCACACCGGCAAGGTGTAATGTTACGACATGCCTTGACAAAGACTCACTGAAGGTGAAATGTTGCCACTTGCTGATGTGAATTAAAATACCCCTCTTACTTACCCGCTGGTGGGCTTTGTGTGGAATGATGTGCAAAGATAGTGCTCATCACTGTGTGGCCCAAAGTGAACATTCTGACGTTGTGTTTTCGCTTCTGTTTGTTAAAAGCTTTTTGCACAATTGTCAAGTTTACAGGGTTATCGACTAAAGTGAGAACTGTAGGGAATTCAAAGTGAATTTCAAATGCTAGACCAAAATAGTTGAACTGGATGTATAGCTGACTTTGGGTTATTCATCCAGGGTTTCAGGATTGAAAGTGATTTTCAAATATAAGGCCAATATTGCCAACCTGTAGAAAGTCCGCTATACATCCAGTTCATCTATTTTGGCCTTAAATTTGAAATTCACTCGCTATTACTGAAACCCATGGTGAATGACCCAGTTTCATTTCATATAAATCTGTTAAATTCAGCAAATAAATAATGGGGCAAATGTGCAAAATGTTTGGAAATATGCCGTTTGATTATTCACTGCACAAGTTGTTACTTTTTTTTCTCTTAGGAAAGCCAACTGTACTACATGAAATGGATATACCTAGCTAAAGGAAATGTATATTTATACTGGCTTCTAATGTTGGATATGTGTCAAGGAACAATACATTGTAATTACAATTGTGCCAGTTGTCCCATAATTTTGTAAAACCAAAAGGATGTTATCAGAAGGTTATTAAAGGGACACTATAGTCACCAGAACACCTACAGCTGATTGAATTTGTTCTGGTGAGTAGAATCATCCCTTCAGGCTTTTTGCTGTAAACACTGTCTTTTCAGAGAAAATGCAATGTTTATATTACAGACTAGTGATAACATCAGATGGCAGCTAGAGGTGCCTCCTGGGGCAGTGCTGCAGAGTAAGCAGCACTGCCATTCAGTGTCTCCACCCTCTGCATGGAGACACTGAACTTTGCATTGATTCAATTCATCTCAATGAGGAGTTGCTGATTGACCAGGGCCGTGTTTGACTTGTGCTGGCTCTGCCCCTGCCCCTGATCTGCCTCCTTCACAGTCTCAGCCAATCCTATGGGGAAGCATTGTGATTGGTTCAGACCACCACTTCTGATAATGTCAGCAGACAGGGGCAGGTCTGGGGTAGACAGGGGCAGAGCCAGGAGCTGTAGACTTGAAAACGAGTAAGATTTTACTATATTTAGGGAGAAAGAAGGGGAAGGGGGGGTGGGGGGAATAGATGGTGGTTTTAACACTATAGGGTCAGGAATATAGGTTTTTGTTTCTGACCCTATAGTGCTCCTTTAAGTTGTGATCGCATACTGCATTGTCTTGTACAGAAAACATATTTGGTAAAATAGTCATAGCTAAAGCAGTAATTTGGAGTTATTAGAATTTTTTTTATAATCTCTAAGACTGTTCCTTTTTTTGTACATTATCCAGACATCCAGGATGTGCATAGGCAAAATCTCCTGGGGAAAACACAGCAGCTGGTGGAGCATCAAGCTCCAGGATTGTCTCATCCACAACAAAGTTTCCAAATTTCGGATCGCTATTTAGATTTGATTGTGGTGTCTACAAAACAGTTCAGAACACGCAACCAACATGAAGTTATTGACACTGGAGGAGTGCATGAGCATTACTTGCAAGCAACCCATATAAAGTTGGAGCGGATTTCGCCAAACAAGCTTTTCCGTTGGTGCCACCGATCATCGTGTTTGCCACACTCAGTTCTAGTTGGTGGGGTACCTGGTGTGGGGAAAACTACCCTAATGCAGAAGTTTGTTTTTGACTGGGTAAGGGGGGAGCTCTATCAGAGGTTTTCATTTGTCTTCTTCTTTAAATTTCGGATGCTTAATGACATTAAAGAGTTGAGTTTGGTGGATTTAATCCTGAAAGAATATCCATATCTAACGACCAAGCTTGAAACACTTTTCAGTGACCCTGCAAATTTACTTTTTATCTTTGATGGTCTTGATGAAAGTGTCCAACAAATGGATTTCAGATCCGAACGCCTGTGCACCAGTCCACAAATTCAGGAAAGTCTAAGCGTTCTTGTAGTAAGTTTAGTGAAACAGTCTCTTCTCAAGGGCTGCTATATTTTAATAACAAGTCGACCAACAAAACTGGCTTTGATCGAGACCAAAAACTTCCAACGAGTTTCTGAAATCATGGGTTTTTTCCCAAAAGAAAGAAAGTTGTATTTTGACAAATTTTTCCTTGATGAAAAAAAGTCAGAAATGGCTTTTAATTATGTGAGAGAAAATGGAATTCTCTATACTTTCTGCTACATCCCATCGTATTGCTGGATACTTTGCACAGTACTGTCAACTTGTTTCAAAC
>OW240924.1:16979301-17222960 GCA_933207985.1 Pelobates cultripes
AGGAACTGCACTAGTACAAAAGTGTATGAAGAACAATCATAGATACTAGCAGAATGATTCACACAAAATAATTATCCAAATCACCTTGTTTCTAAAGCTAGGGAAGAATGTAAGCATTTTAGTCAGGTTGACTTGATAAATAGAACTGAAGTAACGAGAAATAATAGTGAAGTGGTTCCCCTAGTGTTTGATTTTAATAAGAATTTTAGGGAAATTAAATATAGACCTCTAACCTATTTGATAAAGAGCTAGTGGTGAAACGTGTTATGGTTATTTTGATTGTGTATTTATAAAAAAAAAAGGCTTTTTGGTTACAATTTTGTGCCAATCATCTTTTTAATGCACTTTTTTATTTGGAATTTTTGATCCTGGCTTCCTTTTACCTTCGTGTGACTCCAAGTATATCCGAAGTGGGGATCATACCACCAACGCTGACATCACAGTGCAGTTTGCCTGCACTTCACTTGTGAGTACATTTTTATTTATGTTTACTGCATATTTTATTCTACTGAGAGCACTATTGGCTGTCTTTTATATATCCCTCTCCTGAGTGTTGGATACTATCCCTCTGGAGGACTCCCATCACATATCCTTTAAAGCGGGGTTTATACCGATGTACGCCCTTCACACCAGAGCTGGCTATAACTCCTTTAAATTAGTTGATTGCACTTATTTATTTATTTTACCCATATTGGCTTTTATATACTGCACAATTTAGTTTCCTCTTTTTTTGTCTTGCATATAAGTAGGACAGTTGGAGGACTCTACACCCAAAAACAGGCACCTTATAAAGATACTTCTGAGTGAGACCTCAATATTATCAGACTTTACCTTCAGTTACTCATCAGAACTTTAGTCCCACCATATCAGTGAGACCAACTACGTTATATTGCCCTACCAATTCAGATGAACTATTGTACCTTTTACTATTGGCACAGCCCTTTTCCTGTATTTCTTTGTGTTACAATGTCTGGAACATATATAGTAGTCTAGGAAGAATCATCATTTTTAAAATGTTAATACGACCCATCATGAAAAAATAAGGCAGGTTCCATTTGGAAAGGTCCAATTTACTAGCTACTAAACGGGGTAAGTAATTTTCTTTTACCAAATTGGATAATAAAGGAATGATAATTACTCCTAAATATTTAATTCTGTTAGAGGCCCAACAAAATTGATATGATTGGAGCAATAACTGATTCAACATATGTGAGACAGACACTCCCATCATTTCACATTTCATGGCGTTGACTTTAAAATTTGATATGGCGCTGAATTTGTTAAATTCAGCCATTATATAGGGTAATGAATTACTAAGCTCAGTAATTGGGAGGAGAATGTCATCTGCAAAAGCACATGCCTTCACCTCACCTCCTGAGTAAGAATAGGAAGGGCTCCATAATTAAGAGAATAATATGGGGGAAAGAGGGCAACCCTGCTTAGTTCCATTTCTTATGCTAAATGAATTAGAATTTTGGCCGTTAATCCTTATGCTAGGACATACCCAATGTCGGCATCTCGTCTCAAGCCCCAATGCCTCTAACACAAGCAACACATTTAGTTTGTTTGTTTGTTAAGAGCAGATGTAATGCAACCATATAATTTAAAAATGTACCATTAATAAACTTCAAAAAAATCAGCACAGAGATTGCAATAGGTCGAAATTTTTGTTTTTTAGTTGCATAAATTATTTGTAAGTCACCAAAAATGACCCCTATAACGGCCCCAGCTTTTATGGCAGTATGGTTGCCTAATATAGAGGTAAGAGAGATGCTCTCTGTAATGGAACCGCTGGCACCCCAACCGGGTACCTTCCGCTGACGGATGCTCCTAGTGCTTCCCGAGGACTCCAAGCACTCCACCAGACACCATAACCACTGTAGACTCCCACGAACCGCCGCAGCTTGGTTGGTGTCTCGCCGTCTCCACCCAATCTGGACCCAAGACCAGGGTCCAGCTTCCAGTAGGTCAACCTCTCCGAGTTCCAGAGAGCCGTAACAGGAACAAGCTCTTTGCAAAGCTTAGTGATTATACCCTGGGGAGTATAGTGATTATAGCAATCCCCAGAGTGTAGTTCTCCAATCCCCCAAACATGAGCCGAAACTTCATGAAGGTACAAGATGATCTAACTCCAATGAGCGTTTATTACTCCTTATATACAATTTTTCAGGCCAGAGGCACACCCCCTGGACCTGGTGGTAAACTGTGACAAAAGGGACACAAAGCAATGGGAACACTAATTAACATAATAAAACTCCCACATACACAATGAAATCTCTCCTCTCCATCCTGGAGATAATTGGCTTAAGGCACTGCAGTAAACTCAAATATCTCCAGGTACAGAAAATATCTACATTTTACACTAATAGCAAATATACGTAAAAGTACATAAAAATACATAATTCTTATTATATTACACAGAACCCACACATTTAACCTATCCCCAGATAGCTCGGATCTGAGCGCTCAATCTAGGTGAACAGCGCTCAGATCCCATGAACACAGTAGATTTTCCATGGGGTAAAGCATAGCAAGGGCTGTTGAGAGACCAAGGAGGGACAAAAGCAGTCAGTTCCAACAGGTTTGGCAGTGTGCCTGGGACAACGCCCTGCTGGAGAACAATAGACAGGAAATGGGGGAGGGGAAGAGACACACCTTCCCATGGATTCAAATGGGCAGAAACAGTCTTTAGAAGCCAATAAGCCCCAAATAGTCTTTTTAAATGGCAATACACCCCAGGGCCATAGTCATGAGGAAGGAGGCTGGCAATCAGGCTCCTCCAACAACTGGGGGCAAAGGGCAGCTTGTCACCTAACAATTCAGTGACAAAAGGCATTTCGTCACACATCTCCCCTGTCGGTCAGTGCCTGAGTTAGTTGATAAACCCACCCACAGTGAACAAGTACATGAGTAGCCCACCCACAACACACATTTACTGCACCTGGTGGTTCCTCTGGTGCTACTGGGCAACACGCTGTGGGGACTTGGGGGGCAGAGGCCAACTGCGCTCTGCCCCGATGCCAGCGCTTCTGCTGGGGTAGCCTGGACGCAACTTGGTTGGGGAGGGGAGACATCGCTTACCTCCTCCGCCCGGTATTCTTGTGAGGGTAGCTGGGGATCTGAATAGGCCATCCAGCATCCCTCTAGGTCAGGTCCAGAGACTACGGTCCCATCTGCACCGTCTGGGGAAGTAGGGTCTCCCCTTGGTAGGGTACGCTGCCGCTGGGGAGAGAGACTGGTTTTCTCTTCTCCCTTGACAACACACTGCCGCTGGCGAGTCAGACCGACTGTCTCGACTCCCAGTGATGATGGTTGCTGCAGGGACGAGGGACCAACAATCTCCTCTCCCTGGGATGCTGGCTGCCACTGGGGAGAGAGACCGGTTGTCTCTTCTCCCTTGACAACACACTGCCGCTGGGGAGTCAGACCGACTGTCTCGACTCCTAGTGATGATGGTTGCTGCAGGGACCGACAATCTCCTCTCCCTGGGATGCTGGCTGCCGCTGGGGAGAGAGACAAATTCTCCACAGCCCCAATCTCTGCAATCTGCACTCGTATTCCCATGCCGTTCAATTCTCCTCATCCAACTTGCGCATGGTTGCCAGGATCGTCTCTACCGAAGGATCCGGGCCATACCTGGTTAACCACCTCTTTGCCTCCTCCCTTTAAGCGGTGCCCTCAAAGCGATAGATCATGTTTGCTGTGAACAGGGGCGCTGTACGAATACTAGCATTACCCTCAAATTGTAATTCCAAACGTTACTGGTGCCTCTGCACTGCTTCTCGCACTAGTACTCCATCCCACCGCTGCCACTACTGTAACAGAACCGCTGGCACCCTGACCGGGTACCTTCCGCCGACAGATGCTCCTAGTGCTTTCCGAGGTCTTCAAGCACTCCACCTGACACCATAACCACTACAGACCCCACGAACCGCCGCAGCTTGGTTGGGGTTTCGCCGTCTCCACCCACTCTGGACCCAAGACCAGGGTCCAGCTTCCAGTAGGTCAACCTCTCCGAATTCCAGAGAGCCGGAACAGGAACAAGCTCTTTGCAAAGCTTAGTGATTATACCCTGGGGAGTATAGTGATTATAGCAATCCCCAGAGTGTAGTTCTCCAATCCCCCAAACATGAGCCGAAACTTCATGAGGGTACAAGATGATCTGACTCCAATGATTGTTTATTACTCCTTATATACGAGTTTTCAGGCCAGAGGCACACCCCCTTGACCTGGTGGTAAACTGTGACAAAAGGGACACAAAGCAATGGGAACACTAATTAACATAATAAAACTCCCACATACACAATGAAATCCCTCCTCTCCATCCTGGAGATAATTGGCTTAAGGCACTGCAGTAAATTCAATTATCTCCAGGTACAGAAAATATCTACATTTTACACTAACAGCAAAAATACGTAAAAGTACATAAAAATACATAATTCTTATTATATTAAACAGAACCCCCACATTTAACCTATCCCCAGATAGCTCGGATCTGAGCGCTCAATCTAGGTGAACAGCGCTCAGATCCCACGAACAGAGTAAATTTCGTGGGATGTTGAGAGACCAAGGAGGGACAAAAGCAGTCAGTTCCAACTGGTCTGGCAGTGTGCCTGGGACAACACCCTGCTAGAGAACAATAGACAGGAAACGGGGGAGAGGAAGAGACACACCTTCCCATGGATTCAAATGGGCAGAAACAGTCTTTAGAAGCCAATAAGCCCCAAATAGTCTATTTAAATGGCAATACACCCCAGGGCCATAGTCATGAGGGAGGAGGCTGGCAATCAGGCTCCTCCAACAGCCGAGGGGAAAGGGCAGCTTGTCACCTAACAATCCAGTGACAAAAGGCATTTCGTCACACTCTCTTTTTCCGGATTTCTGATATCCAGATATATTTACTTTCTTTCCATTCTATAAAAGTATTTTTACAGCACTACTAGCCAGGCCCTAAAGATACTAGCCATCACAAAAGTGCAAATGCACAATCTTTAGTACTAATGCAAAGATGTAAGGAAGGTCAGCAAAAACAAAAGATTTTTCCATGTGTCCATGCAAGTGTCAAGTGTGTGAATGCAGAGGTGTGTTGTTGTTTTTTTACTATATTGTTTGTTAGTTTTAATCAAGAAGTGGTTGATGTGAGTAATGGGAGTTACAGAGGAGGACTTGACAATAATAGGGCAGAGAATTGGGGTAGTGTGGCCGTCTTTAATATTGATTGGACCCTGGGCAAGCATTTGCTTGGGCCACCTGGACTCTGCCCCCCCTCCCCCTCTCGGGCATGCAATCACTCCCTCCACCCCAACCAAGGGGCAAAACTAATGTAGAGAGTGCCCTGGTGCAAGACATTTTTTTTGGCCTCCCCTCTATCGAATAGAGAAAAGCTAGTACAACTCCCACAGTGCTATGTCAGCTGGGGATCTACCATCCCTACAGGGTTGTATTTGTGAGCAGTGTTTGTGCATTTGAATGTAAGCATGTTTTATATAGAGTATGTGTTGCATGTAGGGGTGTATTCAGGGCCGGACTGGGAAGATAATTCGGCCTGGGCATTTTTTAATTACAGCGGCCCACTACAAAGGGGGCGGAGCCAGATAGGGTGTGTTTTGTCATCACCAATGACAAGCACGCCCCATCACAAAGTGAGCATGTTGGTTCAATGCTCTTCCAGGGTAGACCATGCGCAAAGCTCTGCTGAAGAGCTCTGGCATGAGAAAAAGACCCTGTATTTGTTCTGCACAGCGCAAGCAAATTCAATAACATACTTGCACTGTGTTTGCTTGAAATTTGTCTCTGGTGTCTCCATAGTTGGGATACCAGGAGACAAAAATGCTAGGAAAGCATATTGTGCAGTGTGTGTGAGGGTGCTGTGTGTGTGTGTGTAAGGGGTGTAGTGTGTGTGCGAGAGGGGTGCAGTGTGTGTGAGGTGTGTAGTGTGTGAGTGATGGGTGCTGTGTTTGCGTGAGGGTGCTATGTGGGTAAGGGTGCTGTGTGCTGTGTGTGATTGGGTGCTGTGTTTGCGTGAGGGTGCTATGTGTGTGTGAGGAAGCTGGTGCAGTGTGTGGGTACTGTAAGTGTTAGGGGTGCAGTATGTGTGTGCTGTGCGTGTCAGGGGTGCAGTGAGTGTGTGCTGTGCATGTCAGGGGTGCAGTGTGTGTGTGTGTGGGTGCTGTAAGTGTTAGGGGTGCAGTGTGTGTGTGTGTGTGTGTGAGGGTGCTGTAAGTGTTAGGTGTGCAGTGTGTGTGTGTGAGTGAGGGTGATGTGAGTGTGTGTGTGTGTGTGTGCTGTGTCAGGGGTGCAGTGTGTGTGAGTGAGGGTGCTGTGCATGTCAGGGGTGCAGTGTGTGTGTGTGTGCTGTGAGTGTCAGCGGTGCAGTGTGTGTGTGCTGTGAGTCTCAGGGGTGCAGTGTGTGTGTGAGTGAGGGTGCTGTGAGTGTCAGGGGTGCAGTGTGTGGGTGTGGGTGTGAGTGTCAGGGGTGCAGTGTGTGTGTGTGCTGTGAGTGTCAGGAGTGCAGTGTGTGTGTGAGTGTCAGGGGTGCAGTGTGTGTGTGTGTGCTGTGAGTGTCAGGGGTGCAGTGTGTGTGTGTGTGTGTGTGCTGTGAGTGTCAGGGGTGCAGTGTGTGTGAGTGTGCTGTGAGTGTCAGGGTGCAGTGTGTGTGTGTGTGCTGTGAGTGTCAGGGGTGCAGTGTGTGTGTGTGTGCTGTGAGTGTCAGGGGTGCAGTGTGTGTGTGTGTGTGTGCTGTGAGTGTCAGGGTGCAGTGTGTGTGTGTGCTGTGAGTGTGCAGGGGTGCAGTGTCACGGGTGCAGTGTGTGTGTGTGTGCTGTGAGTGTCAGGGGTGCAGTGTGTGTGTGTGAATGAGGGTGCTGTGAGTGTTAGGGGTGTCTGTGAGGCTGATGTTAGTTAGGTGATTATTTCCCCCCTCCCTGCTTACCTTTAGCCTGGGAGGGGGATCCTGCTGCTGGGGCTGCCATCCATCCCTGGTGGTCTTAGTGGTGAGTGAACTCTAGCCAGTGAGGCTAGAGTTCACTCTCACGAGACCCGGAGCGTTGCCATGGCAACGCTCCGAATCTCGCGAGAGGAACCCGGCGGAGCTGTTAGTTAAAGCTCCGCCGGGTTCCTCTCCTGGCAGACTGGCTCCCTCCCTCTCTCCCCCGGCGGCCGCACTATCCTGCATGTGGGCCGGTGAGGGAGATCTCTGATTTCCCCACCGGCCCGCCATGGACTACTGCAGGGCCGGCGTTCAGATAGCGCCGGCCCTGCAAAGACCGGCAGGAGAGATCCTGTGATCTCCCTGCCGGCCTCGGCCCCACGGCCACCGCGGCCCACCGGGCATTTGCCCGGTGTGCCCGATGGCCAGTCCGGGCCTGGGTGTATTTGTATGTACTGTTACCATTGGAATGCAGTGGTGTACTTGTGTGTAGTGTTTGCGTTTGAATGCAGGGGTGTGTTTGTCTATAGTGTTGGCTTTTAAATGCAGGTGTGCTTTTGTGTGCAGAGTTGGTGTTTGTATATAATTTTAGTGTTTTAATACAGGGGTGTGTTTGCATGTAATGTTTGTAATTGCATGCAGGGGTGTGTTTTGATGTAGTGTTGTCTTTTAAATGCATATGTACATTTATGTGTAGTATTGGTTTTTCAGCAAAGGGTTGTGTTTGTATGTAATGTTTGTGTTTGCAGGGGTGTGTTTGCATGTTGTGTTTGATTGCTGATATGTATGCACATACATACTAACATATATATCTATATATATATATATATATATACATTAAGATGCAAATACACACATATAAACACACTGACACATGCTCACACCTTGACACATGCACACAAAGTGAAACATACTGGCATATACACACACACTCAGATACACACACTAGCACACATACACACTCAGATACAGACAATGTGACACACAGATGCACACACTTTGATACACACACACAGAAATACACATACTGGCACATCCACACACAGAGATAGACACACACACTGACACAGATATGTACACACACAGATACACATGCAGGAGTGTTTTGGTGTACAGTGCTAGCATTGAAATGTAGGAGCGTATTTGAGTACAGTGTTGGCATTGAAATGCTGGGATGTTTGCATTGCCACACACACAGATGCACGCTTACACACTGACACATATACACACGCACTCAGAAACAAACACACACACTGACACACAAGTACACATACACAGGTATACATACACACAGATACACATACACACAGTTACCCATACACACTGACACACAGATACACAAACACAGACACACAGGTGCACAATTACACTGACAGACACAGCCAGATACACACACTGACACACACAGCCACATACACACAATGACATAAACACAGCCAGATGCACACACTGACACATACACAGCTAGATACACACACGGACACAAGCACAGCCAGATAAACACAGTCAGATACACACACGGCTAGATACAAACACTGACACACACACAACCAGATACACACACTGACTGAGACCCAGGTACACACACACACACACACATATAGGTATCAATTTACATATTTTAATCTCAGCTCCTGAGATTGCAACTCCCAACTCTCATATAATGTCTCCACTCTGTTCTAACATACCCTGGTAGAGAATTTGGCAAAAGTGACATTTGGAAATGGTGTGCAGCCTTTGATAACACTTTATGTTAATAATGTAATAATAAAAAAGGACAGGGACACTACAGTCAGACCACTAAATTGAATTGCTCTGGACTATAGTGCTCCTTTAATCTTCTGTCTCGATTAGTCTCAATGTTTATTATATTCCCTCAGTGGCACTATTTTCCATTATGTAAGGTTCGCGGTTTCTTTGTGTGTGTCTCTGTCTGTCAATGTTTAACCTTTACGTATCTGCACCTGATCCAGTTAACTGCTACTGAAAACTATGTGAAAGCAAACTTTGTTACAGCTTTTTACAGCAGACCAAGAGTTAATCAGGAAGTGAAAGTAGCTTCTTTTCATTAGTTGTTTTTCTGCAATTTCCTGACGACAGCATTCAGCTCCTTAAGTCACGAGTAGAAGGTAAAGTTCTCTTTATTATAAATCATTTTAAGATTTTAGATTGAAATGTTACTAACCCAGCATGCAAACACATATAGAATGTTCCTGTTCTTAATGTTTGGATCTCTCTGTAAACAGCCCGCTTGCAAATACATGTGGTTATGGTACATGCAGGAGGCCTTGAACGGCAGCTTGTTTCATGCTCTTAGAAAGACATTTATTGAAAGGGATTGATTATAAACAATTACCTATTCAAATGTCATAGCATACCTTTTCAGGGCAAGACGTTAGGCATTTAAAACAAAGAAACAGCAAGCAGACGCATTTCGGCGGATAGCCTTCTTCCAGCGCTGGAAAAAAGCACTGGAAGAAGGCTATCCGCCGAAACGCCTCTGCTTGCTGTTTATTTGTACTATTCATTTTAAATATTTTACTACATTTATTCACTCTGGGCTATTTTCTATAGGGGTAAGTGGAATCCCGATTTTGCTTGGTGTAAACTGTTTGCACAATGGGTTCCACCCCCATAATACCCTGCAGTGTTATATATATATTTATATATTTTTTTTCCCATAAAAAACTTTTTATACGTATACTGGAGTCCCATCTGCATCTTCTGCTTGAACCAGGGAGATCGCTAGCCAGTATTGGCACCTGTGAATCTGATATACAGAGCTTGGCACGGCTCTTGAGAATGTGAGTGGGAGTTTGATATCTATTTACCACTTTATATCTTTGTACAGTTCACACTATGTTGTTTTATGTTTTTTTTGTAATTTTAGATATCATTCCAACCAAGTCCATCATATGGTAATATTACTCTAACAGTGTCACACTGGGGAAGTGAACACACTGGTATATTTTTATTGTGATATACCGAGAAAAATATCTGCATTTGTATTGCCGATATTACTGCAATACTGGCACGGCCAGGCAGCCTCTATCTTTCCTCTCTTTGTGGGGTATTAGCTCCTTTTCTCTTTAGTATAAGCTACTCGATATTAGTTTGGGCGCGCCCCATTAGTTGCTATTAACCCTGCCCTTTCCAGATTCTCTCAGACACTGCTCTAAGACTATTCTTTTTCTATCCAATTACCCAGCTGGGTCCTTTCCTAGAATGGATTTAGACTAACCTGCTTTGTTACCCATTTATTATTTTAGGTGTATTTTTACACCTTTATTAAGTCAAACATACCTTGCAGGATTAGCCTCTCCCAGGCTTTTACAAATTTGGTGGTTAACTTATAATCAATACACTATTTTAGTGTATGGTAATAGTATTTGGACTATATACCATTTTAGCATTTTTTTCTAATAAAGGTTGTTTATCCTCTTCTATGTGACTATTTACATTATGAGGTACTTTGAATGAGGCTAGGCATTCCACCCACTTTTTTGTGAGTGGACTGTCTGCCCCATTTTTCGTCTCTAATATAGAATTTATTAGGTTACTTGCACCCGAGGTTCTCTGGAATTAGCGCTCTCCATTCTTACCCATGTCACTGGAGCAAATACATGTGGCCTTGAAAGTCTGTTTTTGCTCGGTAATGAGGCTGCAGTTATAGGAACACATAACATTAGAATAGTATAATTGGTTATCCAATATAACAAAACATATTATTATTTATAAAGCGTCAACAAATTCAGCAGCATTTTACAATGGGAGGACTAACAGACACGTATTTGAGGGCCCTGCTCTGTGAGCTTATGTGCTAGAGGGAGTGTAGTATAGTGACACAAAAGGTAAAGGTAGAGTCTAATAATCTCTAAGTGTAGAATTCCTTGAATTGCTTTTAAAGTAAATCTATCCTGAAAGTACCATTTTAGTGTTTTTGCTTTTTCAGTGTAAATTATGTAGGAACAATGCAATGAATATGTGAAGATAAACAATGACAGGAAATAGTGCAATATTGTCTAAATAAAATGTTATGGTCAGTTGGGTTAAGAGTATCACTCACAAGTGGGAAGCCATTGACGTTATATGGCCGCATCCGTAGAATCCTGTGCCTGTGGCTTAGAAAATAATTTTTAGGTACTGATGGTTTTAGAGTGCTATTAACTTAGGTACTTTTTAAATTTCTTGCTCCTCTAAATATATTATTCAATAAAGGAATCTTTGGAAGGAACAACTCCGTTATCCTGTGTGTCAATATTGACAAAGCTGCTCACAGAAGATCGGGAGGAGAAAGGAGTTGGACATCCTTAAAGTGTCCATCTGCACTTACCATCCGAGCCACATGACGTGAATGGCTCCCTGTTACGGTATAACCCGGGTATCGAGGGTTAATACCGAATGAGGGATTCACCTTGATATGGGAATAGCAACTCATGAACGCTTCAATTCACCGAACTGGAAAAATACACAAAATCCTTCCCTCCTTGATACGGGACCAGCAACTCACGAATACTCCAATTTCCCGAATAGAGAATCAGACGAAATCCTTCTCTCCTGGAACAGGCAAAAGAATAATCCAAAATAGCAATCCCCCCAAACACGAGACCCAGCTTCATCTTGAGGGTAAAACAGGAATCTGATTTATTGAGGGCTACCTGCCCGGTATTTATGCAGGTCTCCCACCTGGTGAACACTCCCCTAGGGGACCAGAAGGAAGACTGGGACAAGTATGGTATAGTAGCCAATCACAGTGGCTCAGGCATAAACACTCCCCTTTGTACAAGTTAACCCCTCCTCTCTATCCTGGAGATAATTAAGAAGAAATCCAATTATCTCCATGGATAGAGGCAAAATGCCATTTTACATGTTACAATAAAAATACATAAAGTTCAATAACTGTAAAACTACCGAATGTACTCAGTACATATAACGGATCCCCAGATAGCCTAGATCTGAGTGCACATTATTACCGAATGGCGCTCAGATCCAGTACACACAGTTCAGTCCCCATGGATCCAAAGTCTTTCACACTGTTCTTTCGGTATACGAATGGCTCCATGGGATGGCTATCTGGGTTACGTCCATCTGTGAAATAAAACTCCCGAACGCACCGGCGTTCGTATGCCAGATGACAAAGAAGGGAGGTCGGGAGAAAAAGTGTCCGTTTTGGGTTCCATAAGATTGTTGACGAACACTGCTGTTTACTCGTGCATCTAGGATGGCAGCCGCCTCATGGTCGGCTATCGAACGACGACCACCCAGCATACGGTTTCAATTAAGAGGTGTCTGCGGTTAACCACAACGTTCTAATTGAGGCCAATAGGTTAACCAGCAGCACACTTCTCTTCTGGGTGGCCGGCCGTTCGGCAGTTTGTTCGGTAGATTAAAAAATAAGCGAACAAGGAAGTACGGGCAGGCCCAAGGAAACAGCAGGCCCGCGCCCTGCAACTTTCTCGGCCGCCCCAGTCTTTCCTGCGGCTGCAGGAGGCTGGGCAGCAGCTTCTCACGTGGGCCGCCATCCTCAGTGGCCCTCAGGTGCTCTAGCCCGGCGTTCAGCTCAGGTGGCGAGCGGGATGCTGCCCGGGGCCCCCACCTCACGGCTGGCAGTGGTGAGTAGGCCCCTGCGGGGCACGCGGAGTGGGGCTCTCCCACTGCTGCGGGGTGGGAGGGGATTTCTTCCCCCAGCTCTGGGCTGCCCCTCCCTTTCCCCTTCCCATGTCTGCCCCATCCCTGGGGATCTGCAGGGCCGGTGTCCCCCCCCCCGGGCCCCATCCAGCCTGTCCCCTCTCCCGTTACTGCCCCCGTCCTCCGGGGGGTCCACAGGGCGGGTGTCCCCTTCCAGCCTGTCCCCTCCCCTTTTTATGCCCCCCGTCTTCTGGGGGGTCCACGGGGTTGCAACTGGAGGGGTTTACCCAGGGATTTTGGATTCCCTTCTCGGAGCGCCCCTCCTCCGGGGCAGTCCGGAACTTGAAGTCGGTGTTTGATTTTCCTGATGTTTTTCTCAAAAAGCTCCAGAAAGAGCGGGTGGCAGGGCCGCTCGAGGCCCCTCCATTGTCCAACTTGCGGGTGTCTCGCTTGGGGGTGGTGCCCAAGAAGGAGGCGGGGAAATTTCGCCTGATTCACCATTTGTCGTACCCTCACGGGGGCTCAGTAAATGATATCTCTGCCGAGCTGTGTCGGGTGTCTTATGCTTCCTTTGACGCAGCAGTACGCATGGTCAGGGCGGCGGGCCCCAGGGCATTGCTGGCAAAGGCAGACGTGGAATCAGCATTTCGCTTGTTGCCGGTGCACCCCGATTGCCATCACCTCCTCGGTTTTTGTTTCCAGGGTCAGTACCCCGATGGGGTGCTCCATATCCTGCTTTTACTTCGAGTGCGTCAGCACTTTCCTGGAATGGGTGGTGCGGCAGGAGTCGGGGATTGACTCGCCGCTGCATTACCTTGACGACTTCCTGTGTGTGGGCCCTGCGCATTCTCCGGTGTGTAGGAGCCTGCTCACCATGGTGGATAGGGTTTTTGGGCGCTTCGGGGTTCCCCTTGCGCACGATAAGACTGTGGGGCCGGTAACGTGCCTTAGCTTCCTAGGCATCGAGAGTCGGTGGAGTGCCAGCTACCCCTGGACAAGATGGAAGGGTTGCGCCAGGACGTGGCGGTAGCATGGGGCTTGCGGAAGATACAGCTATGGCAGCTGCAATCTCTGTTAGGGAAGTTGAACTTTGCATGCAGGATAATGCCCATGGGGCGGATTTTCAGCAGGCGCCTGGCGGCCGCTACCGCTACAATGGCAAGACCTCGGCACTACATTAGGCTCACGAGGCAGTTAGGGGATGATTTGGATGTCTGGGGTACGTTCTTGGCGGATTATAATGGAAGGTCGTATTGGCAAGCGCAAGAAGTGTCCGGTGCGGATCTCCACCTCTATACGGATGCGGCGGGTTCCGTCGGCTTTGGGGCGATACTGGGGTCGCGCTGGTGCGCTGACACTTGGCCAGAGGACTGGTACGCCTCTGGCCTGACTAAGAATCTGGCTTTCCTCAAACTTTTCCCCATAGTGGTGGCGGGTTGTCTTTCACTGTGACAACCTGGGGGTCATGCAGGCAATTAACCAGCTCTCTGCCTCCTCCCCGCCGGTGGTTCGTTTGCTCCAGCGTCTGGTGCTACGGTGCCTGTGCCTTAACGTGTCTTGTAGGGTGCTGCATGTTCCGGGGATTCACATTGTAATTGCGGATGCTCTCTCTCGTTCGCAGTGGTCGGAGTTCCGGGCAGCTGCGCTCCATGCGCACGAGGAAGGGTGCCGGTGTCCGGTGGAACTATGGTCCCTGGGCTCGACAGGCTGATGAACCTGGTTCGAGGTCTGGTTCAGTATCGAGTTCCACTTGGGCCAGATACTCGAAGGTATGGGCGGAATGGCTCGAGTGGGAGGCAAGTCCGGGGGTTTTCCAGGATACGCCCGCTCGATTGCGGAGTTTGTTACTGCTATTGGACACTTGGGTGTCAACGGGCATGTCGCCTTCAGCGGTGTCCTCGCGCCTGGCTGGGCTGTTTTTTCTTTAAGCTGCAAGGGTAAGGGGACGTGACCAAGGAGTTTGTGGTGAGGCAGGTGGTTAAGGGGCTGCGTAGGGGTCGGGTTACGGTGGATACACGGAGGCCGGTGTCGGGGGAGCTCCTGGCGCAATTGTGCAGGTGTGCTTTTCGGACTTCGAGGTGCGGCTTTTTCGCTTGGCCTTTTCATTTGCTTTCTTTAGGGCCATGAGGATTGGGGAGTTGGTGTGTCCAAGCAGAGCAACCATTGAGGGAATCCTCTTCTCGGATGTGAGGGACGGGCCGGACTGGGTTTCCTTTAAGATTCGCCACTCCAAGACTGATGTGTTTGGTAAAGGTAAGTGGATTCAGCTGGCGGCTGCCCCAGGGTTGGCCACCAGTCCTGTCCTTCCAGTGTTTTTGGGACGTTCACCCTGCACTGGCTGGCCCTCTGCTAGTGCACGAGGATGGGAGCTTCCTCTCCCATTTTCAGTTTGTCAGGGTGTTTCGGCTAGGGTTGGCTGCGTTGGGTGTGGAGGGTGTGGAACTTGGAGGGCACTCTTTCTGAAATGGCACAGCGATGGATGCTTCTCGGCTGGGTATGCCGGTTCAGGAGGTACAGAGAATAGGGAGGTGGGAATCCAGGAGGTTTGTCTCTTATGTGTGTCCTGCCAGTCTCCTGAGCTAGAATGTTTTGTTTTCCTCCCCAGGTCTGGTCCCCTACAAGGTCCAGTTGATTGGCCACTCCTATATCCACTGGGCGCAGCAGAGAGCGGCAGTCCTGCCCGGGGAGGAGCGTCTCGGTCTGCAGTGGTTCGGGCCAGAGGCATGAGGTGGGTCCGGATCGTCCCTGACTTGGTCAGGCTTTCCCGCTTGCTTGGGGCTCCATCAGTTTTGATTATCCATCTGGGGGGTAACGATTTGGGGACCGTGCTTGTGGGGGGCCTGGTGGACATGGTCAGGAGGGACTTGTCCCAGGTCTTGATCATGTTCCCTAACGTATCCTTGATTTGGTCGGAGGTAGTGGCGAGGAATTTTTGGCGGCAGGCCCACAGCCAGAGTGTGCTGGAGCGCAGCCACAAAAAATTTAAAAGGCGGATTGCGAAGTTTGTAATAGGGGTTGGGGGAATCTCAATACGGCACCAGGTTTTTGAAAACAATGCGGCACACTTTTTTCGACCAGATGGGGTGCATTTGACGGAGGTCGGGCTCGACCTAATTAACTTGGCGCTTCAAGATGCTTTAGAACAGGCCATGGGGGTTTTTGGTGGGGTTCCCCGCTGATTTTAGGCTTAAAACAGCAGGGTTTGTGGCAGGGGCATGTCCTTGCCAAATAAGGGATGGTAGATTAGATGAAAAGGGGCATAATGGCCGGGTCTCATCCTCCCCCTGTCTCTTATGGTGAACCTGGAGGAGGTACCAGGTTGGACATGTCCCCACTGGGTTGTAAGTCAACCGGTGGAGAGCATTATGGTTGGGCCCCACCGAGCGGAAAACCGGCTGGTGGGGAGCCCTGAAAAGGAAGAGGTTTAATAATGCCGAGGGGGGGAGGTGAGAGTCTTTGTGAAGTTAGATTGGCAAGGACGGTTTCTTGATTACTGTATGACTGTATAAAAAAGTGTTTATGTTAATTTTTTAATTTATTATTATGTTATACGTTTAAGGAGTTATACAGTATTTGGTGATGTTAATAAATGCTGAGGCCTGTTTTTCCCAAGAAGTTGTCTGTCGTTATTTGAAGGGGTAAGTTATGGGTTTTTATGGGGGGATAAGGGGAATGCTATCCAATGCCTACTACGTACATACATGCTCTGTACGATGTGCATTCTGCACTTTGAGAGAATGCTTCCTGGGAGCTATAACACGGGCTCACATAGATTACAGGGTATGTGAATAAACTGCAAATTCTTTATATCAGATTCACCCACTATGGAATATGATGGCGATTTATAAATAAAATAAAAGTAAAGAACTAGTTTCCTGCTGGTTGTGACTGAAATCTTTGTTAATTAAAGAAACCTTGCTTACTTAACTGTTCGCATACCAGGAACTAATGATTCTGGCACAGAAAGGGACTTTGGTTTTCTTCTTACTGTTGACACAATGTATTTGACAGACTGTCCCTTATATGTAAAATTCTTGTTAGTTTATAGATACATGGTAAATTATATAACAAACTTTCACTCTCCTTTCCCTTTCTTTTTTTCTGTGGATTTTGAAAGAAGTTGGAAAATGTGGATCAGTTTTATGTAAAATGTAGTTTTTTGTTATTAAAGAGACACTATAGTCACCACTATAGCTACAGCTTAATGCAGTTGTTCTGGAATCCATACCATGTGCCTGCTGGCTTTTTGCTGTGAACACTGCCTTTTCAGAGATGGCAACTACAAGTGATTCCTGGGGCAGTGCTGCACAGTTTGCAGCTCTGATGTTCAGTGTATTTATTCTCTGCGTAGATATACTTAACTTTCCCAATAGAGATGCATTGATTCAATGCATTTCAAAGAGGAGATGCCGATTGGACAGGCTGGCGTTTGGCCCTGCCCATTACCCACCTCCCTTACAAACCTTCCTATGGGATAGTGTTGGATTGGCTGAGATGATCAATTGTGATGATGTCAGCCAAGGAGGCAGATTGGGGGCTGGGCCAGCGCCGGTGGACCAGCGCAGTGCTGGAAATTAAGTACGTTTTCTACCTTTTAATTGGGGCAAGGGGAACAAGCCACAAGCCACCTAAATGAGGGTTTTAACGCTATAGTGTCAGGAATACACTTTTCTGTTCCTGACCCTATAGCGTTCTTTAAAATGGAGGTTTCTGAGTTATGACCTTGTAGAAATTCTCCACTAAAGTTACATTAGAACTTTGCAAGAAGAAAGTGAAAGGGAAAGCTGTTTTAGATTAAAACTACTACTATTTACAGTGTTTTGTGTCTTGGGATAGTGTTATATCACTGGACTAACTTCTGCCACACAGATTTATTTATCCCCTTTCTTCTATATACAACCCACTTCTTTATTTTTAAATTTTATGGCAAATATTTTTTTTTCTTTTTATATCCTTTATTGTGTGTGAAAAAAGTGTGTGGCAATGAAAATGCATTTAAATGATTAAGATTTACTAAAGTTCAATGTTGCCATCTACGAATGTGGCCAGTCACTCGATCCCCTATTCTGTTCAGTTGCCTGTTAATATGATTTCATTGTCACTTATGACTGCTGGAAGGAGAAGAGGCATAGACATAGGCAATGTGGGACTTAAGGAAGGTTGGTGTCCCTGGCCCATGGAGTAAAAGTAACAAAATAGATTAGAAATGAATACTGTATTGTAACTGCATTAATGTATTTTTTAAAATGTTGCTATTTTCCTTGATTTTGCCAAGGCCTTTGACACAGAAGACCATTCTATTGTAAAAACTAAAAGACTCAGGTATTGGTGATCGTCCGCTAACCTGGTATCGAATCAATCTCAATGTGTGCCAATTTCTGATAACCCCTCCCTCCCGTGTAGTTTTCCCCAAGGATTCATACTCGGCCCTCTACTATTACATTTTTTATAAATGATCTGCCTAATGTCCGCAAAGTCTCAGGCGACACCATAATAGACTCTAGCAAACACAATCTACCGCAGCTTGAGGCTTTGCTCCAAGACCAGTTCACAGAGGTAGAAAAGTGGACTGTGGATAACAAACTTTTCCTAAACACTGACAAAACTGTTACAATGATCTTTGGAACTGTACCTAAATTACGTAAACTACAAAATCAACAACTATGTATCAGAACAAATTAAAATAGCAGATTGACCGCAGTCTGTTCTTTCAAATATCTAGGTAAGTTGCTAGACCCCAATCTATCCTTTGGCCTTCACATAGAAAACATCTCTTCAAAACTTTATCCAAAACTGGGTGCCCTCTACAGAAAAAATCCTGCCTAAGCCCTACAGTAGGGGAACAGATAGTGCAACAAATGCTAATGCTAGGCATTGAATATGGGGATGTATTGTATACGCCTGCGCAAACCCCCCTTCATAAATGTATTACATTGTGTAATTTGTTCTGCTGTTTTGAACATGTGATGGATGGCCTGATCCCCCTGATTTGTTCTGAGCAAGCCGCAAGCTTGCAACACCATTTTGTGACTGTTTTCTATGTAGATAGGTATCTCTGTATTACACCCATCTCTGTATTGTGTACCTGTATTATACATAAAGCAGGTTGTGTGTCTGTATATGCAGGCATAAAGTATAGTCAGGTGTGAAATGCATATTGTGGGCTAATCAAGTTAAATACAAACACAAAGATAAAGCACCGTGCTTACAGCAGCATAAAATAAAGACGGTAAAAGGCTGCGCACGTTAAATAAAGTCCAATAAAAGGAAAAAGAGAGAGAAAGTCCAACTGGTATATTCTTACCGGTGTCCTTGGTTGGTGGGGTCTTCTATTTATGTGGTGGTTTCACTCGTTATGAAAAATAAAAAGAGGGAAAAAGGGACATCCAATGGTGTAGTATGTAAAATACAAGTATAGGCGTAAAAAATAATAGTATAAAACTCACATTTACCAGAGCTAATGTCGAGCTCTGGAGTAAAGCGCGTACAGCGGTTTAATCCCCGCTTATGGGATATAGGCAGGTTCTTCTCCGTGGATGATATCCAATTCTCGGGATAAAACAAACAGCCAATAGTGCTCACTGTATGGCAGATAATAATAAAATAATAAAAGAAATGTACTTACAAAGAAAGAGCAGACCCACTGCTCTTTAATGAAGGCTTGGGTGGATTGATCCCCACCTACGGATTTCTTTGGGTACAGGAAACTTCCAGGAATTTTTAGGTTTTTTTAAAACCGTTAAAAATAATTTAAATAATAATAAAAAGGCCAGGGTAAAAAAGAAAGATATGTGTCTATAAAAAAGATAATTGGCACAAGCAAATGACCAAAAATACTTTAATATATATAAAAAACACAATATTCAAATATCCATAACGCGTTTCGTCACAAAGGGACTTTATCAAATGAATTAACATGATTTACCTGGCACATTGAGATTATATAAGAGCATAATTGATTGAATTTTGGCGCCAAAACTTAGTTCGTCCAATCAGAATTAGAGACATATATACAACTTTAAAATACAAAAATAACTTCTTCTGCACATAATTAATAGTAGTATAACTTGATTAGAATATATTTAGATTTAAAACGAAGGTGAGAAAGTATAGTTTTATGCAATTTTAAAAAGTCATGTGACCGGCGGCACTTCCGCGTTTCGGAAGTTCCGCCGCTAAGCCGCATGGGAAATGTAGTCATGAACGGCGGCCATAGCAAAAGTCTCACAAACAGACTTAGTTGGATTACCCAGATTAATATAGTGTAGCAGCAAATAATACAATTATAAAACGAAGGGGCTACTTATAACAAAAAGTAATTTTAAAGCGGTCACATGATTTTTGGCAGTAATGGCCGAAATGCCTTATGGGACTGGTAGTTTAGAATATAGCATGTAAGTTGATGGTAAGAGACACCAAATTTAAATAGTAAAATGGGTAAAAACATGACATGACAAGTATAATACTTTTCCATAAACTAAAAAGGAGCTGATTAATATTAAAAATAAAAATTAAAAGCTTAAGTTAAAACAAATTCATCTTATATTGGAAAACACTTCAGATAAAGGGGCAGATTAGATAAAAGGTGATAATAAAAGAATGTTGTAAATAAATTGTATAAAAAGACCATAATTAAGGGTACAGACATTAAAATTCATAAAAAATTGTGTAAATCAAAATCTGCATTAAGGCCATGGGGTATAAGAGTCTGAAGTTTATACACCCATTCCATCTCTGTTTTTCCAAGTAACTTTTTTATATCACCTCCTCGCCAAGAGGTAGAACATTTTTTTATACCAATACACTTTAATAAGCGAGGATCTTTATTGTGCATAATAAAATGTTTGGATACTGTATGATTTAGGTATCCATTTTTAATATTTTTGCAATGTTCGCTTAGTCTTATCTTTAGGCACCTTGTGGTCATCCCCACATATTGGAGGCCACATGGGCACTCAAGCAGATAGATAACATTTTTGGTATGGCAGCTTATAAAATCATAAATATCATACACTTTTTTAGTTTGATTTGACATAAATTTTGTAATTTTTGGTGAAATTACATGATCCACAGTTTTACATACAATGCATTGTTTGCATCTAAAGAAACCTTTTGTCTGAGGAAAAAATGATACATTTTTTAAAGGAGATTTTTTTGTAAAATTTGTAGTTAGAATCGATTTAAAATTAGGTGCTCCTCTAAAAACAATGTTTGGATGAGTAGGTATAATGGAATTGAGTATCTCATCATGTTTAAGTAGGTGCCAATGTTTTCTTATTATTTTTTTGACATCGTTGCTTTTATTATTGAAATTAAAAATAACTGGAAGTGATATGGTTTCATTATTTTCTTTATTTTTATATATCAAAAGGTCTTTTCGTTCTTTTTGTTTGACTGTATTAATTGTGATATTCAGATCTGGTTCTGAATAATTTTTTTCAATGAATTTATTTTTTTAAAAACTCTGCTTGTTCATTAAAATCTGTGAGTTCTGAGCAATTTCTGCGAAGGCGTAAAAACTGACTTTTTGGGGCACTTTCTAGCCACGGCTTATAGTGACAGCTAGACCTGTCAATGGCTGTGTTAACACATACTTTTTTAAAATAAGTTTTTGTTTGGAGTTGCCCATTGTTAATAAAAATGTTTAAGTCTAAAAAATTAATAGATTGTTTGCTGAATTCATATGTAAGGATGAAATAAATGAGAAAATTATCATTAAAACGTTTTTTTCTCAATAACCCCATTTCCACTACAAGGGAATTATCTGCAGATAGTTTTCAACATACGGACCTGAAAAATCAGTCAAAATTCTGCCCTAATAATCAGATGAGTGCACCTATGAATGCATTCAGTCTAGCAGTCATGGCAGATTTAGAAAAAATTCCAGACAATATATCAGGCCACAAGTACAATTTATCAAAAGTAGAGAAAAAAGCTCTTCAAGAATTAGAAGAAAATAACACTATCACAATAAAACCAGCAGATAAAGGGGGTGGAATAGTGATAATTAACACTAAGGACTATGACATTGAATGTAATAGAATTTTGAATGATCAAAGTACCTACAAAAGACTTAATAAAGATCCAACTGTAGAGTTTAGAAAATCCCTGTTAACATTATTAGAAAAGGGAAGCTATATGGAAATTTTAACTAAAAAAGAACTTGATTTTGTTACGGTGATACATGTTAAAAAAACCTGTATTTTACTACCTCCCCAAAGTGCATAAGAGCATCACACAACCCCCTGGAAGACCTATTATTTCAGGGATAGATTCGCTAACAGCAAATCTTTCACAATATATAGACGTGCTGTTACAACCAGTTGTCAAACTCTCGAAATCTTATCTTAAAGACAGTAGTGATCTCCTGAGAATACTTCAGGGGATTACGTGGAAGAAAGACCGATGGCTAGTTACCTGTGATGTAACCTCATTATACACCGTAATCCAACATGATTTAGGGATACAAGCTATGAGACATATTCTGTATGAGAATCAGAGTTTTAACATGGAACAGGTGGAATTTTTACTAGAATGTATGGATTTCATACTGAAACATAATTTTTTCTGGTATAAGGAGGATATTTTTTTACAGATAAATGGGACTAGGTTTGCACCCAGCTATGCCAACATTTTTATGTCATATTGGGAGGAGCTGTTTATCTGGCAAGGGCACTGCTGGGTAGCAAACCTAGTCCTTTATAAACGGTATATAGATGACTGCTTTTTTATCTGGGAGGGTACAGAGGCGGCACTATTGGAGTTTTTAACACATCTTAATAATAATAATTTTAACTTGTCTTTCACATATTCCTACAGCCAAGAACATGTGGAATTTTTGGACTTAGTTTTATATGTAGAACAAGAGATTTTAAAATCTAAAACCTTTTTTAAACTTGTTGATGTGAACAGCTTCATTTGGACATCTAGCTGTCATTTCCCTTCTTGGCTACAAAATGTTCCCTACAGCCAATTTCTAAGAATTAAAAAGAATTGTACAGAGGAAGAAGTGTGTAGGGACCAAATATTAAAAGTTAAAAGACAATTTTTAGACAAAAAGTATGACTCGGATTTACTTGATAGGGCATCAGAGAAAGTCTCCAAAATTACTAGAACGGAGATTTTAGCACTGAGAGAGAAAAAGATGGACGAGAATAAGGAAAAGTTTTTTTGTCCCCTCATCTTTAATTTTAATGCCCAGACCAACTATATCAAGAGGGCAGTACTCAAAAATTGGGACTTGTTGAAACAAGACCAAATATTGGCATCAATACTACCTCCAAAACCTAAAATTATATATAGGGGAGCACCGACGTTAAAGGATAAATTAGTACATAGCCACATGAGACCGCCTCCTGAGAAACATTTTTTAAATTCTCATATAGGTTTTTTTAAATGTGGGTCCTGTAGAATATGTAAATTAGTAGGTCCACCTTTTGGGGTCACCCTAGAATATTCATCTACAACTACCAAGAAAAAATATAAAATAAAGGAATGCATAACTTGCAATTCCAAACAAATCATTTATTTATTGAGTTGCACTTGTGGTCTACAGTATGTGGGACAAACTAAACGAATGCTTAAGACAAGATTGGGAGAACACGTGTATAATATTAACAGAAAATTTGAAAAACATTCATTGTCAGAACATTTTAAGATATACCACAACAGCAACCCAGCATCCCTATCTTATTGTGGAATCCAGAAAATTAAAGTCCCTTGGAGGGGAGGGGATTTAGTGAAAAGTTTAATATATAGAGAAACTTATTGGATTTATACTTTAAAAACCCTAACTCCATTTGGGCTTAATGCTGAATTTGAAATAGCACATATTTTATGACCTGATATAGGGAATGGAAATGAGATTTTTTAACAGGATTCATAATATATATATTATATATATTTTTTATAAGTTTTCTTTTTATTCTAAAAGTTTTTATTGACATTTGGTTATTTATTCTCATTAGATTCTGGAATTTGTATGATAACCCTGGTGAAAAAGTTTAGAATACACGGGCTAATAAAATTGAATAGAAAGAAAGTCTGTGCCTTTAAGGGATTTAAACATTTCTCTTTTACGACTGCATTATCTTAATTGTTATCTCCTATGGCTGTTAAAAGCATTTGGAAACAAGAGGTAATGTGAAATAGGAAATGTAGATAAAATAGATCGTCTTTTTTTCACTGCACCAAAGATCGGAGCTTAATTGCTCTGTTAGATACAAAGGATCGGCTGATGTAAAGAGCCAGATATATTTAACTACTTATTCTTTTAAGGTAGACTAATTTATGACTGATATTTCTCACGTTTGAATAGATGAAAAAGTAGAGAAATATGAATTGTTTATCATTTTTCCAAACTGTATAAAAGATGGGAACCTAACTGTTACATTAACTATAGAGAATGCATTTGAGTTTAATTTGTTTAATAGAACTAATTACTCATGATGTTTATAAGTTAATTTAAGTTTTATAATTCATGCTGCAATTATGTATATTTATAGGAGTTAGTAAAAAAGAATCCTAATAGATAGGAGTCTAGAGTGTGTCCATAGACCCCTATAGGGGATAACCCTTGAAGTTAGATACTGAAAAATGAAACGGATGATCCCAAATGCACAAGGCTATGAGAGCACCCGAAAGTAAGGGATCTAAGGGTCTGTACTTGAGAAACAATGCTAAAAATAAATAAATAAAAGAGCTTTATTATAGGGTAGAAAAAATCCCTCAAAAAAGGAAACTTACAAAAAACAACACTTAAAATCTAAGTCACACAGGAGGGGATTCAGACTGCAGGCAGTTAATTAATGCTATGTAATCTCTATAGACTCAGGGGATCCAAGTGTAACCAAGAGGATATATAAGATTAATAAATGGTATAACTCTCTGGTATATAACCCTGAGTGTATGTGATATCAAGAGAAAAAGGATGATTCTAAAATAGTGAAATAGCTCCACTATGTATAACCCAAGAGACAGATGACAAACAGAAAGAAATCTCTATAGAGAATTGTTGCAATCAAAAAACAAGATTGCTCATCTTGTAGGTAAAAAATACAGTGGGGAGCCCTTGCTGCAATTAACAATAAACACACAAATGTGTGGGCTGGATTGCAACAGTGTATTAGACAGAAAATGGTTCAGTTTGTATTCGTGCCAAAAAAAGGCAACTGTAGCTATGATAGCTAAATTGTGCAGGTTAACACCAGCAAAACCCTATCAAAAGAGCCATAAATTAATCTGTTGCTAAAAATCCTAGCGATAAACGGCCTTGAGGAACGCAGCAAAGTCTCAATAGTGAAGCTAAAGCTACAAAGAAACCTTAACTGCACATAAAAGGAGGTCTATATAAGCGACTCCCTAAACCCAGTCGAATCTCACTCTCCCACCCCGTGAACACATCACTCTGTGCTGTGATTAAAAATAAAAAAGCAGCATAAACCTAACGTCCGTTTCGGCGCTAGCAAAGCGCCTTTGTCAAAGGTAGAGAGGGCACTGAAAGGGGCTGAATATATACCGGGCTGTACTACATTTCTAGCCAATCACTGAGAATGGGTGTACTTGCTTTTTCCCGCCAAGATTACAGCTAACTATGTGGGTGGCGTGTATTGCCGGCATGGCGTCATATGGCTCCTCCCCTAGGGGAGGAGCAACTACTACTGGCATAGCGTCATGTGGCTCCTCCCATAGGGGAGGGGCCGTAATGTGAAACATAGTAACGTGGCTGTAGAAAGAGTAACTCTGCCGTAAGATGGGACTACTGTTATACCCAGGGTCACCTGGAATACTGAAATATATATTTATATATACATCCCACATATATAGGGAGCTCGATAGGAGTATGGACCAATTCAGCAGGGAATAACATATTTCCTAACAGTGTAGCCGGGTAAAAGAACATTACTTGGTGTCACAATACACTGTATATGTGTCCACTAATTATATATATGTAGGTAAATTTGCAATTACCCAATAAGGGGGCTTCTGCCTTGTTTTATATTAGCCACAAGGTGGACTTACATATACTTCTAGGGACTCATTTTAAGGTAAATAGCAAAAATAAAAAATTGATATTTACCAAGGGAATCTTCTATTATTAAAGCTGTTTCCATGACAGCTAGTGGCCCATAGTGTAATCCCATATTTCCTGACAGAGTAGCAGGGTAAAAGAACATTTCTTGATGTCAGAATACACTGTATATGAGTCCACTAATTATATATATGTAGGTAAATTTGCAATAAAGGGGCTTCTGCCTTGTTTTATATTTGCCACAAGATGGACTTACATATACTTCTAGGGACTCATTTTAAGGTAAATAGCAAAGATAAAAATTGATATTTACCAAGAAAGTCTTCTATTGTTAAAGCTGTTTTCATGACAGCTGGTGGCCCATAGTGTAATCCCATAAGCTTTTAACGTATGAAATATGAACACTCCAGGGAATCCAGATGGAATCACCTGGTAAAGATGGCGGTACATTAAGAATTGAAATGTATAAATATACTTAAATTAAGAATTGAAATGTATAAATATACTTAAACTTAAGTATATTTATACATTTCAATTCTTAATGTACCGCCATCTTTACCAGGTGATTCCATCTGGATTCCCTGGAGTGTTCATATTTCATACGTTAAAAGCTTATGGGATTACACTATGGGCCACCAGCTGTCATGAAAACAGCTTTAACAATAGAAGACTTTCTTGGTAAATATCAATTTTTATCTTTGCTATTTACCTTAAAATGAGTCCCTAGAAGTATATGTAAGTCCATCTTGTGGCAAATATAAAACAAGGCAGAAGCCCCTTTATTGCAAATTTACCTACATATATATAATTAGTGGACTCATATACAGTGTATTCTGACATCAAGAAATGTTCTTTTACCCTGCTACTCTGTCAGGAAATATGGGATTACACTATGGGCCACTAGGTGTCATGGAAACAGCTTTAATAATAGAAGATTCCCTTGGTAAATATCAATTTTTTATTTTTGCTATTTACCTTAAAATGAGTCCCTAGAAGTATATGTAAGTCCACCTTGTGGCTAATATAAAACAAGGCAGAAGCCCCCTTATTGGGTAATTGCAAATTTACCTACATATATATAATTAGTGGACACATATACAGTGTATTGTGACACCAAGTAATGTTCTTTTACCCGGCTACACTGTTAGGAAATATGTTATTCCCTGCTGAATTGGTCCATACTCCTATCGAGCTCCCTATATATGTGGGATGTATATATAAATATATATTTCAGTATTCCAGGTGACCCTGGGTATAACAGTAGTCCCATCTTACGGCAGAGTTACTCTTTCTACAGCCACGTTACTATGTTTCACATTACGGCCCCTCCCCTATGGGAGGAGCCACATGACGCTATGCCAGTAGTAGTTGCTCCTCCCCTAGGGGAGGAGCCATATGACGCCATGCCGGCAATACACGCCACCCACATAGTTAGCTGTAATCTTGGCGGGAAAAAGCAAGTACACCCATTCTCAGTGATTGGCTAGAAATGTAGTACAGCCCGGTATATATTCAGCCCCTTTCAGTGCCCTCTCTACCTTTGACAAAGGCGCTTTGCTAGCGCCGAAACGGACGTTAGGTTTATGCTGCTTTTTTATTTTTAATCACAGCACAGAGTGATGTGTTCACGGGGTGGGAGAGTGAGATTCGACTGGGTTTAGGGAGTCGCTTATATAGACCTCCTTTTATGTGCAGTTAAGGTTTCTTTGTAGCTTTAGCTTCACTATTGAGACTTTGCTGCGTTCCTCAAGGCCGTTTATCGCTAGGATTTTTAGCAACAGATTAATTTATGGCTCTTTTGATAGGGTTTTGCTGGTGTTAACCTGCACAATTTAGCTATCATAGCTACAGTTGCCTTTTTTTGGCACGAATACAAACTGAACCATTTTCTGTCTAATACACTGTTGCAATCCAGCCCACACATTTGTGTGTTTATTGTTAATTGCAGCAAGGGCTCCCCACTGTATTTTTTACCTACAAGATGAGCAATCTTGTTTTTTGATTGCAACAATTCTCTATAGAGATTTCTTTCTGTTTGTCATCTGTCTCTTGGGTTATACATAGTGGAGCTATTACACTAGTTTAGAATTATCCTTTTTCTCTTGATATCACATACACTCAGGGTTATATACCAGAGAGTTATACCATTTATTAATCTTATATATCCTCTTGGTTACACTTGGATCCCCTGAGTCTATAGAGATTACATAGCATTAATTAACTGCCTGCAGTCTGAATCCCCTCCTGTGTGACTTAGATTTTAAGTGTTGTTTTTTGTAAGTTTCCTTTTTTGAGGGATTTTTTCTACCCTATAATAAAGCTCTTTTATTTATTTATTTTTAGCATTGTTTCTCAAGTACAGACCCTTAGATCCCTTACTTTCGGGTGCTCTCATATTTATAGGAGTGTTTTATTATTTACTATATTTGGAATTTTGTTTAGAACACCAGCGTTTTTACTATGTCTTAATTGAGAAAAAAAGGATGAAATATAAAATGCTTTATTTTTCATTTTTAATGCATAAAACACTGGAACTTAATTGTTCCACTAATCATAGAAGAATATGTTGATTCTGATTGTGTGTTAGGATTAACCATTCACGATGTTTAGAAACTGTGTATATTTGTATCAATCAAAATGAAATAATGATACACTGCTATGAGTCTGAAAATATAGTGAGAATCAGAGAACACATAGTTAAATGGAAGATATTAATGTACCAGATGAATTTCTTGTTTTTTAATTATTTAATTGCTAGAGAGATATATATGTAATCACAATCCCCCAGAGCACTGTATCTTGAGAAAGCTCATTTGAATGAGTGAAACGCGTAGATCGTGTTTCTGGCGGGATTTTTGAATTTGGAGAGATTGCACTAAGACTGGCTAGTTGGCTTCTCAGTGAGGATCGATCTGAGTGCACAGGACCGGTCTGGAAATAACATCCACGGAGCGGTAACTTTATATTCATCAGCCAATATTCTGCATTTCTACGTTTTTATTGTGAACCTTAGAAATAAGTTTCACCACTTTTAATTGTAAGAGTTCCTCTTATGGGGGGATTACCGTATGGGAAATAAAGTATTGTAACTGTATCACGCTATGTCAGTATCTCTTTGATTTAAGGTTGGATACATATAAAGACAAAGTCTTTTTACACCAATTACTGTTACAACTATCAAATCCCTGCGGACATTTGAAAACACCCCATGAAGATTGAAACTGGGACTCTTGATTTAATTTATTCAATATATTTTTGTTGTTGACCCATATACCAAAAATAGGGGTATATTAACTAAGCGCTGATACTGTTTTTATTTCAATTTATGTCACACATGATGTTTTAAAACTTGGGAAGGTTTTTAGTGTATCTGGCAGCTTTGTATTAACTTTTTCTTGTGGATAATCATAATTTGAAGCACCTGCTTAGAAAATCCACTATTTTATTGATATATATATTCTTTTTTTGCGCTCTCTATAAACCTGTTTTTTTCACTTCATATGTAAGGATGATGCCCCTATTATTAGTATTTAAATAATTAATAAAATCAATAAGATGTTTTTCAGGTCCATTCCCAAATAAAAAAAAGGTCATCTATATATCTGAAATAGGAGACTAGGTTTGCCCGCCAGGTATGATTGCCCCATATGGCTTCGTTTTCCCAATCAGCCATAAACAAATTGGCGTAACTAGGGGCAAACCTAGTCCCCATAGCAGTGCCTCTTCTTTGTAAATAAAAAGAGTCTAAAAACCAGAAATAATTGTTTTTTAAAATAATGTTGATACCTTCTATTATAAAATCTATTTGAGTGTCGGGAATCCTAGCTTCTTGAGTTAAAATTTCTTTAATAGCGTTGACAACCAATATCATGAGGGATAATGGTGTAAAGGGACTGGACATCACATGTGACTAGTATAAAATTATTTTTCCAAGTAAAATCATTTAAAAATTTTAAAAGTGACATGGAGTCTTTTAAATATGATTTCATAAGTTTGACCGAAGGTTGGAGAAGGGTATCTATATATTGGGAAAGGTTACTTAAAAGTGAGCCTATCCCTGAAACAATGGGTCTTCCTGGGGGATGTTGTTCATTTTTGTGGATTTTAGGAAGAAAATAAATAACCGGGGTAATTGGATGTTTCTTGTTTAAAAAATTGCATTCATGAGGGGGCGGAGCCAACTCACGATCGGAGCGGTCGCATGTCCGCGGAGCTCCGTCGGAAAAGCTTATTAAAGCCTGAAAAAAGGTACCTTTCTGGAACCCAAATTGCCCTGGACGTAGCTAACTGTGTCGGTAAGCAGATGGGGCGGAAGAATAAAAAACCGAGGCCGGACCGGCCCGGGAACATGGCCGATATCAGTGAACTCTTTAGAAGGCCGCACGGTGCAAGCGAGCTGGAAATGGCGGATGTACTGGACGACTTCTCCGACGTCTCAGAAGAATACACCCCGCACAACCCAGCAGCCCTTGGCTTCCAAGGACCCCCCAGGCCATCTCCGGAGGTGGACAGCAGCTCAATCCCACTAACCACAGCCATCCTTACTAAACTCCTGGCTGACCTCAGACAAAGTCTCTCTGCAGATATCTCCCAAGTACGGGAAGATGTCAGGGGATTCACAGCCCGTTTAATCACAGTGGAAAAAGCAGTGGAGGAGCACACCCCTCAAATAGCAGACCTGCAGAAGCAGGTGAGGGACCTCACCAAGGCGCAGGCTAACTTTGACAGCCAGCTAGCAATTCTGGAAGATAAGAGGAGGTGGAAACACCTAAAAATTAGAGGCCTATCGGACTCCATCACTATGGCAGAGATGCCACACTTCCTACGTAGGCTGTTCATGGCATTACTACCCCCTAAAACAGCAAAGAACATTCAACTGGATGGAATGTTTCGTCTACCCAAGCCTCAGTCCAACACAGCCATTGATCAATCCGCTTCTTGCATAGCATGTAACTTGACCTCTATTGTATATTTTTTATTTTTTATTTTTCATTTCTACAATTGAAATTGCGTAGTTTAACTACCAAACCATTATTATAAATACCGTGCTGTTTACTCAAGTAGAAACGTAATGCTATTGCTTACTACGACTGTTGTCATGTTTCACTATTTCATTGTGTTTTTGACGTATGCCGGCAATTGCTGTTGTGGCATTGCGGGCTACCTTGTATTCTTTTGCACGACCAAAAATAAAGAATTTATAAAAAAAAAAAAAAAAAATTGCATTCATGTTTATTTAGAATTTTTTGATCTAGACCCTTATTTAAAAAATTTGATAAAATAATTTGGATATTTTTAATCGGATCAGTTAAAAGTTGTTCGTATACATTACCATCTTTTAATTGTCTGTGGGCTTCATCTACATACATTTTACTGGATTGGATGACTACTCCTCCCCCTTATCAGCTGGTTTGATGACAATATCTCGATCTTTTTGAAGTTCTTTGATTGCCTGTCTCTCACTGTTCTTGAGGTTGTTGGAGTCATATTTTTTGTATTTGATTTTTTCTAAATCTTTAAGAACAAGTTTCTCAAATAAAATCAAAGGAGCTGATTTAAAATGGGATGGATAAAATTTAGATTTTTCTCTCAGGTGTGTATTCAAAAAAGGATTATTTTCTGTCTCTGAGGGAGGAGGTAAAGTAGAAGGGGCAGATTCTTCGTCATTTTTACTTATAAAAAATCTTTTCAGTGTAGCCTTTCTAACAAATTTATTTACATCAAGAAAAGCTTGGAATGAATTAAAAGAGGAAGTGGGGGCAAATTTAAGACCCTTACTTAAAACAGATAGTTGTGCAGCTGATAAAACTTTTTGGGAGAGGTTAAAAATGCCATTACAGGAATTAGTGGAATTAGTGGAAGGTATTATTGTCTTTCCAATCTTTCTCTTTTCTTCCCTTCTTCCACTTAGTCTTCCTCTAAATTTAAAGTTCTTTTTTGAGAGCGTGATGGGTATGGTGTCTGGGCTAGTGCGGGTGGGTGAGTGCGTATCTCTAAAAAATGATCCTCATTATCAAAGTCAGAGTTGACTGATAATAATTGGTATCTATTGGTATGATTTGGGATTGTGGGTGATTTTGAGTAGTTTGAATACTCATTATGATCATTAGTGTACCTGGATCTTTGTGGTTTTGGTGAGAAATTAAAACCAAATTTCTTACAGCAGCAGTAGCTTAGTATCCAACAGCTTACAATACATGACAGGCGCACAGTCGGATTTGCCGGCATATGCGCTAACCTTACCCAAACCCCCATTAAAACACAGACACAGGTTATACTGTTGGAAATAATTCGTCCACAGCTTTATTAAATTATTAATAAATAATTAAGGAATAACAAATGGGGTCATTGCCAACAAATCTTAATAACGTTAACATCCCCCATATACATAACATACCCTTAGCAATGATCCCACAATAATAACAATAGATAACAATCTAAATAACATGTTAATACAGAAACTGGCTGCCCAATTTGACCACATTTCCACAAGGTTAAATTGTAGGGGTGTACCGAGACACTGCTACTCACCATATCGATTGTAGGGGTGTACCAAGACACCGCTACCCACCATATCCATTGTAGGGGTGTACCAAGACACCGCTACCCACCAGTTCCAGTGTAGGGTGTACCAAGACACCACCACACCCCCAGGTTCGGAGCCACCGACGGGCTCGAACCTACCAACCACGTGCAACACTGCCCAATCCACACTAAACCTCAGGATGCCCACTTTCTCCTCCATCTACCCTCCGATTTAACCAGGCCATTCCCCGCCACAGCTCAGGACTTGACACCTAAAGCTCCTGAGCGACCCCCACCACACCGGAATAAGGCCTGTTGAATGCCTTCCTGAAGGCCCAATTTAAACAGATCACACCTTACATCCGAAAACGTACCCCATCCCACCTGGAGTACCCAGGGAGCTTTCCTCCCAATTTGTTGTGTCTCACTGTTACACCGCCCCCACATCTGATAAATACCGCCATCAATTTTGTATTAATTCGTCCTCGACACCGAGCTACCATGGCCGGGTACGTAGTATGTCTCCAATGTAACCGAGGAACCATCTCGGACCGCACCACCACCACACCCGTGGCCAGCTCCCATAGCCGGTCCACCACCCTCTGCCTCCACCTGATCAATTCCTTTTCCGGGACCATGCCGATATCCAGAATGTCCTGGATAGTACCCCTTGTTACCTCCCGGAAAATTTTCTCCCCTAATGTCTTGCCACCAAAATCCCTAAAAACCAAAACCACTCCAGCTCCACCAATTCCAAAGGAAAGCACAGTTGCGCTTGAACCGAAACGCGGCTCCCATCTGCGCCCCTTAGATATAAGAATGGCACACCAACCATGTCACCAAACCTGAAACAAAAGTAATTAGCGACAAGGCATAGCCCCAAACACAAACCCATATGTCCATAGCCATTAAACCAAATAGGCCTGAAACAGGACTTAAACCGTACTGATTCCCACCTGCCTAAACGTTTCCCTAGGTCCTCACTTAAAACCAGACGGGGCCTCTGTTACCGCCATTATCCGGGAAGAATGGGTCCCAAAGTGCCCGGGATCCAAACCCAACATTGTCAAACCCCTCTGAACAAACACCTGCGGGAATTGAATCGTGACAGCACCGATCTGTCCCCTTTTACCAGTAAGCCACCCGGGATGTCCGGTCAAAGCTCCAAGTAGCATGATGCGCTTAACACCGGGCGTACCCCTGACCCCGGCAGGGAATATAGCTTTACCAAACCTCCTTTACCAGACACATCCGTTCTTGAACAACCCTACCGAATCGTTACCTTAACCGACTGAGGTTCGACAACCGAGTGTAGAACACCCCCAGCACCTGCCCAAAAGGCACTCACTAGCTCCCCAATCCGAATTGCCCCAAGCCTCCGAGAAGGCCACCGCAAGCAACCTCACTGCAAAAGTACAGGGAGTGCAGAATTATTAGGCAAGTTGTATTTTTGAGGATTAATTTTATTATTGAACAACAACCATGTTCTCAATGAACCCAAAAAACTCATTAATATCAAAGCTGAATATTTTTGGAAGTAGTTTTTAGTTTGTTTTTAGTTTTAGCTATGTTAGGGGGATATCTGTGTGTGCAGGTGACTATTACTGTGCATAATTATTAGGCAACTTAACAAAAAACAAATATATACCCATTTCAATTATTTATTATTACCAGTGAAACCAATAAAACATCTCAACATTCACAAATATACATTTCTGACATTCAAAAACAAAACAAAAACAAATCAGTGACCAATATAGCCACCTTTCTTTGCAAGGACAATCAAAAGCCTGCCATCCATGGATTCTGTCAGTGTTTTGATCTGTTCACCATCAACATTGCGTGCAGCAGCAACCACAGCCTCCCAGACACTGTTCAGAGAGGTGTACTGTTTTCCCTCCTTGTAAATCTCACATTTGATGATGGACCACAGGTTCTCAATGGGGTTCAGATCAGGTGAACAAGGAGGCCATGTCATTAGATTTTCTTCTTTTATACCCTTTCTTGCCAGCCACGCTGTGGAGTACTTGGACGCGTGTGATGGAGCATTGTCCTGCATGAAAATCATGTTTTTCTTGAAGGATGCAGACTTCTTCCTGTACCACTGCTTGAAGAAGGTGTCTTCCAGGAACTGGCAGTAGGACTGGGAGTTGAGCTTGACTCCATCCTCAACCCGAAAAGGCCCCACAAGCTCATCTTTGATGATACCAGCCCAAACCAGTACCCCACCTCCACCTTGCTGGTGTCTGAGTCGGACTGGAGCTCTCTGCCCTTTACCAATCCAGCCACGGGCCCATCCATCTGGCCCATCAAGACTCACTCTCATTTCATCAGTCCATAAAACCTTAGAAAAATCAGTCTTGAGATATTTCTTGGCCCAGTCTTGACGTTTCAGCTTGTGTGTCTTGTTCAGTGGTGGTCGTCTTTCAGCCTTTCTTACCTTGGCCATGTCTCTGAGTATTGCACACATTGTGCTTTTGGGCACTCCAGTGATGTTGCAGCTCTGAAATATGGCCAAACTGGTGGCAAGTGGCATCGTGGCAGCTGCACGCTTGACTTTTCTCAGTTCATGGGCAGTTATTTTGCGCCTTGGTTTTTCCACACGCTTCTTGCGACCCTGTTGACTATTTTGAATGAAACGCTTGATTGTTCGATGATCACGCTTCAGAAGCTTTGCAATTTTAAGAGTGCTGCATCCCTCTGCAAGATATCTCACTATTTTTGACTTTTCTGAGCCTGTCAAGTCCTTCTTTTGACCCATTTTGCCAAAGGAAAGGAAGTTGCCTAATAATTATGCACACCTGATATAGGGTGTTGATGTCATTAGACCCCTTGTCATTACAGAGATGCACATCACCTAATATGCTTAATTGGTAGTAGGCTTTCAAGCCTATACAGCTTGGAGTAAGACAACATGCATAAAGAGGATGATGTGGTCAAAATACTCATTTGCCTAATAATTCTGCACTCCCTGTAGAGTAACACACCACCAGCCGCCCGGCACCGACATATTTCATACCTCTACGTGGCGTGCCTGCACCCGATACCTGAACAGTGATACGAATCGCTGCCATCAGCGTACCTCCTGAACTGAGGACCCAGCTGGATGGTAAACCACATGAACCCCGCCGTATTGTGCGTGAATTTGGGAAATAGTGATCACAATATGGTAAATTTTGAAATAAACTCAAAAAAGCAAAAGCAGGTGGGGTATACTAAAACATATAATTTAAAAAAAGCCAATTTCAATAAGATTAGGGCAGCTCTACAACATATCGACTGGCATAAACTCCTTAGTGATAAAAACACTGAGGATAAATGGAAACTATTCAAACATATATTAGAAAGGTACATTTCTCAGTATGTACCATTGGGTAATAAATATAAAAGAAACAAATTAAAACCAATGTGGCTTAGTAGAGAAGTAAAACAAGAGATTAAAAATAAGAAAAGGGCATTTAAAGCATTTAAATCAGACAAATCAAAGGCATCCTATTTAAGATATAAGGAAGCCAATAACACTTGCAAAAAGGCAATTAAAGTGGCTAAACTAGAAAATGAGAAATTGATAGCTAAAGAATGCAAAACCAACCCCAAATTTTTTTTCAAGTACATCAATTCTAAAAAAACAAAAAATGAAAGTGTAGGTACACTTGAAACAGAGTTGGGTTTATTAGCTAATGAAGACCAGGAAAAAGCAGAAATTTTAAATAACTATTTTTCTTCAGTATATATTAATGAGGATCCTATGGCAAGAGATATGCAAATGTTTGCTGCAAAAAACTTGCAAATAACTTGTGACTGGATAACTCGAGACAAGGTGCTACAGCTATTAAAGAAAATTAATGTAAATAAAGCTCCGGGGCCTGACTGTATTCACCCACGAGTACTTAAGGAGCTAAGTGGGGAAATAAGTGAACCTCTGTATTTAATTTTTCAAGATTCTTTTGTTTCAGGTGTTGTACCGGAGGATTGGAGGAAGGCAGATGTTGTTCCTATATTTAAAAAGGGTTCAAAATCCTTGCCTGGAAATTATAGACCTGTGAGCTTAACTTCTGTAACTGGGAAAATATTTGAAGGGCTATTAAGGGATAATATTCAGGAATTCATTGGGAAGAACTTTGTTATTAGCAATAATCAGCATGGTTTTATGAAACATAGGTCATGTCAAACTAACCTAATTGCATTCTACGAAGAAGTAAGTAGAAGTATAGATCAGGGTGTTGCAGTGGATGTGATCTACTTGGACTTTGCCAAGGCATTTGATACGGTTCCTCACAATAGGTTAGTCTTCAAACTAAAAGAAATTGGTCTAGATGAATATTCCTGTTCTTGGGTAGAACATTGGCTTAAGGACAGAGTACAACGAGTTGTAATTAATGGTAAATTTTCAGGCTGGACAAAAGTGGTAAGTGGTGTCCCTCAGGGTTCTGTTTTGGGACCACTTCTATTTAACATATTTATAAATGATCTTGAAATAGGCATTGAAAGCCATGTATCAGTGTTTGCAGATGACACAAAACTTTGTAAAGTAATAAAATGTGAGCAGGATATTGCTTTGTTTCAGAGAGATTTGGATAGATTGGGGGACTGGGCACTAAAATGGCAGATGAAATTTAACATAGAGAAATGCAAAATTATGCACTTCGGGGTTAAGAATGCACAAGCAACTTACACACTAAATGGTAGTGAATTAGGGATAACCACACACGAGAAGGATTTGGGCATTGTTATAGACAACAAATTAGGCAGCAATATGCAATGTCAATCTGCAGTTGCTAAGGCCAGTAAAATTTTGTCATGTATAAATAGGGGCATAAATTCTCGGGATGAAAATATAATTTTGCCTCTTTATAAATCGCTGGTAAGACCACACCTTGAATATGCTGTGCAATTTTGGGCGCCTGTTCTAAAGAAGGATATCATGGCACTGGAGAGGGTCCAGAGACGAGCTACAAAATTGATAAAAGGAATGGAGCATTTTAGTTATGAAGAAAGGTTACAAAAATTAAATCTGTTTCGTTTGGAAAAACGGCGCCTGAGAGGGGATATGATAACTTTATACAAATATATTCGGGGCCAGTACAAACCTTTATCTGGAAATCTATTCATAAACAGGGTTATACATAGGACACGAGGTCACACATTTAGGCTGGAAGAAAGGAGATTTCATCTAAGGCAAAGAAAAGGTTTTTTTACAGTAAGAACAATAAGGATATGGAATTCTCTGCCTGAAGAGGTGGTTTTGTCAGAGTCCATACAGATGTTTAAACTGAAATTGGATAAATACTTACAAAAACATAACATACAGGGATATAATTTCTAATTAGTGGGGTAATAGCTGATTGATCCAAGGAGACATCTGACTGCTATTTTGGGGTCAAGAAGGAATTTTTTCCTAGTTTGTGGCAAAATTGGAAGTGCTTCAGACCAGGTTTTTTGCCTTCTTTTGGATCAACAGCAACAACATTTCTGAGGAAGGCTGAACTTGATGGACGCAAGTCTCTTTTCAGCTATGTAACTATGTAATTATGACTTTTCATCCCTTAATCCTTCGCCTTTTAGAGCCACAGCCACTCCCAATGGAAATAACTCAAAAGATGCCAACTTCGAATAAGAGGACTTACCTTTCATGCCTCCTGCCACCGCTCCGCGCACCACCTGCCTTCCAGGTATGCCCCGGAATCTATGTTCCCAGAGGAATCCGTGAACAACTCGATACCACCCGCAAAGGCTCCACAAGTAGCCTTCGCCATGAAATGGCTACCGACCCAGTCCTCGCGACTAACCCGACATGCAACTTGAAACTGCCTTATGAACAACTGCGATTTCTCAGCGTGGCCTTCTTGGACCTGCGAACCTTCAGCCTGAACTCCCGAAGTGCAGTCAACTGAACTCCAGGCAATCGACACTCTCCTACCACCGAAACAATTTCCAGCCCAAGACATACGGTAGGATTCCCGCGACCGTAAGGTATGTCCACAATGGCCCGGCCCAGCCGAGCCCACACAGCAAGCTATCTTACAGACAATGTACTAAGGAACCCCTTCCTGATTCCTCTTTCACCTCCCACTCCCAGACAGATCCAACTTCCCAAAGTAGGAACATGAAATGGAACTGCCCCTTGGCAAGTAGAGGTTACCAATAGGAACCTGCAAACATGCAACCCAAAAGATGGAAGGGTCGCCAATAATCGAACGCGTCCTGTTCCCCCGAACCAACTCGACGGCAAGGCCGAATGATGCCAACGATACAGAACAATTCCGCGTCGATGTCCTCATTTACCAATGCCCCTTTTGGGTGCGATAAGTTTTGTATCGGACGGAATTTGCCCGTCCCTTTCTAGGGGACCACCCCCCATGGAGACACCCACAGATCCGCTAATGGCGGGGATGTAACGGACCCGCCATCCCCCCAATTGGGCTTCCTCGCGTGACCACTCGTGAACCAAAGTTCCCCTACGGACTTGATATTCGCCCACCACTTTTCCTGGTCCCTCGACTTTGAATGGAATAGCGTAAACCCCGTCAACAATCCCAGCCATAAAACTAGCCCTTCGTGGGGAGGCTTACTGCCTTAGCCACAGCAGCAACGCACCGATCGTCACCGGTGCCGCTCCGAGCCCGTTATAGGGCTATAAGTACAAGTAGGAAATTCCTGTTTCAAAATATATATTTTGAAAATTTATCAATCGTGACATTTAACACTGTTATCTCTCATAAATCTCTGAATCACACCGTACATATTTTTTTAAAGTAGACAACCCAGGGTATTCAATATGGGGTATGTTCAGTCTTTTTTTGTAGCCACAAACACTGACCAAAGTTGGCATTTATATTTGTTTGTGTTTTAAAAATGGAAAAAACAATTATGAACACTACCTTGGCCAGTGTTTGTGACTAAGTGGCTACTAAAAAAGACTGAACATACCCCATTTGCAATACGTTGGGTTGTCTTCTTTTGCAAATGGTATGCCATCATGGCGGTAATTCTCATTCCTGGGCTACCATACAATCTCAAAGGCAACATAACCAATCTGGCAAATTTCAATGTAAAAAAAAAAAGGAAAGTCAAGCCTTATATTTGACCCTGTAACTTTCAGAAACACTATAAAACCTCTACATGGGGGGTACTTTTATACTCGGGAGACTTCGCTGAACACAAATATTAGTGTTTCAAAACAGTAAAACATATCACAACAATATCACTAGTTAAAGTGCTGTTGAGCGATCACGTGGCCGCGGGGTCCTAATTTGCCGCGGGGAGACTGCCTGGGCTGCAGGCAGTCTCCCCACACCGGGAGCAACGCTGATCGCCACCGGAGGTACGACTGCGATGGGGTAAGTACCCCAATACCGTTATGACAGTTCAGGGCCGTCATCGGTCCTCGAGGGGGTGTTTCCGATGACGGTCCTGAACCGTCTTTGGTCGTCAAGGGTTTTAATACATTAATGTATTAAAAATATATAGGAAAATAAGAAGGAAAAAAAAACTTACCTTATTGCTCCTAAAGCTACATAGCTTGCACAGACTCACCCTGACCAGGAAAAGAATCAGCCAATCAGGATCCTCTAATTCTTTGTTCGTTATCCTATAAACTGCTTTTCAGCAAGGATTGATGTGACATTCCATTTATCCCTCACTGACCATTTCATTCATCACAAAATAAAATGTAAAACGGCTTTGGAAGGTGATAGCAGCCATAACCCGGCTGTTTTTGTTTATACAAAGCCCTCACAGCTTGGTAAACAGATTGTGTGCAGCAATGTCCGAAGCTGCTATACGTTAATAAATTATGAGTTCTTTACACGGAGGGTAAAAAAGGGGTATCTCCGCAAGCACAGTGTGGCATCCACAAGCACAAACTGGATGAATCTAGACTGCAAAGGGAGAAGATGGGGTGAAGGGTCGTCTGTACCATAGGATGCAAAGATGTTATGGTGCTTTGAGGATCAGTATTGTATATAATTTCGATCTGAATTTTTGAAATGTTAAACTTTGTCAGGGTTATTCATTAAAGAAAGAATTGTTGAAAATTCAAAGCAAATCCAGAGTGACTTTCAAATCTAAGTAGCCAATCTGGAAGTATAGCTGACTCAGAAAATGTTTCCAGTTTAGCTATTTTGACCAGACATTTGAAATTCACTCTGAATTCCTGACAATTCCCATATTAGTGAGTAGCTGTGTGTGTGTTTTTCTTGTTATTTAAAACGTTGAGTAATTCCTTATTCTTTGTTTGGTAGGCTATGCTAATTGCAGCAGGTACTAGCGCTGAAAATGGACGAAGAATTTTGTGGACGTGTGGTAACGAACGGTGAGTATCTGGATAGAGCCTGTCAGAGAGAAGGGGTCTGTTAAAACTGTAACACACCTCTGCGAACTACAGTAACTGCAATACGAGGATCTAAGAGTAATAAAAGAGCAAATTTAAGAATTATATATTTATAATACTTTTGCAACATTTTAACATTAAAATTGAAACTGAGCTTTCTGATATTATTGGTGCTGTGAAATATACTTTTCTCCAGGTGCCAAAAGGCTAATTTGGCCCCTTTCTCACATATGTAAGCTGGTTAGTACCTCCGCTAATTTATAGGTCGAAATAAAGCAGATCTGTCACTTAGCATTCTTTGTGAAGACCCAAAAAGGTTCCATCTCTAGTTAATGTCCTGTGGCTTCAAGATATGTTTATTTACCTGAAACTGTGCCTTTAAGCCCCAGCCATCTTCTTCCTGGAAGTCTTCTTAATTTACCAGGAGCCGCATTAGTGCTGTTGTACAACACTGAAGTTTATGGAGTAACCCGCAAGACTTCGAAAGTCTCCATCTCGCAATCGGCGTGAACATGCATGAATCCCACAGTCAACACTTGTGACAGCTGCTGGGATTGAACAAAAGTTGGCGGTGGAGCTATGCCTTTTGTAAGCTTTTATCAACATCAGTCTTAACCCTAAGACAAAGTAGTCCATTGCTTGTATTATGGTATCTTTGGATTGTTTTGGAATTTAAATGAAATTACTACACAGAAAGCATTAGTATTTCATAAACATATCTAAAAAGTGAGAGACACTAATTTAAGTTTCCCAGATTTCCAAGGTAGACTTTTGTAACCTAACACTTTCTAACCTTCTTCCAGCTTGAACCAGTATAAGTGAATTACCTCTGACCTGTAATCAGACAAGAAATAACATAACATTTTTTTATGAGTTTGTGATTTATTCCATCATTAATATTAATGAGGTTTTGTTTGCTTGTTAATATTCAGAGGAGCTGGAGTTATTCTGCATGCAACTGGCTGAGTACGAGATGCACCATCATTGTAGCTTATATAAATACTTCTTCAATGACCTAGTCTACATTGTTGAGACATTGGACAGCACAAGAATCCTGAGCGAACTGAACTATCGAAACATTGTGGACATGGAGGTAGGAAGTTGTAATGGTTTGTGTTGGTTAAACTCTTGCTGTGACCTCACAGCTACCATTTTTGTTTTGTTTTGTAGTGACAGTTTGTCTTCTCTATGCAATGGCAGGGAAAAGCAAGAAATAATAGGTTTTCAGAAAAAAAAAGGATGAAGGTTAAATTGAATGAAAAGTAACTGAGAATGGACAACAGCTCAAGTAGCATGCCTTGTGGTGGGTCCCTTCACAGATCTGAAGTTTGGTTTAGCTAATTTTGTGCTATTACAAAGAGAACCGATACCATTTGCTTATTAGATTGATCCCACCAAAAAGGACAGTCGTGAAAAACCCGATTACCCGGTAAACTTGGTTAGGATATAAAAAAAAAAACGGTGCAAGAGTGGCGACTAAACTAAACTAAAAATAATCAATCAATAAATGTTAAAATTCTGAAAAATAAATAAATAATAAAAATTATATATGTGTAATTTCGTTCTAACTGTATTTTGATATATATACAGGGAGTGCAGAATTATTAGGCAAGTTGTATTTTTGAGGATTAATTTTATTATTGAACAACAACCATGTTCTCAATGAACCCAAAAACTCATTAATATCAAAGCTGAATATTTTTGGAAGTAGTTTTTAGTTTGTTTTTAGTTTTAGCTATGTTAGGGGGATATCTGTGTGTGCAGGTGACTATTACTGTGCATAATTATTAGGCAACTTAACAAAAAACAAATATATACCCATTTCAATTATTTATTATTACCAGTGAAACCAATATAACATCTCAACATTCACAAATATACATTTCTGACATTCAAAAACAAAACAAAAACAAATCAGTGACCAATATAGCCACCTTTCTTTGCAAGGACACTCAAAAGCCTGCCATCCATGGATTCTGTCAGTGTTTTGATCTGTTCACCATCAACATTGCGTGCAGCAGCAACCACAGCCTCCCAGACACTGTTCAAAGAGGTGTACTGTTTTCCCTCCTTGTAAATCTCACATTTGATGATGGACCACAGGTTCTCAATGGGGTTCAGATCAGGTGAACAAGGAGGCCATGTCATTAGATTTCCTTCTTTTATACCCTTTCTTGCCAGCCACGCTGTGGAGTACTTGGACGCGTGTGATGGAGCATTGTCCTGCATGAAAATCATGTTTTTCTTGAAGGATGCAGACTTCTTCTTGTACCACTGCTTGAAGAAGGTGTCTTCCAGGAACTGGCAGTAGGACTGGGAGTTGAGCTTGACTCCATCCTCAACCCGAAAAGGCCCCACAAGCTCATCTTTGATGATACCAGCCCAAACCAGTACTCCACCTCCACCTTGCTGGCGTCTGAGTCGGACTGGAGCTCTCTGCCCTTTACCAATCCAGCCACGGGCCCATCCATCTGGCCCATCAAGACTCACTCTCATTTCATCAGTCCATAAAACCTTAGAAAAATCAGTCTTGAGATATTTCTTGGCCCAGTCTTGACGTTTCAGCTTGTGTGTCTTGTTCAGTGGTGGTCGTCTTTCAGCCTTTCTTACCTTGGCCATGTCTCTGAGTATTGCACACCTTGTGCTTTTGGGCACTCCAGTGATGTTGCAGCTCTGAAATATGGCCAAACTGGTGGCAAGTGGCATCGTGGCAGCTGCACGCTTGACTTTTCTCAGTTCATGGGCAGTTATTTTGCGCCTTGGTTTTTCCACACGCTTCTTGCGACCCTGTTGACTATTTTGAATGAAACGCTTGATTGTTCGATGATCACGCTTCAGAAGCTTTGCAATTTTAAGAGTGCTGCATCCCTCTGCAAGATATCTCACTATTTTTGACTTTTCTGAGCCTGTCAAGTCCTTCTTTTGACCCATTTTGCCAAAGGAAAGGAAGTTGCCTAATAATTATGCACACCTGATATAGGGTGTTGATGTCATTAGACCACACCCCTTCTCATTACAGAGATGCACATCACCTAATATGCTTAATTGGTAGTAGGCTTTCGAGCCTATACAGCTTGGAGTAAGACAACATGCATAAAGAGGATGATGTGGTCAAAATACTCATTTGCCTAATAATTCTGCACTCCCTGTACACACACATATATATATAGCAAAATACATTTAGAATGAAGTTTTATATATATATTAGGAATTAAGTAATTATATCAGTTACAATTTGAAGGACCTGCCTGACAAGCAGAAAGTCCATGGAATTTCATTTGCACAGCCAATGTCTATATTAAACTCTATAACTTTGCAAGACATCGTGAAACCTGTACATGGGGGGTACTGTTATACCCGGGAGACCTCGCTAAACACAGATATTAGTGTTTTAAAACCGTAAAACGTATTACAACGATAAAACAAGTGAAAGTGCAGTTTTTTCCATTTTTCACACACAGACGGTACTTTCACTGACGATATCATTATACCTGTGGATTTTGGGTGTAAACTAAAATATTTCAGTTTGGAAATAAAGTTTGTAGTAAAGCTTCTGTTTCTGTTTTATTTCCAGTACTACGTTTCCTTGAAAAAACAGTGTGGAGACTCTGTGTTTTCTGTAATGTTGATCCAAGATATTTTTGATTTGGGAAAAGAAGCCGTGATAGGACTTTGGGGGAGCCTATTCGCCATTCAGAATGATTACCCACATCCTAACTTGCTTGGAGTCCTGGATGAAATCAGTCGATTAGGTAACCAAGGACCTTAAGGACCAATATTCTGCTTAGAAGATGAGTAGATTTGAGCCCTTCAATGTGTCACCACTCTAAAGTCCTAAGCTTCAAGCCATTTCTGAAAACTCCACAAAGGCAAAAAGGATTCTAAGATGTATTTTTTACGTCACGTGCGTGGCATAGAGTGTCAGTGTGGGGTGTCAGGGTCTGTGAGAGTAATATTAGCGTATCAGAATACACAGGTGTGTTAGTGTGGAGTGTCATGCTGGGGTTTCAGTGTCTGTGATGTTATATTAGAGTGTTAGAAAGCACAGGTGTTTGTGTGGAGAGTCAGTAGATGTGTGACTGTAGGGGTGCATTTGCAGGGCTCCCAATTGTACGGAATACAGTGGGAATGTACTGATTTTGGGGTTCTGTTTTTTTCCCTCTGATTTCCCCAAAAGTTTAGCGTAAGCACATTATTATATGCTGTCACACTGACAAATTGTTAGTGCTGCAAACATCACATGTCTTCACATTGTATCTTGTACAAAACACACCGTGCCCCGGGATAGAAATGCGAGAGGTTTATAGAACGAGGAATGCATGTACCTTGTGCTCTCTATGTGCAATGATTATTATACAATCTGGGCATTCTGCCAGTGGGGGATTTACATTTATAGCCAGCTAAAATACTACACTCACCAAGACTTCATTTTCCTCCACCAGTGGAAATATGAAGAGTATAAAACGTGAGTCCTAACTATGGCCTCTATTTAATTCATTTAGATACATTTTTCAAATTATCAAAATCTGTAAGAAACATTTTTCAAATGATTTATGTACAAAAGTACCCTGAGGGACTTTAATGGTGTCTTCTATAGATCAAACTTATAAAAAATAATCTAATGGACTGTGATTAGAAATGTTGATCTAAATGAATTAAATCAAAGCCTATCTTAGTAGTATGGATTACCCCAGCAGTTGCCAATACATATATAATGTTTTCGGTCCCCCTGCTATTGGGATTTTTGGATAGAATGGGGGAAATAAGGGCCAATAGTTTTCAGTTAAAGGTAGAAAATGTTTAACTTTAAATAACTGCACCAGATGAAAGGTCACCAGGCCCCACATAGTGAAGCAAGGCCCATAGGAATTCTCAAGATACTTTAATCATCATTTAGACATCTACCTCATAAAGTTTGAAATACTTGGAGATGTAATTAGATATTTTTTGTAGGTCCTCTTCTACTGGACCAGATTAATTTGGATGAAAATGGAGTAGCACTTCCCAAAGACCTGAAAGGTAAACCATTTACATGCAAAATGTTATCAAAAGGAAAAGTGAACTTTGTTTTTGAAAATGTAACATGGTAATTATAAAGTAAAATCTGTTTTAACCATTGTTTATGTGTAATACATTGCACCTCTTCCTTTTTGCTCACTAATTTGGAAAATAACAAGAGCGATGAGAACTCTAGTTCACAATCTGTGCTCTGGAATTTGTCGTCATTAGAATTATTGTGTGTGGTAATTTTTCCTTGTATTTTTATTTTTTACAATTATCCTTTAATTGAGTGGAAGCAATTACAAAATGGGGTTAGGGACGTCACAAAACTGAGGAAGGAGGGTAGATGAAATGGACAGGGAAAACTGAAATAGTGGGGAAAGATAATTGACATGAGGGTAATAACCTGAAAGGAGGGGCATTAACCCCTTCCCACCGGGTGACAGACGAGGTCCGTCATGGCGGGGGAGACCCTTAGCGCCCTGGTCCGTCACGCGTTAAAAGTAACCCCAGATCGCCGCGATTGCGGTGTTAACACTGCTCCGGTCTGCCTCTGTATTAGAGGAGCACCCAATCGTGCTGCCCCTGCAGCAGTGTTCGCTCTGACAGGCTGTACTTACCTTCCGCCTCCCTGCACTTCCTGGTTCTGTGCGAAGTGCAGGAAGACGGATCAGTGGTGATCCGGCTTCCTGTTAAAAAAATAAAATAAAGTTCATTTAAAATCCCTCCCCTTTTACCCATTTTAATTAAAAAAATGAACCCCTTCCCTGCCAATTGATCACTGACTACTGATTATTCTTTTTTAACCCATGAGGGTCAACTTTTATTTTCTGTAACCCTCAGGGGTTAATTTTATTTTATTAATTAATTTAAATATATTAAAATAATATATTTAGCTAGCTGGGGTGGGTGAAAGTTAGTGAGGAATTTGTTGAATTTGGTGTTAGGCTAACTTGGGGTTAATGTAAAAAAAAGTTGTAAAATAAGCTTTAGAAAGTTAAAAAAAAAATGTTTTAATAACGTTTAAGTAAAAAAAAAAAAAAAAAACCACCCCCCTTTACCCAGTCCAAATAAAAATTAACCCCTTCCCTGCCTACAGTGATCAAAATACAGATCACTGTATTATACTGTGAGCTCATTTTTTTTTTTAACCCTGAGGATTAACTTTTATTTATTTTTAACCCTCAGGGGTTCAATTTATTTAATTAATTAATTTAAATATTTTATAATTATATATTTTGCTAGCTGGGGTGGGTGGGAGTTATGGGAAAATGGGGAATTTACTGTTAGTGCTGCGTACTGCTATTTAGGGGTTAACGGTAAAAAAAAAGCTTATAAAAATGTTAAATCTGTAAAAAAAAAGTTTTAAGAAAGTTTTAAAAAATTAATAAGCAAAACAAAAGTTTAAAAACTATTTTTAAAAAGTAAAAAAGTTTAAAAAAAATACATTTAAAAACGCTCATTACCACTACACCTGGAACAAACTATAGAAAAAATGATCCCACGCTAAGATTCAAAATATGCCTTTTGAATTACCCCAGAGTGTATTCTTTAATAAATAGTATTTGTTTGTGGGGAAGTTTCAATAACCAACCGTCTAAACTACTTTAATATGGAACACGGACACAGCGTAAAACTTCAAAGTTAGAAAAAAACTGAATTGCTGCGTCTCAAATGTGCCCCTTCAACATCCACATATACCTGGCAAAGGTACATACGTGGTATTGCTGTACTCAGCCGACATAGCTGAGCAACATATGAAGTATTATACAGTTATAGCACACATAAGGTTTGCAAAATATACTGTGCAAACTCACTTTGTATGTCAAAAAGGCAGAAAAAACGAATATGACCATTACACTTGGTACAAGCTAGCAGACAAATTATCCCCCACCAAGGTTCAAAATATGCCTTTTGAAATACCCTGGGGTGTCTTCTTTAAGAAATGGTATGCCTTTATGGGGTATTTGGATTATATAGCCTGGTAAAATACTCTAAAATGGACACAGCGTACAAATTTTAAGTTTTAAAAAAACTGGAATGGCGGAGTTTCAGATGTGCTCCTTCCATGTCTTCAAATACCTGGCAAAGGTACATACGGGGGTATTGCTGTACTCAGATGACATAGCTGAGCAGCATATGAAGTATTATACAGTCGTAGCAGACATAAGGTTTGCAAAATATACTGTGCAAACTCACTTGGTACAAGCTAGTGGAAAAATGATCCCACGCTAAGGTTCAAAATATGCCTTTTGAATACCCTGGGATGTCTTCTTTAAGAAATGGTATTTGGATTATAGAGCCTGGTAAAATAGTCTAAAATGGCACATGGACACAGCGTAAAAATTTCAAGTTTGAAAAAAAACTGGAATGGCTGTGTCCCAAATGTGCCCCTCCGATGTCCACATATATATACCTGACAAAGGTACAAAGGGGGGTATTGCTGTACTCAGCCGACATAGTTGAGCAACATATGAAATATTGTACAGTCGTAGCACACATATGATTTGCAAAATATACTGTGCAAACTCACTTTGTGTGTCAAGAAGGCAGAAAAAACGCTTATTACCACTGCACTTGGTACAAGCTAGCGGAAAAATTACCCCACGCTAAGGTTCAAAATATGCCTTTTGAAATACCCTGGGATGTGTTCTTTAAGAAATGGTACGCCTTTATGGTGTAGTTGTAATATGTAGCCTGCTCAAGTGCTCCAAAGTGCATCAAAACCCTCTATGAAAATTCACACTTAAAAACCTGAACTTGTCACGTCTCTTTTACAGCACTGTAACTTCACAAAATAGTGTCTAGGTCATACATTGGGCATATTGTTTTACTCAGAAGACTTAGCTGAGCATAATTTGGGAGGTTTGAACTTAGTGGCACATATGAAATATACAAAATGCCCAGCAAAAATGTAATCTGTATGTAAAAAAAATGCCCAAAATAATTTTTTACCACATACTTTGGCATATATTGGTGAAAAAATAGGGGCATGTTAAGGCACAATGTGCACCATATGAGATACCCTAGAGTGTCTACTTTTACAAATGGAAGTTCTCTGTGGTTTTTTTTTGAACAAACTGCTCTAATACCCCAAATTGAAGTATAGGCCAATTAAATCCGTCTCTCAAAATTCTACTGTAAATAATGAAAAGGACAGGTCTTCTATACGGCACTGTAGCTTCACGAAATAGTGCCAAAGACTTACAATGGGGGTATCGTTGTACTCAGCAGATGTAGCTGAACACAAAATAAAACTTTGTACAGGAATAGCACACACCAACTTTACAAAATACACATGAGAAGTTCTTTGTTATAAGTTTGTGTGCCAAAAAAACAAAATTTTACAAAAATATTTAGCAGAGATTGACGGTGAAATGGCTACGTAGAAAGTGTCAAAACAACCTTAGATAAATAGCCTGTGATGTCTACTTTATATCAATATATACTTTTGTGTGGCAATTTTGTTTTCTTTTATGGCTATTAAGCTTACAAGACAAACATACCAAATTCTAAAATCGCTCCACATTAAAAGTTTATTTTACTCCTTGTGCTTTGTGACCTGTAATTACCAAAAAAAACTTAAAATCCCAGAAACATTATATATTCTGTAAATCAGAACAACTAAATTAATTTATTTTTAATTACTTTCTTTAACCTGCACTAATTAGGCACACATTATTATTGCAAAACTGTATTGTTTTAATAATAAATAAGCATATATATATATATATATATATATATATATATATATATATATGTGTGTTACATCAAATTAAAGCCCTTTCTGTCCTTTAAAAAACAGTATATAATATGTGTCGGTGCAATAAACGGGAGAGATGCAAATTGCAGTTGAACGCAAACAGCAAGAAAATTCAAAAATTGCTTATCATTAAGCGTAAGACAAGCTTCTGAAGCTGTGTCCTTAACGCCGGAGGGCGTACTATTACGTCCTATTTTAAGCGGCTCTAAATGCCGCCGGTCGTAATAGTACGCCCTCCGGTTTTTTTGCCCCCCGCGGCACATCCGACGTCCTGAAGCCCCCCTTCCTCCCCCCTCCCCTACCTCCCCCGGCCATGTGAGAGTGAGGTCCTTGCGACCTGCCTGACAACCCATGCCGAAAGTAAAGAGAATTTAATTTGCTAGAACTATATTTAACCCTATAACTTTCCAAGACACCATAAAACCTGTACATGGGGGGTACTGTTCTACTCGGGAGACTTTGCTGAACACAAATATTAGTGTTTCTAAACAGTAAAATGTATAACAACGAGGATATCGCCAGTAAAAGTGACGTTTTTGCATTTTTCATGCACAAACAGCACTTACACGGACAATATTATTGCTGTGATACTTTTTACTCTTTTGAAACACAAATATTTGTGTTCAGCGAAGTCTCCCGAGTACAACAGTACCCCTCATGTACAGGTTTTATGGTGTTTTCAAAAGTTACAGCGTCAAATATAAGGCTTGTGTTTCATTTTTTCACATTAAAATTTGTCAGATTGGTTAGGTTGCCTTTGAGACCCTATGGTAGCCCAAGAATGGAAATTACCCCTATGATGGCATACAATTTGCAAAAGAAGACAACCCAAGGTATTGCAAACGGGGTATGTCCAGTCTTTTTTAGCAGCCACTTAGTCACAAACACTGGCCAAAATTGGCGTTTTTTGCATTTTTCACACACAAACAAATACTAACGCTAACTTTGGCCAGTGTTTGTGACCAAATGGCTACTAAAAAAGACTGGACATACCCCATTTGCAATACCTTGGGTTGTCTACTATTGCAAATGGTATGCCATTATAGGTGTAAATTTCATTCCTGGGCTACTATACAGTCTCAAAGGCAACGTATCCAATCTGGCGAATTTCAAATGTAACGTGTTAAATTTGACCCTGTAACATCCCGAAATGCCATAAAACCTGTAAATAGGGGGTACTGTTTTACACGTGAGACTTTGCTGAACACAAATATGTGTATTTTATTGCAGTAAAAGCAAACAGTATTATGACATTGAGTTAAAATGTCATGTAGAGCTAAAAAAAAATGTAAAAATCTTATTTTCTCCCATTTTTTCATATTAATTTATGTTTCATAGCTAAATATTTGATATTAAATGAAAGCCCTGTTTCCCCTGAATAAAATGATATATAATAAGGGTGGGTGCATTTACTATGAAAGAGGTGAATTACGGTTGGACAGACATGTAGCGCAAATGCCAGGTTTTGTTTACATTTTGTTTCGTTCACAACGTGTACATTTGGCTCCGTCCTTAAGGGGTTAAAAGGTTAAAGAGGTAGTTTAAGCACAGTAACCACTACAGTGTTGATGTGGTTATGTGGTTATGGTACCATGAGTCCCCTGGTACCACCCCATGTAAATGCTAACACAGTTTTTGAATGACTCAGTTGGACACTTATCTGAATCCCCTGGATACACTAGACCCCAGGTATACAATGATACCTGGGGCTCCCTGGTGTGAGCAGAGATTTAAACTTGCTGACACCAATTCTGTGTAGGACACCATGGAACATCCTCGTGTCATTGTTAATGCACATTTACTTTTGTTTTTTTTTACTGAATTTAACTGATAAATATAAAATCAAGCACAGAGCTCGAACGAGTAGCTACCAAACTTGTTTGGCCGTGTTATGAAGTCCTGACTGAAAGAATGCAAAACATTTACATATTTCATAAAAGGAATGAGACATTTAGGTTAAAGAGTCTTTTAGTCACACCGGCAAGGTGTAATGTTACGACATGCCTTGACAAAGACTCACTGAAGGTGAAATGTTGCCACTTGCTGATGTGAATTAAAATACCCCTCTTACTTACCCGCTGGTGGGCTTTGTGTGGAATGATGTGCAAAGATAGTGCTCATCACTGTGTGGCCCAAAGTGAACATTCTGACGTTGTGTTTTCGCTTCTGTTTGTTAAAAGCTTTTTGCACAATTGTCAAGTTTACAGGGTTATCAACTAAAGTGAGAACTGTAGGGAATTCAAAGTGAATTTCAAATGCTAGACCAAAATAGTTGAACTGGATGTATAGCTGACTTTGGGTTATTCATCCAGGGTTTCAGGATTGAAAGTGATTTTCAAATATAAGGCCAATATTGCCAACCTGTAGAAAGTCCGCTATACATCCAGTTCATCTATTTTGGCCTTAAATTTGAAATTCACTCGCTATTACTGAAACCCATGGTGAATGACCCAGTTTCATTTCATATAAATCTGTTAAATTCAGCAAATAAATAATGGGGCAAATGTGCAAAATGTTTGGAAATATGCCGTTTGATTATTCACTGCACAAGTTGTTACTTTTTTTTCTCTGGAAAGCCAACTGTACTACATGAAATGGATATACCTAGCTAAAGGAAATGTATATTTATACTGGCTTCTAATGTTGGATATGTGTCAAGGAACAATACATTGTAATTACAATTGTGCCAGTTGTCCCATAATTTTGTAAAACCAAAAGGATGTTATCAGAAGGTTATTAAAGGGACACTATAGTCACCAGAACACCTACAGCTGATTGAATTTGTTCTGGTGAGTAGAATCATCCCTTCAGGCTTTTTGCTGTAAACACTGTCTTTTCAGAGAAAATGCAATGTTTATATTACAGACTAGTGATAACATCAGATGGCTGCTAGAGGTGCCTCCTGGGGCAGTGCTGCAGAGTAAGCAGCACTGCCATTCAGTGTCTCCACCCTCTGCATGGAGACACTGAACTTTGCATTGATTCAATTCATCTCAATGAGGAGTTGCTGATTGACCAGGGCCGTGTTTGACTTGTGCTGGCTCTGCCCCTGCCCCTGATCTGCCTCCTTCAAAGTCTCAGCCAATCCTATGGGGAAGCATTGTGATTGGTTCAGACCACCACTTCTGATAATGTCAGCAGACAGGGGCAGGTCTGAGGTAGACAGGGGCAGAGCCAGGAGCTGTAGACTTGAAAACGAGTAAGATTTTACTATATTTAGGGAGAAAGAAGGGGAAGGGGGGGTGGGGGGAATAGATGGTGGTTTTAACACTATAGGGTCAGGAATATAGGTTTTTGTTTCTGACCCTATAGTGCTCCTTTAAGTTGTGATCGCATACTGCATTGTCTTGTACAGAAAACATATTTGGTAAAATAGTCATAGCTAAAGCAGTAATTTGGAGTTATTAGAATTTTTTTTATAATCTCTAAGACTGTTCCTTTTTTTGTACATTATCCAGACATCCAGGATGTGCATAGGCAAAATCTCCTGGGGAAAACACAGCAGCTGGTGGAGCATCAAGCTCCAGGATTGTCTCATCCACAACAAAGTTTCCAAATTTCGGATCGCTATTTAGATTTGATTGTGGTGTCTACAAAACAGTTCAGAACACGCAACCAACATGAAGTTATTGACACTGGAGGAGTGCATGAGCATTACTTGCAAGCAACCCATATAAAGTTGGAGCGGATTTCGCCAAACAAGCTTTTCCGTTGGTGCCACCGATCATCGTGTTTGCCACACTCAGTTCTAGTTGGTGGGGTACCTGGTGTGGGGAAAACTACCCTAATGCAGAAGTTTGTTTTTGACTGGGTAAGGGGGGAGCTCTATCAGAGGTTTTCATTTGTCTTCTTCTTTAAATTTCGGATGCTTAATGACATTAAAGAGTTGAGTTTGGTGGATTTAATCCTGAAAGAATATCCATATCTAACGACCAAGCTTGAAACACTTTTCAGTGACCCTGCAAATTTACTTTTTATCTTTGATGGTCTTGATGAAAGTGTCCAACAAATGGATTTCAGATCCGAACGCCTGTGCACCAGTCCACAAATTCAGGAAAGTCTAAGCGTTCTTGTAGTAAGTTTAGTGAAACAGTCTCTTCTCAAGGGCTGCTATATTTTAATAACAAGTCGACCAACAAAACTGGCTTTGATCGAGACCAAAAACTTCCAACGAGTTTCTGAAATCATGGGTTTTTTCCCAAAAGAAAGAAAGTTGTATTTTGACAAATTTTTCCTTGATGAAAAAAAGTCAGAAATGGCTTTTAATTATGTGAGAGAAAATGGAATTCTCTATACTTTCTGCTACATCCCATCGTATTGCTGGATACTTTGCACAGTACTGTCAACTTGTTTCAAACCTCAAGAAATGTATTTTGAATTGTTACCAAAAACAGTAACACAACTCTTTGTGACTTTTTTTGCAAATATATTAACTAATCACAGCAGGGATACCAGCCAGGTACCAGCGCTGTTGACGTCCCTTGGATGGATGGCCGAATACGGAGTGATGGAACACGTTCTAGGATTTGAATCCTGTAATTTGAAGACATTCGGTGTCAACTATTCCTCACAACTGTTGTCAAATTTTATGGTTGAGTCAGGTCAAGGTCCCAATGTGACTGTTTCCTTTTTCCATCTCACTATTCAGGAGTTTTTGGCTGCCTTAGTTCATTACCTTGACTATTCTCATGAGAAGTTGCAGGAATCTCTAGATAAAGCCAGGCGTTTTGAAGATGGCCGTGGTGAAATGTTCCTTCGTTTTCTCTGTGGACTCTCTGATAGTAACACCCGTGCAGTCTTACAAAAACACTTAGGAAATTTCTCCCCCAAGACATCAGTGGACGTCATCAATTGGCTCAGTAACACTTTTAGTATGAATGTGAGGCCAGATAGAGAAAGTGATGACAAAAGAAAGATCCTGAATATGTTTGCCAGTCTTTTTGAGTCCCGCAACCGGGCATTAGTGGCCCACTGTCTTGGAGCAAACAAAAAATTCCAGTTCCCTGAATTCCACCTGGCACCACTGGATTGCACTGTGCTGGCATTTATACTAGAATGTTGCCGGGATCCAGAACTTGTTGACTTGGACACCTGTTTTATTCAGACAGAGGGCTTGGAGAGACTTTATACCATCCTACATAATGTCGTGGAGCTCAGGTACGAGTCAACATCAACCCTACTTTACGTCCGTATTCCAGGTTAAAAAATATTTAGATTTTTATAATTGCAGATAAACTTTTTAAAATAATTTTTAATGTATTTTATATATAATATAAAAAATGTGATGGGTTAGTGGTTAGACTATTATATACATTTGTCTTATACACCACAGTAAGATGGACTGTATGAAATACTTTAGAATTAAAAATAATTTATTATTAAAATAAAAAATAGAAATGTATACTATTCTGTAATATATTTTTATTGGCAAACTATTTTTGCTTCCTCTGACTCTGCCCAAAAATGTATATCCTTATTTATTCTCTGCAGACTCACCAACAATGACCTAAAGGATACAGACATGAAGTTTATTTACCGGATATTAACTAATCCTGCTTGTAAAATCCAGAACCTGAGGTGAATCTTTCCCTTTAAAATGTGATAAATGATCAGCCTTTAAGGCATCTCAAAAGGAACTAAATGTTTTTCAAGAAGAAGAGTGGAGTGGACAGGGCCAAGCACAGGAAAGAGGTTTTCGGGAAAACTGAATTGAGTGGGTTCATATACTAAAGATAGTTTTGGGAACGATTTGGGAACTAACTTTTCAAAATGTAGATTAAAGAAATTGGGTTTAAATACTACAATGTGGAGTATTTATTCTCTACTCAAATGGTATTAGATGCTATCAATCTCACCCAACTAACTGCTTACTAAACAGACCCCTTAGTGTACTGGTTTTAGGTCCCGGACAATTTCCTTCTCATCTCTAGAGTTTATGAAACCTGCTACTATGAGATTGTTTTTCAACATTATGCGGATGGCTTAGAGAACTCTGTGGGATTCTAGATATTGTTACAGTGTCTCGAATTTACTAATTCTCTGAGAAGTAACCCTCTTTCTCCCATGGAAGAGACCGTTTTACACAACTATTTTCCACCATTTGTTATGAGCAAATAATTCTCACCCACAATGCTAAATACATTTGTCAATTGAGTATACACTGTTTGTTTTTCTATGGTTTCCTCTCAATTAACAAGTAATATGAAAATGAACAAAAAGCTCAGAGAAACCTCGGTAGCTTGCACTTCGGGTTAGTCCACTCTCGGGTTTTAAAAAATGTTTTCCTCACTTGTGCCATCGCAGAGAGAACCTGTACCATTACCACATCAGACTTATCCTGCCTTTAAGACCTACAGTTCAGTTCCCTCTGCATGAGGGATACAGAAACCCTGAAGGATCATTTCAGGCTTTTTTGGGTCTTGTCAGCGAAGTGTTAGCCGATACCGCTCTAGCTATTTAGGTTTCCCTCAACATTTGCCTACTCTCATATTCTCTGTTTTGCTCTCAATGCCTTTATTTCGGTCTGCTTACGTCGAAAGGTTAATCCAGACTTTAACCCAATGCTCAATGTGCCTTATGGGTTGTCATCTACCCTGCACTGATGAAGCCCAAAGAAGGCTGAAACAATCACCGGGGTTGCTGTATCTCTTGGGCACAAGGATCTAGCATTTTGGATCTGGACTGTCCTTACTGGTGGGATCAGTCTGATATGCAAGTGGTATACTTTCCCTGTGTAATGGCACAAGTGAGCAAAAATTATTTTGAGACCTGAGAGTGGACTAAACGAAGACCAAGCTACTGAAATAATTCTATGGTTTTGCCTGCGCTCATAGTCTCTGTTAAGGAGATTGCTTGAGGAACTGGATGGGCAGTTTAGTTTAGGGGCCATCGTCCATTCATTGTGAGGTATTAGCAAATAAAATTAAATGTTGAAATACACACTGCTGTATGTAACTCAATCCTGGAGCAAACTCTTAATCATCATTAAAACATTATCATGTTCTACCTTTGAACATGGTGGAGGAGAAACTATCAGGGTTATTCAGTAAATTAAGAATTCAAAGTAAATTTCAAGTTTGAGGCTAGAGAAGTGAACCGGAACCATACTGATTTGAATTCACTTTGAATTCTTACTTTAGTTAATATCCCTGATTGTTTCTCTTTGACCAAATCAATGTGTGACCTGGCTGTGCAAGAACTGAATTTAATTGTGATATAAAATATTAAATCTTTATTAAATCTTTAATATATATTTCAAAAGTAAATTGAGAATCACATGGGAAAAAAAAAAGTTAACATCAGTTATAGTTTTTCAATGTTGCATTCAATGTCCAAATTTCAGACGCGTGACAGTTTCCCTTTAACAGGGACTCAAATTATGTCCATGGCATTAGCTTGGTGATGTAACATCACATTTTAAAATTACATATTGATTCATTTGTACTAAAAATCTAGAAGAAATATTGTACTGAGAAAGGTATGATACTTGAATGAACTCATGTATCGTTAGTAGTTAAATATGAGACCTGGGACGACCTAGAGTGGACCCACTAATTTAACATGGGAAGCCAGTTTTGTTTGGAAATACATTTTACACTTTATATTAATCTTTATTACTATGTTTTTCCAGTTTGAAAGATAATTCATTTACAGAAGAGTGTTGTCCCACATTGGCCGCAGCCCTCTGTGAGAATCAGTCCTTGAGAACGCTAGATCTGTCCAAAAACAAGCTTGGTGGTCCGGAGTTAGAAAATTTGTTGAATGTTCTTTCTGACAATGCTTGCAAGATAGGAAACTTGTCGTGAGTATTAAGCTTTGTAGGAGGTTTTCAGGGGAGGCATGTGATATATTTATGTTGTTATGAGAGATAAATTGAGTGTATTTTGTGTTGGTAAACAGATGGACTAGTCTGCTGAAACTAAAGATCTTCATTCATAGGCAGAATGAGTCAGTTGCTAAAGTGTAACAATGAATTGGACAGAATCAGTTGCACTAACAAACTGGCCTGGCTCCCATTTACTGAAACTCCTACCGTAGAACAAGCTAGTTAATCAACAATGTCTGGCTATGTGGCCAACAGAGAAAATTGTAAGAACGTTTCTTATCATTTATATGATGATTTATATGAGCAATGTTGATTTTTAAAAAAAAGAAACAGAAAAAAAATGCATTCACTCGTTCGAGCATTTAACACAATCATTGGGAACCTGTTTATGTACATATATTACTTTCTTTGGGTGATAAACACAAATAATCCCCAACCTTAGTGATGTATTTTCTTTTCTTCTCTGGCCTTTATTAAAAAACTGTGCTGTTGTTTTCCCTGCAGGTTGAGAGCCACGAAGCTGACCCATGAACATGCTCCTCTACTGGTTTCACTGAGTGGAAACACTAACCTCACACATCTAAACCTCAGCTTCAACTACTTTGCAGATACTGGCAGTGAATATATATATGAATTAATACGAAAATCAACCAGTCTCAGGGAGATCAGGTAGGCAGAACATCAAGCTGGTCAGTGTGTCCCTGGCTCTCTTAATTATGGACAATAATAATTCAGACTTTCCACAGATTACTTCTTTACTTCAATCTCTCCATTCTGCTCCCTCGATGTTCCACACTGACACATAAGGACTTGAGTAACGACTTGTATTGGACAGTTGTACTGTTTGATAGATCTCTGAAGACACAGGGGGGTCAAATACAATGGAACACACATAGTGCACAAACACACTTCCATCTCCGTGCTTTCCTTTTAAAAGGTAATCCAAACATTCCAAACCTTTTCATTGTATTTCTTTTCTGATCTAGAATGTTCTATTGGCATGTTAGTGTTCCCCCTCCCTTGTTTATAAAGTTAAAAATAAGTTCTAAACTTAATGGAAATTCAGCTCCAGGCAAAGCTCCCCATGCTGGTCTTCACTCCCCCTTTCAACATCACTGCTGGTCCAATCCATTGCTTTTCATATAAAAGCATTAGATTGGACAATTTCATTGGCTCAGAGTGCATTTATGAGGTCTAAGCTGGCCGGGGATGGGATTTAAATAATGTTTACACAAGGTAGGGAATAGACACTAATGCTTTCCCTTGCTGGTATACTGTCTGCACGCAGAGCAGAGTCCCAGCCTGCTTTTGTCACTTGTACAACTAGCTCCTGGCACAAGCGGGCAAATATCTCTGTATGTGCAATTTATCACATACAAATGCTGCACATAGAGACTACTACCACCATTACCACTTCTTAACCCATTAAGGAGACAACTGGAATATTTCCGTCATGTGTCCTTAAGGGGTCAAAGTAGAAGGCCTGGTTGTTGGAGTAACCCTTTGAGGTCTTATATGGGGGTATAAAAAGAAGGTTGTCTTCAACATCTATTTCCCACAAAAGAGAAAATTGCTAGTAGTGATTCCTACCATTGTCTTTGTTTCATTATGACATTGCGGATTTAATAATCCCTATGTTGAACTAAGACGTTGGTTGATTTGTCTATTTTATCCAATATGAACAGAACTATTAAGAATTACAAAGATTTATAATCCCTAGGCGTGTAGCTCAATGTGACAGCATCACAAGTAAAAACTATAGTAGAACTTGCTTGTTAACCCCTTCATTACCATAATAGAGCAGAAATATTTTTATTTTCATATATTTTGCAAAATGAAATTTAGTCCATAAAACTTTTCTTTCACTCATTTATACTTTAGTTATTATTACCAGCCATTAAAGGAACACATTTCTCTGCCAGAAGTCACTATTCATTGATATAACGAAAGTGGGTTTGCTAAAAATCTAAGCTCAACCCCCTGCTTCCGGTAAAGTTTCAATGAGTCATGTCATTCCTACAGTCAGGGAGGAGGTAGGAGTGAATAGAATCCACAGTTTCACTGTTAGCATTGTTAGCACTCAAGAGATTAATAAAGTTTGCAATTGCAGTATTGCAGTATAGAAATGTATGATTTAACTGTATATATGATGTAACTGTATTTACTGTATATGGGATTATGTATCAATGCATACATTCTTTTTACATTCTGTTGGGATTTGTTAGTAATCTGTACTGCTAGTAATGTATTTAGGGTCCTTGCAAATACCTATAAGCAAGGTATTTGACCATTAATATTATCAACATATTGGCTAAGAGGGAAAGATGAAAGAAATCTTGAAGGAGCACATGGGTGTGATGGTTGGATAAGAGGTGGAGTTGAGGATACGGAGAGGATGGTTTAAAGTGTAGCATGAGATCAGTGAGGGAAGGTAGGGAGGAGAAAGGCTGAGAGAAAGGATTTGTACATGAGGAGAAGACATTTGAAAGTCGCAAACTTGTCTACCAAACATTCCATGTCACAATCGTGCTTTTGAAGAAGGATCCAGATATGAGCTGAACGGGGTATGTTGAGGAGTATACTGGCAGCAGGATGTTGAGTTTGCTAAAGTTTAATAGTAGAATGTTGTGGAAGGCCAAGCCAAAGGGAGTTACAGTTATGAAGCCTGGTGAAAATGAGGGAGTGGATAAGGAGTTTTATCAACAATTCACATACAGGCATAATAAGCCCCACAACTTGATTAGCCATATATGGCTATATCTGGTCACATCTGTTTGTAGCAAAGAGAGCACAAAGCATGGATTTAGCATTGTTTCTCAGCGCTTAGAGTGATCCTTTCAAATCCAACTCTGGGACCATAAAAATTAATGATGTTGGCCAATTGTCAAATGGTCACAAATATATATACTTTAAAAATTATAAAATGAATCCTGCCAATAACCCCTTTCTTCATACCCCTTTCAACATCCCTGGGATTTATTAAACTTATTGCGTTGATTGCAAATGAAGTATACTGTACTTGCTCTGTCCTCTTAATCCTCAAATAAACTGCGTATCTAGACATTTCTTTGACTTAAAGAGATGTAACTGGGGTCTGTATTTTGTTATAATAATATATGTAGAATATATATTACATTTTGTTTTTATTTGTCACGTTTACCAGATTAACTCCCATCATTTTTTTCCCATCTAGACTGGACACGAATGACTTTAACATGGAATCAATAGAACGTCTGAGGAGCCTACAAAAGTATCACCCGAATCTGAATATTATATTGTGAAGAAGATAAATGGTGTATTCCACGCAGGATATCTCAGGGCTCAAAGCAACTCAAAATCCAAATTGCAAATTTGGTCTAGTAATTTAAATGCTAATTTATTGCATTGAATGTATCATTGTTCTAGGGATCCAAAGTGATTGCTGAATTTATTACCCTCTTTTATTAAATACATTCATATTATAAATATTAATAATAATTATGATTGTTTGCCCACACCGTTTTCATGTGTAGGTATAATTTTAAGATATTCTTTATTCATATTTTAAATATACATTTAGGGGAAAATTTTCTAAAGGTTAAACTGGAGAATTGGCAGTTTGGGTGTTTCTCTTTCTCCAGGTCCTCATTTCCCCTTGGAAGTGTCTCTCCTGTCTCTTCCTCGTTGCTCCTTCCAAACAACCCCCAGCATGATTCGCTTGCTGAGACCATCAGCTGACGCTCCTCAACCAATAAATACTATCCAAAGTTGGTTTACTAATGCAGAATACAGCTCACCCTTCCACAGATTCAAGGACTCCTCTTACCGTAACCACTACAGTGCATTGTAGTAGTTATGGTTCTTACAGTATCCCTTTTAGCTTGTGAGAAGTAAGAATCAGGCGATTTCACACCAGAATAACTGGAGATGAAAGCTTGGGTTAAAAATGATGCTTCCAATACATAAATCCGAGGTTTGGGAAACCCAATGCTTCAAATAAAAGAAAAACAAAACAGATTAGAACGAATACAGTGTTATTCACTCATATGAGAACCGTCAGGAATTCAAAGGGAGAATAACATTTCAGAATCCTGAAATTGAAAACAGAATAGACTTGCTGAATTGTTATAATTTCACTACTTTGTGCTAAAGTTTGTGATTTACTTTAAATTCTCGGCAATGCTGACTTAATTGAATAATCCTTAAAGGGACACTATAGGCACCCAGACCACTTCATATCATTGAAGTTGTCTGGGTGCAGTGTCCCCGTCCTCTCAACCCTGAAACGGAAAACATTGCAGTTAAGGGTTAAGACTGCCTCTAGTGGTTGTCTTCCAGAAAGACACCCGAGGCACTTCCTAGGGATTCATAGAGTTTAACCATGTGAAATGACGCTGGACGTCCTCACACTTTGCTTCAATCACCTATAGGAAAGCATGGAAAGCATTTATTCACTGCTTTTCTATGGGAGGGACTAATGCGTGTGCTGTATTCGGTTGCCCCCATGGTCAACATCGGAGAAGATGGGGGGAAAAAAGAGTACACACTCTTCACACATAAAGTACTTCAGGAAGGTGCTCTAGGGGTCTGGATTGTCCCCTTTAATGGACTTGTTTTTATGTTTGCAATCATTTACACTGTTAGTTACCAAGGTGTGAATTGTCATGAATTCATAGAAAGTTCACATTTTAGGCTAAAATAACTAAACTGAAAACATGGCAGACTGAAAATGTTAAATCCCCTTTGAATTCCTTACTGTTAATACTGTAGTAAATCTGCCCTATTTCAACAGGTTTTGCACATGCCTAGTCTCCTTTAAGAAGTAATTGTAGGAATTTCCATTGATTTGCCATTCAGGCTGCAGAGTCAGCTGCCCATGAGTTGGAGGCATGCTATTGGCATCTCTATTCGGGGGCCATGATTGACTGGTAGCACCAGGGGGTGGGTTACAGTGCCCAGAAGAGAGAAGGAGGAAGCCACCTTGGGAGTAACAGATAGAGCACAGCAGCAGGAGTTCCTGATCCCTGCCAAATGTGAGTGTATAAAATATTTTTCTCTCCCACAAAAGCCTTTAGATTTTAGAGAAAAGTATAGATAAAGGAGGGCTAGCAATCCCTAACATTAAAAGGTACCATGACACAGCTATCCTTAAGCATATTAATAAATGGTTCAAAATAGTTTCAAAAGATTCTTGGCAGGATATAGAAAAATATATGTTGGAGATATCGGACCTCTCCCTTCTCCTGTGGATTGATCTTAAAAGATTGGGCATAGATAGGATTCCAGCCAACAATGGAGGCAAAAACAGTCTTAGTTATCAAATTCTAAAATTTTGGTCTAAATTTAAAATACAATATAATTTGCCATGGGAGAATACTTTTCGTTGTAAGAGTAATATTAACCTCTTAGAATATAACATGGAAGAGTTGAATCTATGTACCTGGAAAGAGAATGGCATAAAGATTTTTTTCTGATATCTTAAATGGCTCTCATATTAAATCTTTTCAAGAAATAGTCTCTGAATACCATATTCCCGCAAAATAAGTTTTCCGTTACCTTAGAATTAAAAGTTATCTTCGAAAATATATATGCAAAAAAAGACAATGAAATTCCGGGTTTGGAATGTCTATTAAAACAGATCCAGTTAAAAACATAATAAATAAATGGGAAATAGACCTAGAAATAGAGATCATAGCTTTGGACTGGTATAAGATTATACCAGAAGCTAAGAAATTCATACATTGCCTTAATCCTATTGAGTTACAATATAATTACAATATAAGATATTGACCAGATGGCATCTAGTTCCAAAGAATAGCAACAAGATGGTGCATCCATATTCTACTTTCTGCTGGTGTTGTAGCCATGCAGAAGGTTCTTATACTCATATCTGGTGGAACTGTAAGAAGTTAAAAGCCTTTTGGAAATTAACAAATAACATTTTAGAGAATATTACGGGTATCCCCTTGACATTCTCTCCCCAAACAGCTTTGTTACATCTAGGATGGCCTCAATTGTCTCTGGGGGATAGATATATAACAACTGACATTCTGATATCTGCAAAAAAAAGTATTGTAAAGCTCTGGAGGCAGAGTGAGCCTCCAACGTGGGAAATATTAAGAACCCAAATCTCTTTTTCAATTAAGGATGGAGAGAGAGATCTCCCTTACAACTAACTATGGATGGAATATATGGAATAATTATATCAAAGAGACATAAAGCACAACTCTGAGTCTTATGTCTATGTTTTTTGTTTTTTTTCTCTCCTGGAGAATTCCCTGGGCGTTTTTCTTATCTATGTATCTTGTGTTTTGTATTTCTTTTTTTAAGAACCCCCCCACACACACACACACCTTTCTCTACCTCTCCCCACAATAGGATCTCGATTTATAAACGCCAGATTAAAGTTAAAATTATGGTATATATCTATGGCGTGTATTGGGAAGATTTATACTTTGGAAGTATTTTTATTTTCTGTCTTTGAATACTGACCATCGTCCTTTTTGTTTTATTTTTAATGTTTGTTGATGTCTTCGAAAGTGTTGATTTTAAAGCAGATATATCAATGTATGACTTAAACTATAATAGCACTGAGATTGTTAGGATGTCAGTTATTGTATTTTTGACGATATGTACATGTTCATTTTTGTATATTTAAAAAGCTAATAATAAATATAAGAATAAAAAAAAAAGCCTTAGTGACTGCATGAAAGCTGATTAAGACAATTTACTAAAATGTATAATTAATAGATATAAAACCAGATAAGCCATGGGATGACAAAGGGAGTGGGGCATATCTGACACATAGCACTGTGCTGCCTGTCACTAATAGTTTTATTAAAACACTTAGGCTGTAACTACATGAAAATTGTGTTAAGCTTCCAACCGCAGGACTGGGGCTGTGACTCTGAGGACTGATCTGATTCTGATTTCAATCTGTTTTAATCTGTAATGTTTGTTGATTCTGTTAGGGGCCAAGTACTAATGCCCAGTAGGGCATATTATATTAAAAATATATATTAGTACAAGCTCTGGAGTAATGCATTGAGCTCCACATTCCTGACCTATTGTTATTGCATCCCATACTGGAACTTGATAGCCTGTGTGCAGATTTTGGCACTACTTCCACATTGCAAAATAAAAGGAAAAACAATAGATTTTGTTTAGATTTGTTGAAATGACCAGCAGCACAAGACAATATGCCATTTGCCTAATATAATGCAACCATATACTTCGATGTTTTTTTTTATAAATGTATTTTACTCCACAGGACTGCAATTGTTGTGAACTGATTTATTGGCATAGAGTTTACATTTCTAAGATAAAGGTCAACACTAAATGGTTCAAGGCTTTTGTTGTTTTATTTTTTTTTTCTATTTTATTTATTTATTGTTTTTGCAAAAAATGTAAAACATTACTGAAGGGGTGATTCTGAATACCAGAATATTATACTGTTGTAAAATGTTTTAATAAAATAAAAAGTAGACTGTGACACAAACCATTTTTTTAATATAAAAGTTTATTGCAAATTTATTTTAATGAATATTAAATATTTACTCAAAAGTAGAAAATAAAAGTAACTTTTAAAAATTGGAGTTTATTTTTCTGGACGAGTAAAAGGGAGTTACTCAAACATTTTGCAAAATTGAAGTGAAGCTCGAGTGAAAGCCTTCTCTCAGGACTCCTCTATATTGCCCTAGAGCCATACACCGTAATTTACTGTTTAGTAAACAAACCAATTAAATTTTTGTCAAACTAACCCCCACCACCAACACCACTGCCCGCGTTCACGAGTTGAGAAGTCTTGCCACACTGTGGGTTTGTTAAGGGTTAAATTGTAAAGTTCAGAAACAATAACATGTACCCATGTCTTGAGGTAAAATTTAAACACTGCTGCTCCCTTCCCCCAGGATTCAAGATGGAGACTCTGGTTCTATCCCAGAAGTCTTTCTGTTGTTATCGTAAGTCACTAAAAGGCAGTATGTGTATGTTATTTCTTCCCACTTCAGGTGAAAGGTCCATATACCTGTCCGTTTGAAAGGCATTGAAAACATTTTAATATTTCTATACAGGACGACAGAAGCCGGTTATGTTCTTATAACATATTTACAAAAACCATAAGCAATATGAAAGTACTATACACCACTGGCCCATATGTAATCTGAACATATTGTACAAAGTCTTGATGGATTGGTAGGTTTATATACATTTTAGTCCAAGTTTTTTTTTTATTAGCTCTGCTGCCTTCCGTTGTTAAACCACAAATCCCTCTCGCGTTTGCGCAGGTACCATCACTGCAACTCCCCCTACTCTCTGGATGTTATAAGGTGTGTGACGTGTGGACTCTGGAAGGACAACCAATGGTTGCGGAGATGGTGTGTTACGTCCGTACTCTGGAAGGACTATGAGTGGTTCAGGAGATGGAGTATAGCTCTCAAACTTGGGTTTAATGAGTTCACTGCTGGTTTGGGATGGAGGCTTAGGTTCCTCTTTGTGTGCCGCACTGTAGACTCTTCGTAAGGAATAACTGATGTGGTGAGGTCGGTACCCAGCAGCAGTACGGACACTGCTGACACGGCTGTTTGTGTTACTTGGAGGAGCACCAACATCCTCTCTGTAGATATAAGAAGTTAAATTGATTACATTAAAATCGCATATCCCTATTAACTATAACTATATTAAGGGCCTCCAGCCTTACTTTAATAATTTATAGAAGTTTCATTTGAACCTGACCATGTAATTTCTAATCTTGGACTTGATAGGTTAACAGATACAACTATGGATACATTTTAGAATGTCTCCTCTGTGTTCCAAACTAGACAATGGAGAACCTTGTGTATGTTCATTTATTTGTCCATACATTGACTCCTCTTAGACAAGAGTTTCAGTCTAACCCCAACCCCAGCCCTAGGTGATTGCTTTAGGTATGGTGCTGAAGACGAATTTGATGGTATTAGATAAAGGAAGCATGGAAATGAGAGCATTTCTTTGCTATAAGGTGTAATATACTGGCCCGCATCTGTCTCTTTATATATTTTGCATTGCACAAAACAGTGTCTATGTACTAGTCAGGCTAGTGTTCTGACTGTTGTAGGCTGCCAGACTGTCTCTATGGGATCCATAACATCAGTGCCTGTAGCCTCCGGGCAAGAGTCTAGCTCTCAGGCCCTTCTCTAGGCCATCCAGACGTTCGAGAGCAGATGCCTGGGTGCAGATTTTTTTGTGTCCCCAGGTGTCCTCCTCATTGGAAATCTCCAGTACAGAAATGCATGTTTCTATGGCAACGGCAACTCCACCTCTCCATCTGTAAGCCCCAACCCTTTTTGTAATCAGACACATTCTCACTGACAGACAGACACACACACACTCTATGATTTGACAAACATTAACAGACACACTCTCAATGACAGACACACTCTCAGATTTGAAACACACTCACTGACGGACACACTCATGCTGACAGTCACACACACACTCAATGACAGTCACACATTCTCACTGATTTGACACACACTCAATGACACACACACTTTCACTGACTTGAAACACACTCACTGAGAGGCACAGAAAATCCACTGACAGACACACACTCACACATTTAATGTTCTTGCGAAAAGTTCCTCTCAGCCCCCCTTCTGGCATCTGGTTGCAGTGCACCCGCCCAGGATTGTCTCTACTCATTACCAATACGTTTACGAATTAATAATGGGTAAGAGTATTAAAACCATTACCCCATAAGATTAACTAGAAAATATATAGGTAGTCGCTGTCCATTACCTGATATCATTGGCGAGTTCCTTTTCATAGCGCCTCTTGTTACAGCAACAGATGAGGCACCAGATGAGCAGAAGCAGGAGCAGTAGAAGCAGAATTGCCCCTATAACGGCCCCAGCTATTATGGCAGCACGGTTGCCTAATATAGAGGTAAGAGAGATACTGTCATTTGCAGGATATCTGTGAGTTCACACTTTCATTTACTTTTATTCCATTCTATAAAAGTATTCCCACCACAGTTACATTTCACCCAGAGCTTGGATTTTGAAATGTTTTTTATTATGTCTTTGCTATGTTGTTATAGAACGTGTTTCTTGTATCTTAAAGCACTACTAGCCAGGTCTTAAAGTTACTAGCAATCACAAAAGAGCAAGCGCACAACCTTTAGTATTGGTCAAACATGTACCTGCAACCAGGGTCAGTAAACAATGATTTTTCCATAAAACGTATCTGTGCATGTGAATGTGTGGGTTTATCTCTATGAAGTGTCTGTGCATGTGAATGCGTGGGTCTGCTGTGTAAAGTGTCTGTGCATGTGAATATGTGGGTCTAGCTGTGTGAAGTGTCTGTGCATGTGAATGTGTGGGTCTAGCTGTGTGAAGTGTCTGTGCATGTGAATGTGTGGGTCTAGCTGTGTGAAGTGTCTGTGCATGTGAATGTGTGGGTCTAGCTGTGTGAAGTGTCTGTGCATGTGAATGTGTGGGTCTAGCTGTGTGAAGTGTCTGTGCATGTGAATGTGTGGGTCTAGCTGTGTGAAGTGTCTGTGCATGTGAATGTGTGGGTCTAGCTGTGTGAAGTGTCTGTGCATGTGAATGTGTGGGTCTAGCTGTGTGAAGTGTCTGTGCATGTGAATGTGTGGGTCTAGCTGTGTGAAGTGTCTGTGCATGTGAATGTGTGGGTCTTGCTGTGTGAAGTGCCTGTGCATGTGAATGTGTTGTTCTGCTGTGTAAAGTGTCTGTGCATGTGAATGTGTGGGTCTGGCGGTGTGAAGTGCATGTGAATGCTGAAGTCCCTGTGAGAGAGACTGGTGTGTGAAAGCAGAGGTTTGCTCTCTGACCCTTTTGACAAATGTTTTACATAAAACTAAACTTTATGCAAGAGGTGGACAGTGGTTGATATAAGTAATGGGAGTTAGAGTGTAAGGTGTATGAAGAGTTGGGATATGTGTGAGTTAGAGTGGAGATGGCAGTGTCAGCTTAGTGGGATTAGGTGAGTTAGGAGCTGGAGGGGGAAGGGGTTAGTCAGGACAAAGGGACATCGGAAGGAGTGAGAGGTGGCACGATAGTGGTAATTTTGGGCATTGGAAGTACAGTAGGAGTTGAGGTGAAGGAGAAATTATATGATAGTGGGGTGAGTGGTAAGTACAATGAGAGTTGCGATGTGTGGACAGTGGAAGTTAGGGCTGAGTGGGCAGAGTTAGGAAGGGTGAAAAGCCTGCTCCTAAAGTTCAACAAAACTTTACTATGCCATTTTCTCTTCCAAAATTAGCAACAGTAAACCACTCATAATGACCTCTGCAATCTAACCTACAGAATGGACTGTCACTTAGCTATTTAAAATTGTTTTATCATTTCAGAACACCAGATGGGGCTGATGAGCCTTTCTACATTTCTCATTGAAATATTCCAATTTCATAGTTTTGCATTGCACTACTTTGACACTGTTGATGTTATTCTCTAAATCAGGAATTGTTCAGAATTTGTTACGGAATTTAACATTTTAAATAAAAGTAAGGAAATTAGGAAAAATTATCCAACTAAACTATTTTTCATCTCGGATTTCTTTTTTCTTTTTTATATCCCCTGTCCTGTTCTGTTCCCTGTAGAATTTATAGACTATAGAATGAATCAACGCGTACTAATGTGTAGACAAACTGTGCTGAAATTATGCTGTAGCTAAAATGGAGATTTTTATTATTATTTTTTTTATCTGCCTAAATTTTGAAAATCACTTGTTAATTTACTAAAATGTATTGTTTAGTGAATGTGTGCATATTTTACTTAATAGTAATTGCAATAGTTGTCATTTTTTCAAACTTAGTTTATTTTATGAAGTTTAGTTCTTTTGAGGCGTGAGAATGCCATTATTAAAAAGTAAGATGATTTCTAGGGCATCTGGGTCTCAAAGACTGATTATTTTCTGCATTGCTTATAAAAGGGCACTGTTCGGTGGTTAAAATGCAAGTTACTTGCTGAATTGTTTCTCGTTTTGTCTTTTATTGTCACTGCTGCAGTTATTTTGTGAAAATCCCACTTGAAGTATGATCTGTCTTTGCCATTACCGGATTTAAAAAAAAAACTATTTTTGAAAATTTCAACACTTACAAGCAGAAGACACATATTTTCAGTAGAGCTATGTTTTTGTCTGACATCTTTCTTTGGTAGCATACCTCAACCTTGCAGTAGTACTTCACTCTATGGAACGGCACTTTTCAATTTCATTCAGATGATTAATCTTCACTATCTCCATTATTTTAAGGTTGGCAATATTTTTTACTATTGTTATTTTTACTTTTACATTTTTTTTCTTTTGTCTAGCGCTATTATGCAATTAATAATGTATGATAGTGTAAACACGTTTTCAGGGTTTAATATGTTCTAGCAAATGGGGAATATTTGCTTAATGACGGTGGTTTGGGACTAGCCTGCCTTTTAGCAAGGTATGCCTGTATCTGGTAGTATCCTACTTAATATAGGAATAAAAGCTGATATCACAATTTGTAGAATAGTTACAGGGTAACAACACATTAACCAAAGGGATAGAAAGAGGTGGTAAAAAAATGAAAATATTTTCTACACAGCTCCATAAACAGCAATATTATAGATCATGTCTGCAGTCAAACTGCTCAATTAGAGTTTGATTGACTGAGCGTGATAATAACTTCTAAGGTTAACACACTGTGCCTCCATGAAAGAAATGATTTTGTTTTTAATCAGATCTTACAGCAGTGTCATTCACAGCCAGGGGAGCTGTGGCTAGGGCTTCATAAACAAAGTGACTTATCTCCTAAATACCTGAGAATTGAGCAATGAGTCTATACACTAAATCTGCTTTATTATGCTAAAGCTGTATTGGTGCTTAGAGCCTAGTGACCTAGTCATGTGGCATAACTTTCAGTTCTTTATATTTTTATTTCTAATGTGGTGTAACACAGGGGTGCCCAAAAGGTAGATGCCCAAATGTTTTAAAACAGCATCTTCCATAATGCTTTGTCATTCTAAATGCAGGCTTGCAAAGCATCATGGCGTTGTAGTTCTACAACATCTTGGGATCTCCCTTTTGGGCACCCGTAGTGCAACAGAAGTATACCCACCTCAGTGGATACCACTTAAATGCCAAATTGCTGCTGCCAGTACATTTCTTTTACTTCATTTTGTAAAAAAAAAAAAAAAATAGGTTTGAAATTATACACAGCTAATCAAAAATTGGCTTTTCATGTGTGGCACAACCATTACCTCAGATATGACCATGTACTTCTAAACTCAAAACTTAGTGTTTTGTACTGTGGATGATTAATTGTGAGGAACCATAGTAGGTAGGCGCTGACTTACTTGATGAAACAGTGAGTTCTACTGAACAACGTCCTACGCCCACTGTGTTCCCCACAGAGCACTGGTACGTCCCGGCATATGCTTGGGAGAGATTCTTGATAAGAAGGTCCCCGGTGACTCCAGCTGCAGTGTTGTAAAATAGAACATCAGACCAAAGCTTATGTATTTTTAAACTTATCAAGTAAATGGCGGTAATACCATACTGTGCAAACTTTGTTTAGATCGACTAGCTCAAAGGACACCTGTATATCTTCTGCCAACATTGAAACCCATGCTAGGTTTAAATAAAAGTCCTCGGAAATATCTAGATTGAAGTAGACTTTGGTAATCCCTATTTCCTGGGCCATAGAGGTTCCAAGGATACCGATATCAGAACCATTCATGTAGATTCTAGACAAAACTGATTCTTATAAGGTTCATGGTGGCAAAACACACATGCAAACTATTTGGACTGCTCTGACATTTTTGGTTTTCATTGCTAATTTAAAAAATTTAAGAAAACACAGACTCTTGCTATACAGACATGAAAATACTATTTTCTAATTACTCTTCTCCTCTCTTGATTGCCCACCCATCTATTTATTTTGGCTATTCTCTTTTCTACCCCACTACAAGCAGTGCTTTTTCTCCACGTCAGAAAATGTCCCTCTCCTTGGCTGGTTTTTTACCCATTTCCAGAGATCTGTCTGTCCAGACTACTGCCTCTCTCCACCCTTCTTAATGCCCTCTTTCCTCAGCAAGGGGACACAAATATTATATAATACAACTGCCAGGATTCCAATTTAGTTTTTTTCCATGTGTTGCTCATTTTATCCCTCTGTGACCTAGCAATTTTTGTATGAAAAACATATTTGCACGACATTGACTTGACACATGAAACGTATAGCTATCACATAAAGATTATAATAAACCGGCAATCTTGTGTATAGATAGCTGTTCGCACAAACGTAGAAATCTAAATTATGCAAAAGTGTGCAATTTGTGTTTTTAATGTATTCATCCTGTAAAGAAAGATTGAGGAAAACCTTTAAAAAAGTATAAACTATATTTTATCTTCCATTATTTTACACAGGACCTAAATTATTAGTATAAACCAAAAAAAATACAGTTATTCTCACATACAGTACGTGTGACAAAAATAGATCAATAAAAATGGTCAAATACCCTGCTTGTACTTGTAATGTAAAGATTAATGTCTGTATTTGAGCATAATGTCTGCATAGAGCAAGTTCAGTTAAAGCAAATGTTTTTTTTTTTGTTTTTTTTTTAAATAAAAGTATTTGAAAAGTTAGCAATAGCAATCTCTTTAATGCTAAGAGGCGTGTGAGAGTAACCATTCACTCTCCTCCATGGTATGAAAGTTGAATTAATTGTTTGGAAGGGAAGGCTGTCATTTTCAGGACATTTACAGACATTAAATTGGTGAAAGAAGCAGATATATTGATATCTCTGCCAACTGGTCATCTCTGCCATGAAGGTTAAGCCAGGTAACTAAATTTCGGTTTTCAAATCAAATGAAAGTTAAAACTTGGCCTGTGTGACAAATATGTTTCTGTGCAACCATATGTTAATGTTATAATCTAAGACTTGCTACCAGCGTCAAATATTTCCAATTTTCCTGAACACCTGTATTACACATTTCAGAGCAATACCTTTTTGTTACGTCCTGTTCCGTTCTGCGCAGATGTCTGGCCTTGGCTTCTGGTATCCAGTACTCTTTTTACAATTCTTGTTTAGTTTTTCTTGTTTTTTCTGGTTTTCTTTATGTTGGGTTTTCTGGGTTCATTCCTTTATTCCGTTCCTGGAATTCCAAGTCTCCTGGATTCCTTTAAATGTTTGTTTTTTGTTGCCACACCCATTCCTTTGCCAATTAATCCTTTTTGTTCCTGCAAGCAGTCGTCTTGTTTCATCTGCTCCTTTCTTTGCAGGTAAGTGCTGTGTGTGTTTTATTATTGTTTTTTTAGTCATGCATATCTAGGTAATTGGAGTACTTTGGCGCAGTGGTGGGCTGCATACATCTTGGCCATGTATGTATGTCTAAGTCTCCAATGTTTTACATATATAGTACTTAGTTATGTCTCCTCTTGTTTTGCTTTGTATCTCTTGTCTTGTTTTAGATTGTCTTGTATTCCCAGTTCATGTCCACTCCTGTCCTGTTCATGTTTCCCTCATGTATTATGTACATGTTTTGGGTTCTGTTTTCTGTCCTTATCCAATTTTGGGTTCTTCTAGTCTTGTCTTGTTTTCTTGTTTGGTGCCTGTTCTAGTCTTACCTTGTTTCTAGTACTGGATACTTATCTGCTTAATATCAGCTCCTGGCTTCTGCTAAGCTGCATCAGGGCCTTTGTATGTGGCCGCACAAACCATGGTGCCCAACACCAGGGGGTGTGTGGTAACCCTGCACCAGACCCTGATTGTCCATTTCCACGCTGAGACTCTCATCATCGGGCATACAGGGTCCCGGTCTCCGGACCGTCACCCGTGACACTTTTCTTACAATTACACTAAATAAATAACCTGCAATCCTATTGTAGAAGTATAAAAATTAAGCTTGATTACATTATCAAAAAATGTAAGGATAAACAGAAATAATCTCTATACACGCGTAGTTGCACAATTGATAAATCAGAAAATTAATCTATATACATAGTATTCACAGTAACCAAACAGATATTTCATATAAATATAATAAAAAATAAAAAATGCCTTTGTGTATGTCTATATATACCTATCTGGTAGTGACTCTCATTCACCCTTGACAAAGGCCTCCTGTGCTGAAATGTTGGGTGTCTGTGGTACCCCCTGATTACTAATATTTTTTTGCTTTGCATTTTTGACTACATGATTTTTCTTTATATTATTTTGCTTTTGTGTATGTAAATCTGTATGAAATACCTGTTTGCCTACTGTGAATACTGTGTATATAGACTAATTACATGCATAATGTTTTCTGATTTATGAAATGTGTTACTAGGGGTGTATACAATTATTCAGTTTATTCTTATATTTTTGAGAATGTAATAAAGCTTATTTTTTTTTATACATCTACAATGGGAGTGCAGGTTATTTATTTAGTGTATTACTTTGATTATACATTAACCTTGGCCTCATGCATTAACCTTCTCATTTCTTACAATTATTCTACAATGTGCAATGCTACCTACCCATGTTTAGCGCTGGAGTTGTAGGGTTGGCAGCTCCACTAGTCTTTTCCCAGCTGAAACTGAGTGGAGTAGATGCACCTTCTGCTCTGCACATTAGCGTCACATCTTTCCCTTGGGTCTGATCGCCTTCAATCAAACAACGAGGATTGGACGGAGGAACTGAATAAAGACATAATTAAGGATGAACACAGCTACTAAATATGGTTCAAATTCATCTGTTATTCTTCAACCTTACATCTGTGTGTAGTAACAGACTTTGGGGCCAACTTTACCTTGCACAATTAAGGTGACCTTTCTTGATGCTAATCCAGGATACTTCTTCACTTTACACCCATAGGTTCCAGAATCTTTGGCCTCAAGGTATGAGATAGTTATAGAGGCATCTCCATTGTTAGGATTGCCAGCTGTGAAAGCCACACGTTTCATCAACTCAGGAGGACCTTTGGAGACCACATTATTGTCCATGTAGGTTAAGATCTAGATGGGAAGACAAAGCATATGTTTTTTTGTTTTTGTTTTCTGCTTCGTTAGGGTGGATGCCTTATGTCATAAAATTGCTTATTTGTGATAATTAAAATTGCCCACGATTCAGCAGCATCAGAATAGAACTTTTTGTCCTCTATATTCTGATTGGCTGCTGACATCAAATGCTCTTCACATACTTTTATTTTTATCAATAACTTTCAATATGGATGTAAACAATGTGATGTGAGATGGACAGCTCCACCAAGAAAACGGTCCTATATTCAAGTGGTCATTATAGATAAATATTAATAATTAGCTGGAAATATTGTTTAAAACTGGTTAATGGAAACAAAATTTAAAGCAGGGTAGAACTAGCAAGGGGGCTATTACCCCCCAGTAGCATGCTAGATTTCTGGACTTCAGTCTCCCACCATTCTCCTGCTGAAAAGCAGTGAGAGAGATGTTGGAATTACTGTTTACACAATACTTAGGCAAAAGGTAGGAATTGCCTAGAGCCTTTGATAACTCATTGCTCTGTGGGTTTCTGCATGAGCTGTAGCCAATCTCTATGTTCTTCATTAACTGACCTATTTACCAGGAGACTGTAATATCTCAGCCTGACCATGCTGCCAGTCCATGATGCGTATATGTGGTGTTCTAAGAGGTGTTTTTTGAGATTAGACAGTTCTCCGTGACACTGGAGTCATTAGAAACAGAGGCTTCCTCTCCTAAGCATACAGAGATCTATGGGAATGTTCCATCATGCTATGTACACCATATACTGATGGAGGCTGCAGGGATACACACCTCGCTACTCGAGGATCCCCATCAATCAAACATTTACAATAGATGTCAAATGAGTAGGACCATCCACACGGAGATCTGAGAATTTTATGTGCAGAAAACCGCCATTCAATTAAACTGCCTACGGCCATACCAGTCTGAAAGTGCCTGATTTCGTCAGATCTCAGAAGCCATCCAGACTTGGGCCTGGTTAGTACTTGTATGGGAGCCCAACTAGGAACCTCAGGTGTTAGGAAGGCTGAACTTGATGGACGCAAGTCTCTTTTCAGCTATGTAACTATTCATTTTACTTGCACCCCTGGCCAAAAGTTGCAGGCCATTCCCTGCTTTAAATGTATTTTTTCTTGTAAACTGGAAATTCCATTTAAATAGGATATATGTAAATGTATAGAAGTGTTATTGGGAACAGTCATAAATTAAATATGCATGTGTTGTCCTTCTGTTGTTGAACAGATATTAGCTCCTTCCCTGTGCAACAGACTGAATCATGTAAATGATTGTTTTAGTCCTCTATACACTTCACTTTGAACTCTGCAGTCCAGTTTGAACTCTGCAACTCTCCATAGTCTCTATAAACTGGACTCTGCAGATATCAACTATAGAGTCTTGCATGGTCAGAGTCAGTACATCCATCTGTGGAAAAAATACTCCTTACTTATTACATTTGAAATACAGAAGCAATATGCATCTCAGATACTTACTATTTTGTCCAGTGCTGTGCTGTCTGGGTTCATTACAGTCCATTCGATATCTAGAGTCCCAGTTTCAGCGGGGTCCAGGGTATAGGTACATCCAAGCTGTACAGTCTCACCAGCTGCCTTGTAAATGGTCTGTGTGCTGGGCTCTGAGATGGTCACTGATTTTAACTGAACTGTGAAAAAACAGAATAACCGGTCGTCAGAGTAACCTTGCAAATCTCTAGATCCACTGTAGGCAACAGTTAGTCCACTAGATGGTGCTAAATTACACCACTCTTGGTATCAAAAATAGTGGCATATGTCTGTAGCTAGGGTGGGTGCCCAAATATATATTTATATTCTAACATTTTTTATTATTTTTGCAATTTGAAATGTTATCATTTTTAAAGAAAACCCAAAGAAGTGAAGGTGTGACCACCTAGGTGATATTTCCCAAATATGTGCACACACAAAATGAAGACAATTAAATAAACGAATTGTTCTCATTTGTTAGACCACAGGGTTTGTCCATGCCATTACAATGTAAGTAGAATATGCAATCATTAAGAATAGTACTATGCAATATCAGTGGGTCTTGGAGTGTCTGGATTCGTATCAATAAAAACTATCATCAGGCTGGGACGGGTCCTAAAGAAGCTATATTATAATGCATTGATGATGATGATGATGATGGTTATTATTATATTTATATAGCTCCAACAAATACCGTAATGCTTTACAATGGGTGGACTAACAAACATGTAATTGTAACCAGACAAGTTGGACGCACAGGAACAGAGGGGTTGAGGGCCCTGCTTAATGAGCTTACATGCTAGAGGGAGTGGGGTAAAATGACACAAAAGGTAAGGGACGTATATTGGTAATACTGGTAATAGTATTCAATGAAGACTTAGTGTGTTTTTTTTTGTTTTGTTTTTTTAAATGACAGTTGCAGGAATTGACTCACTTGGGAGCCATTAACAGTTTAATTGATACGCTTTTGTGAAAAAGTGAGTTTTTAATGATTTTTTTTATTTTTTTAAATTCTTTATTTTTGTCGTGCAAGAATTTACAACAGTGTCTGTGTAGCCACAACAGCTGTAACAGACGCAGTCAAATATAACATATTAAAACATTTTTGTGGCGTAAGTTAACTCAGCACGTTTTTGTAATTTAGTGAACAGGATTAGGTCAAAGAGTATGTAAGGCATTCAATTAAACATTGCTAGTGTGTCTTCGAGTTAGGTGTAAGGACTGGTCTAGTGAAGGAGGTATGCCTACATTGCCATGTCAAAGATAGGTCTGGCTACCGAAAGGCCTATGTGGCGCAGCGATTAGCAGCATCATATTGGGCTAACCCTTACGGTTAATCTGCTTTGTGAACACATTTTTGTCATGCTTATTTTGTAAGTTTTCATCACATTAATATCTGTCACGGTACCCTCCAGCATACACCAAACCCTATGTACTTATTCGCGTTGGGTCAAGTCGCTTATGTTAAGTAGGGTCATCGCACATTTTGCAGCATTATATTAGGAATTCACTTTGTGTCCTAAGCTGAGTGCGAAATGTGTAAGATTATAGCGAAAACAGACATATGTATAGACGCTTTTAAGTGATAGTATCTTAGCTAGGGTAAAGATAAATCAATCTAGGAAATCTCAGGTCATCATAGGCAGCTTAAGGAGTCCCAAAGTAGTGACCTTTCTGGTTACCCGGTTTCAGTCCAGCATGGGTGGGAGTCCAGTAGTCAGGGTTTCATCCGATACCCGTTGTTGGTCTGCTCAGTGAGCCAGCATATAGCCTGGTGGGTTTGTTTAATCGATACCCAATGCTGGCAGTGTGCTTGCTCTGAAGGTTGTCGCACAGGTTAAGCGTGGATGCAGCTGCAGCTACTGTAGTGTCCTCCAGGAGGGATAGGGTAGGCCTCAGGTGCTTTCCTCAGGCACAAAGGGGTTTTTCCACCAAATACATATGCTGCTTGTGGCCTGGGACCTCTAGGGTGTATTGATTGGCAGATCTGCTGCATTTGTTGGTGGTTGTCTGCTCCTCCATCCCCCTGACGCTTGGTGTCTGCTTCTGGTCGGGCTCTCGAGGTTTCAACTTTGGGGGCTCCCCACTCCCCGCCCAGCCGTGGAACCAGGCTTGATCCGTGAGTGGGTAAGCAGGGGCTTTTTAGAGGGTCCGACGCTTATCTGCAGGTTCGGGCTCCATGGCCCATGTATGCTGTTTGTTGACCTGCGGGCAAAGCTGTTTTTAGGTAGATGCAGATGCTGTTCTCAGCTTCAGTCGCGTCGCCGCCATTTTGGCGCCCAGGCATAGGATGTGGGGTGCTAGGTGTGCTCCGTGGGTCACTTAGGCGGTGGTTCCCTCCAGTGAGGACCGGGATATCCCCCCCGGTCCATGGGGGGGAAGCAGGGGCCCGTGATACATATCACTGGGCTATTGCGCGGCAGCCAGGTTCAAAAGCAGGACGGCGGCCGTCCGCCCCGCTCTCCACCCACATAGGCCGCAGACCCCGAAGTCTTGCATCTCCCCCTGGGGCTGCAAAACTCCCGATCTCGGGGACCACAGTGGCACCGGCAACCACCCGGACATGAGAGGTGGTCTCTTGACTCTGAGTCAGGCTTTAAGCTTGGATTTTTCCTCCAAATTAGGCCAGATCCTGCAGGAGCCTCTCCAGCCTGCGACCGGTCAGCATGGCGGTCGGGCCCCGCCCCCTAATGATTTTTTTGAAGGAAAGGAGACTGGGTAAGATTCGAACAGAAAAGGGAAGGGAGATGATCTCTAATTGATAATTATGTCATACGTTCATTGGTGTCATATAAGGTAACCAGTTCCGGTATGTTGGACAGCTGCAGTACAGAAGGATCTGTACTTAAAGAAGAGCTGTACGTAAAATCTCAGTGTTTTTAGATATTGCCTAGGAATCATGAAAAGTACACATAGCTCTGGGTCAAAGGGAATTGTGCATTTTTTAGACATTTAAATCACATACTAATTGCCAAAAGGAGTGTCATTTCTGGTAACGCAGTCAAATACAGAGCTAAGTGCCTATGTCGGGACTGTATCCCAAGTACTATTGGAAACAAGAGGGGTGGTTACAGGACGAGCAAGCAGAAGCCACGTACCACCCGTACAAACTATCCTGATAAAAAAAATCCTGAAAAAGTGCAAAATATATTTTGCTTAGAGATTTGTAAAGATAGTGACCAGTGTATTGCATCTAAATAAATCCCTGAATCCCCAACTCCCACGCAATGACAAATGTACGACTTACCTGGAGGTTAGAGAGAGCAATGCATAGCAAAGCAATGTCAGATTAGGTTTGGTTGGAGATGTAGTGCATGTTTGTTCAAATAATGATACCATCAGTTACACTGAACCATCAGTTCTTATGCCTTGGGTCAGGATCTAAAAATTGTGACCCAAGGTATTTCAGGGGATCCCATTGATTGGGACAGATAGATCGTATTCATCGGGCCACAAGTAAGTGGCCAATATTATTCATTATTGTCGCATCACAGCTCTCCACACTCTAAGTGATCCCCCTTTGTGAATCGTCTAATGAAGGTATTATGCTGAACGTATTTTGTTTTAGATTTTATTTAAGAATGGGCCATGAGCTGATTTTAAAACTAAAGATGGGATGTAAAATCTGTCGTAGTAACATCATTTGGCTCCCTGTCAAAAAAGTTAAAAAACTTATTTTTGTTGTTCGAGTATGTTAAGTAGTTTATAGGTTGTACTATTACTGAAAATAAGAAAAGGCACTTGAGATATTTCAGAGACTTCATATCCTTTGCCCTGGGGTTGAAGTTAGAAATGCCAAGTTGATTATTGGCCAAGAAAGAAACAAATGTCATGTTGGGGAAAAGTTCAGTTTCAGTTTGTAGGTGTCCAATAGCTAATATAGAGGTATGTTAAAGAGAGAATGTTTGGTAACAGGAGACACATCTTGGGTGGAACCCAGAGTATTATAAAAGTTTTATTAGGGGGCAACAAACGAGCTCTCTGTACATTTCCACTGTGGATGGAGGTACAGCTATATGAAGTGCAGTATTATGAGCTAATATCAAAGTTGTATAATAGTTAAGAACATCAGAAACTCCTTGCCCTCCCGCCTTGATATTCATATTGTAACTTTTTTATTATGCAGATTATAACATATGCTTTCACATTCATAAAAAGTAGAGTTTAGACCCTTGTGTATGTAATGCCTCAAAGGGCTTTAACAGTTTAACCAAAATGTGGTAAAATAAGACATCCAGTATTATGGTTATCTCAATGCCCAGCTGTTCTGGTCAGCTCTCCAGTCATATGAAAATTTGGAAAATTGAATGGTTATTGTGTTGTCCATACCTAAAGCAATGGTTTGGGTTTCCCCACTTGTCAAGACTCTGCTACAGTCTATTAAGACGTTCTGTTACAACAGTCAGGATATCAATGGTTGTGTACCTAATGTACCTAACCGTTTTAAGAGTATTCATGTTTTCTCTGATTTTAAATAGCAAAGTCTCCATATATAAACATTTATTTCCATTCATTATTGTGAAGGATGATGACATAAACCTTGCAAAATGGATTTAGTCTGTGGGACAAATATAATTGTCTTTAACTGTATTTATGATCTGTTGTGGAATGAAAACCTAAAGAGAACCAAATGCAGATATTCCAATTGAGGTGGTTAAATGCCCAGCTGGCATCACTTGAGACTAATAAACCAGGATTATGGGAGATGTGCAGTTGGTAGATAAAACTGATGAGTTTTGTAATGTTATCGGTAACCTTTTTGTTCCTTCATGAAGACCACCTGGTCACCATCAATTTGAAAGGGGATGCAGTGGGGATATCATTTGGCGTCATCATTCAACAGATAAAAGCACCTGAAAATCATACAAAGTATAGGAGATTTGCACGGCTTAGTTAATGCCATTATTTGCCATAATGTAGGAAATGGACCTTCTTCAGGTACCCATAAGAATAATTAACCGATTGTTTTTAGTATGGGCTCCATAAAGAAAAAAACTATACAATGTGACTTGGGAATTCCATTTGGCCCTAGTGCTTTCCCAAAAAGTACCGTATTTGGAAGTGGTAAAATAAATTTTTCCACCAATATTGGTGCGGAAAGGGGAAGAAGTTTGGTTAGGGTCAACCGAGCTAAGTGTAAATTGTGTAACTATACATTTCTTCAGGGTAAGATTTGTGGTTGTCTTTGGATTTTTATAAAGATTGCCACAAAATTTACATTAAATAAAAATGTTGTCCTTGTCAGAACAAGAATTCTGAGAGATTTTTATTCCAATTTGTTTATCCAGAGTATTTCTGCTCACTTTTTTTAGCGCAAAATGTTCATATTGTAATCGTTCTTATTAATAACATGTCCAGTGTAAATGATCTAATTCCTCATTTCTAGGTTTATTAATTCATTCATTTTTGGAAGATTCCATCCAGCCAAGTAGTGGATTTCGTGGGTTTTAACCCCTTAAGGACACATGATGGAAATATTCTGTCATGATTCCCTTTTATTAAGAAGTTGTGTCCTACCAAAGCCCAGGTGCTCAGTTGATGAATTATCCACGGGTCATTGACAAGCTGTCATGTTCAAGTCATCCAAGGTACAGTTTTGTAAGAAATAACAGTAACAATGAAATTGCATAGATGGATTGGCAATGGCGATCTTTTCTTTAATAGACAGCTGCACAGATGTGTCAAGGGAGAGATCAATTATAAAACTGAAGTTCTGTAAGGTTCAAGATCCCTGTTTATAAGGAATTTAGTGAGGAAGTTATGCTAACTTACACTGAGAACATACTAACAAATGTAAAAAATGCATGAAATAAACAAAATTTGGATACTAGCCCTTTATTCAGGATTCATTCACTGAAAGCCACACACACCCTCCCTACGATTCTCTGCTGTCCCCAGAAGCAAGATACAAGAGACATTCTTTCCATTAACCTGGCACCCTGCACCGTCCTTAAAAGGACACCACTGACTAAATACAAAAATAATAAAATAAAATTGCAATTTGTAGATACAGTCTAATAAAAAATGCATGAATTTAATTATGAAATTTTCCTTTGGGGTTATATAGAAAATCAGTTTACAAAAGCTGCAGATCTATTGTCTGCAGCCTTTGCAAGCCCTCACATTCAAACCCCATCCAGACTTTCTGAGGCTGTCCAATCACAGACTTCCTAATGCAGTTCAATTAGAAGTCTTTGCAAGGCAGGTGCTCTGTGCAATTGTTGCCTCTTGAGTTAAGTTCCACTGAGCTAACCAAATCAGGAAGTAACAGGACAGGTTGTGTGATTGACAGCTAGGGGGGTGTAACAAAGTTAATTTATAAAAGTGCCAATTTCTATTGAAATCTGCACTTTTTTGTAGTGAAAGTACACACTCTTCACACATAAAGCACTTCAGCCATATAAGTGCTCTAGGTATTTGGAGTGTTCCTTTAACAGCTAACATGCATTTATTCCAGCTGTGAAAGCTCCCATGTATCCTGCTCCTGCAATAATATCTGCCCCGCAGCCTGACCCAAACCTGCTCCAGAATCAATTACAAAGTAAAAAAAAACAAACTAAAAAATATTTGCTCTACAAATGGAGTATCAGTTTGACATTTAAAAGCTAAATAACCTTTCATATTTTATTCACAACTTTAAGTCTTTATTTCTGCAACACAGAATACAATATTGGTTGTGTTTAACTATAATAATTTTTTTTCAAGATAAATTATGACATAATATGATATTGTTTATTGGTCCCATCTAGACAATGTTCTACCTCTGTGCTGTTTGCTAAGTAAACGCACTCACGTTTTAGCCTCACACAACCAGTATGTCCATTTCTGACCTCACGCACACACACCCTTCATTCCCTAACGAAACTCAGTACATCAGAACACAGTTTCAGTCAGACATACCAGAAGGGAGGAGATTGATTTTCTTGAACTATGACCAACACCTTACATGACACGCCAATTTCACGTAGGTGTGGACTTTTTTTTTAAATTGCAAGATAAAAACAAAACACTACTTGTCAAAACATTGTGTGTCTGCTCACATGGGGAACAGGAAACTGATCATAATTATATCTTTAAAAAGTTTATTATCTAAAATCAGGTATTAGACACATGGAATGGCCTGCCAACAGAGGTGGTAGTTAGCAACGACTACTGCAATTATCAGAATAAATATTCTAAAAAGCCTTTCCAGAGGAAATCAAATTGTGAATGATTCATTGCTTCTGCAGAAACCGGAATAACACATGCACGAACAAATTATAATTAGAAATCAAAATAATTGCCAAGGTGGCTTGACATCAGAGCTCATAGTCTACCGAGTTAAAAAAAAGATCTGTCATCAAAGAAAATATTATTTTTCAAATACCTCAGTAGACCATGATCACTTGGGTATTTGGCAATCTGTTTGTTGGGTCGAGTGAATGAAACCAAACAAGCAAGAAGCAGTATGTTTAACCCCTTAAGGACACATGTCATGATTCCCTTTTATTCCAGAAGTTTGGTCCTTAAGGGGTTAAATGTAAAGTACATTTTTTAACACTGAGGCAAAAATTTGACCAACTGAGTCATGCTTGGAGTCTATAATAAAAATAGGTATAACTCGTTGGCATAAATCATTCAAACTATGATTCAGTTAAAGGGGCACTCCTGTGCCCAAATCTGAAAAAAATGAAAAATATTTTTGTGTGTATATAAATCTCTCGAACTTTTTATTAGATATGCCTCAACTGAAAATGTGCATGCATTTAATTATGCATTTTTTCATTTGGGGTATATATCCAAAAACAGTTCTCTTGTCTGCAGCCTTTACAAACCCACCCCTTCTAACCCCGCCCAGACTTTCTGTGTCTGTCCAATCACAGACTTCCCAATGCAGCTCAATGAGAAGTCTTTACAAGGCAGGTGTTTAGCTCCACTGAACTAACCAAACCAGGAAGTAACAGGACTGGTTGTCTGATTGAAATCTAAGGGGGTGTAACAAGGTTAATTTATAAAAGTACCAATGTCTCTTGAAATCTGCACTCTTTGTAAAAGGAATATTTCAACTTCCTACTTTGCATCCCGGGACATCAAGAGTGTTTAACAAAGCTCGGGTACCAAACACTTTCCCTTGAAATCTATATAACGTTTTGTTACACAAAACAGTGATATTTATATATGTTTTATTAAATATAGTAGGTCTATATTGTAGGTCCCAAAGTAGGTATGTACACGAGCTTGAGAGAATGGTTTGTGCTTGACATAAGCACAGACTGATGCTAAACCACCAGAGTAACCTGAAGGATCTCTTCATCTCCTCAAGCTTCATCTTCAAGAATCCAAGGAATGACAATCCCCCTGATATTTACTGGGATCCTACTCCACTCTCTATACCTAGACTCTTGTCAGGAAAAATGGGCATCTGATTTGTACAGGGAAGGGATAGCTAGCTCTGAAAATGACAATCCCTGTGTTATAATTCCGCTCTCAAGCACTTGCAATCTTTTAGGAATGGTTTGGCAGAATCAAACTAAAACAAACATGAAATGATACCAGCACAATGTACCCGATTGTTTACTACACACATTGCGGAGTGTCTCGCGTAGTAAATTATTCACCGATGCTACGGTACATTGACAGAGCATCTAACCACATGTTTACAAAGTCTCGTGCAACTTTCACCTGCATCTTGGGAGTCTGATAAACAGAAACTGGAGACCAGTTTGGCAGCAGAAAGGAATGCAAAGACTTTTGAGAAGATACAGAAAAACCTACAAGCATTGAGAGCAGGTACAGGAAGATGCAACAAGAGACAAAGCTCTAGCGTACAATGTTCCAAAATGGCTCTCAAAATTGTCAGTGAAATTATTTTTAACCTATTGAAGTGATTAAGGTGCCTGCAGTCCGTGAGTTTAATAACAGTTTAGCAGAGATTCTCGACAAAATGGTGGAGGCCAAAATATGCTACACTTCAGGCGATACCAGGGGTTCCGGGCAGTGATTGGCTGAGAGTGTCAGCTGTGTGCTCTCAGTCAATGTGTCAGGATTACAAGTTGATCCAGCATGCAGTACTGTGTCACAGCTAGGACTAAGGATAACATATAACCGGTCCTTAGAATGGCCGGACTTAACGTCTCCAAGAATAGCCAAAATACTTGCCGAGGTCAGGGACACAGAATCACACACAAAGATGAGGGAAAGCCAAATGTCAATTATATCAGGGAAGTCATATCAGGCATACCAGTTATCAGGGAAGTCAAAAACCAGAAAGTCAAGATCAGGAGTGCACTCCCTGATAATCATAGGCATGAAACCACGATAGGGCAATGAGCAAGAGGAGAGTTGGGTTTAAATACCCCTCCTGTGGATCCGATTGGCTGAAACCGGCCTTTGACCCCAAAGGCAATTACCAGGTGTGCATGATTGCTGCTCAGTACAAATCCTCCTGTGGATTTGATTAGCCATGACCGGCCTTTGACCCCAAAAGTAGTTACCAGGTGTCACGGTAGTTTACCCCAACACGCAAGATGTAGTCCAACAATCGACAGATAGAGCAGAAACGTCTTACCGGACCTTAGAATGGCCGGACTCGCCGTATAGCAGAGAATAGACAGAGTCAAGAACGAGCAGAGGTCAAGGGAACAAAGAGACTGCAAGAACAAAAACTAGCCAAGGTCTGGTACACAGTAGTCAGTAAGCCGGCAAACAAGACAAAACAGGGATAGAGAGATAAACGGACTAAGATACAAAGCCAAGGTCAAGCACGAAAATCACAACTGAACACAACAAGCGCTAAAGGGAACTGAAACAGAAACCACGATAGGGCAGGGAGTTAAGGGAGAGGTAAGTATAAATACCCTAACCTTTACTTTGATTGACCCCTGTCATATCCACGCCCCCAAAATGTGAGTGTATGGGGAATGTGGGATGACAGGGGCCAATGGGAGACCGTTGTATTTTTTGCCTCCCACTGCCCCTTTAAGAGCGTGCCCGAGACGGCGGGAAGAGAGGACCTCGGCCGGCCCCCGGGTAAGGTAAGTACCACTACACCAGGTTTCCATGTGCATGATTGCTGCTTGGCACAACTTTTCCTGACAGGATGGTAATGTTGCTCGGCACAACTTTTCCTGTCAGGACAATAAATGCCATTAACCACATTTTTATGTGCGGATGAATACGTGACACAATGACTGCCCCAATCCCTGCTAGGAAATGGTATGGCGGAAGCATATCGTAATTGGGCTGCAGGTTGCCAGAGACCAAGCATCTCTGCTAAACAGTGAGTAAACCATCTAGCAGTGATGTGGGGTACAGCACCTATGGGCTGCAGACACAACAACTACTTAATTTATGAAGTGGTTATGGAGACAACCAGGTTCCTTTTGCTGATTTTAAACATTCAAGTAAAATTAATGTAGTTTGTAATTCTGTGCCAGAATGGAAAATATTTCTTTGCTCAAGAGTCCTCCTTCTGTACTGAAGAATATCTCAGCTCCAGTGTTTGCTTACTGCCTCACTGGAGAATATAAACATAGGACATCACCCATCCCTATGGGTTCCAAGGCATTCTGTTTGTCTGTGGTACACTGACTCCTGTGTGACCTGTTTCTGTTTGTGTCCTGGCCCTGTGTGACCTATTCCCTGACCCTTGCTGCTGTCCCTTGTTCCTGGCTATGCAACAAATCTGTTTCCTGAGTTACTCAACCCATTTCTTTGCCCTCTATCAAACGGACTACTGGTTTATATTCAGTTGTTGATCCGGTATGTGCTGCCATGCTGGTTTCTCTCATCCTATTCCTGCCACACAGGCCAGAATGGATCCAGATTCTGAACTCGTGGAGAGACAGGGCAGTGATACAGGCTTGTCTGTGATGCTAACTGTGTTACTGAGAGTGGCATGTAATGTGGGCACACATGCCAGCCAGTCAAGGCTGTCCATACAACAAGCCAGGGGTGTTGATAGTTCCAGAACCATTGGGGGCTTCATCCCAAAGGAAAGCTCAATGACCCCTAGAGTAACAGGGAAATGTCAAGACATACCTACCCCTCTCTGTCTTTTAATGTACTGATCTACCCACCAACAGCGCGCCGATGACGATTGTCTCAATAAAAGCACAGCCGGATAGACGTGTGTGCTTGAACGCATTGTACTCCCAAAACCTTATGCTGACATTCACCTGGGGGCACCACCCCTTCATCCTAAGCAGCCTAGTGGAACCTTGTAATATGTTTTATAATAAGTACCTTCCTGATGTAAAATAAAAAATCACTAATAGGCTCCTGCCCATTCCAGCAGAGAGATCAGAGATCCAAGGCTAAAAAGCCCACTCCCAAGGTACCAGCCCACAAAAGCCCCAACATCTCTGCACCAATGGCTGCTGTAGTGCTTGTGTATGGGCTTAAATATCCTGAACTTCACTATAAGAGCACTACGAGCATGGCTAATCGAGCACTTACTGTGCACTTACTAACCGTTCACCTAATACGGGGTGAGAGAGCCAGTCTCTCTGGTGATCAGAAGTACTGATAGCAAACCATATGTCATAAGCCACCACTGTGTAATTTGTCTGGTATGCAGTGTCAGCAGTCTTTCCATGTTTGGGTGTTTTGTGGCCGGCACTTCCTACAGTCCCTCGTCAGAGGGCTCAGGCCGCTAGTTTGAACACTCCATCAAAACAATTAACCCTAACCCTGCAAAGGATTACTCCAGAAAGAGCTGAGTCATCAAGTTCTCCCCGAAAAATGCATGTTTGTATTTTTCTCTTTTTTTTTTATCTCAAAAATTCATTGTTTATGTATCAGTGCAAGTTTATATTGTAGTCTTAATTATTCATATAATCCTACACGATATAAACTATTTTTAAAGAATAATCAATCCATACTTCACATGACAGATAAAAAAGCTATAAACTTATTAAATTATACCTTTCTTGTACTTTTTATAATACACACGTTTTGTATGTCATTTGTTAATGATTAACCTATAAGGGGTGAGATTAGTGAGACTGCTTTTGGCCATCTGTTTATGCTTCATGTGTTTTTAATGAATTAATATGTTGCTTGTTGACTCAGCAAGCCTAGTGTGTCTTCCAGTTAGGAAATTGCAGAATAAGCGATGTACACACTGCAGCATGTATAGATCAGAAATCACAGACACAAGTGGGAGCCTGTACCATGGTCTAAAATACAGTGCATAACTTTTTTTTTAAATATATCATCACAGCAATTTGCTGGAGAAACAAACAAAAAAATCCAAGATGCACAAAATGTTGCACTTAAACATGAGCATGTTAATAATTTCTCAGAAAATAGAGGTCACAACAAAATAAGAAGAAAATAGATGTCTTGTCCTCATGGACTTTTCAAGAAGGTCCATCAGAGTTTTTAGGTGGAAAAAAATATTCTAGAGCAGAGAGAATCACAAAGCTCTTTAACCTTCCCTTTCGAAATGTCACAAGTCGTTTACCATCTCGGTGTTGTAGATGTACTTGTCCCACACTACCAGGCATTTAAACCAATTGTATAGGTACTCTTTGTTAATGGTGATGTGACCTGCACAGATCCTCAAGATCCACAAGAGTCAATCAAGATCTATAACTTGTCTGCCATAAGTTTGGAGGGTCCAGCCATAGCTTCCTCTAGCTAACAAGCTAGGAAACCTGAATGTTCCCCCAAATAATCACAAGCTATAAATCAGCATGGTATCTGGAATATTTAGACTTGTCTCTGGTCCATTTTGTTGAAAGCAATACCCTCTCTTATAGTACCAGGAAAGCCACGGCACCGTCCCAGTCTATTTTCTCAAAAACTTACATTGGTCCCCATGGGCATCTACACCACGTCCTGTCTTCTCCTGTAGAAGAAGCTGGTGGGTCTGTTCAGTTACTATTGGGTATATGGCCTCAGGCGCCAGACAAGACCCAGGTACATTATCCAACTATTCTAAAACAGTTTAACAAGACACACTGGGACAGCGCCTGGCAATCCTGACATCATAACCACTACAGCAGGTTGAAGTGGCTATGATGCTTGAAGCCTTCCATTATTGTAACCATTCAACAACCAATGAGGCTAGTGAGATAGCTCAGGTTGAACATATCAACAATAGAAGCTGTTCTCTCTTTAAGACAGCAGCTACAATGCCTGGCAGGTTAAACTCAAACTGTGATACTTATATTGTAAATAAAATAATTTTTTATTTGGTAAGTACTGAAATTTATGAGTTAGTCCTAGAGGAACGTTAGATAGCCATTGCAAGTCATTCATAAGTTTCAGTAAATTTACAGAAGTTAAACGCTGATTGATTGCTGATAACAAATGTCTCAGTATATTTTGATTTCCTCTGAATGAACTAAACTCCAAGGTATTATTCGGATGGGCTCAAACAGTGGCGTCTCAAGATCTGGGCCAGCTATTTTCTCTATATCAGATGTTTTCTGATGGGAAAGCAGTACTGAAATATTTAATCATTCTGACAGTTTTAAGATAATTTCAGTGTCAAGTGACAGTTCAGGTTGAGCAGGGTGGTGTCTACATGTCTTTACAAAATTTGGGAACGGGGAAGCTCAGCTAATATGCCTGGACTCAGTCACACTATTGTTTGAGAAAACCAGTTGGAAATTATCAGAAATGGCTTATTTATCATCTCCCCCTCCCAATTTTCCATACCTAAATCAGCATAAGTATATGACGAATAGATTAGACAATAAAAAAATATTATTCACCTACTATTAGACCGACTGTGAAGCCCACCTTCACCGATGTTCAGTTGATAATTATTATTATTATTATTATTATTTATAAAGCACGAAAAAATTCCACGGCATTGTACAATGATGGTCTTGATTTAATATTTTTGGACAAGCTTTACAAATTATTTAATAATTATTATTTTTTTTAATTTAAATATAAAGTGTGTGTATATATATATATATATAAAGAAAAATATGAAAAATATTACAATATAAAAATACTTGTCAAAATATTAAGTAAATTGTAAATGCATATGTAAAAATAATAAATTGGGCCTGATATGTCCAATTCAAACACAACAAAAATTCTAAGAAATTAATAATATAAATGATCACATTTTTTAATAAAGCCAATAGCGTTTTGTGATTATTGGGGAGAATTAGAATAGAGTAGTTACTAATCAGAACACTGATACAAAGTTGTAATAGTGAGCAGTTGTTATGGAAACCAGTGGAATCAACAGGGAGATTCTGTTAGTTTCTACGGAGACTGCACCAGTATCAAACCTAAAATGTTCCCAGCATGTATCTGTCCCCTTCCCTAATTGGCTAGTCATCTTACATGTTTTTATTTAAATGTTTGTATCTTGTAAAAGAAGTAAAGGGTGCAAGGGAGAGATATCCAGTTACACGTGTTCTTTAAATGCCCCAAGCACGACTGGTTCAGAGCGGTCAGGCAAAATGTAATGCTTTAAAATATCTTAAGATCTGCTGAATGGTTTTAAACATGCAGACAGATTTAATGGAGCTGGCCCATTTGACATATGGTTTAAATATGTTACATTAATTAGAATTTTAATGGAAAGTGAATGATCGTGATGAAATTCAGAATATATGGAAACCACTAGGGCTTTGCTGGGTGATATCACTCATAGACCAGGGTCTCCGGGCTGTTAATAGAACCTTGAGGTAAATGGGAAGATTATCAGGTGAATGGGGCAGAATTGTAGATTCTCGCAGTGAATAGACAGATTCTCAAGGTGAATTAGCTGATTTGCAGGATAAATTGGCAGATTCTCTGGCTCTCAAAGTGAATAGGCAGATTCGCAATGAGAATGAGTAGATTATCACGGTCAAAGGGCAGATTTGTTGGATGAGTGATCAGAAGATTCTCAATGTTTTAGAATGAACAGGTAGATACCCAATTTATCTTGTTTTGTTTTGGAATCTCTGGTGGAAAGGCCAGATTCTCACACATTGGTCCGAAATACATCACAATAAATGATGGTAAATAGAACCTAATATAAAAACAAACATAAAAAACAATGTGTAACACTATGTATTATAGAAGAGTAACTTGGAACACTCACAAGTGTGAAGGCCAATTATGAGTGGGCTCAGCACTCCCAGATGTAGACAGGGTGCAGTAGTTTTAAATATCAGGTCCTCCAGAAATGGTAATGATCCTCTCAGGAATCATTATAGATTAAAATGGTTTTATTAACATAATATAGAAAGCAAAAAAATAGTTCACAACGCTTTTCAAACCACTAAGGGGTCTTCCTCAGGTGAACATTGAGGTGTATTCTTAAAAGACCATTCTAGGCACCATAACAACTTCATCAGAATGGAGTTGTTATAGTGCGAGGAGGTCCCAAACTCTGGCTTGCCTGAAAGGGGAAAGCCATTAGCAAATGGTTTAACGTTAAAGTCTTCAGCCGAGTGCCACACTGCTCTGCACAGCAAGTTCCGCTTTATTTATTTATTTATTACTATAAAGTGCCAAACATATTCCACAGCGCTGTACAACTGGGAAAATGTCAATACAATAAGAACAGACCGATACAACAGGTAGAGGGCCCTTAGCATGTGCTTTATGGCCAAAGCTTCAATCAGGAAGAGGTGTCACTGAGAGCGTCAGCCCATCGGGAGTTCCCCCATTGAGAAAGATAGTGATAAAGCTACGCCTAGGATCTCCTTGCACCATAACAACTGTATCCATTTACATACCGAGTGCCAGTGTGGAATGACTTGCTGCTTTATCATTTACACCTCTATATGGTCACACTGTCATTAAATCAGGGGAAGATTTTATCCAAGATCATTTTGATAATTATACAGTTATTGATTATTGGGGGGGAGGTACAGTCCTCACTGTATTCCTAGTGATTAAAACATAAAACCATTATATAAAGGCCAGTATTACAAACACATTTTAATGTTTGGACCATTAAAGGGTTTATATTCTTAATATTGTTTGGGTCTGTTCATTTGAAATTTAAAGAAATAAAATAGTACAATAATTATATATATTTATATGCTTGTCTGTTATATATTATACGCATATACACATGTTTATTTATTTATTTATTTATTTATAAATTGTATATTTATAGCGCGTGTTATAGATAAAGAATCTCTTTCAGGAATAAATTGAGGTATTTTCCAAGGAAGCGAGGAAGAGATTATATGCCGAACGTTCTATGAGACGTAATGCTGTTTTTAATTTGTACTCTTTTGTATAAAGCAGAAGTGAGGGGCTCTGTTCCATGTGTGCTTGGTTAGCTTTGTGGCCCCAAAGTTTCTGCACTACATTTCCCACAATGCTTAGGAAGCAATATATATATATATATTGGTTTTTCACATTTTATATATCCCTAGTTTTGAAAAGTAAAGATCGCAAGAACATATTTCTGTAGCTCATAATGTAATCTAAATTATCTTCTAGTCAAATCTCTAGAGAAGGCATTTAAGGTTTGCTTTCATGGCTGATGCACTTTAATTAGTAATAATCACATTTGCAACAAACAACCAATTTGCAATACATTCTGCTTTAAATGATCCATTATCTTTAGAATTAAACTTATAATTCACCTTTGCTTCACTTCGTTTTTTTCATACTTGGCTTTTAATTACAGGGCTTTAAAAATGTCTGCCTATTCTGCTTATTTGTTATTTCCGGCAATTCCCGGTGGTGTGGGACATGTGATTAAAAAGCAGCGATGATAACACTTAGAATGATAAGAAGTCTGTTACCTGGCAACAAACACAGCACAATCAGCGAGGGAATCCAGTACTGGCCCACCATAGTTGCCCACCCAGTCGTCTCAGGATGTACGTTCCTCAGCTCCTAGTGTCACGGATTGCTGTTTGCTAACTACTAGCCTTGATCACTGTGCCCAGTTTGGGAAGCGGTGAAACTTGCACAACGAGTTTAATGTTTATGACAGTATAGGACACACCCTCCTGTCTCGAAGAGGAGATACCAACCAGGGAATGTCAGCTATGTGTAGTGTACAGGTGACACAACAACGCAGAGTCCTGATTCTACTTTCTTTGTGTCACTGATGAGTTCCTGTTTTATTTTAGCCATAAATGATTTTACTACGCAGAATACGGCTGTTTACATACATACATATATATATATATATACTTTGAAAGATCAGCTGAACTGACTGATTTATTCATTTGGTATATAACTACAGAAAAACTACATTTAATCTTAAATGAATAAAAAGGTCTTCATACGTTGTTTTAACATTTCACCCTACTTTTCATAGTTTTTCTCATGGCACTTGTGCTATATATCATATAAAAGTGACCAATGGTTCAGCTTAACGGGACACTGTAGTCACGCAGACCAGTTCATCTCAATAAAGTGGCCTGGGTGCAGTGGCAATGTCATTTTAGACAATGTTTACATTGAAGTGTTAAATCCACCTCTAGTGCCATTGGATGCGTGCGCGGCACTCTGCCCGCAGACACCTGTGAGGAGAATTGGACCATGGTGGAGGAGACCATGCCTCCTCGATTAAGTCGTGGGAGGTGGAAAAGTGACCACAAAGGAAGTCTTGGCGCTGAAAAAAAAATGATTAAAAAGTTTTATTTTATTTATTTTTATGGTGAGGGGGGGAGGGGGCAGGGCCATAATAGCATTATGAATCTAAGTTTGTTTCCCTAATGCTATAGTGTTCCTTAAAATTCAGCTTAGATCAAGGGATATATCAAGAGCAGTGCGAACTGAGTGGTCGGGCACTTTGGACATGGTCCCATGGCCAGGCCTAAGAAGGGGGCCAGCCGCCCAGCCACTCTGTCTGTTTGGCACTGTCACACACACCTTAATTTCTGCTGCTTATCCAGAAGGGGAGGTGGGGACAGTGAGAGCAGACAAAAATTCCGGCCCAGTGCACAGAGGCGCATCACATACTGACGTTGATGTGTGCCGTCTGTACTGTCCCGGATTTGGCATGAGTTGGAATGATAATGCAGAAGTATGAACATCTGCGCTAGCAAGATCCCCTTAAACTAGCCCCACAGCTATATCAAAGTAAGTGTCAAACCCTCCGAAAACACTTTGACAGATGTCTGGTGCTATAGTGGTTGTGGTACAGTTTCCCTTTAATACCACATGGTGACAGATCTGCCACCCTTTCATAAATGATCACCTGACTTAGATCTGATATCACCATATGATCTGTAAAACCAGAAGAGGTCTGTCTCAATTTAACAAATTGTCACCTGCCTGTGAATACGTTCCCGACTCGAGCCAATTATAGGATGTAAAGTGTTACAGCTACGGTAAGTCCATTGAAAAGTAAGAAAATATAAGAACTAGTGTTCCAATCAGAAGCTCCCATCCCATAGCATTCTTAAAGGGAAACTCCAGTGCCAGGAAAACAATCCGTTTTCCTGGCACTGCAGGTCCCCTCTCCCTCCCACCACCCATCCCCATGTCCCTTTGGCGGAGGTTTCTGCTCACCGCCGCTCCTCCTAGTGATGACGTCAGCCGGTGGGCGAGATTGATCCCGCCCGCCGGCTGAGGAAACCTAATGTAGAGCTCTCCATAGGAAAGCATTGAAAATGCTTTTCAATGCTTTCCTATGGGGAATTGAGCGACGCTAGAGGTCCTCACACAGCGTGAGGACATCCAACGACGCTCTAGCACAGGTTTCCTGTGCTATGGATACGGAAGTGCCCTCTAGTGGCTGTCTAGTAGAGTTAACCCTGTCTAGTAGAGTTAACCCTGCAATGTAATTATTGCAGTTTAAAAAAAAACTGCAATAATTACACTTGCAGGGTTAAGAGTAGTGGGAGTTGGCACCCAGACCACTCCAATGGGCAGAAGTGGTCTGGGTGCCTGGAGTGTCCCTTTAATTTTATGTCCTAATCACTGGAACCAATGTTGTCATAATATGTTCCAAACACGAGAAAACATATGGTTACTCCACCTTAAAAAGTGTTGGGACTTGGCGCTAGCCCTCTGCCAACTCTTGTTATCTGTGGCAATGATTAAATATATATATATTGGTATTCCCACAACACTGTAAAATTTCATTTAATAATAAACTAAATCTTAATTTTTTTATTGCGGTTGTTTAGAAGTCCAAGTGTCCAGAGTGCACAGAATTAATATTAACTACAGTCACAGATTAGGGCTTCTTTGGGTGATGATTAATTGTACAATTGAACAGTTCATTGTAGTAGTTATGGTAGTATGGGTCTGAGGATATCATACCCTTGGTTTTCAGTTAAGCCATTTAGGAGCAGGTGCTTGTAGCCTGGTACCATGTCAACTGCATTGATGATAGTATTTCCAAAATTTGAATTGCAAATCCATCCAACCTTGGACCACAATGACTGGCTGAGAGCTCTGTTTAACATTTAGCAGGATCACATCGTGGAAGTGTTTATGCTAGTTTACCTGCTGGTAATTGCTACACTTACTTTATTTGGGGCTTATAGTGTTACACTTGGCCTTTTTTTTTTTTTTAAATCAATCTTTCTTTTATTAAGCTGGTAGCTGGTACATAAAGAAAAAAAAAGGATCAGAATATAACAGCTTGGCAGACACGATTAACATACAACACTAGTTTTATAGAATTCGGACTAAGAAAGACAATTTTTTGTTAAATATTAAGTAACAAGTAGGCAAGTCTAACAAGTCTAGATGCGAGAAACAAGCAAAACAGTCTAACCGAGTGGAGATGCATGAGATAACAGGCTAGTGAAAGTAATAGTACACATAAAAAAAAGAATAGGAAAAAAACAGCATTATACATCTGTACTAGTAAGACTATAAAATAACAGACTGCATCAAAAAGACAGCGGATTATTGAGTAGAACCATGGTGTTTTATCATATACAAAGTAGCCGTGCACAACACCCGTACTGATATATATAGCCTTCACCTGATACCCATGCTTTTCTGATACACAGGCCTTCCCAAGAGCCCATTTACGGTTCCCACTGCTCCGGACACTCTTGGCTCCACAAGCAAAGTCATGGAAGGCTGTAGTCACTGCTTGGAATTGTAGTTGCCCCCTCCAGGGATGAGCATCGTGGTTATTCCCCTGAAGGCCCTGACCCAGGAATTCAGTAGCGGGTGCTGGACAAGTCAAGAGGTGAATGGGTGATCTTTAGGCAGGCTTTCCACCCATGTGACTTTTTATAATCAAGAGCTGGTAATGGCTATTAGTGCCAGCTGTGAAGTGCTGAGCATCGGAAGATGAGATTTGCAGCGAGCCATCTCCTCAACTTTCTGCTGCGAGCCGGATCTGTCTGTGCCTAAGTTTGAGCTAGAAAGAAAGGATGGAAGAGGCCTCCTGCAGGCATCGTGTGGTAGCAGCAGTCATGGCGTCTACCATCTTGGCTCAGGTGGAAAGACAGAGTGTGTGTCACAGGAGCATAGGAGAAGCACTGTTTCACTCATGTTAGGTAGGTAAAGCCTGTGAGAGTGTGCAGAGATGACCACCACCGACAGCGGGGAGGAATTTTGGGATCCTGACCACTTCCACTTGTTCTCGAAAGCCAGCCAGGCCGGTTAGATGCCTATCTAGAATTCCTGTTTGTGGGATTCGCCATTCCTGTAAGTTGGGATACAACCCCGTGACAGATACATTGCACTGTTTCACTCATGTTAGGTAGGTAAAGCCTGTGAGAGTGTGCAGAGATGACCACCACCGACAGGGGGGAGGAATTTTGGGATCCTGACCACTTCCACTTGTTCTCGAAAGCCAGCCAGGCCGGTTAGATGCCTATCTAGAATTCCTGTTTGTGGGATTCGCCATTCCTGTAAGTTGGGATACAACCCCATGACAGATACATTGCACTGTTTCACTCATGTTAGGTAGGTAAAGCCTGTGAGAGTGTGCAGAGATGACCACCACCGACAGCGGGGAGGAATTTTGGGATCCTGACCACTTCCACTTGTTCTCGAAAGCCAGCCAGGCCGGTTAGATGTCTATCTAGAATTCCTGTTTGTGGGATTCGCCATTCCTGTAAGTTGGGATACAACCCCATGACAGATACATTGCACTGTTTCACTCATGTTAGGTAGGTAAAGCCTGTGAGAGTGTGCAGAGATGACCACCACCGACAGCGGGGAGGAATTTTGGGATCCTGACCACTTCCACTTGTTCTCGAAAGCCAGCCTGGCCGGTTAGATGTCTATCTAGAATTCCTGTTTGTGGGATTCGCCATTCCTGTAAATTGGGATACAACCCCGTGACAGATACATTGCACTGTTTCACTTCTTACATTTGTCTATAAAGACTGTATTCTCCTACTACATGCATACATTTCTCATTAATGGAATACATATTGTTTACTAGTCTTTTATTGTTTCTTTTGAAAGCATTTAAAACCTTCATATTGTTCTCTCCGATAGTTCCTTACTCACATGAAAGAAACCTTTACCATTGCCTTATCTTTAGAATAAGAGTCAATCGGATTTCCTTATTGTTCTCTAATCCCTCAGTTCTCTACTGCGCCTCTGCTGGATTTAACTCCATCGCCTCTCTTTGTTTGGAAATGATTTTTTACATGTTACCTCCGCCCTCACTGAGCTGCACCCAAAATAATTGCTTCGGATATAGAATATGTGTTTTCCGAAAGAAGTGAAACCGCTTCTATGGTGGTTCATAGTCTACAAGTTTTTACCAAAATGTCCTGATTTTCTTTTTAAAGTATTCCCTTAATAAATAGGGATAGTATGGTCTGCTTATGCAAAAAATGCAAGGTATCTCCATGTAAGCCCAGACATTACTTACTTTTTCACTGTTTGACATATTTAAGAGATAGAAAGTGATTTCCCCCTCACCCCCCATTAGTATTCTTAAAAGACCTAGTTCAAATATGAAGGGATATTGCTATAGATAGAAGAAAATCAATGTGCATCTTATGTACACAAACCATGCTCCTTCACACTAAATAATTATGGTGACAGTTTTAGTTCTCTGTTGACAGAGTGCCTGAGACAAACCAATCTACCCTAAGAATATCCCAAGTACCTCTAAGGGACTGCTGGACTGAACTTCTTCTGACAGTGCCACTGAGCTGTCCTTATTCTGACATCACCGTCAGACAGCACTTATACTGACAGCTACATCGGACTATGCTTCTACAAACAGTGCCACTGGGCTACCCTTCTTTTGACAGGCGGTGTGACATCCCCATCACACTGCCCTTCTTCTGAAGGCACTGTCAGACTTCCCTTCTTCTGACAGCACCATTACACCGCCCTTCCACTGAAGGCACTGTCAGACTGCCCTTTTTCTGAAAGCACTGTCAGACTGCCCTTCTTCTGACAGTGCCATCAGACTGCCCTTTTTCTCAAAGCATCGTCACCACTGATTGTCCAGTTGATGTTGGGCAATCAGAGTTGAATCATTCTGCATTTTTAGGAACTAAAAACTTAAACATAAGAGGCTCATCCTGCTCCTCTTATATGGTGTCTGTAGGGCCTATGGTAGCTGTATGTTGCTGACTGACAGAGGGAAGGTACACAGCAGAAAAGACTTGTAAGCCTAGATACAGTGGCAGAACTACCGCGGTTGCAGCTGCGACCGGGCCCATCACACCAGGGGGCCCGGCCACCTTGTGGACCCCTGGACCGGGTTCCCACTGTCATGTGTTGCGGCCCAGGACCGCCGGGGCTACGCGTTCAGTGGCCCATGCTGCTAGGGCCACTCGATGAAAAAGTCTTTCCAGGGGGCCCGGTCAGTGTTGCGGCGCTTTAACGGCAAGACCTTGCCCCCTGTGATGACATCAAAGCTGAGAGGAAGTGACAGCTTCGGTCACTCCTGCCACCTTACACACAGTTCCACACAAGAGGAAGGAGTCAGAGTGGGAACTCTGACTCCCATTAGCCTGAGCCACCACTGGACCCCAGGAACTTCACCCTCCTGCATCTAAAAGGTAAGAAACAGGAGGAGGACTAATGTATGTGTGTGTGTCTCTGTATGTGTGTGTGTGTGTGTGTGTGTGTCTGTATGTGTGTATGTCTCTGTATGTGTATGTGTCTCTGTATGTATGTATGACTCTGTATGTGTGTATGTCTCTGTATATATGTGTGTATGTCTCTGTATGTGTGTGTGTGTGTGTCTGTATGTATTTGTGTATGTCTCTGTGTTTGTGTGTCTGTGTGTGTCTGCTTGTATGTATATATTGGTGTGTCTGTATGTGTATCTATTTGTCTGCATGTGTATCTGTATGTCTGCGTATATGCATGTCAGTGTGCCCTGTGTATCTGTATGTGTGTCACTGTTTGTATCCGTATGAGTGTCATTCTGTATATTTAAATGTTTGTCCTTACATGTTTGTGTATCTGCATGTGTGTCTGTGTGTATATATGTATCTTTGTGTTAGTTTGTGTGTCTGCATTTGCATGTGTATCAGTGTGTGTATGTGTGTCTGTGTATCAGCATGTGTGTCTGTGTATGTATCTATATGTGTTATATGGTGTGTATAAGCATGTATGTCAGTGTGTGTTTATTTGTATGTCTGCATGTGTGTCTGTGTAACTGTCTGTCCCCACCACACACACTGTCACTCCCTTCACCCTGCCACACTCACAATAACTCTACCAATCCTGTCACTCACCCATGCCATACTCATCTCCCATCACTCTGACATTTTTACCCTATTACAGTCACCTTCTCTCTCATTGTCATACTTACCCCCCAATCCTGTCACTCACCCATGCCATACTCACCTCCCATCGCTCTGCCATATTCACCCCATTACACTCACTTTCTCTCTCATTGTCATACTTACCCCCCAATCCTGTCACTCACCCATGCCATACTCACCTCCCATCGCTCTGCCATATTCACCCCATTACACTCACTTTCTCTCTCATTGTCATACTTACCCCCCAATCCTGTCACTCACCCATGCCATACTCACCTCCCATCGCTCTACCATGTTCACCCTATTATACTCACCTTCTCTCGCACTGTCACACTCTTTCTCCATCACTCTGTCACATTCGCCCCCTTTCACCCTGCCACACTCACCCTATCTCATTAACTGCTCCAATTCTGTTTTACTTAACCATGACATACTAACCCTGTGGGGTGTGAATGAGACACATGGAGGGGCTAAGGCGCCTGGGAGGGTGAGACATATGGGGGGCCCAGGGCAATTTTCGCACCGGGGCCCCATGGTTTCTAGTTACGCCTCTGCCTGGATAAATATGAATTGCAGGGTTAACTAGGTGTGTATCTCTGTGTGTGTACATATCCAGTATGTACTGTTAATTAATTATATGCACATACATAAATACACTGTATATGTATCCTCTCTAATGAACAAGCATGTCCCATCCCGGCCTCTCCTCTCTGCTGATAATTAGTTTCTTTGCTTGGTTCACGCCAGCTCCACCATTTCCCAATTTGAAGACAGTAAAGCTGATAGGGCTACACTTCCCCCTATTAAACAGTTGTTTCAATAAGCCTTAAAGCACACATTTACAAGAAAATATATCAACTATGCAATTAAAGGAACGTTACTTGCTGTAGTGGATATGGTGCCAGGGGTGCTCAGGTGCCCGCCCATTGTAAGTATCCAAACATTTTAGAACAGTTTGACTTCTTACCTAGGGTCTGTTGGGCACTGCTCCCCACTTCCTATACTACCTATGGTAAACTGGTTATCTCCTGAGCCAAAACTACAGTTTTATCACACGTTCACTCTGCGCTGCTAACTTTACCTCCTGTTGCTCAAAACATGATAAATCATATGAAAAAAAAAATATTGTAGATCTTCTAGATGCAGTGGTGCACAGCAAGTGCTACATACAGTCATAGGAGTGCGCACGGGGTGTGCCGGGTGTGCCTGGGCACACCCTAATCCCCGCGGCACGCCTATGTATTGAGACCGGCAGGGGAGATCTCAGGATCTCCCGTCGGCCCATGCAGAGCCTCCCTCCTGACTGACCCACAGGCAGGGAGGGAGGCAGGAGAGGACCCGGGGAGCTATTGCCAGCAGCTCTGCCGGTTTTCTCTCGCGAGATCTGAGCGTTGCCGCAGCAAAACTCAGATCTCGCAAGAGTGAACTCTATCCCCACTGGACACTCTCCACTGGACCACCAGGGAAAGCAGCAGGAACAAGAATCCCCCCTCCCTACATAAGGTGAGAAGGGAGGGGGGATATTACCTAATGTACCCCCACAATCACCCACACACATACAGCACACACACCCACACACACAGCACACACACAGCACCTACACACATACACAGCACCAACACACATACAGCACCCACAGACATACAGCACACACAGACATACACAGCACCTACACACATACAGCACCCACACGCATACAGCACCCACAGACATACACAGCACCTACACACATACAGCACCCACAGACATACACAGCACCTACACACATACAGCACCCACGCACATACAGCACCCACAGACATGCACAGCACCTACACATACACAGCACCAACACACATACAGCACCCATACACATACACAGCACCCACAGACATACACAGCACCTACACACATACAGCACCCACACACATACAGCACCTACACACATAAGCACCCACACACATACAGCACCCACACACATACACAGCACCTACACACATACAGCACTCACAGACATACACAGCACCTACACACATACAGCACCCACACACATACACAGCACCAACACACATACAGCACCCACACGCATACAGTACCCACAGACATACACAGTGTAGCGGATGGCACCGGGCTGTCCTGCAAATATATTGTACATAACTGCATTCGTGTCATCTGCTGTGTTATATGTGTTTTAAAAGAATTGTATTCCTCTGATTGTTCGGTAGTTTCATTCCCTTAGTTTATTCGAATGAAAATACCGAACAACCAGACCTCCCCTGTGTGAAGTGTGTCCTCAATTACCCGTTGCAACATTGTTGCGAACGGGTAATTGACTAGTAAGTAGCCGTCCTTTGTTCTCGGGGGTGGCCGACATTCGACAAACGAACACGTGGCGGCGGCCATTTTAAAACTCCCGAACAGCTGTGTTTTGCCGTCGAGTGTCTGGAACTAAAATCGGACACTCGAGTAGGCGAACACCGCTGAGACCTCCACAAGCCCGGTCCGTTCGGTTCCAAACTACCGAACGGCCCCTCGTTCGGTAGATAGAAAGAACCGAACGAGGGGATTCAGGCGAACCCTCCCTAGCCTCTATAGCTAGAGGCTTTTGTGTATTTTGTTCCCTTATGCCAGGACCGACCGCAGGGCCCATTCGCATGGAACCTCATTCGGCTGTCTCAGTTAGTGCGGTCGGTCATTTTATTCCCTCCATACATTTCCCGAACCCCTGGTCTGATCTGGGTGATTTTTGGATATGTTGTTCACCCAGATCAAGGCTATCCGTGGATGTAGGATTTAAAGAGGTACCCCTATGTTTAGGGGTACATCCAGAAACGGGGGGAATTACTGTACTGGATAAGGGGATTATGATGCTGGCTGAGGGGAGGAGATGTGTGGGAGGTCAGGATTGGCTACTGTATTAATGATTGTAAATCCCTCCCTTGCATGGGAGCATGCTTTAAAAGGAGACTGTGGATTAAAGCTTTCAGTTCTGCTCCTGAAACTGTGTGTCGTCCAGTTATTGGGATTGCTGTTGGGATATTGCTGTATTTTACCTGCTGGAACCCTTGCCTGTGGATTTACTATTTACTTGTTCCTGAGCCTCACTTGGATTATAAGCGGAGATAACCTGGGGAATATTGCATCTCTGCTACACACAGTACCTACACACATACAGCACCCACAGACATACACAGCACCCACACACATACAGCACCCACAGACATACACAACACCTACACACATACAGCACCCACACACATACACAGCATCAACACACATACAGCACCCACAGACATACACAGCACCAACACACATACAGCACCCACAGACATACACAGCACCCACACACATATACAGCACCCACACACATACACAGCACCCACACACATACAGCACCCACACACATACACAGCACCCACACACATAGAGCACCCACACACATAGAGCACCCACAGACATGCACAGCACCTACACACATACAGCACCCACACACATACACAGCACCAACACACATACAGCACCCACAGACATACACAGCACCTACACACATACAGCACCTACACAGCACCCACACACATACAGCACCCACAAACATACAGCACCCACAGAGATACACAGCACCCACACACATACAGCACCCACAGACATACAGCACCCACACACATACAGCACCCACACACATACACAGCACCAACACACATACAGCACCCACAGACATACACAGCACCTACACACATACAGCACTTACACACATAAAGCACCCACAGACATACACAGTACCTACACACATACAGCACCCACACACATACAGCACCCACACACATACACAGCACCAACACACATACAGCACCCACACACACACAGCACCTACACACACAGCACCCTCACAAACACACACAGCACCCTTACACACAGCACACAAACAGCACCCTCACACACACAGCACACTAACAGTACCCTCACAAACAGGACCCTAACAAACACACACACAGCACACTCAGGGCCGGCCTTAGGCCTTTAGGCGCCCTGTGCGAAAAATATTCACAGCACCCCTCCATGGTCACATGCCCTCATCCATCTTGTAAAAAGTCCATTACATAGGTGTTACGTATTAACGTGATTTCTGGACATATCATACATATACACGTATATTAATACATTTGTAAATATTATAGGTGTAATAAAACATATAATAATAATAATACACCCATATTAATATACATGTATATTTAAATATTACTCTCAGAAATCATGAGCAGAAAATTATATATATATATGGGCTAGAAGAATTCCTCCCACGTGTATAGATTTGGGAAAAACAAACCTATGTGAAGGAACACTCAAGCATTAGGAGTAAAAACACATTTCTAACAAGAGTGTCCTGACTCCCTGAAATTGCCATGCCATTATGTTGTGTGTGGAATAGGGATGTAGCGTGTTTGTGTGTGTAGGTTAGGTAATGTGTGTGTGTAGGTTATGTAATGTGTGTGTGTGTAAAGGGGATGTAGTGTGTATGTGTGTAGGAAACAGTGTGTGCATAGAGTATATAGTGTGTATGTATTTAGGGAACATAGTGTGTAGTGTGTATGGGTGCAAGTTACGTAGTGTGTATATATAGGGAGCATAGTGTGTCTGTACATTTTGTAGTGTTTGTGAGATATCTAGTGTGTATGTGTGTAGAGAACAAAGTGTGTTTATAGGGAGCGTTGTGTGTGAGTAGATTATGTAATGTGTGAGTAGATTATGTGGTGTGCGTGTGAGTGTGTGGATTATATAGTGTTTATGTGAGTAGATTATGTAGTGTGCGTGTGTGTGTGTGAGTAGATTATGTAGTGTGTGTATAGGGGATGTTGTGTGTGAGTAGATTATGTAGTGTGCGTGCGTGAGTAGATTATGTAGTGTGTGTATGTGTGTGTGTGTGTGTTATGGAGTGTGTGTAGGTAACACAGTAAGGGTGGGATAGTGATGATTTGTGGGTAGGAGGGGGTGACATAAGGCTTTAAATGAGGAGATGGGAGAGCAATTTCAGGTTTTGTTTTCTTAAAATTAATTAATGTTGATTCCCCCCTTCTGCCCCCCTCATTCTTGCATACCTTTGGGCAGGGATGGGGGAATACTGATGACCTGGTGGTCCAGCGGTCTCTGCCAGTCCTTTCAGAACACGAGCCCTCCTCTAGCAAGCTCTGCGTTGATAGTATGAGAGCGTTGCCACGGCAACACTCTGAATGCCAAGCTCGCGAGAGGAGAGCAGATTTAAAGCGCTCAATGCTCGCTCCCATCATCCAAACAGCGGGCCAGTGAGGGAGGTCCTCAATCTACTCACCAGCCAATACCAAAGCAGAGCACACTCTGGGTTGGCCGGCTGGGGCGCAATCTTTCACCCACCAGGGCGCTCTGAGGTAGGGCAGGACCTGGTTGTGCGAGCTGTGTTGGTTGCCCGGCGCCCCTATTGGCATGGCGCCCTGTGCGGCCGCACAGCTCGCACACCCCTAAGGCCGGCCCTGAGCACACTACCAGTACCCTCACACACAAACAACACCCTCACACACAGTACATTAACAGCACCCTCACAAGCGCACACACACACAAACAGCACCCTCACAAGTGCGCACACACAAACCCCCTCACCCACATAGCACACTACCAGCACCCTCACACACACATCACACTAACAGCACCCTCACACAGCACACACACACACACACACACACACACACACACACAGCAGTGTGTGTGTATATATGTGTATATACGCGGCGTGTGCTTGTGCTTTAGGGTGCACACCCTAATGCAATAGGCTGCGCACGCCTATGCATACAGTTTTATTTGAAGGATCAGGAGCAAAAGGCGTTTTGGGTTGCCCCTTAATCAATGCCAAATGTCCTTAACCAGAAAACTACACTCACCCACATTTATTTACTGTATATACAAGGAGAAATTAATCTAAATGACCCAGTGGCAACCCCACTGAAATGAGTTTGTCAGACATCAAAAGAGTCCTCATTTGCCATTGTTCCGGACTCCCCGCTTGTCTGACGTGGTCATGTGTTGGGTGATGATGTCGGAAGTCACGCATGTTGTGTCTGACATCATAGAGGTACCCTTGCTACGATACCAGTAAATAATTGCTTCAAATGCCAAATCGTGGCTTACTGATACTTGTTATCATACAGGATATATAAATGATCCATATAGTAAATATATACATCTTAATAATAGGACATGCAATAAAAAATGCTAAGATTAGCAAAGGTCATGCTACAGGAAACATATATATAACATGAAATCAACAAGGGGAGAGAGTGCTAGATCATTTCCCAAGAGCGTATCTCAAATAGAGAACTCTGACTCTTCATAGAAAGTAGTGGAGGCAGGGATTGGTAGACCCAAGGTAAGAAGTCAAATCATTCTAAAATGATTTGCCTCCTTACATTGGGGTGTGTACCAGCAAGCTATAGAGGTTATGGTATTTAAAGAGTTCCTTTAAAGATATTGATGTTATGTGTCGTATATAAATGTCCACAAACAACCAAAACTGTGTTAGAATCTGTTTTTAATAAAGGAACCAAGTCTTGATGAACCTTCACACAAAAGAATGTGTGAATGAAGGGGTTAATATTCAAAGCTTTCTCCTCAAAGCCACTGCCATTTAAGTCCAGGATTAACGCCCTTACTGTGAAGATATACGTGCTGCAGGCTGGATACACCTAAACTCACACTTCGCTCATCTCAAAATGAAATGTCACATAGGTGACTCAGAGGAAGCAATGAGTGTTTCGATTTTGAGATGAAGCATCTGGAGGACATTTCTCCATAATCCAACTGTTCTATAAAATGTCTTCAGGAGAAGGAAATGTCTTGGGTAACTCTGTATCTGATTTGTATGCTACATTCTAACACATCCTTTGCTTCTTTATTAGGATAAACGCCATGTTCAAAATTACAGATTAATAACTGCATGTCAGTGTACTGATATTGTCATCTTTCAACCTATGTTGCGTCTAACCTTTTTTTTCTACTTATCTATAACTATATGTGTGAGTTTTCAAACAGGTACAACTAACAGCCCAAGGATGAAGTACCAAGTCAGTATTTAGACTTTGGAGAGCCGCATGAAGTTTCCATAAATGTCTGTCCAGACTAATTTATTATAAATCCATGTGCCAAACTATCTATCTATCTATCATCTATCTATCTATCTATCTATCTATCATCTATCTATCTATCTATCTATCTATCATCTATCTCTAGCATGCACTTCCTGCCTATGCTGTTCAGTCAAGGAGATAGATTTGTCCAAGTACTTGGACAGTTGAATTGGAAGGCTAGACTTCCCCATGTGACATAAGTAGGTAGTAGTAAAGCAAACATGAAATAGTTAAAATGTTATGTTGCAGAGATAGCTTCCTAGCGCTATATCCACTAAACCAAGCTATGCAATAAGATGTAGTAGTTATGGTGCTTGAATGTCCCATTTCATTTGGAAAATATTTTGAAACAACAAATGCTATCCATGGAGCCCCCACCTCGGACTGTGCCAGATACCACAGGACACATTTAGAGGTCTTGTGAAGTCCATGCCTCGATGCATCAGAGCTGTTTTGGCAACGTGGTAGACCTACACGATATTGGGTAGGTGATTTTAATGTTGTGGTTGATCAGTGAATAATGATAGGGAAGTATCTGAAAACTCTAGAATTCCCACAGAAGGTCAAGTAATAAATCAACAGGAAATGATGAGCTATCAGGATTAATCACCCTGTATGTATATTCTATACAGTACAGGGCCGCACTTTTTATGTAGTGCCCGAAAAAATATGATGGACCTCACCTGGCTTCTTCATTTGGCAATTTAATATATGTGGATCTTTCTAAAATAAGTCTAGAATAAGTGTGGCATTTAACATACGCTATCTCTCACTGCAGACATAGCCTCTGGACTTTCATTTAAAAATAAACCACTTTGGCTCTCCACCCACATACCATCAGTAGTAAACTATTTGTTGTTTCGCACAGTGTGGATATTTGTCAGAACATCTAAAATCAAAGGCAAATATCACATTCTTAGATTTATTCACCAAACAGTGCGTGATGATGAATAAGAAAACAAGAAAACAAATTTATGCCAAAATAGCAAATTTGGAAAAAATGTCCAACTAAGCCACAGGCCTGAAATTCACTGCAAATTGGGCACTCCAAGCACCAAAACAACTTTAGCTTAATGAAGTAGTTTTGGTGTATAGATCATGACCCTGTCATTTAGGAGTTAAATCACTTTGTATATGCAGCCCTAGTACCGCCTCCACTGGCCGTGACTCACACTACCTCCCTACACATTTCCTGTAAAGAGAGATCTACTTTTTAGACTTCCTTTAAAGGACCACTATAGTGCCAGGAAAACATACTCGTTTTCCTGGCACTATAGTGCCCTGAGGGTGCCCCCACCCTCAGGGATCCCCTCCCGCCCGGCTCTGGAAGGGGGGTTAAAACTTACCTTTTTCCAGCGCTGGGCGGAGAGCTCTCCTCCTCCTCCTCCGCCCGGCTTCTCGCCGTTGACGCGCGCGGTAAGCCGCTTGTCAGCTGTTCATAGGAAAGCATTTTACAATGCTTTCCTATGGACGCTCTCTCACTGTGAAAACACAGTGAGAAGTACGCAAGCTAGTGGCTGTCAATGAGACAGCCACTAGAGGATTAGGGGAAGGCTTAACCCATTGATACTATAGCAGTTTCTCTGAAACTGCTATAATTATGAAAAAATGGGTTAACCCTAGAAGGACCTGGCACCCAGACCACTTCATTAAGCTGAAGTGGTCTGGGTGCCTAGAGTGGTCCTTTAAAGCGCAGAGTGTTTATTTTAGAATGTATTATCTTATGCTCTTTCAATGGTCTGCTAGAGCATACAGGAGCCTCCTGTGTGATTAAAGTTCAGTTAACAGAGCAGGAGATACTAACATCTAAGGCAGTGTTTCCCAACCCAGTCCTCAAGGCACACCTACCAGTCCAGGATTTAGGGATTACCCAGTTGTGTCTAAGGTGTTTTTTTTCTTCTTTGTAAAAACACCTTAGACACAACTGGGTAATCCCTAAATTCTGGACTGGTAGGTGTGCCTTGAGGACTGGGTTGGGAAACACTGGTCTAAGGTAAACACACTGCGCTGTAAGATCTGAATCAAACTTTGGTAAGAAGACAGTCTGTTCTAAAATGGTTTAAATACTTACAATGGGGGGAGTGCAAGGTCAGTTCTGGTACAAACACCACTACAATGAGCTGCAGTGGTTATGGTGTTCTGAGTGTTCCTTTAAAAGTGGACCTTAATGGGTTTTTTTGTTTTGTTTTTTTATGCAGACAACCATTCCTGTTAGTTCCTGAGTCCTACATCTATTCAAAACCTGTCACAATCATAAAAAAATATATAAGTAGTAAATGAATGTCAAATCAGGAAAAGGAAGTCAAATTCATGCTAGGACAGGAAATATCAGTGCAAACATATTATTAAACGCCTCTTAAACTGACGAAATGGTAATAAAATAGTTTAGTTGCTCAATTAATAAACTTAAGCTGGATTTTTATGACAATTACAATTTAACTGTTGAAATGTTGAGTTTTAATCATTTCAAGGATGCACCTTTATTTATTTTTTAGTGTTCTTCACCAACACAGAAGGCAAGAATGCAATATGAAGGCATTTTTTAACTCGTTTTTAATAAAGTGCATTTCCCATGATAATTAAATACATATTAACTTCTTTCAGTGTGCTGTTTATTTATATATGTCTTTAGACTGGCAAAGCATCATGGGGGGCGTTGTAGTTACTCATGTATTAAAGGGACACTGTAGGCACGCAGACCACTTCAGCTCATTGAAATGGTCTGGGTGCTGCGTCCCTTTTGCACCTAGTGCTGCAATGTTTACACTGGGGGCACTTCCGAAATCGTAATGGACTTTTGGTCCATAACAAGGACTTCCAGCGTCAGATTTTACCCATAGGAAAGCATTGATTCAATACTTTCCTAAGGGGAGGTTTAATGCGTTTTGCCGCGCATGCACATTAGACCACACACATCGCGGGATGGAGGAGGGGGCGGAGCTTCGACCCAGCGCCGAGGGACATCAGTTCTGGGATAGGGTAAGTAAATAAGGATTTTTAACCCTTTATTTTCCAGGGAGGGGGGAGGCAGAGGGATCGGTAATGCAAGGAATACAGCTTTGTATTCCTGGCAGTACAGTATCCCTTTAAGTCATTACTGTCACTTTAACCCTAGGTAAAGACTGCATTTTTATACATAAATGTTCCCAACTTTCCCATTATATCCCTCATTGAAATGCTTTTACTGTTTTCCTGAAATAGTAGTAGGTGCACAGACTAGGCTGATAGTAGAGGTGATATAGCATAATATCGTAAGGTCGCAAGATAGGGTTTACTGGACATAGACCATATCGTCGTGTTGATGAGCAGCACGTGAAAATGACTGCCCTGTAGTGTGCTGTGTGTCCTATGCCGCACCTCCTAAACATTATATCAATTCTCCTGGCAGATTTCTCTGTCTAACTAAATTATCACCATCACCTGTGACGTCATGTTTGTTGGAGATACACCTGAGAATTTGAGTTACCAAAAAAACAGAGCACTGCTCAATTAAGGGCTAAACAGCAAATTGTGTGTAAAACAGGTTCATTCAGTAAGGTAGGGACTCTTAGGACTATACTAAACTGAATGCAAAGTGAATTTCAAATGTTAGGCCCTAATAGCTATATTTTATATATTCTCCAATTTGGCTAATTTGGTCTAGGCATGTGACATTCACTTTGAATTTTTGGCAAACCACACTTCTTGAATAACTCTGTTTGTAAGAGAACTCTCTCAGGCACTCTCCTCCAGAAAACACACCTGCCAATATTCTTAGAAATACAGGTAAAGTCATGTACCATATTTATTTTTTACATTTGTCAGATTTAGTATTACTTGCTATCAGAATGTTTAGGGTTTTTTTTTAAGTGAATTTTATTGAATTCAATTTGAAGGGTAAAAATTGATGCTTCAAATACATTATGAAAAATTCAGCAACTTCGCTGTAATCAAAGCACGGCCTGTTCAGTCTATATATTTTGCCATTTGTCGCCACGTTGTGTTTAAATTTAGGATCAAAACAGTCAGCCATTTTGGAGATAATTGTTCTAGCTCCTCAGTTATAGCTTAAACTTTATTGACGAGGGCAATTATTCATACTTTGGTGAATAACCCTAACAAGTATTTCTTAAAGGCAGATGATTCATTGAGTTTTATTATAAAAGACGTGTGGATAGTTGTTGGTCAGAAAATTTATATGGTTGCTAAGATTGAGTTGGGCTACCACGTTGAAAGGGTTAATCGATGGCTGTATTCATGAAATACTGGTTTCATCCGGTCTGTGGTTACAAGTATGATCATAATCTAAAATAATCACTACTACTGGACAAAGTCCATCTGTTCTTTGTATTTTATATCAGCAGAGCAATAAATTATTAAACAAATACAAACATAACTGTTAGACATGAATTGTATATTCTATGTTTACACCTGCATACATTTTCTAGAAATCTGTCTTCAAATGGCAAATTTATAATGTTGAGCGTTATAGCTAGTGCTGTAATAGCGCTGCATTTTTTTTAACTGAAACAGTGGCGAATTCTGGGTGGTAATCCTGCATCTGGCATGCACTCTGGTATGGCAGTGAGAGATCTTTAGATTTATATCTGGAATGTTGTGAAAAACATTGTAAAATAAATAATTTGTGCAAAAATGATGGTGTTTCTCTGCGAAAATCTGGGGCAAAGCTCTACATTTGCAACAAGCAGCAGGAACCGGTTTCCTTGGTGATTGCTCCACTCTTAGAACTTTGTGGTCACGAACTTGTCTTATTAAAAATATGAAAGTGCCTCACAAATAAAAAATAATTTTTTTTATTTTTTTTTAAATTTTTTTTTTTTTAAATTTAAAAAAGTCCCCACAATAAACCCTATGCTTAAAGGAAAACTCCAAACTGAAGCACGTTATTAGTGGTGTGTATACTCTTTTTATTTTATAAAAGTGCCACACTCATAAGAAATTACAACAATTTCCACAGCCAGTTTTGTTACTTCCTGGTAGTGTAGCTCCAGGTCATTGCCCAGAGAACCTGCCTTGCAAACACTTCTCATTGAGCTGCATTGGGAAGTCTGTGATTGGACAGCCACAGCAAGGGTGGGCGGGGTTAGAAGGGGAGGGCTTGCAAAGATCTGCAGCTATTGCAAGCCAAGATTTTATAATCCTCCCCTCCCCCCCCCCACAAGGACAACATGTAAAAATAAATTTACAAAACTACATGCATATTTTCTTTTGGGGATATATATATATATATATATATATATATATATATGTGTATGACAAAATTGTTGTGTTTTTTTATTTTTTATATTTATATATATATATATTATTAGCTTTCTATATACTGTATGTATGTGTAACAATGTTTGCTTTGGGAACAGCTCAGGTGATAACGATAGCTGGAGTGTGAATTCTGACCTGTATTACTTATTATACTATATAGCTCAGTAACAAGAAGCGCGCGCACACACAGTCTGGGAACAGCTGCTGATTATATGCAAAGTGTATATATAGTTACCATGGTAACATTGCTTGTTTGGCAATCTATGTGTACTTAAATTAAATCAAGTCTACTGTTTTGGCAGGATGTTGAAGAAATATGAAACCTTTAACCCCAATAATACTTGTATTGAAAAGGGGGGGATCTACTCATTGTATCTACTGCTATTGGGGAGCCCAAACCTCATTATTAGAACTATAGTGGGGGATATCTGCCACATTTTACTCACTGTAATTAACCCTCTGTAAGGAGTGAGAAGGGTACCCCAATTCCATAAAACCTTAATGCTCAGATACTGAACTAAAATCCTAATTTATTTTTATAAATGTTTTTTTCTTTGTGAATTTAGTGACTAGATTTGGGATTGTATCAAATATCCAAACTGCAATCAATATTCCGCTTTCTTTTAATGAGTCATGTATAACTAATCTACACGGGTATTGTTTAGTGATTAGCAGAGAAATGGGTCGTATCTGCTTTCTGGCTTTGTTCTAATCTCATTGCCGCTTGATGTATTACAGAAGGTGGCGTATTTTTGTGTCTGTCAGTCTCCTGATCCTTGAACCTATAGTATTGGTCATATAAGGGACACAGCGCCATCTGTTGGGCTTTTTCTGACAGGTCGCCTGACTCTTCTGGCAAAGTCATTACTTTTCGTAGCTTCGTAAGGCAGAGTAACACACGTGTTTGACAAAGAAAATGATAAGAAATATAATTAAAATAATTGCAGGGCTCAGACCATAAATTCTGTAATCATAATAAAATGACAATTAAGACCTACATTAAAAATGTGTTAATGGTGTAAATGAATTGGCGGCATCCAAAATCACCATAACAAATGTACAAAGCCATTCATAAATACAATAAAGTTTAAGCAGTCTTTATTTATTTAAACACAAGAACATACACACTATACACAAGTACATACAATATACATACAACAAAATGCCCAAATATATGTACATGCACACCTACACATATCCACATACAAGCACCAATACATATACCAATATACCTACACATACATAGACCTATATGTACACATACACCTATTCACATATACATATGTGTGTGTGTGTGTGTATATAGCCGAACAGAGAAATCTTAGCACAATACAATCATAACATCCATGAGTATGCACCAGTCGGTTGTGGTGTGACGAAACCGACAAAGCAGTAGGCCTGTAATAAAAGTGGGCCCACCTTAGAGGGTGTTATAAGTAGAGGGAGCGGTGGGAGGGGTGACTTGCCAGACCAGCAACGGTAAGGTGGGAGTGGATTGGCAGCCCTTTTAAAGGTGAACCAAGCCCCTCCCACAACTCCAGGCCAAGCCTTCAAATTTGTAGTCGGGGCAATATAGCCGAACAGAGAAATCTTACCACAATACAATCATAACATCCATGAGTAAGCACCAGTCGGTTGTGGTGTGCCGGAACCGACAAAGCAGTAGGCCTGTAATAAAAGTGAGCAAAAAGAAAATAACCAGAAAACATAATTCGTGAACCAACTTCGTTTATTGAGATAAGTCACAAAAAGCTTGTCTTAATTCTTTAACAGGATTGGGTATGTAGAGTGTGTAAGCGGAGGATTTCCATCGCCCCATGGCTTTAATAATATGAGCGGGGACGTGGTTAGCGGATGCGGAAGATGCTGCTCCTATACGGAAAGAGTGACCTGAAAATTGATTGGGGTTTAGGCCGAGCCTGCTCAACAGAAGTCTTATGCACATCATGAATTTAGCTGTGGTCAGAGTGTGTCCATGCAGTTCAAACAAAGGCTGTTGAGGTTGTTTTTGGACTGAAAGTGAATAAGTGTCTAACACTTTAACTGGGCAACATATATTGTGAGTAGGGTACAGTGGTATTTGAATACTGTGTCCGTCGGTGCTGGTTTTGGATTGTCTTAGAGAGAGAATATAATGGTCGGTATGTTTCTGTAGATCATTGGTTCTAAGGTAGTCAGGTGCGGTGATGGTTGTGGTTGTGAATTCGCTAGGCCGGAGGAACCCGTAAAAGGCAAGATATAGTGCTGTTTTGATAGTGCTATTTGTCATGGGTTCGAAAGGAGATGAATCTAATAGGTTGGATAGAGAGTGGAAGATGTTGTTGTTTATAGGTAGTCTTTGTGAGGGAACATGGGTATCTAATTTTTTAATGCCTTTAAGTAATGTTTTAATTTGGTATGAGGTTAGAAAAACAGTACTGTTAGGTTGTTGGATGAGCATATGGTGTTGGATGCCGGTAAGGTACAGTTTAATAGGATAGTTTAAGGTTAATGTGGCAAAAAGAGGTAAACCCCAAAATCGTCTCTAATGCAAACATGTTGTGAATGTGAAACTCGGTGATACATTTTTTGAATACGTGAAATGCCCTATCATAAGTGTCCCTAGTGTTTACTGAGAGTGCCATATGAGAAATGTGACGTGCGTGATCTAACAAGGTCTTTAATCCATGATCATGTCTTGGAAAAGAGGTGCAGGTGTCGCTCGTCTTGAAGCGTTGGGTAGCGGCGAGAGGAAAGCCTGGAAACGAAACCGAGACAAGTGATCAGCCGCGGTGTTTGTGTACCCCGGGATGTGTATGCATGTTATAAGGAATTGACAAGTGGCTGCTACCCATGTGAGACGCCTTAGCAGTCTCATAATGACCAGTGATGCCGAACGGCCTTTATTCACAATGTGGCATGTAGCCAGGTTATCCAAGTAGCACCTGACCGTGTGGCCAGACCAATATGGTCCCCAAGCAATGCCTGCCGCCACGATTGGGTACAACTCAAATAAACCCGAGGTGTCAGAAAATTTGAGTAGTGATTCGACTTGGGTTGGCCAAGGGCCCCAAAGCCATTGGTCACCCCAAATAGCGGTAAAGCCTGTGTTAGCTGCGGCATCTGTCCATAATGTAGGTGATGTGTCTGAGGGAGGTGGTATAAACATGGTTCGCCCGTTCCAAGAGGTGAGAAAGACCCGCCACATGCGTAAATCAGAAGTTGTGTGTACATCTAATGTGATATGTGAAGTGTCCGAAGAAAACCATGGAAACAAGGATAACAGGTGGGATATAAAAGATCTACCTTGTGGTATGATCCTCATGGCAAAATTGAGCGATCCAAGTAGTGATTTGAGTTCTTTCCGATTGCAGGTAATGTAGCAGGTAATGTTCAATACTTGCCAGGGTACGCTCAATCTTGTCCTGAGGTAGACTGGCCTGCATGTTTATCGTGTCTAGTTGTATGCCCAAAAATTGCATGTAGGTATCTGGACCCAAAGTTTTGTGAGGAGAGACAGGAATGTTAAGAGATTCAAACAGTGCCAATAAGTGATTCAAACTACTAGGTGTAAGAGTGTTATTCTCAATCAAGAGGAAATCGTCCAGATAGTGGATAACCGAAGGGCACTTGCACACATTTAGTAAGAGCCAACATAGAGCCTCTGCAAACGTGTCAAAAATACATGGACTGCTTTTGGAGCCAAAAGTTAATCGGGTGAAAAAATAATACCTCCCTTGCCATTTAATACCATGTAGATGCCACAGGGAAGGATGTATGGGTAGTAGCTTAAAGGCATTTACCACGTCTGTTTTACTCAGCCATGCTCCCGTACCTGCTTGTATAATGGCCCCTATGGCATGGTCGATAGTGGCGTAGTGCAGTGAAAATTCTTCAGAAGCTATTAGAGAGTTTAGGCTGGGGATAGTGGAGGAGTGTGGTGCTGATAAATCAATTATCAGTCTGGGTTTAAGTGAGGTCTTCCCTGTGACCAACCCTATAGGATTGGTTCTCCAGGACGTGAAGGGTGGGGAAAAGAATGCTCCCAACAGAAACCCTTGTTCCAACTCAGTTGAGATAAGTGTATTTACCAACTGTGGATCGTCTGTGGACTGCAGGTTGTCGCATTCCAGTGTACCAGAGGGTAAATGGACCAACCCGGTGTGAAAAGCCTCAGTCATGCCCAAAATAATATATTCAGTGAAATGACGTGAAGGATGTGGCTGTAAAAGTGATGTCAATAAAGTGACGTTCACACACGTGTGAAACGGTTTTGGGAATGCTTTATTTGGGCACATGGTTTTGGCATGGGCTCTAAAACAGTGTGAACACACATGAATCGGTCTACATGAACTGAAACCACAATTGCCCACATTGAAATTATTGCATATCTGAGATTTACCCAGGAATACAATGTCTCTCCCCAGCTTGTCTTTTAATCCCTTGGTAGCTTTAGGAAAGTTAGGGGTAGATTGGTTTTGTTCAATCTCAGCTGTGTTTGGGCAGAGATTAGTGTGGTGTGCTGTAGATGCGCATACTGCACACGCTGGAGGCCTGAGGCCTGCAGAATAACTCGGTGTCCAATTTGCTCCAATTAATGCTTAAATTGAACTGAGCCAGAGCGTTACCACCGTATTTGTGCCCCAGGTCCACCATTTGTGCATGTATGCATCTAGCTCAGCTCTTTTCCCTGGGTATACTGAGCAGTACACATCCCTATAAATCCCAAAACCCAGTACAAATTCAGGGATTGACAGTTTTTTGTTTAGTCTCGGGTCTCTAGACCTTAGTACGACAGATATATTCCCATATGCAAAAGTCCTATTCTCTAGGACATACTGGGAGGCTATAAGCAATGACACCAGGTTGACATCCTTGCCTTCCAGAATGTCCTTTTTAAGGTGAGATGGGACCATGTGTGAGGGATTAATATCTTTGCTAAGAGACCCTGAGTCCAAAGAATTACCAGTCATGTCAGCCAGAGGGTGACTGGCAGCAATTGGGTTCGTAGCGGTCTGTTTAGTACCATTTGTTTCCAATTTATCCAGCCTGTCACTAATTGTGCTGATGGATGACATGAGTGAAGTCATCATGGCTTGAAATTTTGGCAATTGTGTGCCACTAGGGCCTTCCCCTGCATCAGAGTTGTCAGTGGCCGTATTCAAAAGTCTGAACAACTCGGCTTTCCTAGCAGTAGCTGGGAAAGGGATGCAGCGTCTTCTAAGTTCTGCCGTGAGACATGGGATGGTCCATGATCTGAGAGAAGCAGGACTAGCAACGTCTGTTCTAGGAACAGGGGTACCAGGCCTAGCGGGAGTGCAGGGTAGCGAGAGTTCCTCGGGGATATCAGGATTATTAGACATAACTGAAAAATATAAGTAAGCTTTAATCAATCTCTCTGTAATGTTTGATTTGGGTGGGTACTGGTAAGGCTAGCTAAATGCCAAGCGGCGAAACAATTATACTTATGGATGGTGACAGATGAGTCCCTACTAATTGCCAAGCGGCTTGAGAGGCGCTACCTATGCGTGGGCCCGAGGGGAACATATGAGGCCACCGAACGTTGTGGCGGGGTGTTGGCCTCTCGGTGGTAGTTAAAGCATAAGATAGATTGGGAGTGACAGGTGAGGCCCTCTCTCTATGCGACAATGCTAGACGGCTAGCTATGATTTGGCCCGAGGGGTGTATTACTCAGAGTATGAGGAGAGGGGTGTTGGTCTCGCGGCACCACTAGCCTATGGATTAAGACCAGAAACCTTTACCTAGTTGGGTCATATAACCTAGGACCAGTACCCCTCAGAACATGGTATAGGAAAAATTGGGTTCTGGCGTAGTACCTGATATGTGAGTCAGGTTGCGCTGTCGAGGTAGAAGGAACCAGTGACTGTAAGAGTCCCGAGATGATTACCTGTTGGACATGAGATTTGATATATGAACGTGTGATTAAACGTAGTGTTATGGCCAGATCGTGGGCCCTAAAAAACAAGGAACCTACGCGACACTGCAGAGGGTAGATTTAACGAACTTGACGACGGTTTTCGTGCTTGTAAAAGCTACCGTTTGAAGGCAAACAACCTAATAGAGTAAAATACATGCTTAACTAATGTAATGTGTATCATTGGACTTTATAAAACATAATTTAAACAACAACCAACCTATAAGAAATTGATACCAGTGACAGAATTCACAATTCCCAGTACGAACCACTGGGATGACTCTGTGGGGGAAACAAATTCAGGAAATCAGGACCCATCAACTTTGTTTAACAACATTCCTATTTAAAAATTAGATTTACTGCAATAACGTTTGTAACCAGTAGGGGCGAAATCCCCATGGAGTACTGGCTGAATTCGTGTTTAATACGTGAGTTAGTGTAGCTGCCGAAAGAGCTATATAGAGTGTAGTAACAACCGAATAGATACACCATAATTTACATGCGAAACCAACCGATTGATGTTTAAGTATAATTTAACCGAATGATATCGTTCGTTAGTTTGAACTGTGAAACACGCGAATAGCTGAGTGAAGCATTAAGACGAATGCCATAGTGATACAATAAAAACGAACCGAACGTAGATTTGAACCGAATGGGGCTCTGCCGTGTAAAGCAGGGGAATTGCAGCGGTTGCTTTACGGCTAGCCTGACTTACGGTTTTCGTGAAGAAGAAGTAACGAGCGAGCTGTGCGGACGCCGACAACGGTAAGGTGAGCCAGGGGAGCCCGGACCAGGAGACCACGAGGGAACAGGTAAGGAAAAATCCAAGATGGCGGTCTGAACCGGAAGTAACGTTTCAGACTCGCCAGACCAGCAACAATAAGGTGGGAGTGGATTGGCAGCCCTTTTAAAGGTGAACCAAGCCCCTCCCACAACTCCAGGCCAAGCCTTCAAATATATATATATATATATATATATATATATATATATATATATATATATATATATATATTATGCATACACATAAATACATGCACATGAACTCATATACACAAATAGAAATGCACAGTCACATATATAAGCATACATGCATAAGACTATGGGAAAGCATAGGTCTACACACAGTACTTTGTATATTGATAGAATAAACATATTGGTGTGTGTATTTATTAGTGCAGTTGTGCAGTAGAGATCATTTGTTTATTTATTGATGTATTTTAAACGTATACTTTATTAAAGTTTGCTCTTGCTACTTATACAAATACCCTTCGAATACTGGCACTTATTAAGAACCAGAGGGGGAATTGCAGTATCACTGAAGAAGCCCCTTGTGGCAAAACGCGTTGTTTTAATCTAAATAAAAGTGTATTTTTTCTGACTACCTAATATTTTGGTTAGCCTCTTTAATTTTAAATACTTTTATATTTATCCTAACATCTGAGGCTTCTATACCATCCAAAGAATCCATGGTGGGGATTGCTTCACACAGAGCGGTTTGTCTGCTCTGTAAATTGTAAGTACATCTCCTATCTTATCCAGTACTTTTTTTATATATAGAGAGCACTATGGGCCTTTTCTTCTGTTTTTATTTCATATGAGCTGCACTGCAAATATCGTCAGAGGAATATCCTACATGTGGGGAGTTTAAATACCACTGTATGCTGTTTTAACTCGAGCTGGTTGTAGCTCCCATAAATGTGAGTTGGCATTTCTTAACCTCTGTGTTGTCTGTGGCCATACTCCTTTAAGTTACTGCACCATTGGTCCCCTCTGTGTTTTTTTTTCTTTCATATATGCTGATGAGGATTTGACCCAAAACGTCTTGAGAATTTCTGAAGAATATACCTGTGAACTAGAGACTTTAATTTGCCTGTTTCCCTGGTATTTTTTTTTATATTATTTATTTTATTTATTAACTTTGTTCTTGGCACACCCTGTACTTGTTGTTTTTATATATATATATATATATATATACACTATGCAAAACCAGTGAACCACTCATGGACAGCTGTTCACTGGTTTTGCATCTTTTCCTAAATTGTGTTCCAAGCAGTTGTATACAGCAAACACAGATTAAAAGGAATCCATGTTTAAAACGGAATGAGGCAAAAATTTGATTTTTATTAAAGGACACGGAGGCGAATAATATGCTTATCTCTTTCTTTATTATACCTCAGCAGCAAAGAGAAGGTATAAGACATTCATAGAAAAAACTAGAAACAAGTACTTAAAGAGTTAATATAGCATCATAACCCTTAACCAATGGGAACAGTCCACATATCAATAACCACCCATGTGACCTTAACGCTCCCTCTTTCTTTGCTGCTGCCTCAGCTAAGTATTACCCAGTTTTAGCTCTCAGTATTTTCAGTGGAGCTTCTGTTTGAATTCGCTGTATTTTTGTATATTTATATTATGAACTGGTTTATCTGTGTCTTATTTTTTAACTTTTTCTTCCCGTTGTTTCCGCTGCAAACCCCTCCCTCCCTCTCCTCTTCGGGTAAATTATTACCCGCTCACCTCCCGGCAGCCTGGTCCTCCCTTCCATGGGACACCCTGTTGGGGCTGTTTGCCCCGGCGCAGGTATTCCGCATACGAGTGCCGCTCGCGCATGCGCAGTTGCGGCCGCACAGTGTGGCGCGACCTGATTGGTTGCAGGCTGTGGCTTGCAGCTTACCAGTGATCCCTTGCGGCCATTCCTGAGGGAACACTCGGTAAGCTGACAGCCATTTTGCTTGTGCCTTGCCCTGTCACTCTTACCTTGCCAACATAGGTATAGTACAGGCATATATATAATTTCCTGTTCATTCACAGCCTAGCCTATTGCTACTTGCTCCCACTGGTAATAATTTATTTTTCCCTGGCTTATTGCTAATAGAGCTGATTCAGGAGCATTGGTTAGTATACAGACCCCTAAGGATCAGGAGGTTTCAACCCCTACTGCAGCCAATAAGGGCACCAAACACCGCTTGTCCCCTACAACATGTCCAATTTCCCCCCAGGGAGAGGATGTGGCATCTATGGAGCAACTGAACTCAGAGGAGTTCCATTCACTCCTAGATGCAACAATGACCAAATCGGTCACCCAGGCCATCTACACGGCGCTGGGGGCAATGTCAGATAACCTGACCCAATCCATCAGCATCTAGCCACAACCCTAGCGGCCTCCGCCCCAAGGCCCAAGATAACAAGCCTGCATCCCACAGCGGCTGCAAGGCTACAGAAAAGACCCACCATGTGGGCAAGCAAACCTCCAAAACGATTATGACGAACAGGTTGCGCCCTGTCACTAATGAGGACGTGGGGCCCCCACGTAAACGAGCCACCCGCCGGGCAAAAACGGTGAGGGCATGGAAATGGGCAAAAGCCCTAACAGATGTATCCGACTCTGATTTGGACCCTGAGGAGGTATTGAGCAAGTCCGAAGAAATCGGCTCTATTGAGAACTCTTCTCCAGATCGCAGCCTGGCAGTAAAACCAGCCAACACTGATAAGGTGGCCGCGAACGATTCCACCATTCTAGACCAGCAGGGTGAACCCCTATTTAACCTGGATGACCTACAACACCCTAGGTCTACCGAATGGTTCCCGGCTGACCATGTGGCCCAATACATAGCGGCCAGGATTAGAAAGCCCCTGGATAAAACCACCAGGAATAAACTTAGGGCGAAATGCCCACACCCGACGGTCCCCAATACGGCTTGTGTCACACCGGAGGTAGACCCAAAAATTGCCCAGTTCCTGGGAAAAGCTGGCTGGAAAGCCAAGAAAGAGCTAGATTACTCCCTGCGCCACTGCCAGGACAAGGTGCTAGACTCCTTAGGCCCCAGCGCAAAGATTTTTGACATGGTCGAAGCAGCACTCTCCGATGGCACACCAGTGGACCTCTTGGCGATGTGAGCGTGGGCCCCGTGCTCTATTTGCCTCATCGGCAACTCCAATGCTGTGTTAAGTACGGAGAGGCGTAAAGTGATACTCATGAAGATTGACCCAAAGCTGGTCAATATGACCATATCTGAGCCTGGGCCACAGGCAAAAGGCCTCCTTTTCGGAGACAATTTCGTGAAGGAGTTGGGCACTTATGTGAGCACATTTACAGCTCTGGACAAGGCGCAAACAAATTTAAAGAGTGTTCACTCCAAAGGTTTTTGGGGGGGCTGGCAGACACCGGGGCCGTCTGTCCAGCCATCCATCACGGGGCTCCTACCGGGGCTACGGAGGCCCCACTACATCAAAGTTTCCACAGACGGAGACCAGAAACCCCTCACCCTTCTTTCCAGTCAGGGGCGGATCATGGCAACCCAGAGGACACAGGGGCGCCATGTATGGCTGACTGCCTTATTGTTAGTGCTCTTCCTTTCCCCCCTTCTTGTACATCATATGTGGGGGCAGACTATCTCAATTTATCAGGGCATGGCACAAGCTCACGTCCGATGCCTGGATTCTCAACACAGTTTTAGGGTACCACATAGAGTTTGTGCAAACCCCAATTCAATCCGCAGTGCCACAGCGGATGGTGTTTACCCCACAAGACAGGGAACTCGTGACGAGGGAAATCAGAGCACTAAAGGAGAAAGGCGCGATCTACCAAGTCGCACCTCACTACCCTGGTTTCCTGAGCAACCTTTTCCTGGTACCCAAAAAGGGCGGGGGAGTAAGGCCGGTGATCAACCTATGCCCACTCAATGCATATGTGCGATATCACCACTTCAAAATGGAAGGGATTCATTGCCTTCGAGACCTTCTCAGGCTGGGGGATTGGATGGTCAAACTAGACCTACAAGACGCCTACCTTACCATCCCCATCGCGAAGGAGTGTCATTACCTCCTCCAATTTCAATGGAACACAAGGACGTGGAGGTTCCAGTGCCTGCCATTTGGCCTATCATCAGCACCACGGTGCTTTACAAAACTGTTGAAACCGGTGATGGCACTTCTGCGCAGCAGAGGTGTTCGCATGATCATATATTTGGACGATCTGTTGATCATGGCACAAGATGCTCTCTTACTTCAACAACACCTATCTTGGGCGATATCTCTCCTGCACAACCTGGGATTCCTAATCAACTGGGAGAAGTTAGTGCTAACCCCCTCCCAGTCCATTGAATTCCTACGATTCAATATAGAGGCAGTCCAAGGGACCCTAAGCTTACCACTCACAAAGATCAAAACCATCAAGAAGGAGATTCGCAGAACGTTGGCTCGCCCAACGCTCACCTTGAGACAACTGGCCAGGATAATTGGACTCCCCTCGGCCTCCATACAAGCGATCTTCTCGGGACCTCTTCATTACAGGGTCCTACAGAGACTAAAAGCAGCTCAGCTATACTCAGGTCACTCCTACTGAGACTCTGTTCCACTCGATCATACAGCCAAGGAAGAAGTTGGTGGCTGCACCACATCGAAGTGTGGAACGGCAGAGCAATCTTCGGCACCGCCCCAGATTGCATAATAGAATCCGATGCCAGCACACGAGGTTGGGGAGCGCATTGTGGTCATACCTCCACAGGCGGAAGATGGTCCCAATCGGAAAGGGAACTACACATCAACAGCCTGGAACTCATGGCGGGATCATTCGCTCTGAAAAGCCTCTTGGGTCCCACGACACATTGCTCCATCTTAAGGATGGACAATATATCAGTGGTACTGGTAGAACAATATCCCAATGAGTGACACTTAACATAAAGTGACAAATACTCTAAAACACCTTATTGTGGGTTTTCCCTTTATCCCCACACAAACATAGACTAATACATACGGTATAAGGTGGAGTATATGCACAACATAAAATCGCCAAAAGTTGCTGGAGCGAACTGGTCCTTATGGAAGGGGGGTTCTTCCAATAGCGATAATAATAAATTGGTCCTTTTTAGGGTTATATTCTGCAAGAAAGGGTAGAGACATGAACCACTGCTGCAGGTCCAAGCTGAAACAAAAGAAAAGCTGTTTCAGCTTGGACCTGCAGCAGTGGTTCATGTCTCTACCCTTTCTTGCAGAATATAACCCTAAAAAGGACCAATTTATTATTATCGCTATTGGAAGAACCCCCCTTCCATAAGGACCAGTTCGCTCCAGCAACTTTTGGCGATTTTATGTTGTGCATATACTCCACCTTATACCGTATGTATTAATATATCAGTGGTACACTACATCAACCGCCTCAGCGGCACCAGATCCAAAATATTGGCAGATTTGGCCACAGAATTCTGGCAATTTTACTTGGAGCGCAACATATCAGTACGAGCCGAATACATCCTGGGGCTCTCAAATACCGTAGCAGATTGGAACTCCAGACACCTGCGGGATGCCAGCGACTGGACCGCAGGGCATTCCTACTGCTACAAACGCTTTGGGGCCCGACGTACATAGACCTGTTTGTGTCTCGATTGAATACGCAACTCCCAGAGTTCTTCAGCTGGAGACCAGACCCGGAGGCTTTAGCTACGGACGTATTTCTACAACCATGGCCAAACAGACGACTGTACGCCTTTCCCCCCCCTCCCCCTTTCGCTCTGCTGGCCTGCACCTTGGCACACCGTAACCGTTCACGGATGTCCCTGGTTCTCATAACACCATTCTGGACAGCACAGCCTTGGTTCCCTTCACTCATGGAGATGTCTATAGACCTTCCCAGACTGCTTCCCGAGAATCCACATCCACTGATGATGCAGGGCCAACTTAAGTTGTTAGCGGGGACCCTGGGTCGTGCCAGACGTTCCACAATCAACTCTCGAATTGCTGGCAGGAGCCTGGGCTCCAGGAACAAGGAGAGCCTACAGTCAGGCTTGGAACTCATGGAGTGGTTGGTGCATGGAACAACAAGTGGATCCCGTATGTGCCCCTGTGAACTACCTGTTACATTTTCTTACACTTCTATACAACCATGGTCTAGCTTACCGGACTATTAATGTTTACAGGTCAGCATTCTCTGCTGGACACAAGGGTATAGAATGATCCCCAGCAGGTAAACACCACCTGGTATGCAGACTTTTACGTAGCGTTAGATTTGCAAGACCACCACAACCTTGACATACATCTATGGGACGTAAACCTAGTCTTAACCTTATTAGAAAAATGGCCACAGAACACAAATCTCACACTTAAACAACTATCAGCGAAATTGGCCATGCTCTTCTGCCTGATATCATGCAAAAGAGTTTCAGATGTCCGAACATTGGATGTTGATGCACGCTCATTTAACCCAATGGGAGTGACATTCAACATCTCCAGACGGACTAAATCAACAATCTCATCAGTGTCATACCCAGCATTCCCTCACAATGAAAACCTATATCCAGTGGCCTGTCTCAAGGAATACGAGAAACGGACACAGGCATTTCGAAACCCTAGGCATCATGAATTGTTTCTGGCCATTAACACCCCACACCAACCAGTATCTACGGTAACAATAGCCCGATGGGTGAGATGGATAATGACCTCTGCGAACAAAGATACCTCCATATATGGGGCACACTCCACTAGAGGAGCCATGGGGTCTAAGGCTTTTACTTTGGGATGTAGATTAGAAGACCTTTTGAGAACGGCAGATTGGTCCTGCGAATCCACCTTCAAGGAATATTATTTTCATCCTACAGACCGTGTATCATCGACGGTTATTGCACAGCTTTAAACTAGCATAATATGAGCCTCCGTGTCCTTTAATAAAATTACCAGATTTTACTAATTACATGACGTAAAGTCATAATTTTATAAAGGACACGGAGGCGAATATAAGCCCACCCGGTACGAATCTATTTTTCTGCCAACTAAAAGAAAATAATTTAATTCCCACCCTGGTAAGTCTTAGAATTGAGTCATCTTTGGGTTTTGTCTAGATTCAATTCGGTTATGTATGACGTAAATATATTGCATACAGTAGCAACTACAGAATGTAATTTAGTCTGTAGACAATAACCTGTATAGTATGAATTATTCAGTATCATCGTGACAGTCTTTAGACCACATTTTACCATTTCCTTTCTCTATCCCATTTCAGCTTGATGCGCACCAGTCGACGTCTTGGATAACCAGTTATCCTCACAGTTCCCGCGGATAAGTTCACAAGATCCGTTCATATGGAGGAGTTAGACACGACGACGACCGGATATGTTGTTTCCAGTTTTTTTGTTATACTCAAGTTTAATAGCTGATTAAGCTTCGGCATGACCAAAGAAAGAGGGAGAGTTAAGGTCACATGGATGGTTATTGATACGTGGACTGTTCCCATTGGTTAAGGGTTATGATGTTATGTAAACCCTTTGAGTACTTGTTTCTAGTTTTTTCTATGAATGTCTTATACCTTCTCTTTGCTGCTGAGGTATAAGAAAGAAGGAGATAAGCATAATATTCGCCTCCGTGTCCTTTATAAAATCATCATGATTTTTACGTCATGTAATTAGTAAAATCTGGTAATTCTTTGTTAAACTTATTTGCATATGCCCACCCAGAATCCTTTGCGGTTGTAATATCGCTGCAGTTTTGGGATTTTTGTTGGAAAAGCAAGTCTTATGGCTTGACTGGTGTGCAGATTTTTGTTTAACATTGTAATATATATATATATCATTTTTTTTTACCTATTTTTTTTTTTTTTGTAAAAAACAAACATGCCATAGAGGTGTACAGTGGGATTACCCAACAAATGATATTCCCTATTTTGAAATATTATATGTATTAAAACGACAAAACAATGTGTTCATACTAGCAGGCCTGTTCACCATCAAACCTATTGAATTCAAAGACCATTTGAACTGAATTTCAAATTTTAGGTCAAAATAGTTGAACTGAACAATTAGCTGACTTGAATTTTCCACTAAGCTTTGAAACTCACGTTGAATTATCAGTTCACACTGTAATGATCTAGCCTATTGATAGTCGATTGCGGTGAGTTTACATCCACCAAATACCTGAGATGGACAAAACTCTCTGCGGAATTAGAGCTTCAACTTTTCTGGTCAGTTGGCAAATCGCCCCAGAATTAGTGGTTGTCGTAGACCTGGCCTTAGGATTGCAGACTTAATTCTTCTGTTCAATCAAAATGGCCTGGTTTGGATGCTGATATACGAATGTAGACAAGTTGGATTTTCTAATCATCTGGAGATGATTACAGTGGTTAATGTCTGCAGCTGCCAAAAGGAAAACACATCCAGGCCTATGGTGAAATCACAGTGATTGCAGAAGCTTGGCAGATCCCACCGTAATTATAAACAGAGCGTATCTTTGAGATTTCTTACAAGTGTGTTCACAGCCGCACTGTGCAAAAGTGAGAACATGTGTCTCTGAATTCATGTCAGAGACTTGTCTGTCATCAAACCGTACAAGGCTTATTTTTTAATTTTAAAAAGAAAAAAAAATTAAAATGCAATCGCCCTGTTAAATAAGGCCGCCAGACATACGGTCAAAATGTTGATATGTTCCATTTTAGATTTAATGAGTGATAGATTAAATAATTTTTCACGACCAGCACTGACAAATTTTTGGCTGAAATTCACGGGGGGGTTTTGCTCAACACTTGACGACTAACCTTTTGTCTACTTTTCTTTTTAAAGTTTTTGTTTTTATTTCTTTTTATTTGTCTCAATTGACATGTGAAAAAGTCAACCTAATGCAAATATTAATATGCACAGTACTGCAAGTAACATATTATCAGTATGCATATAACAGCAAGTCTCCAGATATCCAGGGATATGAAGCCGGTAAGTATACTTTTTACAATGATTAAATTATAGCTTGGTTGACCTCCATCAACCTGTAAAAGAAGAGTACTGCATTAATATAGACTAACTAGCTACCTCCACAAGGGAGATAATCGGAATCAACCACGTGCTGTAATAGGACAACAACACTATAGAGGCACGTAACCCATCCTGGAGAGGACTGCAATATAGGTTATGCCATTTCTACACTAGATATATGACCATGATGGGGGGACGTGATAGGGCTCATGGAGCTCCAAGAGGTCTGAGAGCTGGTATATGTGTATACAATACTATCAAGAGTTCCAGGAGAGAACAGTGAGAGGCCAAACTGCAATTAGAAAGTATATTAAAGCAAAATAGAAGCTTCACGTAGTCAGAGAGCGTGCACTTTTATCAGGAAAAAAACAAGCCAGTACCAATGAGAAAAGATGCCATCCAATCGTGTTCTGCTGTCCTGAATAAAATGGACCTGGAGCATATAATAATGTAACTGCCACTGCAGCTAGTGAAGCTTGAGCATAGTGAGGAGTAAATAGAACAACCTTGGATTGATCCAGGGGAGATAGACCTCCAGAACAGACTGTAAAATGCTAGAATGAGTCTGTGACGAACCGCCTGGCACCCCAACTAGGTACCTCCGTCAATCCCTGCTTCCTAGAATTCCTTGAGTACCATAAGCACTGCACCAGACACCATAACCACCGCAGACTACACGATCCACCACAGCTTGGTTGGGGTCTCGCTGTCCTCCACCCACCCTGGACCCAAGACCCAGATCCAGCTTCCAGTAGGTAGACCTCTCCCAGTCCAGAGAGCGTAGCAGGAACAGCTCTTATAAGAGCTAGTAATTATACTCAGGGGAGTATTGTGATAAATGTACTTCTCCAATCCCTCAAACATGAGCCAAGACTTCATGAAGGGGTAAACAAATCTCTTTTTAATAGGAGCCACACTTGGCCTTATATGACAATCCCCATGCAAGAGGTACTCCCAGAGGGACCTTGTTGGGGAGTGTGACACAAACTTACAAAACAATAACAATAAGGTTACAAGGCACGACACTCCCACACACAGCACACAATCCCTCCCCTCTGCCTGGGAGATAATTGGATCAGATAGTGTATTAACCCAATTATGTCCAGGCAGACAAAACACATATTTTATAAAAACCCAAAGTACCCCAAAAACACATAATATCCCCACAAGTGTTATATCTCCTGATAGCCTTGATCTGGGTGACCAACATATCCAAAAAGTATCCAGATCAGTTCAGGAATTTCCTGGAAGAAGTCACTCCCCCTCCCTCCCCAGGTGGTCTCCTCCTCCCTATCTCTGCCCCCCTCCCCAGGTGGTCCCTCCCCAGGTGGTCTCTCTCCTTCCCTCTCCCCAGGTGGTCTCTCCTTCACCCTCTCTCCCCCTCTCCCTCCCAGATGGTCTCTCTCTTTGCCAGGTGGTCTCCTTCCCTCTCTCCCCCCTCTCCTCCCCAGGTATCCTCTCTCTCTCCCCCCTCCTGCCCCAGGTGGTCTCTCCTTCCCTCTCTCCCCCCCAGGTGGTCTTCTTCCCAGAGGTCTCTGTATCTGGGGGTCGTAGCGAGGGAAACTCTTTATCTCCCAGTGACAGAGAGCCCGCTAACCTCCACCATTGTACCCACCGATCTCAGGGACCCCCAGAATGGTACCCGCCATGAACAGCCTTCGTTCGCGGGGTTCCTGTGTGAAACCCAGCAAGGGAAGCATCTCTTTTGGGATGTGAATGCTCCCCCTGGCCGGCGTTCGTCTGTACGAATAGCGGCCACCCAGAGAAGCACTCCTTAATTACTTTCCTTGCGGTTTCACACTCTGTTGCGAGTTGCCAACGTTCCAATTGATTGTTGTGAACATTCGAATGGGTGGTGGGGAGGTCCTCATTCGGGAACTTAACAAGGTGGGAAGCAGTCCGCGAATGCTCCCTCTGGATGACATTCGTCTAACGAATGGGCTGCCACTCAGGGGAGGCAAGCGCCGAGACTTCCCTTGCAGTTTGTGGTTTTGACACCTCATTACGAGGTGTGAACGTTCTTAAACCAAATTCTAAATGAGATCTTGTGGTAGCCCCCGTTCGGGAGGTGAATGGAGTCCCATTCGTGGCGGTACTCCCAAACGGGGAGCAAGCAGTTCTACAGCTCTATGAAACACAGGGTCAAGCTAGGGGAAACACACAAAAGGGATGTCAGTACAGTAACACACATTGCAGGGTAACCGGGGCTATTTACAGGTTACCCGGGTACTGCTACAGATACTTTGTGTGGTAGGAGTAAGAGGTATCTTCAATTGGGGGAACTTTCAGCCTGCCAGTCTCTTTCTGCTGTCTCCTCTGCAGGTTTTTCCATCCTGGGTTTTGAGCTGTGGACTTGCTTGTGGGGCAGCACTAAGTTTAACCTCTCCTTAGTTGGGATGGTAAGCAAATATTAATCCATGTTAGACCTGTTTAGTCGAGCTGGACGATCTGTCCATTTAATTTTTATAACTCTCCTGTTGTAGCTGTTGATTACTTCGGCCGGGCAGCGCCACTGTTCTGTCGAGCTAAAGTTCTGTCCTATTTCTCTCTTGCAGGAGGGTGCAGAGGGCTAGGGCTGGCCCGCCCCCGAATCCATCCACAGGGCCCATCCTGAGTCCACACACCATGATGAAATGTGTGTGTACTGAATGTGATGTGTTTTTAGTGGATGCAGAGTGTCTGTGTAAAGTGGATGCAGTGTGTGTGCCATGGATGCAGTGTGTGTATAGTGGATGCACATTGTACATTTGTATAATATATGTAGTGTTTGCGTGTTTTTGATGCAGAGTGTATGTTGTAATAGGTAGAGTGTGTGTTGTGTGTGTGTGTGTATAGTGTAGTGGATGTAATGCGTGTGTATAGTGAATGTAGAGTGTTGTTTGTGTGTGTTAGATGCAGTGCTTACAGGTAATGCAGAGTGTTTGTTTTTTGTAGTGAATGTAGTGTTTGTGTGTGTTAGATGCAGTGTGTGTGTGTATAGTGTATGCTGTGTGTGTGTGTCTTTATGTTGCACAAATGCAGTGGGGGTGCTTTTTTAAAAAAAAAAAAAGTTTTATCCCCCACCCTCCCTGCCTCTTACCTGTAGCCAGGGAGGGATTACACTGGATTCCCTGGTAGTCCAGTGGCTAGGCTGGTTTTAGATCAAGGAGGGGCCCAACACAGGGACGTTATAGCCGCGAGGCAAACCAGGCATTTGCCTTGGGTGGCATTTTTCAGGGGGCGGCAAAAAACGCCGCCCCCAAATGCCCAAGGCAAATGTCTTGTTAGCCTTGCGGCTAACTGACATGCTGGGCTGGCGGCTGGCGAGGGAGCTCTTCCCCTGAGCTCTCTGCTCAGCTCCCTCGCGCGCCGCAGAGTGAGGCTGGGAGCCGGAATATGACATCATATTCCGGCTCCCAGCCTCACTCAGCGGCGTGCGAGGGAGCTGAGCAGAGAGCTCAGGGGAAGTGCTCCCTCGCCAGCCGCCCGCCAGTGCCGCCCGCCTGCCCAACAGCCACTGGACCCCCAGGGAGAAAGAGAACCCTCCCCCCCCAGCATTCCCAAAGGTAAGGAGGGTTTAAATAATAATAAAAAAAAGGTTAATGTGAGTGTGTGTGTGTGTGTCTGTTAGTGTGTGTCTGTTAGTGTGAGTGTGTGGTTGTCACCCCCTGATGGCGGCCCTGCACAGGGTAATGCAGAGATGGAGGATGGGAGTGCTGGCAGGTTTCGGTTGGGTTGTTTCCCCCTCTAGGTGTTGGCCTGTTGGGGAAGTGCATCTAGGTAAGGTATTGTGGCTGAAGATCCCTGAGGTCCATTTACTGCCACCTAGTCCTGCAGCGGAGCCCTCATCTTCTGCTTGTGCAGAAGCAAAGGGGGCTCTGCTGCAGGAGTAGGTGGAAGCCGCATCCGTTTGTGGTCTGAGGCATATATCTAGGGCCTCAGTGCCCCCACCCTAGACAGCAGTTTTTCTGTATCTGTTATTTCTATAGTTGGTTAAATGGTGATTACCTTTTATAATTGTTTATTAATGCAACCAGTTATGGTTTTCCCTTCCAATTGGTTCTCCTTGCTATATTGGGAGAAGTTTTGGGAAATGGTAAAGAGAAAGGAGGTCGGATTATGTATTGCTTTTATCCATGTGGATGCACAAAGGATCAATAGGAGATTTACCCTATATGTAAAATCACATTTCTAAAATAAATAGATATTTTAATCTGTGTACATAGCTACATAGTTTTAGGAAGAATAATGAACTAAATAATGTAGCTTTTGGCCTTTAAGGATTCTGGCATGATTAATTCATTAATCTAGAAATTCTGAAAAATTGCCAATTAAATTATAAATTGCAATTACAAATATTGCAGGTTGAAATTTTTTCTATATTGGCTATTTTGGAATGGATTGGAAATATAATTGTAGATTCTCCACAATCCCCAGTTTAGTAAATAAAGCTTAAAGTAATTTGATTCAATAAAGACAGAAAAATTATTTTACAATTTAAAAAAAAAAAAAAAAAGTTTTTAATCCATTATAGGGCTTACACTGACTATAGGACTGAAATTAAAAAAAAAATTAGAGGGCGCAAATTCACTAACATCTCTATCCCATACACTGAATATATGCTATATAAATCGACAGATAAATAGAAGTGGGACTGAAACTTTGGTAGAATTTTTTTATCATCATCTGTTCAACACTCCCCAGTAACTTTCAGTAATATTATCAAACCAGGCCAAGCTGCAGTGTATATGGGTGTAGTATATTTGCATGCACTTTAGAAAAGACAACTATTTATGCAGTTATATAAACAGAATGAACAACATATGTACACTCTGCATTTTTCGTGTCTGCATGAGACATGCTTTCTTATTTGATATATAAAATCTGCTTCAAAGTGGTCTGTTTACTAAATCGGGAATCTGGCATACTTATTTAAATAAAACGGACTCTGTGCGCTGTGTTTTTGGGGGCCAATTTTATTTCACACTTGTTTTGAGATCTTCGTTTTAAATTAATCACAGTGTATCGAGGTGTTTATCATGGTCATGTATGGTAATCCGAGCAAAATTGATGGTATTCACGAACATGGCCTGTTTTTTGTTTAATCGATTGGAAGAATTAATTGCATGAGTTATAAAAGTGTTGTAGGTTTACTTTTCGTTTTGTTCGTGTGATGAAAATTACAGGGAGTGCAGAATTATTAGGCAAATGAGTATTTTGACCACATCATCCTCTTTATGCATGTTGTCTTACTCCAAGCTGTATAGGCTCGAAAGCCTACTACCAATTAAGCATATTAGGTGATGTGCATCTCTGTAATGAGAAGGGGTGTGGTCTAATGACATCAACACCCTATATCAGGTGCATAATTATTAGGCAACTTCCTTTCCTTTGGCAAAATGGGTCAAAAGAAGGACTTGACAGGCTCAGAAAAGTCAAAAATAGTGAGATATCTTGCAGAGGGATGCAGCACTCTTAAAATTGCAAAGCTTCTGAAGCGTGATCATCGAACAATCAAGCGCTTCATTCAAAATAGTCAACAGGGTCGCAAGAAGCGTGTGGAAAAACCAAGGCGCAAAATAACTGCCCATGAACTGAGAAAAGTCAAGCGTGCAGCTGCCACGATGCCACTTGCCACCAGTTTGGCCATATTTCAGAGCTGCAACATCACTGGAGTGCCCAAAAGCACAAGGTGTGCAATACTCAGAGACATGGCCAAGGTAAGAAAGGCTGAAAGACGACCACCACTGAACAAGACACACAAGCTGAAACGTCAAGACTGGGCCAAGAAATATCTCAAGACTGATTTTTCTAAGGTTTTATGGACTGATGAAATGAGAGTGAGTCTTGATGGGCCAGATGGATGGGCCCGTGGCTGGATTGGTAAAGGGCAGAGAGCTCCAGTCCGACTCAGACGCCAGCAAGGTGGAGGTGGAGTACTGGTTTGGGCTGGTATCATCAAAGATGAGCTTGTGGGGCCTTTTCGGGTTGAGGATGGAGTCAAGCTCAACTCCCAGTCCTACTGCCAGTTCCTGGAAGACACCTTCTTCAAGCAGTGGTACAGGAAGAAGTCTGCATCCTTCAAGAAAAACATGATTTTCATGCAGGACAATGCTCCATCACACGCGTCCAAGTACTCCACAGCGTGGCTGGCAAGAAAGGGTATAAAAGAAGAAAATCTAATGACATGGCCTCCTTGTTCACCTGATCTGAACCCCATTGAGAACCTGTGGTCCATCATCAAATGTGAGATTTACAAGGAGGGAAAACAGTACACCTCTCTGAACAGTGTCTGGGAGGCTGTGGTTGCTGCTGCACGCAATGTTGATGGTGAACAGATCAAAACACTGACAGAATCCATGGATGGCAGGCTTTTGAGTGTCCTTGCAAAGAAAGGTGGCTATATTGGTCACTGATTTGTTTTTGTTTTGTTTTTGAATGTCAGAAATTATATTTGTGAATGTTGAGATGTTATATTGGTTTCACTGGTAATAATAAATAATTGAAATGGGTATATATTTGTTTTTTGTTAAGTTGCCTAATAATTATGCACAGTAATAGTCACCTGCACACACAGCTCTCCTCCTTCTCTCCTCCTCCGTTCCGCCACGTCGGCTGAATGCGCACGCGCGGCAAGAGCTGCGCGCGCATTCAGCCGGTCGCATAGGAAAACATTATCAAGCGCCTCTAGTGGCTGTCAATGAGACAGCCACTAGAGGATTAAGGGGAAGGCTTAACCCATTAACAAACATAGCAGTTTCTCTGAATATTTATAAAAAAATGGGTTAACCCTAGCTGGACCAGGCACGCAGACCACTTCATTAAGCTGAAGTGGTCTGGGTGCCTAGAGTGGTCCTTTTAAAGCTGAATTGTCACCATTTGGCATCTTTGCATAATTTGTATAGACCCCCGAAAGTGACATCGCTGGAGTTTTAAACCTGTGCCTCGCAGACACTGCCGTCACGTTCATGCAGGTCCTCTTCTTGTCCTAGTGCTTCAACTGCCAGAAGCCAATATCACTGCTGTGCATTCGCAGGAATACAGGAGTGAAGTCTATGGAGGACCCGCAAGACTGTGTGATCCTCCATAGATAAGATTCTATCTTTATGAAATACTCACTTTACAGGGGGTTGATAGTGCCACTTTAAGGAAATCCTTGGTATCTCGTATAAAACTATTAGTATTGTAGGTACTATTCTTTGTATTGCATACCTGGCCAGTTAAATTTCCATGCTTGTTATTATGGATTCTTTTCAGCCCGTTTTAGTATCAATATATCTTTTTTTTTTTTTTGTAAAGATTACAAATATTCTTTTAATGAGAAGCTAGACGAATAGGAAGAGAAATTCTGCCTAGTTTACTATTTAAAATCATTTACAATTTGCAAATAGCCAGTAAAATTGTACACAGAAATTGTTTGATAAAGCATTTTGATCTAGTGAGTCTATCCACAAAATATGTGGATAACCAGATCCGATCACTTTAAGCGAAATAATAATTTTATATAAACATTATAGTTCATGCTGCAAGCATCTTTAATAGGGAGACTGCAGCGTCGCAGCAGACACTTTTGTAGTTCTGGGAGTAAGGCACAACAGTGCCAAATTAGTTCTACACTGGCTAGTAGCATGTTTGTAAAACCTGGTGCTCCAAAACACCCCCAGGAATTTTCAATGTAGTTCACAAACATCTGCAGTGCAACATGCAGCCATCCCAAATGTTAGAGGAACACTGTAGCCTTAGGAATACATATCTGTATGCCTAACACTACAGTCCTAATGTTGCTGTTTAGTTTAGGCCCCCTCACGCCCATATCTGGTATTAAAAATAAATACATTAATTAAAATAAAACACATTTCTCACCTCGTCTCTAGTTCCGAGTCTCTCTCGGCACTGCTACATGTGACCTCCTCCTCGAGTGACATCATCCTGGAGGCACAGTCCAATCCAATGCTTTTCATGGAGGAGCGTTGGGGACCTTGGATGCATGTGCGGCACTCCCCTCAATGCACCTAAGATTCTGTCACAGAGAATCATTGAATACAAAGGTTCTCTATGGCAGACCGTGATGATACTGTGCATGCGCGTGTGATGTCACTGTATGCTACGATATGAGAGTCAGAAAGTAAGAGTCCCTACCCAGAGAGCTTGGAGGCGCGGCTTGAAGCCTACTTTTTAGTAAAATAAAGAGTTTTGGGAAGTAGAAGGGGGAGTTCAGGACTGCAGGCACTAGAACAACTTTAATAAGATGACTTTGTTAAAGGGCCCACATTGTTGCTTTAAGTATCAAGATGTAAGGTGTACTTACAGTTCTAGACCAGGAGGTGTCACTGCTGTGTTATGATAGAGGCTGCATTGTGACACACACACACCTCTTAATAGAAATTCATTAATTCTCTGTCTGATATTGTGCTTCATCTGGCGTGGAAGGAGTTAAAGGGACATTTTTAAGCAGCTGTTCCGCACTGGTCCCCAGCTGACAACATCTGTCTAAACAAACAAAAAAAAGAAATATCAAGAGTTATTTCTACGGCGATTCCGTGAGTTTAACACATTAATTCCAACCATGATGAGTGTCACATCGCTTCAAACTATATATTATTTGATCTTTAATGGGTTACGGATATCCTTAAATTAAACAGAACTTTAAAAAGATTCAAAACAAAATAATATAATAACAAATAATATAATTTCAGATTAAACTAGTTTTTATATTATCAGTGGCTGGTTTAAAGGGATCACCAACCATTTTAAATTTATATAGATAGATAGTGTAAAAAATATATTGATAATAAAATGTCACCAGCACATTGTCCAGCAGGGAATTCTGGGTTATGGCTTCCCCTCCCCCCACCCCCCCTTTTTACTTTAACAAGCAGGTTCAGCCATCATGCAGGACTGATAAACTGATAGCAGCGATATTACGGGTGCTATCCGTTTTTATACATGGCCAGGTTCACTGTTTAGTGAATCAGGCTGTGTTATACAGCTCAGCGCATGCACATTAGGAATAATAAGCATGCACAATGGGGATAAAATTGACAATGGCAGCCAGGAACTAAGTGTTCTCGGCTGCCTGATTTTCAGCCCTGCTGGGTGGTCTTATAGTGGCAAAGATTTTTACAAAGCTGTAAGCTCTCGAAGCGCCACTCACTTTGTAATAATGGTGCTTAGATCAAATACATCCCAAAATTTGATATGGACAAAGAGGGACAGTTACATTTTAGAGGTATGAGTGGGGGTTTGGCCAAGTGCAGGGCTGTTATAATATTTTAGGTGACTTATTAATTTAAAAAATTGGCTTCTTATTTAAAAAAGACTTCTAAACACATTTTTTGCTGTTGTAAGGCTTAAACGTCCTACGCTACTAGCAAGTCCTTAAAATTTACTCATCACTGCAAGTCTGGAGAGTTCATGGCATTTGCCAATGCTACATTTCTACTTGCCAGTGGGTAGTGGTGAGTGGAGTTTTGAGCCCAAAGACACATTATTGCTGTGGAGCTCTGTTATACACTCAGACACATTACTGGGAGTATTATTGCTGTGGAGCTCTGTTATACACTCGGACACATTACTGGGAGTATTATTGCTGTGGAGTTCTGTTATACACACAGACACATTACTGGGAGTATTATTGCTGTGGAGCTCTGTTATACACTCAGACACATTACTGGGAGTATTATTGCTGTGGAGCTCTGTTATAACACATTACTGGGGTATTATTGATGTGGAGCTCTGTTATACACTCAGACACATTACTGGGAGTATTATTGCTGTGGAGCTCTGTTATACACTCAGACACATTACTGGGAGTATTATTGCTGTGGAGCTCTGTTATACACTCAGACGCATTACTGGGGGTATTATTGCTGTGGGGCTCTGTTATACACTCAGACACATTACTGGGAGTATTATTGCTGTGGAGCTCTGTTATACACTCAGACACATTACTTGGAGTATTATTGCTGTGGAGCTCTGTTATACACTCAGACACACCAAGAATGTGGAGCTGTTAGAAAAGAGGGATTTGGGCCTAATATAGGGACTGTCACTGCTAAACTGAGACAAATGATACATACGGCTTAGATTGACTCTTTATGATTTAAGATTTTTGGATAGGTTTTTTTTTTTTTTAAATGATTCAATATTTTGAAAAATAGTTTAACATTTTGGATATCTTTTTCTATAGTATATATTTTTTTTTGATATTCTAGTTTTAAGAAAAAAATATTTTAAAAGCTCATCAAAAAAATATTAAATCAAGGCCATAATGTTCATTAAATATAATCGGCTGTTACTCGTAACATTTGATCACTGCTGCATATCATTGCGCATGCACACAAAGAACTGTAAGGAAGCCGAAAGCATGTACACCAGTATAAATATAATGCAGCTCCTGCTGGCCTCACATTCCAGGTGGCCTCATGTGTATCCTGTAGGATGTGAAACACGGATAGAAATTCTGCACTTGTATGTTGCGTTTTGTTTTATACAGTTTTATTACTTTCACCCAGCAGGATTTTCCAGCCTTTGGAATCCAATCAGGGAATCTTCTAATTCTCCAAATCTCCGAACTATTCCCTCCATATATCACTGTATTTACGATTATGTAAATGGGCTATACAATCAGGTTTAGACTGCATTGCTTACATATTTTGTCTTACTTTTGCTTTCTAGGTATGTATGGATGTGTCAGACTCTCTAGCCTATGATTAATCACCCTGCACACAGACATTAATGCTAGTTCCCTAGCCTATGATTAATCACTCTGCATAAAGACATCAACTCTCTGTTTGATTGTCTGCTAGAGAAGAGATACTCTGGGAATGTGAAGCATTTCTATTTTATATTGCATATTTTGTCTCTTTAAGTCACATAAATGTGGATTGACTGCAGATGGATTATTCCTGTAAAAAAATGTTCAGAATCTTAAAGGGACACTGTAGTCACCAAAACAACTTTAGCTTAAAGAAGCGGTGTGGGTGTATAAATCATGCCCCTGCAGTCTCACTGCTCAGTTCTCTGCCATTTAGGAGTTGAGTGCCATTGAGCAGTGAGACTGCAGGGTCATGATCTATACATCAAAACTGCTTCAGCCCATAGATTTTTTTTTTTTACCGCTATATAAATAATAATGATAAATTAGCTAAAGCTGTTCAGTGTCCCTTTAATGTCAATCAATGGTTTTTCAGTAATTGAATCCCCAGTAGTTCAGTGATATCATAGGTATCAAACTAGATCGGAAATTACTCGTAATGAATTGGTTACTGTTGCAGCACTGCTTTTTCCAATGTGGTGGCAAAAGTTTGCAAAACGTATTGAAAAAACTTGTAGTATGGTCCGCAAGGCAATGCCATATACTAGGCTTGTGCACAAACCACTTTGTCTGAATTTTTTTTATTTTTTTTAAAATGTCGGGACAGCTGAATTTCGGCCAAATAGCAGTTTAGCTTGTCTGTGTTCAGATAAACCAAAAGGCATGAAAATGTGCCGGTACACTGACAGGGAATTTTCCTGCTTTTTGGTTCAAGGATCAGATAAGACCGCCCCTGTCCCCTGCACATATACCACAGAGCTGATTCCTCCACACATTCTCTTCAACCCCAATTTCCCTTCAAATATAACAGCCCCATTTCCCCCCCACACACTCTGGAGACTGGAGAACCATTCTCTTCCCAAACACAAATTATAGCCCCCATAGCACCAAATGCATCTCACTGCCCCGATCCACCCAAACACACACACTACAGACACTTTCCTTCTTAGCCCACACTACAGACACTCTCTCTCTTAGCCCACACTACAGACACTCTCTCTCTTAGCCCACACTACAGACACTCTCTCTTAGCCCACACTACAGACACTCTCTCTTAGCCCACACTACAGACACTCTCTCTTAGCCCACACTACAGACACTTTCCTTCTTAGCTAATACACTACAGACACTTTCCTTCTTAGCTAATACACTACAGACACTCTCTCTCTTAGCCCACACTACAGACACTCTCTCTCTTAGCACACACACTACAGACCCTTTCTTTCTTAACATGTACTACATACACTTTCCCTCTTAGCGCACACACTACAGATGCTACTCCTCTTAGCACACACACTACAGACCCTTTCCTTATTAGCACAGACACTAACAACACACACTACAGACACTTTTCCTCTTAGCGCACACACTATCCCTCTTAGCGCACACACTGCAGTCACTATCCCTCTTAGCGCACACACTGCAGTCACTATCCCTCTTAGCGCACACACTGCAGTCACTATCCCTCTTGGCGCACACACTGTAACACTATCCCTCTGAGCGCACACACTGCAGACACTACCCCTCTTAGCACACACACTACAGACCCTTTCCTTCTTAGCACAGACACTAACACACACTGCAGACACTATGCCTCTTAGCACACACTGCAGACACTATGCCTCTTAGCACACACTACAGACACTATCCCTCTTAGCGCACACGCTGCAGACACTATCCCTCTTAGCGCACACGCTGCAGACACTTTCCCTCTTAGCGCACACGCTGCAGACACTTTCCCTCTTAGCGCACACACTGCAGACACTTTCCCTCTTAGCGCACACACTGCAGACACTTTCCCTCTTAGCGCACACACTGCAGACACTATCCCTCTTAGCGCACACACTGCAGACACTATCCCTCTTAGTACAGACACTACCCCTCTTAGCACACACACTACAGACCCTTTCCTTCTTAGCACAGACACTATCCCTCTTAGCACACACTACAGACACTATCCCTCTTAGCACACACTACAGACACTTTTCCTCTTAGCACACACACTACAGACACTTTTCCTCTTAGCAGACACACTACAGACACTTTCCCTCTTAGTGCGCACGCTGCAGACACTATCCCTCTCAGCGCATGCTGCAGACACTATCCCTCTCAGCGCACGCTGCAGACACTATCCCTCTCAGTGCACGCTGCAGACACTATCCCTCTCAGCGCACGCTGCAGACACTATCCCTCTTGGCGCACACGCTGCAGACACTATCCCTCTTGGCGCACACGCTGCAGACACTATCCCTCTCAGCGCACGCTGCAGACATTATCCCTCTCAGCGCACGCTGCAGACACTATCCCTCTTGGCGTGCACGCTGCAGACACGCTGCAGACACTTGGCGCACACGCTGCAGACACTATCCCTCTTGGCGCGCGCGCTGCAGACACTATCCCTCTTGGCGCGCGCGCTGCAGACACTTGGCGCGCGCGCTGCAGACACTTGGCGCGCGCGCTGCAGACACTTGGCGCACACGCTGCAGACACTTGGCGCGCACGCTGCAGACACTATCCCTCTTGGCACGCGCGCTGCAGACACTATCCCTCTTGGCGGCGCGCTGCAGACACTTGGCGCACACGCTGCAGACACTTGGCGCACACGCTGCAGACACTTGGCGCACACGCTGCAGACACTTGGCGCGCACGCTGCAGACACTATCCCTCTTGGCGCGCGCGCTGCAGACACTATCCCTCTTGGCGCGCGCGCGCTGCAGACACTTGGCGCACGCGCTGCAGACACTTGGCGCACACGCTGCAGACACTATCCCTCTTGGCGCACATTACAGCCCCTGTCCACACACAGCTCTATTTACATGTCCACACACACATATAACATCACAAACAGCCCCTTGTTTCACATCTGTTTGCTTGTTTAAGGCAGGGCCAGACTGGGACAGTCTAAAATAAGCCAATTATTTTGCTTTTCTAGTTTTGAAAAACAATTTTAATTATTGTATGTAAATAGGATGTAACCTTATTGTTTTGCTGACTTTTTGCTTTTTTTTTTGTGATTATATTTTGGATGATATCCCATATTTTGTATTTGTTTGCTTTGAGGTCCGTTTTTACACTGCCATTTTTTTTCCCCTTAAAGCCTCTGACTGGGGGTCTTTTTGTTGTTTGTTTGTTTGTCTTGAAATGCTGAATACCTGTTTAAGGAACGTCTCCAAGTTATGGCAGTTTTTCTGAGATTCTTTTTCCCTGGCTTACTAAGACTGCTCTGGCTAACACGTTGCGTGGATTACATTGTATAATGTTTAATGAGATAGACTTTGTCATCAGGAACACTGTGAGCAGACAGCTGTGCAGCACACGTTGCCCATAGAGTACTGCAATTATCTGTTGGGTTTTTATGGGCTGCCAGACATCTCAAATAGTTGTAACATTGCAAAGCGTTTCCTTTTCCCATTATTCTTGAAGTACCTAAAAGGAGAGTGATGTTGCAATATGGTTTCTGGGTGTTGTTCACCTCTGTTATTTTGGACTCCCTAATGGCTCTGTGGAGATCTGTCAGTAGGATTTAGGGATTAAGCTGGTAACAGCCCCTACATCAGATCACAAAATGCTCAAAAGAAATTATTTACACCTTAGACTGGAAGGTAGGTTACAGTCTCATGGGTGTACAAAGCAGTCAGTGTTGGTAACGCAGCCAAGGCATTAAATTACAATTTTTAAAGGAATACTCCATATGATTATATATGGCCTCTAAGACATAGTGGACGGTTGTAAAATGCTAGCAGGAACAGCATACACTGAGAGAGACACAACTGTGTTGATTGTGTACCGAGACATCTGTTCATAATATGGGCTGGATCTGCCTAAGTCCAGATGGGAGATACCACAAAGGGTAGTTGACAGGGCTAAGATCCTGTGGGACTTGCAGATCCAGACAGATGAGCAAGTACTAGCCAGTCAACCTGACATCATGGTGGTTGACAAGGAATGAAAGACCGTAGTGGTGGATGTGGCTATACCCAGTGACTATATGGATGGACAAATACCAAGGACTGAAGAGAGAGCTAGAAAGAATGTGGAAAGTGAAGGCAGCAGTAGTCCCAGTTGTGATAGGAGCAATGTGACTCCTAAGTTGGGGAAGTGGCTTCAACAGATTCCAGGTGGGACATTTGAGAACGCTGTCCAGAAGAGTGCAGTTCTAGGAACAACTAAACTATTGCAAAGAACCCTCAGACTCCCTTCCCTGATGGTCAGTACCAGCATATGCAGATACTATAAAAAAAAGTTAACATTAAAAGCTTTTTCCAAAATAAGTACAAGTCACAAGACAGAAACACGAGTCACCGGGGGGGTTTGGTGACTTGTGTTTCTGTCTTGTGGCTTGTAAGATTTCTTGGTATTGTCTCTGTTTCTGTTATTTTGTTTATTTCTGGTCTTGTTTATCACTATAGTACTTTTTTGTACATAATAAAGTTGTATTATAATTACTGTCTGAAGTTGTTATAGTGTGCATTCTATATTCTATAGATATTTGGATATTCAAACACTCAAGGGAGTGCTTATATGGTTTGCACCTAGCTATTTAATATAATTGTGTCTCTCCATGTGATTTTTGATTTGTGAATATGTCTACTCAAATACAAATGTTTTGAAGTTTAAATTAATTGCTGGTTATAGATCACTAGAGAAAAGAAAAACCAGTCCTTTGCGAGCATGTGGTGGCTTTTCATGTGCATATTTTTTATTTACGGTAATAATTATGCAGAGTGCAATATCAATTAATTTTACACTAGGATCTACATATTCACACACATCCACATATCCCTCACACACTACACCCCCCTACATACAGCATCCTTCACATTCACTGCACCTACATACACTGCACCTATACACACACTCCTCACACTCACCGCACCTCTGAAACACTAGATCCCCGATAGACACTACATCTATTATACACACACTGTACCACCTACACACTCTAGATCCCCTGTATGCAAACACAGACTACGTTTCCTATACACACACACACTACGTCTCCTATACACACTCTCAAGGCCCTTTTCTCCTCTGGTATCCCACTTTTGGAGACACTAGAGACAAGTCACAAGCATAGGCAGTGCAGGCATGTAATTAAATTCACTTGCGCTGAGCAGAGCAAATACAGGGCCTTTACCTCATACAAGAGGCCTTCAGCATGGCTCTGCTCTTACTAGGAAGAGCATTGAACTAACATGCGCACTTTGAGGGGAGTGTGCTTATCAATGGTGATAATATTACGCCCACTCTGTGTCTCCGCCCTCTTCTCCCTGGGCCGGTGTGATTTTTTTTTTTAAGACTCGGGCTGAATTTTTTACCCCTGCCTGGACCTGCCATACACCATGCTTTTCTTAACCCACATCACTCATTAAAAGCTGGGGTGCGACTCGTGAAATGTAGTTCCTTGTTGTATACAGAATTCATAAATTGCAGGAATTAAATAAATTCCTTGATCAAGGATGAGGCTGTGATTGGAGAACTAATTTCCTTTCTGCATCACATGAATACTACATACTACGGCAACAGCATGGATCATATGTTTTATGAATTCAGGATGGATCTGGCAGACCGAGATATTTGCTTCAAAAGGCTTTCAAAAGCGTTTATAAAAAACAAAAAAAAAGTAAATTATCTTTAACCTACAAAGTAAGAGATTTAACTATACCCTGCAGCATCCTTTTAACATAATTTTAATTAAATGGAAGATTGTTGTGAATAGAGAGTGTAAAATGTCCCTAAATCTACTATAAGGGGAAGTGTCCTATTTAATTTAGAATTTCTGTAAAACCACATCACGTCTTTGAACAAGGCAGCAGGCATGAAACAGAACAATCCCTCATTGTTGCTGTAGGCTGTTTATGGCAGAGAGTAAGATTCTTCAATTAACTAGAGATGAACAGAGAGATATGTCCTGTAGCTGACCCCACCTTTAAAGGGGATTTTAAACAAACAAACCCTTTTGGTTTGCACTTTAAGGTGCTTTACGGTAGGTTGATGTTTCACAGACAGCATGATTGCACAAAACAGATTTTATGGATTTTTTTTTAAGGGACCACCAATACATTTTTTTATAGTTTACATACCATTCGGAAAATTTATTATAGTGTTCTAAAAAGTATCATTATTATTTGGTGGGCGATCTGTTCTAAAATTAAAAATAAAAAAAGTTCAAAATGTTGGCTTTTCTCTTCCTAAATCGAAGATTCATTGTGGGGGGGTGGGCAGGGAGAAGCGAAACAGAATACTTTTTATTTTACAAAATCTTTTTAGTTTGAAAAAACAAGATAACTCCGGTCTGTTTAAAAAAAAAAAAAAATAGCATACATTCAGAAATGGCAGACAAAAAAACATGAGCGATTTTAATAAATTGCGGACAAAAAAAATCGGAAAACATTCTACAACACTTTGATAAATGTCCCCAGTGTTTATTAAAATATATATTTATTTCCACTGAGATAACAGGAAAATCAATCTGGTTTATAGATTACAGGTCTAGACTAGATTCATTAAATCAGGAAGCGCCAACAATTGTTGGACAAACAAGTAAAAAATATGAAGAATCCAATTCCATTCTATTTCTAGTGCAGGTATTTTGCAGAGTATGTACAATTTCCTTATTAATTAACAACCATTCTTGTAAGTGCACCTTCACGCCAAAATAATTGACCTAAAAAAAAACCTCAAGTCCGTTATATATTATATGTGTGCCAATTTTGACCTACAATTGGGAATCGGTATGAATTCCCAATAATCTGCACATTGTTTAATAACTGGGGGTTTAGTGAATAAACTCATAGGGGTTTTCCATTTTGGGGGGATTTTGCAGTAATGCATGCAACTGAACAAGATTCTGCTGTAGCTTATTTGTCATTAATACAAGTTAGACATTCTACTGGTAGCATGTTTACATTGTACCACTGATTGGGCGTTTTTATTTTTGTAGAATGCCACGCATGCGCGTCTTTTCTGTATGGGACCATTTACTACATTTGTTTCTTAATCTCTAAAGGGTGAATTGAAAAGGCATTTTTTTAATTTTTTTTGCAGGTTAACTGTATAATAAATACTGTAAAGCAATCTGCAATAATGTGATTTTAAGCAGAACCAAACATGACAGTAGGCAGTTGCCCATAGGCATCACACATGTTTGTATTCCTGACACTATAGTGATCCTTTAACTGTAACTCCTGTTTCTCTGTATCACCTATCGTCTTTCTTGACCAGTTCTGGATGTGCCAGGAGGTGCTCTATTACAAGAAAGGGTCAAAGGAAAATCCTGTAAGACAGGGTTCCCCAAACTCCGGCCCTCAAGATGTTGCTGAACTACAACTCCTATGATTCTATGGATTAAATAGATGGGCTGAGAATCATGGGAGTTGTAGTTCAGCAACATCTGGAGGACTGGAGTTTGGGGGAAGCCTGCTGTAAGATGTGTATCTTCCGTAGCTATTAAAGCTAATCTTACGTTTGCATAGTCAGATGGCAGTATGTGTAGAGGATCTCCGCCTGTTGACATATTTTGACAAAATTCAGGTCTTGCATGAGACAAAGTAATTCCTACTTTTTTCATGTGTATTTTTTTTAATCTATATTTCTGAAAAACCCACGACGGCGTCGCTTTAACATGTTTTTGTTCTATACAAACATACAGTTCTAGTACTTTCGGATGGCTATTTATCACGGTCCTTGTCACTTTCCAGGCAGAAAAAAAATCCACCAGAAAGCAGCAGTAACGTTCTAAGAATGTCTTTTCCCAGTAAAAGTCAGTGTAGAGGAAACATCCATCTTCATTCAGTTATAAAAGAAAACACACAACGCTGAGGGGTAAATATTTATTCTGGAGAGCGGCTGCTTGGTATGACGAAGTCAGCCAAAAGACAGTTTATTGCAAAGCTGGGATGTTCACATATCGGACCTTCAAGTTCCAGGAACCTTTGACAAAGAAAACATAGCAATTAGCAGGCAAAGGCTCGTGGGAGTTGTAGTTTGCAAAGAGCTCAGAGTCTATTATTTATAAAGGCGGTGTATACTAGGCTTATGAATTAGGTTTTAAACAAATTAAAATTCCGTTTGAATTTGATAAGTGGTTCATCTGAATTCCCAAACTGTGTAGTCGAATATGTACGAGTCATGAAACTACCGAAATGGATAATATATGAAAGTTTTGGTTTGATACGTGATTCAGAGTTCCGTCTGTGTCAACGACAAATAAAATTGACTGATTTTTATCAAGCGAGAAGTGATCGATATTGTTTGACACCATTTCCCAGCATTGAAATTCACAGAAATTGGCCTTCTTCTGTTACATAAATCATACAGTTACATCATAAATCACACTCCCTATGTTAGACCCAAATCCCTCTGTCCCTCTTTCTTAGGAGCTCCATATTGTTGGTGTGTCTGAGTGTATAATAGAGCTCCACAGCAATAATACTCCCAGTAATGTGTCTGAGTGTATAACAGAGCTCCACAGCAATAATACTCCCAGTAATGTGTCTGAGTGTATAACAGAGCTCCACAGCAATAATACTCCCAGTAATGTGTCTGAGTGTATAACAGAGCTCCACAGCAATAATACTCCTAGTAATGTGTCTGAGTGTATAACAGAGCTCCACAGCAATAATACTCCCAGTAATGTGTCTGAGTGTATAACAGAGCTCCACAGCAATAATACTCCCAGTAATGTGTCTGAGTGTATAACAGAGCTCCACAGCAATAATACTCCCAGTAATGTGTCTGAGTGTATAACAGAGCTCCACAGCAATAATACTCCCAGTAATGTGTCTGAGTGTATAACAGAGCTCACAGCAATAATACTCCCAGTAATGTGTCTGAGTGTATAACAGAGCTCCACAGCAATAATACTCCCAGTAATGTGTCTGAGTGAATAACAGAGCTCCACAGCAATAATACTCCCAGTAATGTGTCTGAGTGTATAACAGAGCTCCACAGCAATAATACTCCCAGTAATGTGTCTGAGCATATAACAGAGCTCCACAGCAATAATACTCCCAGTAATGTGTCTGAGTGTATAACAGAGCTCCACAGCAATAATACTCCCAGTAATGTGTCTGAGTGTATAACAGAGCTCCACAGCAATAATACTCCCAGTAAGGTGTCTTTAAAATACAATAAATGTGTTTAGAAAGGAGTCTATGTAACTAAAATGTAATTAATGACAAGAACAATGTATCTTATTTACACAGCCTATTTGTAAGTCACCTAATGTTTCTCAGAACAAACCAGCCCCTGGCCACACTCCTACATCTAAAATAAACTGTCCTTCTTTGTCCATTGGAAATATTGGAAGGCATGAAACATGTTTATGTGTAGGCCATAATCTGCCCTACAATAACTGCACCCTCTGGTTACACCTTCAGTTTCACCCCATAAAACTATTGCGCCCGTGTTTGAAATGTGAGGCATACAGGTAATATTTTATTGATAAGGAAACATTACTTTTTGGTAAACGACACTGCATTGTAAAGATGCACTCTGTATAGAACAGGGGCTGCAGAGGCATAAACCAGGTAAAATAGTTCAGTCCAAAACTTGACCACTTGAAACCAGATCCACACAATGCACTTCTATTACACCATTACTGTACTTTACTTCCCCTTTCCCCAGATATCTCACTTCCATTCCCTTCTCAGTTAATTACCTACCCCTCCATATCCCACAGTGGATATATAAAATGAAGCTCCTTATTACCATCTTTTCCGAATTCATGTCAACATTCTTGCATCTCTCCATAGCTGCATCCTTCTCAACTGCATATCTACGTAGTTGCATCCTTTTTTTTTTTTTACTGCATCTCACTCCGAAGACACGTCCCTCCCTCCTGCACCTCTACGTAACCGCATCGAAACCCCCTCTACCTCATCTCTCCATAGCCGCGTCCCTCCCTCCTGCATCTCTCTCTGCAGCCACGTCCCTCCCTCCTGCATCTCTCTCCGCAGCCGCGTCCCTACCTCCTACATGCATCATTCTCCGCAGCTGCGTCCCTCCCGCATCTCTCTCCGCAGCCGCGTCCCTCCCGCATCTCTCTCCCGCCGCTGCCCTCCCTCGCATCTCTCCCGCATCCTCCCCCTCCCTCCTCCTCCGCCGCCTCTCTCTCCGCAGCCGCGTCCCTCCCTCCCCCATCTCTCTCCGCAGCCGCGTCCCTCCCTCCCCCATCTCTCTCCGCAGCCGCGTCCCTCCCTCCCGCATCTCTCTCCACAGTCTTTTTTTCCTCTCTCCTGCATCTCTCTCCGCAGCAGTGTCCCTCCGTCTCACACGCATCACTCTCCGCATTCTTTCTTTCTCTCTCCTGCATCTCCCTCCGCAGCTGCGTCCCTCCCTCCCACATGCATCACTCTCCGCAGCCGCGTCCCTCCCTCCCACATGCATCTCTCTCCGCAGCCGCGTCCCTCCCTCCCACATGCATCTCTCTCCGCAGCCGCGTCCCTCCCTCCCACATGCATCACTCTCCGCAGCCGCGTCCCTCCCTCCCACATGCATCACTCTCCGCAGCCGCGTTCCTCCCTCCCACACGCATCACTCTCCGCAGCTGCATCCCTACCTCCGCAGTCGTTTTTCTCCCTCCTTCATCTCTCTCCGCAGCAGTGTCCCTCCCTACTGCATTATTCCCAGGAACATCTCTAATCTCCACCACATTTTCAGGGTCTGTGAGGTGCTGCTCTATTGTCTCCAATAGAGAGCCGGAGGTTCCTGTTTCAGAGCGTCCATTAGCTCTTGTGGAATAGTGCAGGGATACCTTACTGATGGAGAGCTTAGCTCAGACAGCGAACATGTGGCTCTCTGTGTGCGCCGGACACTGTTCTACACCTCCATTACTTCCAACAAATGCTTTGAGTACTTTAAATGGGGGGACACTGAATACTCCTGACACCATAACACAACAGCATGTGCAGTGGTTATGGTGCTTGGTATTACTTGAATGCATATTAAAAAATTTAGATTTATATTGGCACAACATGTAATTAGTTTTAATAGATTTAAAATGTATTAAACACTATTTTCTTGTCCAATGCAGAGTAGACTTCCTGTAAGGAAAAATAGGTACATTTTCCTTCAATCTCTAAATTCTCCAATTCATCTGGTTTTCCATCTTGGCCATTTTGGACTTAGATGTTCCTCCACCATCTCTGTATACTGAATAACTCACCGGATTACTTGCTGAAATAAGAGAACATTGTTGAAAAAGAAAGAGAAATCCAATTTACACAGCAGCCAGCCATCAAAGCACTGAGCTACTTTTTGTTGTGCCTTACCCCACAGATTGAGAGAATAGCCCCCAGCCCAGGCAAACACAGCTGTTTAGGATTAGAATAAAATTCCAAAGCTTACCTATTAACCTGGAAAATATTTTATAAAGTTACCGTACTGACATTCACACATCTATTTCCAGACTTAAATAAACATGACTTATTCTGCCATTTTTTCTTACTTTTACTTCTATTTTAGCCTCTCTCTGAACTTGGCACACATATGCTTGTGACAAAAATTGTATATTTATTCAAGACACGGTAGATATTTTTGCGAGTTGTCTTGCCCTCTTATAGATATTATTTAGATAGTACCATCAGATTCCATAGCGCCGTACAATGGGTGATGGGGCACTCCGCACACTTGATGCAATACATAGACTTAGTTATGCTGTAGGCTTTTAAAAAAACAAAACAAAAAAAAACGCACCCAATCCATTCTGCTCTTTAACTCCACCCTATCCTGTTCCAAAAGTTCTATTGTACCCGATTAGGGTTTGTGAGATTTCTGGCTAGGATTTTTTTACCCTTGAAAGGAGACACCTGAAAGCTGAACTAAAACTCCCAGCAGCCATTGTACAGCAATCGTGGACGACTTCCTAGTTTGAAGAGAGTTGATTGACATCTCGCACAGAACAGTTTCAGAAACGAAAAATCTATTTTTCACCCTTTTTTTTTTAGTACTAACTATGTTTATTAAAATTTTTTTTTTTTTTTTTTTAAATGTCAAAGTGAGCGGCCTGTTCCTTTAAGCCAATACATATTAAAATTCCACCTGGTTTCGTTCTATTCAAGGATTGTCCTGAACATGTCCCTACTTAGAGCATGATTGGCAAGTTTATTTTTTTGTTCCCTTAGTGCATAACCTCTCCATGCCTCGCAATATTCAGAGGCGCGGTTATGTCATTGCTGAAATGCAAGTTGATACCGAGCCATTCAGACCTGCACACACGCACAGCTCTGTGGAATGCACTCACTGGCCGGTCTGATAGCTTCTATTAGGTGTTTGTTCCTGAACAGTTTAGGAAGTTTAGTTATTTTCTCCAGATTCCAAGATAATAGTCCAAAGAAAAGTAGTTTCGAACTCCTTAACACACCAATCACTATAACCACTATAGCCTGCTACAGTGGTTATGGTGCCAGGTGTACCCTGGTATCCTCCCAGAGTAAATTGTCAAGCCATTTTAGAACTGAATTGAGCTGAAACAGGTTTGTACAGGTCAGTGCTTATTGACTACTTAGCTCAGTGAAGCTTACCGGATTCTCCTGGAAGAGCCTGTGCACCCAGCGGAACAAAGTCAAAACGGTTTGACAAATTACTCTGGGAAAGTGCCAGAGTTATCCTGGATCCATAACCACTGAAGTGGACTGCTTATAATGTTTGGAATGTTCCACAGCATTCCATTTCAGTTCGTGCGCTGCGTCCACACAGAATATATTCTTTTAAAATGTCACTTTATAGCAATGCTATCAAGTCGTCACATGGTAGCAATTTAGTGCTATTTATGATGTCCAGTACCAAGTGTGCTGCTGTACCCAATCTTGTAATAATGTGAGAGATTGGAATATAGTATGTGATGCATGTTTAGATGTGGTTAGTGTGGTCTTGGGTTGTTGGAGGAAGCTTAGTGTTGATCGGCTTTGGTTTAGAAAATATCTGCTTACAAAATTGACTTTTGCTCTCAGTCTATGGTATGGAAATATCTGCTGTAAACCCTACATCCACCCTTATGTTATAGTGTCTACAACAGTCCCTTCCCCTCTTAATGGCCTCATATCTTTATTTTAAGAGTTAAACTGATTGGAAGTCCAAGCCCTTTGGATGGGAGAACCAGGACTGTTAGTTCCTGGCTTTCATGCCGTGATGTCACGTGCACATGTGCAGTGCCAGCGAAAATCATTGCATGCAATAATTCACTGACAGATCACGGCAAGTGCCACACATGCACCTACTGTCCCAGTGCTCCTCTGAGAGCATTGGATTGGACTATTATTCTGGAGGTATGTGACATCACACAAGGAGGAGCACGTGACAGGGCAAAGGGGGACTCGACACTGGAGAAAAGGTAAGTAAATCTAATGTTATGATTTTGCACTACGAGGGCCTGGAAATGGATAGAGACAATGATACTTTAATGTTAGGAATACAAATTTGTATTCTCAAAGCTACAGCCCTCTCTGCTTTGGTAGTCTAGCTTAAATAAAGTGGTCAATGCCTGTGTAAATTCACTGCATTCCTAGGACTACAGAAACATTACTGTGACACTATAGCAACATTGACATTTAAAACAACATTTTGCAGGCAACCTTATAACAGCTATGTTTTAGCATTACGCAAGGTTCCCCTCAAGACTTGGATCTGGTCAGATCATCGCCGTCGTGGGTGGACCAAATAAAATAAAGTGCCAAATGCAATTTAAAGTTTTCTGGACCTCTTTAGTTACTGAAGGATAGGGAGTATGTGTGATCTACTAACTATTATCATTGCAGAGAATCAGGACACAGGAGAAATACATTTAAGCAACTTGATGTTCAAAATGTGTGTATCTTCCTTATCTATGGGGAATATATCGAACATCTAGCCTTTGCTAAATTTCTTCCATGATAGTAAATGGTTAGCTGCACCTGGAGAAGAACACGCAGAGTCATATTTATAAACATAGATTGGTCTTTATTTGGATCAGAAGTAAAATGTATCAGCATTTTATCTCAAGAGCGGAGAGCAGAGTGACGAAATAGGCAGGATCCCCAACAGCCACTTGGGTTGCCGTGGAAGAAATCTCGAACATTCAGCTTCCTTTCTTGCACAAATCGGCTCTTATCACTATTGCGACTTGAAGAAACTAAAAAAAACACCAAACTATCAAGTCCGTTCAACTTTGGTACACAAGCCTAGTCTGAATTTGGTCAAAAATGTTTAAAAAAACAAACAAAGAAAGGTATATTTAAAAAAACAAAACAAAACTATAGAAAGGGGGTGGGGGGGGGGGAATAGCAGACACGTAGGCATGGAATGTTAAGGCATCTACTTTGTGTTCTGCAAAGAACATCACCCGCAAAAAATAATACAATAAAAAAAAAAAGTCTGCTTTTTTGGTTGCGGAGATATAGGATAAGGTCATACCAGAATACACAAAGAGAATTGTAGGAGTATCTCAACATTTGGGAGGTTTTTTTTTAGGACACTTTAACATTGAATAATTCGAGTGATACTATATCACCAAGTTTATATTTACTCTCCGCTATATTCTACACACAGTGGTGGGGATGTTGCCAGTGTATTTTTCTCAAATGTTAGAATGGCCGATGGCTACTTTTAAGCAAATTCAGCCACAGACTCCTACAAATGTTGAGATTTCAATTATGTAAGCGATTCAGAATCTAGTGGCTGCGCATCTGTTTGTTTGGTTGTTTTTTTTTGGTTGGTTGGTTCGTTTTTACAAAGCATTCCGTTAAGGTGCTGCTGGAAGGTATGGGATAAGAAGAGTAATCAGAGTAGAGATAGGGAGTTAGGAGATGATTTGATCATCTGAGATCTGGCCTGGTGCTTCAGGTTGTTTGTGCAATCAAAGAATTTGTCTTGGCATGCCATAGCCAGTCATTCCAGACTGGGACGCTCCTTTGTTGGTACCCATCTGAAGTCCGATGACATTCTGTCCCTCTTTTAATTTGTCCTGGGAGAATTCTCGCCTGTTCTCCTGCGATTTCCTAAGGAGGTAACAGAGAAAGTAAGAAGTCTGTGTAGCTGTGGCTCTGCACCCATTATGGTCACTGGTTCTGCATTACCCAAGTGACCTCAGTATGGGATAACATAAGATCTGATATCACAACACCACATATGAATTAAGTAAACCCCCTTTGGTAGTGTGACGTGTCATTGAAAGTAAATGTGGCTTGGTGGAGGAAAGGTATAGGATTTGTCAAAATGTACCAGTCTGTAACCAGGACCAAGTGACAAAGGGAGAGGTGGATGAAATGGATGGAAAAACATATACAGTGTTATTTATTAAACTGAGAATGCAAAGTGAATTTCAGATTCAAAGCCGTAGTAGCCAAACCAAAAGTTGATTTAGAGAATACTTCAATTTCAGCTATATCGCCCTTGCATTTGAAATTCATGTTTAATTCTCACTGCAGTAAAGAACCCCGATAGGCTGGCACTGACTTACGAGAATTCTCTCAGGTTGAGCAACTACATTTCCTGCCTTTTCCTAGCTGGGTCCCCATTCCCCCTTTTAAAATCATGTTTATAAATCTGTAAATTGTTGGAATCCCAAGCTTTGTATCTTTGCCAACTTCTAAGAATGTTTGTTGAGTTTTCAAAAATGCTGAAGCCATGGGACTTGAGATACTTCAGGTGATATAAACTCCACATTCCTTGTAGGAACATTAAAATAAACTCCATTTAAAGCAGCAAGCGTTTTAAAACTTTTTCTACAAGTTGTCATTTAGCCTTTTCTAAAATTGTCCAAGTAATACTATGTCGAGCTAGAAATTTGCATTGGATGTCATGGCAAACTCTAACAAGAACACTTACTTGGGGAACCAGAGAGGGTCTCCTCGGAAAGATCCATCACTTTTTGTGACTGCAATACCCCCCAAATTCATCAATGTCCTCTGGACACTAGACAAGTCCTTTCCTGTAAAACACAAGTAAAATTTAGAAAACTTGTCCCGCTGGTGGTTACTGGCACATTTTCTACCTCCCCTAACTTAACCATTAATTACTTACCTTCCCATAAGTCGACAGTTTGGAACAAGTCACTAGCCGGGATTCCATACCTCTCACATGCCCTTAGGAATTGAGAGATCTGCTCCATCTGCTTGAAGGCCATTTCTGATTTTTGCACCTTGGCTATGGCTTTGGGGACAAGGGAGTTCATCAGTAATGAGAGCACCTAGAGAAACAGAGAGAGATAGTTTAGAGGCTACAAATAGCCGAAGCAAACCAGCATTTCCGCAAAGTGTTTTTTGACCCCGTTTATAAAAGTCTTCCTGTTGAATTTTATTTTAACCCCTTAAGGACACATGACATGTGTGACATGTCATGATTCCCTTTTATTCAAGAAGTTTGGTCCTTAAGGGGTTAATCTGTTTTTGATTGGAAAAGTTCCAGTCCTTAAAGGGTAGCCTTTGCCAATATATTTACACTTATTTTAAAACCGATGCATTACACGTTTTCTCTGATAATTGGTGGGATGGTATCGCGCTATAAAATGGGTCAGTGTAGATGCATTTGCCATTTTAGGGAAAAATGGCTTTGGAACTCAAACTGTATTTGCATGCATAATCTACATATCACAGTCATGCAGTAACATTCAACTAAATCCAAATTTGGCAAAAACACTCATTGGGTAACAAGACAAAAAATGCGCTGGTCCAGAAATCTGTCCTATGCTCACAACAACTCTTCTTACTCCACCAAAGCATATCTTCTCCTGCATCCTCTGTACAGACCAGTCCCATTTTTCAGTTTAAAAGAAAATAAAAAAATTCTCATACTGTGTGCTCTGACGCTACAGTTTCTTCCCTACACAGATAGCAATATGGACGAACAGACACAGCTTGCTTCTTTAAATACAAGTTTAAACTTATTTAGAACTGGTACCTGCATAAGTTTTGTGAAACAATTTTTTTTGAATGAAAACTAAATTAAAGATATAGATTATATATTAAGTCAATAAATATGAATTTAGAAGCATGAGTAGTTTGTATGAATTTCTCAAAGTATAGCGGTCACTCTTATTGTCCGTTCGCTATTTTCACAGCCAATCAAAATACAGCTTATTCTGTCATTTTCTTCTTGCTACATTATCTTTTGATTTGAAATAGTCAATGTGCCATTTCATATATAATCCATTTGCTGAAAGGCATGACTGTCCCTTTAACAACTAAATACACAGAGGAAGGCTTTATTTCATATTAAACCAGGCATCAGAATATTGAGTGCAAAGCGGCCGTATGGATAATCATCAGACTCAACATGTGCCTTCTCATGGATAAGAACAATTTTCCACCTTGTTACAAAGGTTCTATCCATGTTTTGTCTGCTGACGATTAGGGGACAGGGCTGTCAGCTACCCAGTTTTTCCCTGCCCATAATAGGGGAATTGGAGGTGCTTACTATGCCATCTTTCAGCCATTTTTGGAAGGCTACCTTCCCTGGACCCTCGGGCTCTTTGCATTCTGGACCACACTGAGCAATGATCCATTGCACAAGGATAATTTCCAGTTCTGGGTCATACTTCAGATCGATCTTCTGTTGTACTTCCCTGCTCAGTCCGTAGGAAGGTCCTTTGTTTGCCATTTTTTTTTCAGTGGTTGTTAGCGGCTCTGTAAGGACAAGACAAAGATGTAAATGAAGTTGGTGTATATCTCATGAAGGGAATGACAGATACCCAGGTTCTCCTAATTCCCAACACGTATCACAATACTAGCCTATCTCGAGTGATTTTGACCATCATTCACCCACTTTAGAATAAATAAATGTAAAAATACACAAAGTATCTGTAGTATAAACATATAACATTATCTGTTTAAAAACAAAACATAATCCCAGTGACAATGTGAAAATGTCTGCTATTAAAAACAGAAAGATTTAAGTCAAATATCAGTCTTACTGTAATTTATCATGTATGACCAAGACTGATTACTTAAAATGTGTGTTGACAAGTCAATAACCGAAGAAAACGTTTGACTCGTTAACCAGGATATAATGAGAGTTGAGATTGGTCAAGTCAGGGTTATAAAGCGGATTTCTACTCCTGCACTTATCAGGGTATAATGGGAGATGTAATTTCATAGTATGAGACTTTTATGTTGTTGGTATAATGTGGGTTGGAGCGGTTTTGCTGTTACAACCAGAGTACTCTCTCACTATTAAACTCCTGACCTTATGCACCATCTGTAAATTTAAAGTCACGGAAACGGTGCACCCGCAGGAACCCCCGTGCAATTTCCTGTTTGTATTACATGGAAACTGCAAAATTCAGTTACTTAACAAAAGGTCGTCAGAGGAAATGTTTTAAAATCAATCTGCGGTACAAAGGCATGGCTACAGATACTTACTTACTGTGCTGTATTTTGTAATTTGTCTGGGAAACTGGTTAAAATTAAAATTTAGCAATTTTGACCCAAGAGTTTACATTTAAAAGCACATACGATGCCCAACCTGACTTTAGGGTTTGTGTCTTCTACAAAGCCACAATGAATTCACTCCAAATCCACGCACTTTCCCCCGGATTCTGACTGTACACTATTCAGTGTAGTTCAGGCCGCATGCTTTAACTTGGAAAAATGGAGTTAAATTCGACCCTCTCTCCCCCCAGCCCCCTCCCTCCAGCAGACAGATGTGGCTTTTCAAGTTTATATTCTTTAAATAAACACCTTCCTGTAAAAACACCCCCAGTGTATTTAGAGAAGAGATCTCCTTTGGAAAGGTGACTTTTATACTGTTGGCACAGCTGTATTCTAGATTTCGGTCGACAAAAAAAATAAATGGGTGTGACAGTGCATTGTGGGAGGTTGTGCAGTGACACACCTGATACGCACAGCTTAGCCTTTTCCTATTTTCACTTTTCTGAACAAAGCATTATACAAACATTAGTTTGTACTCCAAACACAATTCTTAGTAGGGATTTCCTTTTGCATCCGGGTATTTAGGTAAACATACATTTAAGAACTTCCCAAATATGAATCAGGGGCTCAAACGTTTGAGTTCAACTCTACATTACTAGCCACTTCAAACCCACGTTAGGTGAACGGACAGAGCAGGTGTTGCCGGATGCAAGTAAACTCCATATCGGTAAGGCTAGTGGGTCTTTGCCCCACTAGTCAGGGCTGAGTTTCCACTTCCCAAGGGCTAGTGGTAGAGTGGAAAGGTTCAGCCTTGATAACCATTTATGCAAAGAAAAAGCTAATTACACGGACTACTTTCTAAATGCATTTATTTTAGTTTTTTTCATGGCTTTGAAATTGTTCTATTCTCAAAAATTTTCGTAGACAAGACATTCATTAGGATAGGCAAGAAGAACAAAAAGGATCTGGGACCAGAGTAAAGACCTTTTGGGAGGTATGCAAAATCACTGTCCATAGGTTAGCTTAGTCCGTTCTGAGAATTGGATCCCTAACAGAGAATAGGCAAGTAATATCTTGTGGATCACACTTCTTAAAATATCTAAAAGAGAATAAAAACAGCAATATAGTGTAATATTGTCAGCAAATGGATATCCAATTAATGAATGAAGGTAGTCAGGTACTCACAAACCGAGAGCCAAACAAGGACAAATGGTCCCAGTGCTGTTCCCATGAGAGCCACATGTCCTTGTTTGGCTCTTGGTTTGTGAGTACCTGACTACCTTCATTCATTAATTGGATATCCATTTGCTGACAATATTACACTATATTGCTGTTTTTATTCTCTTTTAGATATTTTAAGAAGTGTGATCCACCTATTGTATGTATTGTATTTTATGCTTATTCTTGAGTGGTATAAGGGGTTTCCCACTCAGGTGGGAGATCGCACTCACACCGTTCTCACTGTATTTATTGCACTTTTTACTAAAGTAATATCTTGTATTACAAAAGCTTCTGAAACTGACTTTTTCATGGAGGCAATCCTAACTGGATTGGCCAGCTCATGCATGAAAAGATCAGAAATGTCTGCTAAACTATCAGTCTATAACACACTACACACTCAAGATAAACTAAAAGGAAGTCTGGCCAACTATAAGAGCCTTTCTTCCGGTATCTGAAGCGTACTGGTGGAAAAAGACCCTAAGCGTTTAACCAGAGTTGCGATTTTGAAGGTAGCTGGTAGTGTGCGCAGATGATGTCATGTGACCTAAAAATTTAGACATAATTCAAGATCCCTGAAAGGTTCAGTTTGACAGAGTACCCAAAATGTGTGTTTGTTTGTTTGTTTTTTTATAGTTTATTTTTTTTTTTCTTTAGATAGCCAGATTTTCAAAATAATTTAAAAACAAAATAGGAGAAAAAAAAATAAAATGTTTACGAATGTTCCACAACGAATGCCAAATTATTAGTTCAAACAATACTATGCTTTAGATAGGTTGAGATGGATCATATGCTCTAGGGGTTCCAAACCACTAAAAGTCACAATTCACTCTTAATATCTCGATAACCCCTGACACACTCTTCCTTTATTGGCCGGTGGAGCAAACAAATTCTGTGGAATTATTCCAAACAGGCATTTATATCTACGCCGCCATTAAATTACTAGTGTTTTTGTTAAAAAGAAAAATCTTCTCATAACATGGATATATTAAATATGTGAACTGCTGAAACCCAGCGCAAAGTGCAGGCCTCCTGAATTCAGGACTTTGACAGTTGAGTAAACATTGTGGAAAAATACTGTGACAGCTGCCAGGAGGAACCTTGGTTGTCTGAAAATAAGCCAAGATATTTTTTATTTTTTTAATCTCATATGAGAAAAACGCCAGACTGGAGCCTGTCGCTAGGAAACAGGGCCTAGGAGCCTGTTTATACTTGCCTGGAGCCACCTTGAGGAGGAGGAGGAGGTGGAAAAATATATAAAAAAGAAAACAAAACATAGCGTGGCAAGAATGATGGGCAGCATTTTAATGTAAATCATACAGAAGCAGAACGGACTGAGTCAAGAGCCGATCCCTATTATAGCAACACTTATAATGAGCACCTTTAAAAAAGAAAGGTATGCCATAACCATCTCTCATTCGTTCAATAGGAGGACCAGCTAGATACCCCCTAACCCAAGTACAGATGCCTGGTTTATGAGAATCAATGATGCCCTAACTCTTTAGTGGAGACATGTAGAGTGCCGTTGCTATGACAGAAAAGTAGAAGAAATTGTAATTATTATTGTAGAGTTGCTCAAAATTCAGAATTTTCCAATGGAATACTTTTCTATGCGTAGAATAGAAGAACAAGGAACAAGGAGCCAGTTGAGATTACTGGACTTTTCATCAGTTTAGTCTATGCATAGTGACAGAACAGGATCCAATATAAGACCAGCTGCTCCCCACAAAAAAAACAAAAAACACAACCTCACAGGATATGGCTAATGTAGTACCTAGAACTGAGGCTTCTAAATTAGAACACTTTTACACTAATAAGAGAGCAGCAGGTAGAAGGTTATAGCTCCTACAGGATGACTACATTTTGCCAATTAGAGTCTCTTCTGTATACTGTCCTTCCAATACTTAACGGGGGATTCTGTTCTAAAGTACTAGAAGTGGAACCATCAGTATGGAAACAAGAGGAACCACCAGGCCCATTCCTTTTTTGCACCACTTTTTAGAACACTATGATAAATATCTTCCAAGATGTCATGATCGCTTGCGACATTATTCCAAAATACATGGACAGACCATCTGAGCAGTCTTTCACACCTTTTTCAAACAAGACCTATCCCAACAGATTTAAAATGACGCTGCCCTTTAAAAATAGCCATTCATAGCAGCAGCCCATGGCCTCCTCCCTAAATGTCACACATACTGCCCAGTTGGGTGTGAAAACTGCCAGCATAGCTGTGTATGATAAACTGACGCGCCCAAAGCACACACAGAGACTGAGTCACAATTGGCCAAAATCTTATGTCCACAGTTATGATTATGTAGACACAGCATTCCATATTGATGACATTTTGTTGATCGACCAAAAGGAAAAAACCAGAGGAAGGTTGTGTGAACTTGTCATATATTCAATTTTTTTAGATATGCAACTATGCATGGCTAAAAACAAAACAAACAAACAAAAACACAGGATAATACTAAGTAGATCTACAGAGGGCTTGGTCCATAAGTACAGAAAAGCATCATCAGTGGTCTTTAATGCTGAACCACCAACCACCAGAAAGTGGCAGATGATAGAGTCCGAAATAAAAACATGCAATATTTGAGGATGGACACTCCAACAAGTTTGACATTTTAGTTAATGTTAAATATTGTATGTATATCCTAATTTACAGCAGTCAGCAGCCTTTCCAGATTCTGGAGCAAGCATGAGATTTATATGGGCACAGAAATTTCCAAACAAAAGAGATGGATTAGAAAAGAGTCCACAAGACAACAGGGCTCAGCTAAGAGATCCAATGAAGAATACCATTTTACCAACAAATGCATAGAAAGTGTCTGGGGACTATAGTTGTGCCCATTTGTATTCTCAATATGCCAGAACTCTTGCATCTGCTTGAAGCATGTCAACAGATTATATCTCATACATAATTATTCCCTGATGTGCAAGTGTAACAAGCCAGGCACGTGGATGTATCGACCAGGGACGATGAAGCATCTGTTCCTGAGGTAAGAAGAAGTTAGAGGCAAGACATATGTCTGACACTGTATCAGATACAGGGCTCGACAAATCCCGAGAGACAGTCAACGTTGGCTACATATTGTTCTGTGGCCTCTCATGTGGTTCCCTATGGATGTTTCTCCTACTCCTGAAACAAAACAAGGAAGTTGGCTGAGACTTTATATCTCTTAAGTTCTTTGAATCTTCGTCCAAATGTGATGAGGCCTCTATGATGAGAAACTAAACTCCAGCGAGATCCTTTTACAAAAACATTAGTTTGATGTAGGAAGCTTCTAGTGAGGGTGGTAAAGACAGTCTGTTTCCTTCATAAAAGGTGTAAACAAAACCTAAAATGTTTAATATAACAAAGTGCTTTAACCATTTGGTCAATGTGGCTTGCGCAATGTTCCACATTCAAGCCTGCCCTATTGGTGCAGTCCATTTCTAACCCTCTAGAATATAAACTCATTGAGCAGGGCCCTCCACTTCTCTGTTCCTGTACATCCTGTTGTCCGGTTACAATTACATGTCTGTTAGTCCACCCATTGTACAGCGCTATGGAATCTGATGGCGCTATATAAATAATATAATAAGAATAATAAATAAAATTTTAAAAAAATAAAAAAATAACACAAAACACATAAAACACCCAGTAGATGAACTGGAATTCACCCACCCGTTTTTCAAAGTAAAAATGGCTCCCGCAGTCCTGGTGTTGGGAATGGGCTAAGGTGCCTGATTGGGATAATATTGCTATGTGTTTACACAATGGAAAGAAGGCAAGAGTAGAGCAAAGGCAGTCGATTCTTCCAAATCATTTAGGATGTCAAAGTTTATTTGAATACAGCAATGTACTGATTTTGTATATACGTGAAACCGGAACACAAAATCAACTGGCATTTTTAAACGCAATCAACTAGGTAACCGCAAATCTGTTATTGGACCCGGCTCAAAATCCACATTTGTTATAGATTCAATGCCAACTCATGCGGTGTAATAAAAATGGGAACAGACTTTTTGCTTTTGTTACACGGTGCCTAACATTTGTAGAAGATAGAGAACTTTCATTAACCCCTTAAGGACACATGACATGTGTGACCGGTCATGTAATGATTCCCTTTCATTCCAGAAGTTTGGTCCTTAAGGGGTTAAAGGAATATCGATTTACTTCCATTAGCTCCACAATGGGGAGAAGTGATTTTGGTGGGTAAAAAAGTTTTGTGTGGTGGTCAAAGTTAGTAGGGTCCAGTCAGTATATTGTGTGACTGTACTGTGGAAAAGAAAATTATTTTTTGGCTCCACTATTGGACTGTTGTAGGATTACATTAACTTTCAGGCTCTCTCAAAGCCAAACTACAGAGACAGAGACTCATTTGCGAGATCCTTTAGGCGTCTCTGGTACAGACCAAATACGTTAGCTTACAGGACTTTGGCAGACCCTGGAAGCAGGACGTCTGAGAATCTTCAAGATATGGGATACAGTTACAAACTTTATGAATTAACAGGCAAAGAAACTGCCAGAACAGCAAAGAGATAGCCGCGACTGCTCCTGCTCAAACATGCCGACTAGAGAATTCTTACTGACAAGCAATTCAGGCAAGGGGTGTGCCGATAAAGACAGTCCCTTGGACTTTGTATGCTTGGGTAACTGTAAAAATGAATAGACACGGGAATCAAAGCGCTCATGTTTTTACAGACTAATGTTCTAAGCTTGTTTCGGTTCCATGTGAAGGCTTTTATTATCAAATGTAAAAAAGCAAAAACGATTATTTGCATGAGTCAGTATTAGAAATGTCTCACAACCACCTAAAATTCCCACCACGAGAATAAGCTGTTGCCACAACAACCACAGTTTCCACAACAACACAACACAACAATTGTTACCACAAAACACAGAACGGTTGCCCCAACAACACCTGTGCAGAGTGACCATAAAATCCACTTTCCCGTGATAAGACATAAGGTGTGGATATAATGGTTTAAACTAACAATATGCACATAGCGTAACACTGCTTAGAAAAAAGAAAAAATGGCTCAGAAATTTTTATTAAAAAAGACAAAGGAATAGGGACACAAAACTCCTGAGCAAACAAATGTATACACAAACCTGAAAAAAATGTTACCCCAAGCTTGTTCTTAATATCCATCAATAGGTCCCAGTCAATGGCCATTCCAACTACTGGGAGGTGTTCGGTTTGCAAACAAAGGCTGTTTTCACAAGAAGCCATTATGATTACTAAATTCTATATCCGGATCATAAAACCAATAACCGGGTCACTGAGGCTTGCCCTTTTTCTCTTGTCTATTTTAAGTTTCTATAGCCCATTTTATCTGTGCCATTTCCATTGAAATAGGCCATGTAAAACCAACTGCTATAGGAGGAAGCACCAGCTAAGGTCTTCCAAAATTTTTGTCTTGAAGAAAAATAAGCAAAAAATATATTTTTTTTAAAGCATGTCACATTTTTTTGTCTCGTCCTTAGTGTTTTTGGATAAAGATTACGACATGCCATTGACTCTTCAGCAACTTCAGTCCATGCAGCCACAAATCTAGGTTAGAGTACACTATATTTTTTGACATCTGTCTTGAACTTCGCACACTTCAAAGCAGTTCCGCTTACTGAAAAAAAAAAAAAAAAAAACACTTTCTCTGAAAAGGAGAAAATAAATGATTCTCTAGGAACAAGGAGCCTGTTGAGATTACAGGACCTTTCAGCAGTTGAGTCTATATTTTCACGACTTGTTCCGGTCAGGTGCTTTAATATGGACCTTCACAGCCAAGAAAATTCAGTCTCCTTGCTGTCTCTCTATTAATAGCACATGTACATCTCTCTGGGGAGTTCACCAGGAATATCTTAAAGACTTTTATTTCCCAATAAGTCATTTCTCGACGAGTTACATTTCCATCATAAAAGCCTATTCCTGAGCAGGGCCTCAAACTATTGCTTGCTACCAAGTTCAAAACCACAACTGGTCTGGCAGAGGCTGTCTGTGAGTAATAAGTCAGCAGAATCTCTCTGGAAGTGTGGCAGTCGTCAATCACAGAGACAACGGACTGCCAAAAAAGTAGAGGGATTTATGTACGAAAAAGCATTATATGCCTGTTATATTAATGGGTAGTCCTGCATGGTAGAGGAGATGTCGATGATTATTCTTTGAACCCGAATCTCAGAGAGACACTCCCTTATCTTGGAAAGACTGCATACCTCCGAAGTGTCCCTATTTAGAAGAGACAGTCCCTATCTTGAGCCGAGATTCCTCTAACTTTTCCTATCCTAATAATAAAAATAATCCCTCTTTTCTAGGAGCTCTGTAACGTTTGTGTGTCTTAAAGTATTGAAGCAAAAACAAAGAACAGACATGCATAGAGAAACTCAGTAGCTTGCTCGTAAGTTAATTACCACTCTGGTCTCAAGAGAATTTTTGCTCACTTATGCGAATACAGAGAGAACCTGTAACATTTGCATATTACACTGATCCTGCACGTAAGGGCAGTCCAGATCGGATATGTTGGCAAGTTCCCTTGGCACGAGAGATACAGCAATACCAGACTATCTTTTCAGCCTTCTTTAGGTTTTGTCAGCGAGGTGTAACCGATATCCCTGTAGTCACAGTAAACACGGGGCCCACGTCAAATGCATAGAAGCAAAAATAGAGAATACGAGAACTGAGTATGGGCAAAAGCTCAGAGAAACCTCAAACGCTTCCGCATTGGTTAATCCCCACTCAGGTTTGAAATTTATTCACTTGCGCCATTATAGAGATAAAGTATACTAATTGCATATCAGACTGATCACGCCCACAAGGCCAGTCCAGATCCGAAATGCTGGCACAAGTGTGTAACACAGCCATAATTCTCATAGTAAAGTGTCTTTAAACTACACTACATAACATTGTTCTGGTTTTAAATGACATTTCAGTAGTAAAACTTATTGGTAAGTCACCTAAAATTTATCAGAACAGCCCAGCCTCTGGTCATGCCCTAACACCCCTAAATGTAATGTGTCCCTCTTTGTTCATTTGAAATTTAGGAAGTGTGGAACCAGAACAAGAATCTCCTAGTTCATCCTTGAGATTAAATGGAACCTACCACCGTCCACCAAACCTAACAAAACATGGCAAAAACTACATGGAGATGAAGGGTGAAATTGCCATCTTGAGGTTCTCTATGTTATTTTTTAATAATCGGTTTACGGTTAGTTTATCGCTATATAGGTCGTAAGCACTGTGTGTACCTCCATATCACTAAATTTACTTCAGATGCAAATAACAAACCGAGACACTGTTACAGTCGAAGGGGGAATCAATGTTGGCAAAGACGCAATATACACGCACTGACACGGGGTTATAGTACTTGAGGAGTATGGGAAATATTAATTTAGATTAAATGATCTGTGCCTTTTCAGAAGGCGCTTGCAATGTCAAAGTGGGATTTTATTAATCACGCTAAGTAAAACAATCAGCTAAACGTTAAACTGAAATATTCTGTCAAACAAATGAGGTGATTTATTGAGATCCAGGTCATTTTTCTAGATTTCTGAATGAACTATGTAAGCTTTACAGGTTAGGCTGACACATTCAGTCCTGAAACATTACGTCATATAAACTGACCTACAAGTGGCTTAAGAGAAGAATTTGCTGCAGACCCTCTGGATAGTGGAGTGTTGAGAGACTACATTGAATTGCTACCATTTTTGGGAGAAAAATCTACTTGCTTGGGCTCTTACTGCAAGAAAACCGGATTTTATTCTGTATACAGACACCAGCATGCAGGATTAATACAATATACTGCTATTAATCATATTAAGGCAATAGATTAATATGTTCGTGCAACATGATCTAGCTGCCATTGCGAAATTAATAAATCTAGCTATTGGTATTTTTCATATTTTCTGTTAGTTGCAGTAAAAAAGAAACACTCCAAGTACCATAATCACTACACAGCACTGTAGTGGTTATGGTGCCAGGACTGTCCTGGAACCCCCACCAATTGTTTGTAATTAACCATTTTAGAATAGTCTGACCTGTTAACTGGGACACCCCGGGCACTGCTCCCTGTCTACAATACTTACCCAGAGATCTGGAAAACTGCTAAGCTGGGTTAACTCAAACAGAGAGCTTCCAGTTCTGTGATGGAAGTAGTGGAGACAGGGAGCAGCGCCCAGCTGACCACAGGTAAGGCTGCAAGCCAATTAAAACAATTGAATAGTTAGAATGGGGGAGGGTTGCTAGGGCCTTCCAAACACCAACTACTATAATGCGCTGTTAATGGTTATGGTGATTGGAGTGTTTCTTTAAAAAGGGGCAGTCCAAGCACCATATGCTATGTTTATTGTGAAAGCGTAGGTTGTGAAATCAGCCGCCTGCCCCGTCTCCCAGCACGTTTGCTTATAAATGCAGGTTAGAGCACTGCAAAACACTAATGTAATTATGGTTTGGAACGCAGATTGAAAGAGAGAGAGGCAAGAGAATTTGTAATATGTTGCGAAACTGCTGCCCTGCAGAATATCTAGTATCTGTTTAAAAAAACAAAAAAAATAAACCAGATTCACGTCGAACCAAAGTCATTTCAATAAAATACATACAGAAAAGCTGGGAAATAATAGCAATAAAAATAACCCAGGATGTACCTAAATATTAGCATATAGTAAATATTGTCTGTGTAAAAAAATTAAATAAAAAAAATTTCAAAATTATATGTAATAAAATAGAATGATAGTGACTGGGCTGTGCTTCAGAGATTTTGTGAACTCTGTTAACTTAAAATAGTACTTTTCATATTTAAACAGTTAAAAGCCGACAGTAACCATGGCGAATATCCAATTATTTATTTTCAATCATCTGTGTCCCTTATTTGCCCTAATCGCTCTCCCAACTCTGGTTACAGAGTGAGAAGGGTTGTAGAACACACTTTAGAGATAGATTGCCTGCCCCCCCTCGTATTAAAAATAGAGCCCCTGAAGGATTTGTAAGATTACTGGCTTGAGTCCCATTAAATCATCTATCTTCATCCATTAGCAAGAGGATACTTTCTTCGAGAAATTCTTTCTGTCCAAATTTGGGAGTATGTCCATTTTATTTGTAGAAATTCCAGTCTGTGCTTCTTAAGCAATTTTTGAGGGGGAGCGAGTAAATCAATAGTAGGTCTGAGGTCTAGTTCTTATGTCAAGTTGTCTAGAAATGATTTAGGTCTGAGCTGGGAAAAAAAAAAAATCTGTGTGCGCGTGTATCTCTGGAATTAGATTTGTGTGAATGTTTATATAAATGACACAATTACAAAGAGCACTTACATTGCTCAATTCTGTGGTAATTAAATAGGAGTCTAAATTTTTTGCCTTTTCGCTTTGTATACTAAAATTTATATATTTTTTACCTTTGTAATTTATACCATTTTAGACTTATGTGTAAATTCTAGAACAATTTTACCTTATGGGCTTCACCTTCAGGCGGTCATTTCAGAATGTTTATTGGTTTCCTACATTATGTTGCACACTACTTGGCTGAAGTTAATTAATGCATAATGAAACAATTAATGGGTGTCTCTAATAATAAAAGAACAGTTTACAACGCATAGGTTATCCGTATTATAGGTCTGTCATCTCCATATATGAAGGGGTTTCAATATTGGGACCATCTCTGTATCCTTCAAGGTGTCCATCTCCTAACTCTTACGAGGCCATCTCTACATCCTACTGGATAATTGTAAACGATCCAGAATTAAGAAAGATTAGAATGCAAACCAGGACATCTAAGCTTCCTTGATGTATCTCTGAAACCATCAAAGGCCATTTTTACATCCCTTTTGGGTATCCCTACACTAATAAACCAAGACAACAAGATAATCTCAAATAGTCACAGGCTATATCTCTCTCCAGTCTTTCTAATAAAGGCCTCAATTAATTATTTTTTTTAAATTACAATCTTTTAGAAACATTTTACAAATTATTTATCTACCAAAAAAAAAAAAAATCCCTTCAACCTTAATAGTGATTTCTGTAGATATATAATTTAGAAACATTTTTCCAACAGTATTGAATGATTTGGAAAGCTAATTAAATCAAGGCCATATGTAGAGATTATATTGAACAGATCTCTAATTCCCATTGGTCCTCCCTCTCTTTTCTGCCTTCCAATATAAAAATTATTTAGAATAAGGACTGCTCTGCTTCCTAGTGAGCAATTCTCTCTGCAATATCCGAATATCAAAAATGATTAGTTTGTCTCTAATTCTGTGATGCCGTTATAAATCGCTCGAATAACAACATATGGATATGAGCCCAAAATAGGGACACTTGGAAGATATGCCACTTTATGGTGTGTTTGTCTCCAATCTCCTAACATGAAATTGTTATATCTAAGCCACCGCTACGTCCTATTGACGGCTCTCCATTTCTTAATATGAAGAGGCCATCTCTAACCACAGAATGTCCACATTCATATTGTGAAAAGCACATCATACGGCTCTGTTCTGTTCTCCTTAATTTACTGTATTACATAATAAAATGAATTGCCAGACAAAGCGAACGATGACCTCATTTAGTTTGACTCAAATTTCCAGGCATTGTAGAGAGCTGGTGGGTGTGCGTCTGCGAGGTGAGGTCACCGTTTTGCAACATGTCCCGTCGGATCCACAAACAGCACTTAGAGCACAACAAATGAAAGTGCTTTTAATGAGGTGGTGACAGCCAGCATTCTCACAAACATGTTTAGTGCTAATCTCTGGGTGCTTTGTCTACTTAGAGATCTTTATGTGCTTATTACCATCCAGCTGACGTGAATCATAACGCATTAACAATCAAGCACCCGTCTCAAGAGCGGCATAAGTAAGAAGCGCTTAGCTTTTTAATCGGTCCTTGAGGAGCCACTCAGATTAGTGAGAAATGATTAGCAAAGTATTAAATGCAATGAGTCACTGGGAAATAAAAAAAATATTCTAATTATTTAACGATTATTTTGCTAGATGTCAGTTAAGTACTGGGACATAAGTTCCTTATGGCTAAACGCATTTAACTAAATTTATGGTCTTTGAAAATATTAGAAGCAGAGCCATTCCTGCCAGGAGGACTGACCATGTTCTATCGCTACTACGATGTTAAATTCTATATCGTGTTCTTTCTGCTCAGAAAAGAGCATGTGCCATGAAGAGAAACTTAAGAATATCCCAAGTACCATAAGCACTACAAGATACTGGTTCTATCCCATGGTAAATAGTTAAAGGAACACTACAGGCACCCAGGCTGCTTCATCTCGATTTCAACCCAGTAGCTGGAAACATTTCTGTTCTGTGGGAAAGCCTTGGAGGATTGGCTGAGGTCAATTTCAGGGCCAGCCGCCCAACAAGGGAGAAATCGGAAGTATAGATTTTTTTTTTCCCTCCCTGCAGGTGGTGGCCACCAGGGCACTATAGCATTAGGAATACCCATTTGTATTACCAACACTGTATTGTTTCTTTAAATTATTTTAATATAGCAAACAATTACCTAGGTCCCACTGGGTGCCTGCCTATGCATGACCTTCAACGAGTCTTTTCCTTTAAGAGAATGTGGTTAGTACAACAGTGCTAAGCAAGGCCATTGGCTCAGAGTTTCGACAGTCATTCAGCATTGACCTGAATAGGCGATTCCTCATTCTATACACATATTTGACTAATTCTGCAGAAGATGCCAGATGTGGAATGGGCATCTAGGGCAACCCGGATTAATGGCCAAACTGTTCTAAAACAGGTTGACTACTTACAATAAGACCGTCGCAGAGCGCTCCTCTCCCCATAACTGCTACAAAGAGCTGAAAAGGTTCATGGTGCTTTGAGTCTTCCTTTAAAGGAAGAGATTTTTCATGTACACGCCATTTGTTTTTTTTTCCATTGACCATAGTAGACATATTTGTGCATTTTTTTTGGTGTCAAAATAATAAATGCACAAATTCAAGAATTACGCAATTAAAATTCTTCACAACTTGTTCATTCAGATAAATTCATAAAATTGGCACTTCAGTGTTTGATATATTTAAGGGTAGAAAATTAGGGAGTGTTTAGTAGGTAGCTACCTTTTGTGATCCAATAAGTGTACCAAATTAGGGAGCTATCGAATATTTTTTACATTTTTTAAAATCTACTAAACAAATTCCTAATGTAATACACTTTGATATTGTGATCCCACATAAGGGCACCCATTTCAAGTTTTAGGTGTCATCTATTGGTTTCTAAATATTGGTCTTAAAAGGGACACTGTAGGCACCCAGACCACTTTAGCTCATTGAAGAGGTCTGGGTGCAATGTTCCATGTCCCTTAACCCTACAGTGGTAATTATTGCAGTTTGAGAAACTGCAATAATTACCTGCTAGGGTTAACTCCTCCTCTAGTGGCTGTCTACCAGAGAGCCACTAAAGGGACTTCCAGGTGCTTAGACATCTTTTGGTAGTCTAAATTACGCTGGACGTCTTCACGCTATGCATGAGGACTTCCAGCGTCACCGGAATCCCCATAGGAAAGCATTAAGCCACTGTACGTGACACTGTAGTAACCCATAGTGCCAGGAAAATGGCTTTGTTTCCCTGGATCTATAGAATACCTTTTAATGCTCTTTACTAGACAACTCCCTAGTTTGGTACCCTGACGTGATATTGCTATATTAAAGGATACTAAATTAGGGAGCAGTATCTATTAATAAAACACAGCTCCCTTCCTAATTTGGTATCCTTTAATATGAGAGCCCCATTCCAGTTTACCAAATTATGGAGCTATCTACTAAACAGCTGAAAGACCAAACCTAAGAACATTTTCTTTTATTCTTATAGCTGCCCAATTTTGGATTCTTGTATGGGATTGCCAGATTTAATTAAACAAATAGGGAGCCATCTACAAAACCCAGCACCCTTACCAATTTGGCACCCTTAAACATGGCAATTCCAATGGCCAAAATTTGTTTTGGACAAAACTAAATGTATTGAATTCAAAGGAACTGGAATTTTCAGCCATGCGAAAGTCTAGTAGACATTATCAAGCCAAGTTAAGTTCACCAGACCTATTCCAACTCTTCTTGATACAAAACAAGGCCTAGTTCAGCTTGATGAAAATAATATAATAAAGCCATGGCTTTATGGACAAACGTTTATTTTCAGTACTGCTCATCCAGTCAGGGATGCTGAACTATTTCCCTGGAAAAAGGAAAAAAATAAAATAAAAAGATTTATGGGTTCATTACATCTTAGACCTCAATAATAATTAGAATCTGCAAAGCATGCAGATTTGGCAGCAATAAAAGGAAGATTAATAAGAATCTACAGAGAATACAATGATTTGGCTTTCTTATAAACGCCCTCCCTTTTAAAAGGAGAACAAATGAAATGAACCAAAATCGAAGATGGAGACTCTTTAACAAGGATATTTGTATATGCATTTTGTTCTCCTTAATCACGGTAGGAATAATAGATAAATCAATCTTGTATTGCGTCTCACACCCAAATCCTTTCACCGAGAGCCTCTTAAAAGGGCGTCCACGCACCATAACCACTAAAGTTCATTTTTGTGATTATAGTACTGGATATTTATAGGCACGTACTCCTGTTTTTTTGGTTAAAAAAAATTATCGCGGACAACTAGTGGCTTTCCCAGTTACCTATGCTTCTCCTTATTCAGTCTCATGGATAATAAGGAAACTACCGCTCTACCTTGCCAAGAGAGATTGCGTCCACCTTGGACTGCAATTACGAGCAAAGAGCAGAAGGAGAACGGCTTAGCTCTAAACACTATTTATCCAACAGTTTGAAATGCTTTACAAGCCCCAAAAATAATGAGATTACTAAAACTTAAAAAAAAAATTTAAAAAAAATTGGCGCATTAAATTCTGAGAAGCTAATAATAATAATAATAATAATAATAATAATAATAATAATAAGTCATTGGCACCAATCACAGGAGTTGATTCTGAAGATAAGTGTTGATCACAATTTCTGGGTTTATTAAATGTTCTCACACTGCAAGAAAACATGTGGCAATAGAAGTGTATAGATTTTCAGAGAGCAAACATATTGTAGTTATTTTATTATTTATATAGCGCCAGATTCCGTAGCGCTGTACAATGGGTGGATTAACAGACATGTAATTGTAACCAGACAACTAGAGGTACAGGAACAGAGGGGGTGGTGGGCCCTGCTCAATGAGCTTACATTCTAGAGGGAGTGGATTGTTCTTTTACATTTTAAAGAAACGGTTTAAAAGCAGCACTAGTTTAGCTTATGGCTTCCCAAAAGTTTTAAGGTGTTGCCAGTGCACTCTTTGGTGGCAGAGAAGAATTAGAATCACACAGGGAGGTTATCTCACCTCATTGATTCTTCACTTAGGAATGGTATATGACAGGTCAGCAAAGTACATGGTTTAAAGGACCCAGTCTAACCCCTGGGTGGCTGCCTAAGGTCACTGAATGGTTAATCCGGATTTCTATGGGGGTGGTGGTGGTAACAAACCTTTATTAATCACATCCAATGTGGCAGACCAGGGATTACAAACTCTGCCTCTCTCCCTTCCCAGTTAAATGGGGATAGCCTACCAGAATTCTTTGAATGGAGAGCCTTCTTCATTTTTTTTCCCCCCACCTTATCTTAATGTTCATATGTTGCCAGCAATTCACTCAATTGACCTATAAATGGAGGAGCCAAAGGCAGCAGGTTTTACACCTTTCTGTTCCTCCCATAGTGGTGACAGTCACACTCATGAGGAAAGGCCACCTTGAAAAAAAAAAAAATATATATTTTTTTTTTTTTATAAAAACTGTAAAAGAAATAAATGACTAATTTATGCTAATTTGAGGGATGGAGCACTGGAGGATCTAGGGAAAGCTCATTTGCATGGAATGCCATTTCTGTGCCTTTCCGAAGTCAGCTGTTTGTCAGATTGTACAATTTAAGGTGTTCTCTGGTTTGTAACATTTTAGTTTTTTTGTATTCTGTACAATAATGTATTTCCATCTGGATATTTGGACTATAATCCATCCAGTGTGAGCCTTTGGGACTCTGGCCACCTCTGCAGCTCGCCTTTCACAAGCTGAAACCCTCCTTGTATTGTCAGAATTAGGAGCGGCTTCTTAGTGGAGAATCTCTAGAATTCTTCTTTTAATGCATTTTTTGCAAGCACATTTTTTTTTCCTTCTTCCTTGGCCAATTTTTAAAAGCAGAGGCCAGTATAAATAAACAGTCTTAAGTTCTTTGTTATTTTGCACAAATGGAAAACACGCAGTCATCTTGCTAATCCTGCCACGAATAAGGCTTCTCAAAAGGGTCCAAGAATGGTTTACAGCTATGAAGGTTTAGTGTATGAGCACTAAGACCCCCTTTGGACTTTTCTTGAACTAATCTTTTGTTGACTAGAGAAATTTATGGTAGGAATAGTTGGGTGTAAAAGGTCGTTGTGAAATGTTAATTAGTTACGGAAATTTTGCCGCATAAAAGGGCGTTGTATTTAATGGAATATTTGAGTAGAATTAGGGGGTAGGATAAGTGCTCTAAGGAAATGCACACATTTCTCTTGGATACAGAGCAATCCAGCCAATTTAAATTGTCTTGTAAATAGCTTCAAGGCAGGAAGTTAAAATTATTTTTACATTTTAATTTGCTCTCAGTGGCTTGATTAATCTGTGGTAATTAGCAAAGATAAATAGCCAGTGACAACAGAGAAATCAGGGCAGCGGACAGACATGCCTCACTGCACGCGTGTCTCCATGCGTCAAAGCGTTTGTAGTGACCACTCCAACCCCCTAATACACTTATGATAGCTGGTGTTAATGTTATTACATGTGGGCGCTTATCTTTGCAGATGTAATTGAGGTTTTTAGGTAGGCTACATGCATTGCTTGTTTCATAGAAATATATTGCATAAAACTGCCGTGAAAATATTTCAAATGGTTCTGAAAATGTGATTTAAAAAAATAAAATAAAATAGCTTTAAATTTTTTTTTTTTATACTAAGGTGTTAAAGCCATATAACTGGGTTGAACGTGAGCAGCACTCGACCCAGGTAAGTGACTGAAGGGGTTATTAACCCTTTTGTGCTGTGGGAGGGTGCCTTGACAGAGGGGAAATCTATAGTGCCAGGAAAACGAGTTTGTTTTCCTGGCACTATAGAATCCCTTTAACAAAGCATTGCATTAGCAACAGTTACAGGCCTTTGGGGACAGGTAGAGCTAAACATAGATTCATAGTAAATTAAAGGAACACTGTGAATCCCTAAAGCACTTTAGCTTGCTTAAGTGATTTATATGTGACGAGTGTGTCCTTTTCTTTCCTTCCCCATTTAAAAAATAAAAATATCCAGATTTAAATAGAAATTGGCTCTTTTACAAATGAACCTTATTACACCTCCTCCCTAGCTGTCAATGAGACATTTGGGCCTGTTATTTCCTGGTTTGGTTAGCTCAGAGGAGCCAAATTCAAAAGACAGTCATTGCATGTGGCTTGAAAAGACTTCTTAATGAGATGTATCGGGAAGTCTGATTGGACAGCAACAGAAAGTCTGGGCGGGGTTAGAAAGAAAGTGCTTGCAAAGGCTGCAGACAAGTGATCTGCAGCTTTTGCAAGCTAGGTCAGGTATACCGTTAATGAAATATCCATCATAAAATGCATGCATGGTTTCATTTAGGGTATATCTATTAAACATTCATATATATAGATTTTATCATTTGGACAATGGAGTGTCTAAGAACAAATGGCAACAATCACTGCTTGGCTACTTTAGCTTAAATTTTAATATGCAGTTTTTAATTCACTACAGTTTGGTGGCTTGTGAAAAACGCCTCTGTTAATCTGTTTCTGCCTGCAATCCAGATCTTTGTTAGGCCTTTTATACCCCATAATTGTCAGATTAAATTGTCCACATTTTTGCCATAGTTTGAATTTTTTTAAATAAAGGCAATGAGATTTTGCAGATCTGGAAGCTTAAATCAAATGAATATGTAATTAATCCTAAATATTAAAGATTATGTTATCATTGATAAGCAGTAGGTGTACCTGCAGTCGTCCATGAGGGGATGGAGTGAAATATTCAAGTTTTGAACAAACAGTAGAATGGCAAACTGGGTGGGTCAATCCCTTATCTGCCATCTAATTAGGTGGAAACATTTCAAGATAAATACCATAGACAGAGTTCAGTGACTCATTCAAGAAAATCTGTTTTAGAACTTTCCCTGTTAATATGCTAAGTTAATACATTATTCAGGGAAGACTGCCATACAGAAAGAATTATGGGATGATAATTCACGATCCAGCGGCTTTCAAAATAAACAAGAAGTGTCCTCATATTGTGCAATAAATGAAGGATTGTATTGAGGAAATTAGCAATTCTAAGTCCCAACAAATAGACTCTCCTGCCTACAATCTGACTGTAACCCTTAATCTCTTATCCACTAAAACAATACATCCTTTGTAGAATTCAAATATTAGGCTTTATTTAATATGGGGAAATTTGTACTTAGTGGAGAATTCTGTTGTATATTGAGCAATGCTACAGGAAAGTCTTATTACAGCCCTCTGCGCACCCAAAGTCGCAAACCCGGTTTCCGCCTTCTCTTGTAGGAGCCACGGGTTAGCGCCACTGAGCTAAGTAGGACCATTGGATGAGAGCCAATAAATGGCGAGCAATCAGTGGGAACATTCCATTGGTTCGTAGGGTGATTTCTCCACCTTTAGCAGTGTAATAACATTTCTCAAATCTACCTCCAAAAAAAAAAAAAAAGTGCAGAAAATGATATAAAATGTTCTGCGGGCATCACTTTTTTAAATGCTTGATAGGCCATATTTAAATGTGCTGCCCTATAGTACACATTGCAGGATGGTGGGGCTAGTTAGAGGGACACTGTGACAGCTTTATCTAATTGAAGTGGTTATAGTGCCTGAATCCCGTGGCGTTGTCCTTCCATTCAGTGTTGAACATTTTTAATGGTAAATGATAGGCCCCAGCAGCTGACCCCCCTCTATGCTTTAAGTCTATCAGTTTCCATTACATGTATGTATTAATCTGACTAGAAGGAAGTGTGTAATATCTGCTTTAGTCATACATCAAGTGGGGGCTGGGCTGTGGGGAGACAGGGACCCTTATTCAGTGTTAAACTGTTCAAAAATGGTTTATCACTAAATAGAGCAGGCTCCCCAAACTCCGGCCCTCCAGATGTTGCTGCACTACACCTCCCATGATTCTCAGCCTATTTCATCCCTAGAATCATGGGAGTTGTAGTTCAGCAACATCTGGAGGGCCGGAGTTTGGGGAAGCCTGCAATAGATGGATAGCCCCAGTGGACTCCAGGTACTATAACCACTTCAGTGAGATTAAATGGTTATAGTGCATGTAGTGCCCCTTTAACTCCTTCATATTATCAATGCCGACTACATCCAGCTCGGGCAGCATTTATTGGCAGAGACATTGTTTATTTGACACATTACAGAACATGAAACTGGCAATTATAAATTGTTTAATTCAATAGGGTTTTAAATTCTGGGAGCCTCACCCTTAGAGACTTATTAAACATATGTATCCTGTAATAAATTAAAAGGCCCAAACAATGCCTTGTACTGAATGAGATTACCAAACAATAGCCATCTTGTGTTAAACAGAATTCTCATGCCTTTATCTACTGGGCCAGATCCTAGTAAACTCCTCACATCATCTCAATTGCACACAGAGTAAGGTGTCCACATACAGGGCATGGGGAAAGGTCTTGCACTTTCTACCCAGAATGCCCTGTAATAAACCCATCCTTAAAGGGACAGTGCCATCGCCTTAGCAATAATCTATTTGAGAACTTGACTACTGCTGCCAGTAGTCGAGAGTCTAAGAAATCCCATTGGACAGCGCTGCTGACTATGTTGGTGCTATACATTATTAAGTGATACAGCATGTCTTGCAGTGAGATAAATAACAGTCAATCGCTTGCTTTCTCGCTACAGAAAGTAGAGCCTTTGTTATAGAGAGATTATGGACCATTAAGACTAGGGTGGAGTCTTAAGAGTAACCTGGTTACTTTTTTGTTATCTCTTCCAGTCTTTGTTTCTTTAAAAGGATATTGGGCTTTACACTCCTAAGACTTAATCTACACCGAGATAAAAAGGTAAACCAGTTGAGCCCTACCCCAATGATAACATGTGCAAATTCCAACTTCTATTTCAAAATCGAACACGTGTACAAATGGGAATGAATGTGTACAACTGTTAGATTTTATATGTCTGGGAGGATAAGCCAACAATCACTTTGCAAACTTTAATAAAATAAATATTTTAAAATGCTGTTCAACTCGTACCATTTAGTAAATAAGCCCCTCTCTGTCATACTCCAGATTTCAAGGCAGTTTACAATAAGGCCTAATTATTGTTAAGTTATTGCTTAATCCTACTTTATACTAGTATATTTCAATATTAAATCCATTTAACAGATATCTTCGGCTTTATGGAATTCACAATCTAGATTCTATAATCTCCAACAATAGTCTTTGTTACTGTAGCAAATCCTGCCCAGAATGCACCCCGGTGTATAAACATGGCTGCTATACTGCCCCAAGTCGGAAACCCTGCTGTAAGCTTGTGCTGTAATTATACAGGAAGACACAAATACAATAGGAAGGATGTGCAGCCTAGGCTTTTTTATTTCCTTCACAAGTTGGTGAAAGAGAGGCCTTAAAAGGGACGTCCTCATCTTCACGTTAACTTAAGAATACTATATTTTAAATGGTCCTATATAAAACATTGTCTGTTCAGTTTTAAAATTCTGAGAAATGGAATAACAAACATGGAGGTAGAATACGATCGGTAGATATTTAGGATGCCTGTAACTCCCCAAATTGATTCAGCACTGTATCTAGAAGCATGCCTGCACTAGTATGTGACAGAACCAAAATAGATATTTTTCATGGCTTTTCTTTAATAACCGTTTTAGAAACCACAATAAACCATTATTAAATGTAATTACATTGTATTTAATTGGAGGGAAAAAAATCATGTCTTTCACAGCAAAGCCTGCTATATTATAGTCAAATTAATAGTTTTACGGTATGTTATATATTTTTATTACAGCCCCACCCTGCATGCCATGTTACACAGCAAAAAATCTTTAGACTAAAGACATTGCCTTTCTAACTTTTCAAATGTTTAGGTTAGTTTTTACTTAGCACTGATCTGCGATGAGTTGGTAACAAAATAAAATGTAAGATTTTTTTATTTTACAATGAGATTAGTTTGACAAAAAAAATAATTAAAAAGTAATTCAATTAACTGTATTTTGTGAAAGATTTATAGGTATATAAAAGTGCAAGACTATATACACACAACATGCTTGTTCCCAAAGTGGCAAAATATTTGGGCAAAATACCGTGGTAAAGTGTGCAATTGATTAGTCTGGCCTACGTTTCCCAATACCAGCAGTCAAGTCAGACAGCACTAGAAATCAGGGACTCTCCAAGTACAAAAAAAATACAGATGTTTTAGGTTTTTCATACAGGCATCAATGGCTGGACCGACACAACCCAGCAGTCAGAGGGTTAAGGGCAGGGATTGCAAAATCCTTTGTACCACTAGCTAACCATATTTAAAAGTTCACCTTCCTTGACATCAATGACTCATATTTTGGGCATCTTGACTGACCAATTTTAAGGCTGAGAACACTGTTCACATACTACAGTGTCATTTAAAGGGGCAGTAAAGGTTTATCCCTGTTAAGATTATGGACAAAAATCTGCTGAAGTTGCCCTCACAGGCATCAAACTACCCCAGTACACAGAAGGCATATCTGGTGAACAAGGTTAAATCATACCATGATACTCTGTATAGATAAAGGGGGTGCTACCTCTATATGTGCTCTTACAAACACTGGCTAAGATTAATGATTAATTCATGCAAGTCACCGCCTAGCCAGTTTCAATACTGACTTGCAATCGACTGGAGTCCCTGAGATTAAAAAGGTATTTTAAAGATAATCTGGCAATCATGGTCAATAGAGTTCACTCAAAAGATTCAGTGTGCAGAGTTAAGCCAAAACCATGTTTAAGAATATTATAGTATGTATTAAATAAGTGATTCTTGGCGATAATTAACAAAAATAATTTACATTTTCAGGAGCAAATAGTGATGTTAGGAAAATATTGGAGAATTAGTTCCAATTCAGCAATTTTGCCATACAATGTGAGATTCCCTCCTCAATCTGCAGTTTAGTTAATAAGCCCCAGTGCAGTTCTGTGACCTCACCCTATAAATTTATCACTGGTAGATCATAGCTGACAAATTCAGAAAGCCCCAGATTTAACTTTTATGCACAAGCATCAAAAAATAAAAAAAAATAAAAGCTAAGAAATGTTTAAGGGGTGGGAGGTTTCACATCATTGCTGTTCACTTGCATTCCAAAATTCCCCCCCATTAACCTCAAAATATTTTAGCAGACTCAGACACACACGGTTTAATGTGCATTTATGCAAAGGCCAAAACGGTGTCCAATATCCCATCATATACACACTATTAAATGATCTATTAGTGTTTTTTTTTTAGCCTGTATAAACAGATCACATACTGAGCTGGATACAGGATTTGGCAAGATGTATCTAACAGTTGATTGCTGTAAATTCAAATGGCTACATTTCAGGTAATAGAGTAGGAAGGGAAAAAGAAATAAAAAATGGGAATTAGGAGACTATTTTTTTAACTCTAAGATTCAGACCAAAATTTGATGATCCAAAGTTCAGTTTTAGTAAATAACTCACCACGTGTATGGAATTCTGTAGAAACCATGTTTTAAAGTTTAAGCCACTTTATACAATTCACCATTTAGTTAATAAACCCCCAATGTGTTAAAAAAAGAATATTCACTATACACATCCATTTTAAAACATAGGACATAGGTTAGATGCACTTTTTTTGTGAATAGACCCTTGTGTATAGACTCCCTGTTCTTATCAATTATACAGTCAATGAGACAGGTAACAGTTCACTATGGAGTACATAAACCCCAAAGTGCAGAGTCCCTGGGTCTGTTAAAACCCCTTGTTACAGCCTAAGGCTGATAAAATAAATTCACTGTTTAGTGGATAAACCCCTACATGGAGTCTTTGTGCTGAATCCACCCATTTTACAGCTTGAGGCTTAGAGTTAGTGGCTTCCCTCTGGTCATACAAAGTATTACACAGGAAGAACGCAGTATTGTACAGTTCATTTTCATACTGTGTGTTAACTATTATAGCATATCTCCCTGCCATTGCTGCCCAAACTTTATACTTTACCAATCTCATCAACTAATTCTATAACAATGTGTTTTTAAAGATACATATTACTCAAAAGGATTAGAATAACACGGTATTAAATTAAACAATTTACAATGTTGCCTTGTTAAAAAAAAAAAAAAGTGGAAAAAAAAAAATGGGGATTTTGATTGTGCAATCAGGAGTGTTGGAGTTAACCTTGAGCCCATACTATATTACTTTTAGTGGAAATAGAATGGAACGGTCTCCATGGAAACTATGGAACTTCCGTGCTATTTGCTCCAATTTTAGAACGTTGCTCGTGAATTGCGTTTTTGCAGTTCCAGCTGTCCCTTACAGAGCCTGTGACTCTCAGCAAGGTAAAAAGACTTGCCAAGCATTGCACTCTCTAAAGAGACTCCACAAATTAGCTAAACATTCACCCCACATGAAGCATTGCCTGATCACCTCAGCAGAGGTACAGGCAGTAAATTATAAAGAATTTTACAAATTGCCTTCAGCCAATGTGAGTGAGACTCTTACCTTACTCAGTGCTGTGCTGCTGGAAGCTAGAATCAACCTTCCCTCTCTCTCCACTCTTTCAGCCCTGCCCCAAAACCATGCAGTAATGATGTCAGTCTAATCAGAAAAAGGGTGTGGGTGGAAAGACACATACACACACAAAGAGGGCAAGCGTGCATTCCTTCCTGTGATTTCACTCTGTGACGTACCTGCCTTTTAGCAGATGGGTATTTAGAAAATGTAATGTTTTGTGACTTAATGAATTGCTAAATTTATAGCAAAGGCTGCATTTCATGTAATAATAAATAGAACAAAGAGCAAACATGGGGCAAATGTCTACAATGAAGCAATCAGCAGGAATTTTCTATATAACATACATTCCAAGTGTCCCTATTTTGAAGGGACAGTCCCTATTTCTCCCCCCAAATCCCTCTGTCCCTCTTTTCTATCCTAATGTCGTGTATTCAATATTGTTGGTGTGTCTGTGTATAACAGAGCTCCACAGCAATAATACTCCCAGTAATGTGTCTGAGTGTATAACAGAGCTCCACAGCAATAATACTCCCAGTAATGTGTCTGAGTGTATAACAGAGCTCCACAGCAATAATACTCCCAGTAATGTGTCTGAGTGTATAACAGAGCTCCACAGCAATAATACTCCCAGTAATGTGTCTTTAACCCCTTAAGGACACATGACATGATGTCATGATTCCCTTTTATTCCAGAAGTTTGGTCCTTAAAGGGTTAAACTACAATAAATGTATTTAGAAACATTTTTGCTCTATAAATTATTAGTAAGTTACTTAAAACTTCTCAGAACAGCCCTGCCCCGCCCCACTCGGAGCACATAAAGTGTAAGCACCCCTCTTTGTCCGTTTGAAATGTTGGGAGGTATGTATAATATATTTCCATGGTTTCCATGGAAACTGAACCCCAGACGTATCATTACGGTTATAAAGATAAATGGTCAACATTTAGAATTTTGCCCCCAGAATTATGGTGGCTCCCCATTTTTATAACATTGCCACAGAATCTTCCATAAAGAAAAACTGTTTTAATTTTTATTACAGAATGGATAAGAAAATCTTTAAATAATGTTTTATACCAATGAATACATTTCATTAGAAACTGTTACTTCCTAAGTTTTTTTTAATATTATATTTACTTATCCCTGCATTTAGGAAATATGTATTGTGGTGTGAAAAAGACAATTATTTGTAAAAATCCAAATCACTTTATCCTGCAGGTAAACGCCTCCATTTTAGTTCTCAGTCAGTCATTCTTATAAGCTCTGACCTGTAGCTGGGTTATTTATTTACTAAAGTGAGCATTTTTAGAAATTCTAAGTCAGTTCAAATGTAATTCAAATGTAAGACCAAAATAGCTGAACCAGAAGCATAGATTGGAAAATGTTTCCAGCGCAGCTATTTTGGCCTTAAATTTCATATTCGCTTTGATTCCCCAACAATTTTCACTTTATTGAATAGCCCAGTTTTGTGTTTTTTGTTTTGTTTTTCAGTTTGTGTCATAAGATTCCAACCATGTCCGTTCCTGATGTATAAAACTGATATCTCATTCTTTATACATTGGAACCTTTTTTTCTGGTTCCATCAGACTGGCTGTGGCCTAATAAAATGTCAGAAATGAGTATTGAATTACCCCTCACCTTTATAGGTGGCGAATATTTAGCAAAGATCCCCGATGATGACATTGCCACTTGATGTGTGGAGGCCGCTGAAAGGTAGGTTTTACTTACCCAATGCTGTCCCTTGCAGCCGCATTCTTTGGATCCTCTGCCAGGAGCCCACGTAAGCACTGTACTCTTGTGCATGCGCAAGAGTACAACATTGATGTCTATGGAGGATCCCGTAAGATTGCAAGAGCTTCCATAGACAATGCCTTATACCTCACAGCCATCACTACTTAGAGCTTGGGGAAATTGCTCAACTTTACTGAGGCAGCTGTGCTTTTTGCCATGTTTTGTCAAGCGTAGGAAAACACATATGACAATGTAGTCACTACTTTGTCTTATGATATTTTATGGCTGCTTGAGCATTTTATAAAGATTTTATTTTTATGAAATACTTTTTTTTTCTCGTGGGGTGGGGGAGTTACAGAGCCTCTTTAACCCAAGTTATAGGTGATTTTCAATGTTTATTCAATTATGTAATTTCGACAGACGTGAAAGTTCCCCTTTTCTTCTGAAAAAGATCTGTAAAGACGGTGTTTCAAGAAATGAAATTGGCTCAGAAAACTTCATTGAAATGCCCAGCACAAGCACACGTGAACAAGCCGTAACGCAGGCTTCCCCAAACTCCGGCCCTCCAGATGTTGATGAACTACAACTCCCATGATTCTCAGCCTATATCATTCATAGAATCATGGGAGTTGTAGTTTAGCAACATCTGGAGGGCCGGAGTTCGGGGAAGCCTGCTGTAACTCTTGGTGACCTGCATGGGATTTGGTTACCTGGTTTAGTAAAGCATATACTTTGGTAGACCTAGCGACGTATTAGCCGTGAGGCAAACAAGGCATGGGAGTTGTAGTTTAGCAACATCTGGAGGGCCGGAGTTCGGGGAAGCCTGCTGTAACTCTTGGTGACCTGCATGGGATTTGGTTACCTGGTTTAGTAAAGCATATACTTTGGTAGACCTAGCGACGTATTAGCCGCGAGGCAAACAAGGCATTTGCCTTGGGCGGCATTTTCCTGGGGGCGGCAAAAAATGCCGCCCCCCAAATGCCCAGGGCAAATGCCTTGTTAGCTTCGTGGCTAACTGACATGCTGGGCTGGGCAGGCGGGTGGCTGGAGAGGGAGCACTTTGCTCAGCTCCCTCGCGCGCCACAGAGTGAGGCTGGGAGCCGGAATATGACGTCATCAACCCGGCTCTCAGCCACACTCTGCGGCGCGCGAGGGAGCTGAGCAGACAGCTCAGAGGAAGTGCTCCCTCGCCAGTGCCGCCCGCCCATAAGCCCGACCGGCAGCCACTGCACCCCAGGGATAAAGAGAACCCCCCGCCCCCCAGCATTCCCAAAGGTAAGGAGGCTGGGGGGGGGATAAAAAAAAAGTGTTAATGTGTGTGTGTGTGTATGACTGTGTGTGTGTGTCTGACTGTGTGTGTTTGTGTGTGTGTTTGTGTCTGACTGTGTGTGTGTCTGTGTGTGTGTGTGTTTGTGTCTGACTGTGTGTGTTTGTGTCTGTGTCTGACTGTGTGTGTGTGACTGTGTGTGTGTGTGTGTCTGACTGTGTGTGTGTGTGTGTGTGTGTCTGACTGTGTGTGTGTCTGACCGTGTGTGTCTGACTGTGTGTGTGTGTTTGTGTGTGTCTGACTGTGTGTGTGTTTGTGTGTGTCTGACTGCGTGTGTGTTTGTGTCTGTGTGTGTTTGTGTGTGTCTGACTGTGTGTGTTTGTGTCTGACTGTGTGTGTGTCTGTGAGTGTGTGTGTGTGTGTGTTTGTGTCTGACTGTGTGTGTGTGTGTGTGTTTGCACAAACCCAGGATACACCACTGGGTATACCAGGAAATGTACTAAAATAAGGATTTCCTTATTTATATACATTGTGGAAAACAAGACTTGGGTACACAGTATATAATGCAAGCAAGCTTTCATTGCAAATAATGCTAAAAACTATTTATGATGGGTACTGGGTAACAGTTTTTATACTGCCTCCCCTCCCCCCCAGAGTTCTTTTGAAGTGGTTGTTACTGCTTGCCAAACAAATCTAATTTGAACAGTGTTTCTCTGTGTTTCTGAATGTTGCAAACGATTTGTGTTTTTGTGTTTATAATTGCTGTTAATGTGTGCGCACATGTGGTGGAGCACACACCCTCAGATGCCTCCATACTTCTGGTTAATGGTTTGACTACAATGTATCCCAGTCCAGCTCCAAAAATATGTCAACATGAAATTTAAGTGGGGCATTCTATTGTGGATTGGTTATTCACTAAACACAGAATTTTCCGAAACTAAATCCGAATGGAAAACCTGAGGCAAAAATAACTGTTCGGGAAAAAATCTTTACATTTTTTCCATTCAAACAAATTTTTTCCATTCTGAGTTAATTTTTAAAAATTATGTAGTTTAGTGAATAACTCTGAGAGTTTTGACGACATAAACTGTCATAGATCCTTAAGGGATTAAATCATTAACTATGTAATGTATACAATATCTAAAAATAAAATGTAATGTATAAAATATGTTGAGTAAACCCATCCCAAAAGTCTTTTTTTAAGGCAGCGTAACAGAATTCTTCTGATGTAAATGATCAGAAATATTTTATATTTGCCAGTACCAAGGGACATGTACCAAAAGGAGCCCAGGAAAATATAAATAGATATAAACTAAGAAAAACGGAAAGTCCAAACACAGCGATAGAGATTCCAGTTAGATTTGCACTGATATCACAGTGGCTATGCCTGCAGCATTTATTGCATTGAACGGTTCTGTTGCAATAAGGAACTAATTTAACCAATGGAACAGGCCCCGCATAATATAAATCCCATTATATTGGCTCATAAAACAAATCCATCATAAAGAAGCACATATTAAAAAGTCAAATTATTGCCGTGGTACACAAAATTTTACCTTTTTTTGTGATACATAAAACTTTTAGTGTCGTTATTTAATAGGAAATTCTAAAATCCTCGATTAATATAACGTAACTGTTTTATGGATAGAAAAATGACTGTAATTTCTTTGCCAGGAGATAATTAAGGCCTGCTTCCTAACGATATGTTTCATGTAATGCTCCATAATGTGATTATACTGCATGTAACCTAATCTCGGCCAATTATATGGGACATGCAAGCTTTAAGGACTAATGCTAAATACCGTTTTCTATTGGAAAATATTCGCTTTCCCTGGAAACTCATCTGATGCTGATAAATGACGTTCGTTAGTAGCACTTATTTAACCCCTTAAGGACCAAACTTCTGGAATAAAAGGGAAGCATGACATGTCGCACATGTCATGTGTCCTTAAGGGGTTAAAAGAGTAAAAGTGGATTTTTAGGTCTGGCTATCACATTTCACTAGAAGCTAGAGACTGCTAAAGAGTAATTTTTTAATTTTATTTATTATCATTTTTTTTTTTATCGTGACAAACTGACTGATGTCAAAAGGATGGTAAAAAAATACTTTCTCTAAAGATAATGGCTCTACTGTACGTTATGTAACACTTGCTAAGTAGGACCAACGGCAATAGATAGACAAGGGTTTTAATGGTGTAACCCAGCAAGACCTGCACTTCAAAGATTTGCCAGTAGAGGCATTCTCATACAATTTTAAAGCTAACAGATCAACGTTAAAGGAACACTATAGTCACCTAAATTACTTTAGCTAAATAAAGCAGTTTTAGTGTATAGATCATTCCCCTGCAATTTCACTGCTCAATTCACTGCCATTTAGGAGTTAAATCACTTTGTTTTTGTTTATGCAGCCCTAGCCACACCTCCCCTGGCTATGACTGACACAGCCTGCATGAAAAAAAAAAACTGGTTTCACTTTCAAACAGATGTAATTTACCTTAAATAATTGTATCTCAATCTCTAAATTGAACTTTAATCACATACAGGAGGCTCTTGCAGGGTATAGCTAGCTATTAACATAGAAGGGGATAAGAAAATCTTAATTAAACAGAACTTGCAATAAAGAAAGCCTAACTAGGACTCTCTTTACAGGAAGTGTTTATGGAAGTCTGTGCAAGTCACATGCAGGGAGGTGTGACTAGGGTTCATAAACAAAGGGATTTAACTCCTAAATGGCAGAGGATTGAGCAGTGAGGCTGCAGGGGCATGTTCTATACACCAAAACTGCTTCATTAAGCTAAAGTTGTTCAGGTGACAATAGTGTCCCTTTAAGAAAAAAGGGACTCTATAGGCGGCCAGACAACTTATCTCATGAAGTGTTGTGGGTGCCATGTCCCTCTAGTTTTGATCCTGCAAGTTAAAGCATTGCCGTTCTGCAGAAACAACTTGTTCATAACAGGTTGTAATTGCTTCTAGTGTCAGTAATGCCTCTGACAGCCACTAGAGGCGCTTTCGCAGAAATAGCTGAGTAAAACTCTATTTTAATGAGGTCATAGACACCATCTGATTGGCCCAGTGTTTTGCGGCGCATGTGAACTAGCCTCTCAATGCTTTGGTGATCTAAGCCAAGAAGTTAGGGCCAGCCACGTAGAGAGCAGCGAGGTTAGTGAGGAGGTGAGTAAACATAGTTTATATCCTAGCGGGGTGGGGGTTGCCTAAATGGTGAATAGGACACTATTGTGCTAGGAATACACATTTATATTCTTAATGCTATAACCTTCCTTTAAAGCCTCAATTTAATATTGTTGGATAATATTTTCAAATTATTTTATATTTTTGGATAAACTTTTAAAATTAATATTTCATAATATTAAAATATGAAAAAAAAATACTATATAATATATCAAAATATTTTTCATAATATTAAACTACCGTATATACTCGTGTATAAGTCGATCTCATGTATAAGTCGAGTGCAGTTTTGTGACCAACAATTGTGAAATATGCTATGCCTCGTGGATAAGTCGAGGGTAAAACTTGGGGCTATGAAATTCTGTGATTTTTATAATTATATACACACACACTCATAAAAAACACACACTCTGCATTATATATACACACACTCTGCATTATATACACACACACACACACACACTCATACAAACACACACTCATACAAACACACACTCATACAAACACACACTCTGCATTATATACACACACTGTGTATATAATGGAGAGTGTGTGTTTGTGTAGTGTGTGTGAACTGGGTGGGGGGAGGGCATTTTTATTATTTTAAATTTTTTTTAATTTTAATATTATTTTTTTTTTAATTATTTTAATTTTATTTTGTCCCCCCTCCCTGCTTGTTAACTGGTCAGGGAGGAGGGCTATCTTAATCCCTGGTGGTCCAGTGGCATGGGCTGTGAAGTGGGGGGGCCGGCAGGAAGCATTTACTTACCTTTCCTGCAGCTCCTGTCAGCTCCCTTCTCCTCCGTTCCGGTCAGCTCCGCTGTAAGTCTCGCGGTCTGGTTGCCGCGCGGATCGTTGCCATGGCTCTGACGGCCGCGGCTCTCTAAGTTGCCATAATACAGACAGTGACTCGAGTATAAGTCGAGTGGGGGTTTTTAAGCACAAAAAATGTGCTGAAAAACTAGACTTATACTCGAGTATATACTGTAGTTCAAAAGGTTTATCTAAAAATATTGAAAGAGAACTATAATGTTAGAAATACAAAGCTGCTGTAGTGTCCATGTCCCTAACTTAATAGCCGCTCCAACCCAATGTCTGGTAATTTAAGGGTTTAAAATCCTTCTCTCTCTTACCTCTGGCTCGGTCTCCTCCTCCTGCGACATCACAGCAATGGTGGAACCTAATGTACATATGCCGCTTGCATCACGTGTGCCGTAATGCCTCCCCAATCATGCTTTTTTGTAGGGAATTTGAAGACATTAGATTTCATCATACATAGCGTGAGGAGGTCCAACGTTGTGTCACGGAGTAAGACTCCATTAGGGAATATAGCCACTTAAACCAGCAATGTAATCATTGTAGTTTTTCTTAAAGTGCAACGTTTACATTGCAGGATTAAACAGACCGGTCAGTCAATGAGATGAAGTGGTCTGGGTGCCTATAGTGTCCCTTTAATTCAGGTGAAAAGCTTATCGAACAAAAGTAAATCAAGGCCTAACCTGCCATCAAGGGGGTAATAAAAAGTTAAACTGTGCGCTGAGCTTATTTTTCAATTTTTTTTCAGTTAGTCATGCTTTCCCCCCTCTCCACCCAACTCACACACTTCTTGGTTGTTGTTATTAATAAAGGAATGGGGTAGGTAGGTTTCATATATTTTTTTATGAGAAAGAGAAGGTGTTGTCTATATCTGCACACGCCCTCCATTTTCCTGATGTTCACTGGTGTTTGGCTTCTACGGACACCCAGGTAAAGTCTACAATAAACGCAGCTCAAACGCCTCATTTATACTGAAAAAAAATATCTAGACATTCAAAGTGCTAATGATGGCGATGCTTCTGCTATCTCTTCAGCCAGATAATGTAAAGCGTCCCAAGAGGGCCATGGCACTCAACCAGACTCATCACCAGCAGGCCCCTGACACCATCTCCTGCTATTTTTGTCAAACCATTTTCGAGCTGAGGTTTCACTGGGCACCCTTAGGCCTGACCCATCACTCAACACATTGCTGTTGTGGAAATTACACGTGTGGGCAGATATCAGTTGGATCCGAATTTAGATGACAATTATTGACTGAATGTGCCATCTGACACAGCAGGCTGTAGTGGTTATGGTGTGTAAAGTGCATATTTTAATCAGGAAAACATTTAAAGACATAGTAATGGTGTGGATAGGTGCAGGTTTCCCCACTCAGAGATTCCTGTGCTGTATATAGCTCCCCATATCGATTGGAAGGTGTGAGCATGGAACCTTCTGCTTGCAGAATATTACTCTGGCAGAGGAATCTATTCAACACGTTGTTTAGAAAATGTGTTGAATACAATTTAAACTCCGGATGTCTGTATGAGAATAAAAATATCACCAGGAAGAAATTAGTTACATGCTACCCCAAGATAAGGCAGCCAGTGTTTGGGATAGGCCTAGCACATACAGCAGAAATATATATACCGGTACATACTTACCAGCCTCTGATCCATGTACGGAGAAGGGATAAGTTCCTACAGGGCTCTAAGCACTTTGCTGGTTTGGGGGACCACTTCACATTAGGGTTGGTGAATGGGCCAAGCCAAATCATGACTCCAGGGTCCCTGCTAATCCCTTAATCCTGCTATGATCTTGTACTGGCCGTGTCTTATATTCAGTAGAATCCAGCCACAAGAAAGTTCCTGCGCAAAAATTGTAAGCAGTAGAAAATTAATTAATGTACAATACAGTTCAGGCAGCTAGTGAGTAATTAACTTGTGTTTTGATACAGCTGACCCTACAATTTGAAAGTGATAAGATAAACAGAATTCTTAAATATAAACAGTCCACATCAGGGAATCGGAGATATCCAACAGATAGACATCATCCATCAGCTCCATCACGCAGGCTCGCTGGCTAGGTGTTCTCTTTGACTCCGACCTCTCCTTCAAGCCTCATGTTCAATCTATCGCCAAATCCTGTCATTTCCATCTCAAAAATATTGCGCGCATCCGCCCCTACTTAACGCCAGATGCGACTAAGGTGTTGGTCCATTCCACTGTCCTTTCTCGCCTTGACTACTGTAATCTCAGTGGTCTCACGTGCTCCCAACTAGCGCCGTTACAGTCCATAATGAATGCGGAGGCGAGGCTCATCTTCCTGTCTTCCCGCACCTCCCATGCCTCACCCTTCTGTCAGTCCCTACATTGGCTTCCTATAAAATATAGAGCTCAATTTAAAATTCTGGTTCTTGCCTTCAAATCTCTACATAATGCTGCTCCCACCTATCTATCCTCCCTTATACACAAGTATGTCCCATCTAGGCCCTTACGATCTGCTGAAGACTTACGTCTATCTTTTGTCCGTACTCCCACCTCTGATGCTCGCCTTCAAGATTTCTCGAGGGCTGCACTGTTCCTGTGGAACTCGCATCCCTCCTCCGTTAGATGCTCACCCAGACTCCACTCCTTCAAAAAATCGTTAAAAACCCACTTCTTCATAAAAGCGTAACTGTTAATAGCTCCTGACTGATTCCTCTTCTGCGACTGTCACTAGTCTAATACTATCCTTACCTTTTTGTGTCATTTTACCCCACTCCCTCTAGCATGTAAGCTCATTGAGCAGGGCCCTCAACCCCTCTGTTCCTGTGTGTCCAACTTGTCTGGTTATAACTACATGTCTATTCGTCCACCCATTGTAAAGCACTGTGGAATTTGACGGCGCTCTATAAATATCATAATAATAATAATAATAATAATAATAATGATGGTTTGGCAGCCTTCAAAAACATTTGGGGATCTGCTCTATGGCCACCTCTGATATACTATATGTGAAGAATCACCCTCCATGCATTCGGTACTTTCCCTCCCTGCTACTTTGTTCGTTGGATTTATTACCTTTATTACTAGTTCATTCGTTTCTTTCTATTCGTCAAAATCCCTTGTTCAGTAAAATTGCTATTTTACCGAACGAGGAACACCCTGGGTAGCAATTATAATGTAGAATTCTGTGTTAACCCACAAGCTAATTGAGTGCTCCTGGGTGGCCACCATTTCGGGACACGAACACGTGGCGAGAACAATGGATAGCGGCCATCTTAAACTCCCGAACGGCCGGCCTGCGGGACTTAGGCGTTGAGCGCCTGGAACTAATTTCGGCATGGAAGTCCTGTCTGACCCATTTACACTAATTGCACACGAATGGCGTTCGGGAGTTTCAATATACGGAACGAGGGGAGCACTCTCATGTAACCAGCTACCTTATATCTATGGGGGTTTTCATGCAATTTTCATCCAAACGGAGACCGGCTCGCACCACTGATTTCATGGAACTGAGTCGGCTACAACCTCATGGCGAGCAGGTCAAACTTCCACACGGTATGACTCCAAAACTACCGAATGGATTCTCACGAAATTTGGATATGTTGCTCACATCACCCTCAGCTACCCAGGGATATTTGTTGATATGTTATGTATAAAGTATGTTTCTAATAATTGTGAAAAATTTTAACTTTTCTGGCCACTAGATAATTGAGTTTGATAAGTGCTCAAACCCAATTATCTAGCCTGGCCCAGAGGAGGAGTTATGTACTGTATAAATTGTGTGCCCTGTTTCTCAGTAAATCAGACTGGTTCCAGCATTAAGCTTTGGCTCATGTGTGGATTATTCGGTGATACCAGCAATTTATTACTCTGTGGATTACTTGGCGATTTTATTTTAGGGGAAGAAGGGAATGCTTGACGGAGTAAAGGATTGTACCGTCACACTATATATGTGTGACTCCCTTAAGGTAATATTTGTGCAGTCTCTGTGTTCATACTGTGATTGATCGGTGTCTTTCAAGAGAGTGTTGACTTATGTGACTCGGTGGTTTGGGTTGAAAACTACCGGCGTCTTTTGTATGTTAGTGGGTAAACTTGTGCTTTTGACTTCTCCCAAATATCCATTTCTACAAATTTGGGACAACAGACGACTTGTTCGAATTTACAAACCCCTAAAACAACATATAGATAAATCACAAAGCAAGCAATGTGTTTGTCCCGCCAAAAAAAAAAAAAATATGATTGATGGCTTAGGGACAGACTCTAAATGTTGATTTTGTTATTTTTGTGTTTTTTTATCTCGTCAATTTTGGTTTGTCTGAAATGATTGCATGGGCGAAGCATGGCCTAAATACATAAACACACAGGACCACATACCAGAGATGAATGAGTTTGGGTTCACTAATCATGCGGTTGAATTTCCCATAATGCCCATTGGCTGATCATATGTAGTTTAAAAACATCTACAATGGTAAATTAGCCCACATTGATATATCAATATTTTTTAATAATAAGAATTTATTATTTATTTATTTATTGGGAGAAATATTTCTAATGGGTCGTATAGTAAACCATGAACTGCCTTGGAGTGGAAACAAAATTTGGTAAATTATAACAGCTAAGCTTGAGACTATTGTATTTCTCCTCTGCTTGACTTTCTTATACTCAGGGCAGAGTCCAAGAGTCAATGCCGAGAGCTGTCACGAGTGATGGCTGCAGGGAATTTGCTGTGTCTATGGAGGATTTTTCCCTCTTGCGGGATCCTCCACAGACCTCAATGCATGCACAAGAGGAGAGCAGTGACGTCGGCTCCTGGCGTTGAAGAGGAGCAGACCAAACATGATGGTGGCGCCTGCTAGGGACAGGTTCAGGAAAGTAAATCTCACCTTATCTCCCCCACCCTGGCCATCGGACCCCCAGTGACGATGTCCTCATCGGGGGTCTTTGCGAATTCGGCAAAGTCCTCCGATGGTGGAAGAGCCAGTTTAAAGGACCAGTAAAGGCACCTTAACCACTTTATTGCAATGAAGTGGTCTAGGTGCAATGACCCTTTAGTTTTAATACTATAATCTTAAAAATTGTAGTTCAGTAGATGATTCATGTTTGCACGGAATTTGTTAGGAAAATAGTCTCTTGTGGCTGTCTTCCTGACAAAGTCTGCTCATAGACTTAGTGCGCATGCGCACTCCCAATGCTTTCCAATGGGGAAGCATTGGATTGGCTGAGATCATCAGGCTTGATGATTTCAGCCAGGGGTGTGGGGAGGCCGTGGTGATACCAGCACAGTGAGGGAGTGCATGTAAATTAAACCTACCTTTTAAGCCCTCTTGGGTAGGCAGACACCTAGCTAGGTAGGTTAACATTATAGTGTTAGGAATACATGTTTGTATTCCTTTACTAATGAACACAACTATTCATTAAAGCATGACTGACCTGGAATTCAAAGAGAATTCTAAACGAATTTTCACATTTTACTCCAAAATAGCTGAACTGGAGGAAGTCTCCAACGTACCTATATTTTAAGTTTAAGTTTTTGGTCTAAAATTTTAAATTCACTGGGAATTCCCCCACTATACAGTGAATATTGCAAATTCAGTTTTCAGTTCAATATTTAGTAAATTATCCCTTTAAGTAATTAGACAGGAGGATGTTTTGAATTCATTAAAGGGATATTATAGTGCTATAGCACTATAGCTTCCTCATGCCTCCACCTCTCTCACGCCCCTCCCCCCCTCGGGCATAGTAGGGGTTAAAGTACCCTAACAGTACTTTCAAGTGCCAATGTCCCTGGGTCTACGCTCTGCCCCCTCTGAAGTCACCTGTCTGGGGCACAAATGCGCATGCGTGGCGACTGCCGCAAACACATTAGACCCTCCCAATTGCTGCAATGCTTTCCTCTGTGGAAGTTACTGACGCTGGATGTTTAAAAGTCACCTAACCACCAGGAAGTGCCTCTAGTGGCAGTCTTAACCCTGCAAGGTAATTATTGCAGTTTCTCAGAGACTGCAATAATTACCACTGCAGTGTTAAGGGGACAGGGACACTGCGCCAAGACCACTTCAATGAGCTGAAGTGGTCTGGGTGCCTATAGTGTCTCTTTAAACTGGGAATTGTGATGAAAATGTAAGTAAACTGCAAATTTCAGGCCAATTTAGCTAAATTCACCTCTTTTAGCAATAATTTTGCAATTCGTTAGTCACTACTCCACATATCCTTGTTTAGTGAATACAATGTTTCTTCTTTTTTTTTTTTTTTTTGAAAAAAAAAGCAACTTTAAACCATTACATTCTATTCCATTTTTTGTTTGGCTGGAGGGAGTAGACATTCTTTATTTTTTTGGCACAAAGAACCAATGTTTTTAAATTGTCATTGAAATTCTAGGACTCGTTTTCAATTATTTTTTGAGCTTGAGGGACAGAAATACATGAAATTCTCTCATTTGTTTCCCACACTTGGCACTTCTTATAATATTACTATTATTTTGTGCATTCTTAATGATGTTTTAATGTGCATAAAAAAATATCAGTGTTTTACTACCCTTAAACAATTTACTTAATTTCATAATATTCTACCTTAAAAGGAATCTTGGCCATATAAAGAAAGAGGTAGGGTTACTGCAGTACCAAAAAGTAAGTTGTAAATTAAACAGGCTATCTGTGTACAGCATTCGGCTCCTTCTGTTGCTGAACAGTGATATAGACCAAGGGCAGATGCAAAGTGCACAAAAAGTGCTAATGGTGTTTATTTGAAGGACCATAAATAGATTACAAACACACTGCCTGTTGACAAACAATAGCTCCAATGTAGGACTATCTTCTCCAGGGACTGTTTAATTTTGTTTTCCTGTTTTGCAAATGTGTACTTTTAGTTCCAATCTGTCGTTTGTTGTCTTGTTGGATACCAAGGTCTTGTCGTAGGTCAGTGAGAAGATTGTCTGAATCAATGGGACAATTCCAAGGGTTGAATTGGAAGCTTCTCAGGGTGAATAGGTGGGTAAGACGTTGATGGATAGATACATTTGTTGGAATAAAGGGCTTGTATTTCTTTTTTTCTTTATAGAATTCGCAATTCTTAATTTTAGTTTCTAACTATGAATTTTAACGCAGCTTTGAGATACTTGTAATGCAAGTAAAAGTAATCAATTCAATACTATTCACTGTATGTGCTAAACCAAGGTTGGAAACAGCAACTGTGGGGAGTCCAAGAGAATATTTCCTGAAAAAAGTTTATGGATACCAAAAAAGTTGCGGGGTATGGAGGCAACATAATCCAGAATCTTGAGTTTCTGCCTAAATGTATTGGATTCAACAGTTAAAGCCTCTAGCCGATAGGTAGCAGGAGGTGCAGAATTCTAGTTTAAGGAATAGTTTGCAGAAAAGAAAAATGTCAATCTTTGGGGTCATAATCCAATTTTTCTGATAATTTTCAGGTGTCATCAATAGAGGCTGTACATTTTTCTACGGACAGGATAAATCATACTGTAGCTTCGACTTGTGGATCAGTAGTGTGTAAAGATTTCATTTTTAGTTTTACGTAATCTGGATCTGCTTTAGCACGTGTTTAATCAAAAGCTTGAGAGCCTGTGAAAAGTTTTCTTTTAAAATTAAAATCCTGAATTCCCAGTATCGAGGGTTCTCTGAGAACTCGTTTTAGAACCAGTTGGTGACCACATTTTGTAAGTTTCTACAAAGAATTTTGGAGATGGGCTATTAAAGGGTTCATATTTTGAAGGGTCTTGGGGTCAATTTGTTTTGAATATTCCCAGGCATAACAATGCAGATGCATGTATCCTACAGAGTTAGTGTTCCCTTAGGATTAATCATAGTTAATCTTCAAATATTAATTAAATCAGATGCTGTGTGGCCACAATGAACATACCAAAGTGAAACCATCTGACAATCATGGCTCTAATACTACTAGTTTTAAAGAAATAATTTAGTGTTAGGAATACAATGTTATGAAATACTTTAGTGTTAGGAATTCTAACACTAACTTGTTCCTCTGCCCCGTGTACCTTACCCCGCGATGTAAAGGGTTAAATAACATTTATTCAGTTACTGTCAGGATACCTGTGGTTTGTCAGGCTGGGATTCAGCCTGGGGATCTCCTCCAGAGGGAGTGGGATCGTCCTCCGTCTCCTTCACTCCTCCACAGTGGTTCTGGTGCCGGCCTCTGTGACTCAGACCCTTTTTATGACGCGGCACGTGCGCGCTGACGTTATGACGTGAATGATGTCATGGCCCGCCAAAACTTTTGAATCTGAGCATTTTGGAGGTGTGGCTATCAAATTAAAGAGCCAGACTATAAACAAGGCTCGTAAGGCTTGTATCACTGCCCTGTTGTGGTTCAAAGTTACTTTGTTTCCTGTGGTGCATTTTCTGGTTTGTTCTATTTGGTTTTTTGACTTCGAATCTGGTTTGACGTTTCTGATTTCTTCTTCCCTTTGACTCTGCTTGTACTTTATCGCTTGTTCTGTTTTCTAGCTTCCTTGACCTCGGCTCGCCTCTGACTATTCTCTGTCCTTGCTAACGTTAGCCCAGCCACTCTAAGGTCCGGTATACGTTTTCTTATTTGCATACTGCGTATTGGATCCCTGTGTCATTCCTGACACCTACCCAATTCCAGCACTGATGTCCCTCGATGCTGGGTCGCGGTCCACCGCCTCCGATGTCAGCCAATGGGGAAGGGCCTTCCCCATAGGAAACATTGCCTTAATGCTTTCATATGGGGTTTTCCTTGATATAGAATGTCCTCATGCAGAGCACGAGAACGTCCAGCGTTGTGTTACACAGTCACACTCTATGTCTGATTGACAGCCACTAGAGGCAGTCTTAGTATTGCAATATAAAAATTGCAGTTTCTCTAAACCTGCAAGGTTTTACAGGGATACTGCACCAAGACCGAAGAGTTTTGTCACATAATATTATTTTAATCATCAGAATAACTTTTTAGCCTTTGAATCACTTAAGTCAAATATAATATTACCTACTTACTTTTAACTGTGTGGTGAAATTATAATTTGAGATTAAACTCCAGTAATCCATTCATTTGTTATTGTATGCTACTATATTCTTATGTAAATTGTATAAAAGTCCATTGTACCATGTCTAGTGCGGGATTTTTTCCTTTCAATACCCTCTTTCCATTTTTTTTTTTTAATATAACATTTTGCAAATCTAAAATTGCTAAAATAAGCAATCATGAGAAGTTAGTAAATGTATTTTTATTTAAATTCAAAAGATGCTCTACACTGACAACCTCAAAAGAAATAATGTCTCGACAAAGAGTTTGGCCAATGTAATTCTTGAAAGGCACCCATAGTCTTGAAACCAGTACAGAAGTCTGAAACTTTTTAATATGGCTGTTCCCATGGTGGAACAACTTTGAGGGTGAAAGGGTATCTGTGTTTTGCTGTTGCTAATGACGGAACTTGTCTCTTTTGATAAGCAAACTTTTTATGGTCATTAATTGAGAGTGTCAGAAAATTGAAACGATTCCCAATGGAGATATCATTAAATTGTCTTATTAAATCTGTTCCTCTGTCGTTGTGTGTGTGTTCCTGATTAAGACTGTCAGGTCTTCTTTACTGTAAAACAAGTGCGATTCACAGACGTCTGAAGAGACTCAAATTTCTTTCAGAAAAAAAAAAAGACTGTAGGGAGACTTTTAGATGAGTTCCTAGATTATCCTGAGAATTCCATTCATCTACTACCCAACCATTTCTCTGGAGACCACAGCCTGTTAACACACATTTGTTATCTCAAGATTATAAATATCCCAAAAATATTCTAGATCATCTTGGCACTTTGATGTTGCCATCCTTTCATGGTCCATATATGTATGAAGATTATGGTTTACATACCACCAAGATGTTCCAATGATCATGTTATGATTACTATTACATCATATACAAAACATTTTCTTTAGATATATCTCCTTAGAAAGCTATGATTCTGTAAAGATTTTACACAGGAGTTTGTGTGTGTGTGGCAAGGGGAAGATTATGGAGTGTTTTGTGACTTTATCAACCTTGGTTTTGTTTTACTTAGATAAGATATAATTGGCTTTTCTTAGCTGGGTCAGAGAGATAAAGAGATTTTAAACACAGACAATGTATAAAGCCTTCAAGAAGCTACACTTTTTGCTGATGAAACATTATATTACCCCTTTAACTATCTATTTCAATTCTACAATAAATATATATATAGATATAATTTAAGTTGGCAGATCTAGTTTAAGTCTCCTAGAATATCATCCCAGATTCCCAGCCCATACATCCCAACACGTGTGCTGTGTCCCGTGGTTTTGTATATTCTGTTTGGCATCTCTGTGACATCTTTGGGAAATAATCTGTGTGTGCGGAAACAGATATTGTGTATTCACATTAAGATTATTTAATGTTCTGTTACAACGTTAGTTGTACCTGCATTTCATCATGTCATTTCATTGACGCCGACGTCACTGGCTGTCACGCCTCCATATGACCTCACAACCGTCTAGTCACTAGTTCCCAGTTTTCGATTCCACCTTAAACATTTTTTGTGCATTTTCCCTACAATTATTTGTTTATTCCTTTTGAACGACGTCAAAGAAAACTTACAATATGTGTATATTTTTCTAAGCATTTCTTCTTAGCAGTTTTTCATGTCTTGTCAGTTTCCTATCTCCATTCTTCCAGTTATTTATGGTTTAATTAAAAGATGATGCCACAAATGAAATATGTAGCATTCCCCCTCCATTATCCAATTCATCTCCAATAAACTGTTATTACTTTCTTCAAAATATACAGTATCCTGTCCTTGGAGTAAATTCATGCCAGATGTGTGTGTGTGTGTGTGTTTAAATGGTTATTGGCCGATAAGGGTCAGTAACTAAAAAAAATTGTTAAAGTAATTGGTGAATTTTTAATATTTTTTTTTACTTAAAAATGAAGCTCATCCCTAATTGTCAGTATAAAGGAAATCCATGTAATAAATTACTCCGGAATGCTGTTTAATGATGTATTCCAGAGGTACGAGGCAGCTTGGGAAAGAGGGGGGAAAAAAAGAGACGAATGGAAGACACAGGTCATGGGACACACGCATGCCTCCCTACTGTCTTGGAATTGTCTCTTAATTTGTGGGCCACTGTCCTGGGTTATACGTTCATTGCTGCAATTATTTGAATTATTGAAAATGGCTCTGAAGAGCGATATAGATTAAGCATACATGACAGTAATTTATTTATTTATTTTTTGTGAAAAGGAACACTCCTTAGCCTATAGAGGAGGCAGGGTATGGCAACTGACTGAAATTAACCTTTTCAGAAATGGTTTGACTACTTACACAAGGAGGATGCTGAGGTACTCCTGGACCCATAACCACTACAGCACACTACAGTGGTTCTGCTGCTGGAATGTTCCTTTAAAGACAACAGTATATAGTATGGGAGTTAAAGGGAAACCATAGTACAAGGAACACAAACTTTTTTCCTTGGCACTATAGCTTACCCCTCCGTTACCCCCCCCTACCCCACCCCTTCATTAATACCCCCCCACCCCACCCCTTCATTAATAGAAGCCACTAGAGGAGGAGTTAAGCCTAGCAGGTCATTATTGCAGGTTATTAAAAACTGCAATAATTACATTCTCAGGCTTAAGGGTGATGGGACACTGCACCCAGACCACTTCAATGAGCTAAAGTGGTCTGGGTGCCTACAGTGTCCCCTTAAAGTGGAATTGTTACTGGTGTCATTAGTGAGATTTTGCACCACTGAAGAGTTAACTAAACATAGCATTGGTTTTGCTATATATATATATATATATATATAATCTCATTTGTTTCTTTGTTTTTGTTTTAAAGGCCTTCCTGCCAGCCGCCGGGCAGGGTATGTACATTATTTTACCCTTGGCAATGGCGTATGCGTGGCGCATGTGCATGCCCATTACTGCTGAAGGAATAGCTGAGCAAGCATGATCGTGCCTGAGGCATTATGGGGAAGCGAAGTCGAACACAATGCGGAATGCCCCAGCAAAGGCTGGGGCGTACCTAGAGCATTTGGCACCCGGGGCGGATCCTGTGCTTGGCACCCCCTTGCCCCCCCAAAGCCCCGCCCTCAGGGCCAGTGTGGCTCCACCTCCGATTTTGCATAGCTCCGCCCCACTTTTCCTCCGTGCGGCAAATTTATCAGCTGTTTGCTTATGTGAGCTGTACTGGTCGCACGGCACCCTAACTACCATGGGGCACTGTGCGGCCACAGCTCACACAGCCCCCTCCAGCCAGGGCCGGTGCAAGGAATTTTGCCGCCCTAGGCAACAGTAAAGTTTACCACCTCCCCCATGTGACTTTACAATGCCCTACCCATATGATTTGCCATGTTATCTAACGCCAGTGCTGCAGTGCCGCAGTGTTTACATTAAAAGGGCTGCAGGGACAGGCTATAGACATCAGAACCACTACATTAAGCTGAAGTGGTTCTGGGGACTATAGTGTTTCTTTAATGTGAGGTAAATTAGAGATTAGTGCCACGAATAATATACTAGATTGCCTACTTACAACCAGATGAGGATGATGATGGGCTCTAGCTGCAGTCTGGCTTCACTGGTCTGGTGTAGAACTGGCTCTCTGTAGGCGGTTTGTAACTGTGGTCACAAAAATCAATGTTCTGGGAGAACGGGAAGCAGCTCCATTTTTTTGGGGCCCTTTACACAGCTCAAGGTCTGGGTCCCAGGGTCCACCTTCATGTTCCACCAATGAGTTTGTTCACAGGGGGTGGAGTGTGTAGGGGATGTCCTGATATGTGTGTAAGGAATGCATGAATCTGTGTTTGTATGTGTAAGGGCTGCAAGGTGTGTTTCTGTGTGTACGGGATGCATTGAGTGTGTGTAAGGGGTGCATTGAGTGTGTGTAATTAATGCATTGTGTGTTTCTGTGTGTGTAAGGGATGCATTGTGTGTAACGGTTGCATTGCTTGTGTATGTGTGTCTGTGTGTGTAATGTAGTGTGTGTAATGCATTGTGTGTTTTTCTGTGTGCAAGGGGTGCATTGTGTGTGATGAATGTCAATCTCCCCCCCCTCCAATTTCCTTCTCTCCCCCCTCCTCCAATTTCCTTCTCCCCCTCCCAATCTTTCTTTATCCCCCCCTCTCCAATTTCTTTCTTTATCCCCCCTCTCAATTTCCTTCCCCATCTCTCCTTATCGCCCCCATCTATCCTTATCACCATCTCTCCTTATCACCCATGTCCTTATCGCCCCCATATCTCCTTATCACTTCAGCCTTATCCACTTCCCCATCTATTATATCCTCCATCTCATGTATCACTTATCTCTCTCCTTGTATCCCCATCTCTCATATCAATCCCATCTCTCCTTATCACCCCATCTCTCCTTATCACCCCCATCTCTCATATCATCCTGTCTCTCCTTATCATCCCATCTAAGCCTTATCATTTCCCCATGTCTCCTTATCATCCCCCATCTCTCAGGTATCACCCCCAATCTATCCTTATCACTGATCTCTCTTATCACCCCAATCTCCTTATCATCCCATCTCTCCTTATCATCTCATCTCTCCTTATCCCCCCATCTCTCCTTATCATCCCCATCTCCTTATCCCCCCATCTCTCCTTATCACTAATCTCCTTATCACCCCAATCTCTCCCTAATCATTCCCCCATCTCCTTATCATCCCCCATCTCTCTCCTTATCCCCCCATCTCTCCTTATCCCCCATCTCTCCTTATCATCCCCCATCTCTCCTTATCATCCCCCCATCTCTCCTTATCCCCCCATCACTCCTTATCCCCATCATCCTTATCACCCCAATCTCTCCTTGGTATTCTCCCCTACCATTTGTTGGCCAGGCATTGGCCGAGGCCCTCTGTTGATCCGGCGAGATTTTGGGAGCATCTGTCCATACTGTACCCGGCCGGGACTAACAGGAGAGATGCACTCGGTGAGTGTTGCGCTTCCTGACCAGTCGACGGGGTACAGGGCGTTTCAGATATCCCTTCCTACCGGACCATGATACTGGGCTTCCGACCGCGTCCCAAGTGGCCCTCCTGTCAGCCCCTCTCCTCAGGCTGCGCCCGGGCGGGCAAAGCTGCAGCCGCCTGAGGCTCTCTGCAGAGCGCTGGGGTGGCTGCAGCAAGAGGGGGGCCGGCGCTCAATGCGGCGCCCCCTCCCAAGGCACCCCCCACCCTGCTGGCACCCGGGGCAGACCGCCCCCCCCTTAGTATGCCACTGAGCAGAGGTAAGTGCTTTTTTTTTTATTTTTTATTTTTTATTAACCTCTCCTTGTTTTTTTGCCCCAGTAAACACTACAATAGTCCAGAGATGTTACAGTTCCACATTAAACAAAATGCAAGGTAAATTAAAAAATGTGTAATCCTGTTGTCTTTATTAAAAGTAGCAAGACAAGAGCTGATATGATTTTGTCTTTCAATTATAAAGCTATGACTATTATGTTAGACATTCCTATAATCCCCTACTAGTTATCAACTAGCATCGGCCACCAGAAGCAGTCACAGAACAGACAGCACTGTTTGACTTAGATCAGTTCAACTTAATGTGGCTCCAAAAACTGAGCATTTCATAAAGATCGACGGGTTTACTCACTAAAGTTAGAATTTAACCATATCAGCTTCTCATTGCTTCCCTATTGAGAAGCACTGGATTGGCTGAGATCATCAATCTTGATGATCTCAGCTAAAGAGGCGGAGCGGACACTGTGAGACCAGCATGGTGAGGGGAGAAAGGACAGTAATATCTTTCAAACATGCACAGGAGGGAGGGAAAGACAGCAGACACCTGTATGGGTAGGGGAACACTAAAGGGTCAGAAATACATGTTTGTATACTGAAATCAGTAGTGTTCCTTTACTCATTCTACTGTCTGTCTAAATAGGACTCTTCCAAACTATTTACATTGATCTATCTAGGAAGAGGAATTCTTGACTGATTTCATCATATGTCTGTTGTCTGGTTGTAATATAACTGGTTCATATTACAAGCTTATGTTCCATACGAAGTAAGTAGCCATGTAGCCATCATCAGCTATAAAATATACTCTCACTCAGAGCGTGAGAGACACTACATTTTACACATCTTTAAATGTCAATCAAGTAACAGGAATGATAGAAACTAACAACTGCTTAGACTGTGAAATATCTCCTCTTTTTATTATTCTTTACATCCATAATAGTATATTTAAATTGGTTTTCTATCTCTATGTTGTTTGTTTTATGTGCTATATTTAAACATTATGAAATATTTAATCTAAGAAACCAACAGACTACGGCCTGGTTTGATAGCAAGGGGCACTGCTGTAGACTTATTACAGGAATTTATTTTATGAGTTTAGTCCGTTTCATGACACCATCTGCATATTGCTCTTGGCTGGTTTGACAGTGTCTGGAGGACACCCTACCTTCCCTGGTGGTCCATGGATTCGATGTTGCCCATTGTGTTATCCCTTTGGTGCCTCAGGGCCACCCATACTTTGATTCAGTCCAACGGACTTTGCAATTTCTAGCATTCCCATGATGCCCTTACAGCCAGAATGCTGGCAAAGCATCAAGGGATATGTAGTCCACAACATCTGGAGTGCAGAAGGTTGCCTACACCTGGAATAGGTTATACATACATCTGTTGGGACATCATCATGGGCTGTGCATCCTTGTGAAGCAATTTTGACCAAAGACCTTGGAGCATGTTGTGTTTCACCACAAACTCTGTGGACATCTTCTCAACCTATTGTCTTAATTTTGGGCAGAGTCTTTGGTGACACTTCAGGTTATTATGTCATTCGGAGCAATGTCGATGTCCCATATACATTGACCTAATTTCTGAGGCACTGATATATCGAAAGAATTCTATCATGCTGAATAAGATTTACGTACCATTGAGCTATACCACATTACATTCTATTCTAGGGTTAAAGATTTGTATTTTGGTGTGAGTGTAGGATGGTGATGCTAAACAGACCTCTTTTAGGTTTAATCAGAAACATTTAAAGATGTTGTACTTAATATTTTCAACCTGGGCTTGTATTTCTTTCAAGTACAAAACCGTCCATCCACCTATTGGGTTTGGCAGTTCACTGGGACTTATTATACATGTGCCCTTCAAAATACACATATGCTGACACCAGTTATGTAATTTGAAAGAACAAATTATTTTTTTAATGTTTTTTGTTTGATGATTTTTTTTTTTCTTCTTCCTGGAGTATTGTACATCATGTTCTACGGCTATATTGTCTCCTGGGGGCTGATACGTATCTGGTTGTGAAAGGGTTTCCAGTATTTTTTGCCTCACTGTAAATCCCGTCATTCACAATGAAGAAATAATACAATCATAAATAAATGTGATATATAAAAATATTTTTCTTGTTTTAACCCCTTAAGGTCCAAACTTCTGGAATAAAAGGGAATCATGACATGTCACACATGTCATCTGTCCTTAAGGGGTTAAAGGACCACTATAGTGCCAGGAAAACAAACTCGTTTTCCTGGCACTATAGGGTCTTATGGTCCCCCTCCCACTGGGCTGAAGAGGTTAAAACACTTACCTTTCTCTAGCGCCGGGCTCCCTCGGTGCTGGTAACTCTCTTCCTCCTGTCGACGTCGGCGCCGAATGCGCATGTGCGGCAAGAGTCAATGCTTTCCTATGGATGTCCAGTGTCTTCTCACTGTGATTTTCACAGTGAGAAGCACGGAAGCGCCTCTAGTGACAGCCACTTGAGGCTAGATTAACCCTATTGTAAACATAGCAGTTTCTCTGAAACTGCTATGTTTACAGCTGCAGGGTTAACCTTAGCGGGAACTGGCACCCAGACCACTTCATTAAGCTGAAGTGGTCTGGGTGCCTATAGTGGTCCTTTAAAGGATGTTTTCTAAATGTGTCCTAAATCATACCCAATCATTAATACCTTAGCACTGCCCCCTGTATTTGCCACTGGCATCAATGGGATTTAGGGGAATGGTGGACACAAACAGACTGGTCCCATCATAACCTGCAGACACAGTGTAGCGGAGCTCCAATACTCCAAGTGAGTATCTCCGCTAAAGTCCACTCAGGTTGGAAGAAATGCTGCTGTAAAGATTAAAGCCCACCACCTCAAGCACTAGACAACACTTAGTGAACGGAAGAACAACAACCTTTTTTCAAAACAGAGCATCTATTTATACTCCCAAGGGTAGGGTTACAGTGGTATCCAGTGGCAGCAGGGAATTTAGATAGAACCAATCACACTACATATCCTAAGTCAACCAAGAGCAGCATGGACTTGGGATAGCAATCAATCACACTACAAAACTGAAAACCAATGTGACTGAAGCCCTGTAATTACCAGGAAGGGTGGGGGCAAACAACAACAAGGGCTGAGGACCACATAATAGATTTAAAGGAGTGGCAGGGCAGCCAGTTTGAACTGGTCTGGAAGTGTCCCTGGAACAATGGGACCACCTTGTTGGGAGAACAATAAGACAGGAAAACGGGGAGGGGGAAGGAACATAAAACATGGACAATCAATACAATATACACATAAGGGTGACCAAAACACAAAAGCAATATGGGGACTTTCATAAAGTCTTATTTCCATCCCCACGGATGGTGACTACCATCACACAGAAATCTCTCAAACCACAGATGCCCACCACACTCACAGCTGGCCCCCATTTTAGTCCACTCATTGCCATAAAAGGCAGACAGCCATCTGATATTACATGCACTCAGGTCTTATTACAAACCTCAAAAGCACTCAGAAGCTTCTGAGGTAGCACTTAGTGTCTCTGCCTACAGATGACAATGCTAAGACTTGCTAAGTCAATGTAAGACTCTAGTAATTATTGATCCTGACACACCATGATATCACCACATTACCATCAGAACAAGGGCTGGTATCTGTTAGCACTTTAGTGGGGCTGAAGCTCACAGTGATAACTTCTGCTTAGAAAGGTGTATCTGGAAGGAATGGTAGAGAACACAAATGTGCACTTCTTGATCATTTATTTGATTTGTATAGACTGATAGCTTGTTTGAGCAGGGTCCTCTTCAACCTATCATTCCTATGAGTTTTTTGTAATTGTTCTATATATAGTTAAATTCAACTCCTCCCCCCTTTTATAATATTGTTCAGAATCTGTTGGCACTATATAAATGGCAATAATAATAACAATTTTGAGACATGTGCAATTTATTTTGTTCCGAATTCAGTTTTGTCTGCATTTGGCAAGCATCTGAATTTCCAAATTCTTGCCAGGCGAAAACAAACTGAAAACGAAGGAATTCTGAATTAATCAAAATAAACTATTTTGGATCTATTCATTTTCCTAAGGGACTTGTCTATTAAGCAATGGAAAAAGCAAAATTAACAAATTGATCCTGAGGAAAGTCCCGTTTGGTGGACTGAAACGTTGATCGTGATTTTTTTAATATGAACTAATAAAGACTAGAACTTTTAAATTCTGTGAGTGCTGCTACCTCTTTGAATACATATAAATATATATATATATATATATATATATATATATATATATATATACACACACACACACACTTTTTGCTCCCTTGTCAGACCCCCCAACAATATATACTCCATGGACAAAGACACATTACTCTCTCACACACTCATTACTCTCTCACACAAATTACTCTTACACACATTACTCTCACACACACATTACTCTCTTACACACTCATTTCTCTCTGCACACTGCACTGCATCACACAAATTACTCCCTCACACACACTACTCCCTCACACACTGCAGCCTCACACACACTGCACTCCCTCACACACACATTACACCCCACACACACCACCCCCTTACACACTGCACTCCCCCACACACTACACCTTTGCACACACTGCACTCCCTCACACACACTACACACACACTGCACTCCCTTACGCACACACACCACCCCCTTACACGCGGAACTCCCCCACACACTACACCTCTGCACACACTACTCCCTCACAGAACTACACCCACTCACACACTGCACCCCTCACACACACCACCACCTTACATGCTGCACTTCCTCACACACTACACCTCTGCACACACTGCACTCCCTCACACACACCACCCATTACATGCTGCACTCCCTCACACACTCTCCACACCTTCACATGCTGCACTCCCTCACACACACACAGTACACTGCCTCAGACACTGCACCCATTCACACACACACTGCATCCCCTCACACGCTGCACCCCTCACACACATACACCCCTCACGCACCCCTCATTGCGGTCTGTGTCTATTTAGCAGTCCGTGTGTGTGTGTGTGTGTGTGTGTACTCAGCAGCTAGCCTGTGTGTACTCAGCAGTCAGTGTGTATGTGTGTACTCAGCAGTTAGCCTGTGTGTACTCAGCAGTCAGTGTGTGTGTACACTCAGCAGTGTGTCTGTGTGTATTCAGCAGTCTCTGTTTTCAGAAATGTGTGTGTGTGTATGTATGCATTGCATTTGTTAGAGGTACCAATAAACATAAGCTTAATTTTATCTATAATTTAGATTTTTATTTCTGTGAGTGGTTGTGTAGTCAGGGCCCTAGTGCACCACTTTGCCCGGGGGCCTATAATGCTGTTAAGATGGCACCGGGCAAAGGAAGATGTAGTAAAGATTTGTTACATTCTAAAATGCTCACAATGTGTTCAGTATTACACTAGAATGCGTGTTGTGATGAGAGTTTCCTGTAGTGTGCCCCTTATAAGACAAGAACTATGCACACACCAAGATGCGTTACGCAATCCTGTCTGTCTTCGGAGTTAAAGGAGCACATTCCTGGGCTCACTGTTAACAAAAGAGAATGTCTGGGCTGATTTAAAGGCAATACGCCATAAGCATTTAGGAAAATTATATTTTGGTTAAAACATAAAAGCTACTACACAAGATGTTATGTTTAATGATCAGGCGCCATGGTTTGATTATGTCCATGTACTGAAGTTTTCCTGATGTTTGAGTTTATAATTTAACACAATATCTGTTCTGTTTTATTTCACATTTCTTCAAACCATATCTTTACCTTGGAAAAAAGTGTGATGTAAGACTTGCCTCCTAACTTCTCTGGCAACTGGGTTGTAGGGCAGCATAGCAGTGAGTAGTGTTGTGTAAAATATCATTACCTTTGGAACGGTGTTTTGAAGGTCCATGAAGATACATACAATGTTTACGAAGGGGGGTGTCTGTGTAATGTTGTGCACAGTGTTATCATACATTTCCTTCCAGCCAGCCCCCCACACATTTGTTCTGCAGATGTCTCTGGTCAAACACGAGAGCAATAGTTATTACCTAAGGATATAGAGGGAGCCTGCATTGCGTTACCTTAACTCTCTCAACATGCATGCCAATGGCAGTGTGCTGTAGGTGTCCACTAGTCCAGACATCATAACTCTCCTGGAGGTTCTAGGAGTCTCCCATTTTTCCAATGCACTTCCCTGACAACCACAAATCCTATTCAATAGCCCAGAGATCACACACCATGTATGTCAGATTGTTTTTGTGTGATTTCCGGGAAATAAATACAATGTGAGCAAGATATTACTTTGCTGCAGAGGGATTTAGATAGACTGGGAGACTGGGCACTCAAATGGCAGATGAAATTTAATGTTGAAAAATGCAAAGTTATGCACTAAAGAATACACAAGCAACGTATACCCTTAATGGAAGTGAATTAGGGATAACAACACATGAAAAGGACTTGGGAATTGTTATAGACAACAAACTATGCAACAATGTGCAATGTCAATCAGCAGTGGCCAAGGCCAGTAAGGTATTGTCATGCATGAAAAAGGGCATTCATTCTCGGGACAAGAATATAATCTTGCCTCTTTATAAATCACTGGTAAGACCCCATATTGAATATGCTGTGCAATTTTGGGCACCTGTTCTAAAGAAGGATATTATGGCACTAGAAAAAGTGCAGAGGCGGGCTACAAAATTAATAAAAGGAATGGAACATATCGGCTATGAAGAAAGGTTAACAAATTTAAACCTCTTTAGTTTAGAAAAACGTCGCCTGAGAGGGGATATGATAACATTATACAAATATATTCGGGCCAATACAAACCATTGTGTGGAAATCTATTCACAAACCGGACTTTACATAGGACACGAGGCCATGCGTTTAGACTGGAAGAAAGAAGATTTCGTCTAAGGCAAAGGAAAGGTTTTTTTACTGTAAGAACAATCAGGACGTGGAATTCTCTGCCTGAAGAAGTGGTTTTATCAGAGTCCATACAGATGTTCAAACGGCTACTAGATGCATACTTGCAAGAACAGAATATTCAAGGATATAATCTTTCAATGTAGGGTAATAACTGCTGATCCAAGGATAAATCTGACTGCCATTCTGGGGTCAAGAAGGATTTTTTTCTTAGCTTGTTGCAAAATTGTGCTTCAAACTGGGTTTTTTTGCCTTCTTTTGGATCAACAGCAAAAAACAAATGTGAGGAAGGCTGAACTTGATGGACGCAAGTCTCTTTTCAGCTATGTAACTATGTAACTATTGGCTGCCCTTCGATAGGTATTATTTAGGGATGCACCGAAATTTCGGCTGCCGAAATTTTCGGCTGAAAATGGGCCAAATGTGCCGAATATTAAACCCCCCTAGAGCAGGTTGTTAATTTTTTATTTTAGCCAGGCTTCGGCCTAGCAGCAGAGGACCTGAAATCGTGTCCCACAATATGAAACCCAGCACAGTGAGCTGCCAGGTATATATTCTATATACTCCTTATCTGACCGTCAATCAAACGTGCAGTGCACAGGAGTTGTAAACACCAGAGAAAGTAGCGCACGGCAGTAGAACTGGTACATGACAAGCCATGAGCTGCGTTCTCTAGTGTTTGTAACCCCTGTGTCGCAGCGAGTTTTCAGGCAGTCAGCAGTGAGGGTGAGAGGGCCGAACCTGGACAGCACATATAGAACCCACAGCGGCAGGTGCTGGAGAACTACAACTCCCATCATGCCTTCTCATCCTTTAGGCTCACAGAGCATCATGTGAGTTGCAGTTTTACAACAGCTACCTCTTTGACCTACTAATAAATTCAGGATTATTAATTAGCTGTCAATTGTGAGGAAGTGAAAGTGAAATTAAACAGATTTTCTTAGTTTAGGCCAAATTAAGCAATCTGAAAACAATTGTGTTTTGTTTTTTTCTCCTGGTTTAGTTATTATGGCTTTAAATATGAAATTCACTGTAAGTTGCTGACAATTAAAAAGTCTAATATTAATAAAATTATAGAAAAAACTATTTTAAAAATAATTTGCGGAAAAAAAGTCATTCTTGGTTTCGGCCCACAAATGTCATTTTGGCGTATCCCTAGTATTATTTCTTTATCACTCAACAGGGGCCTGGTCAGGCGCCGCAGACCTTTAATAGCACAAACGGGCCCCTGTAGTATCGGCTGGCAGTGTGTGTATCTGTATGTCAGTTTGTGTATTTGTATGTCTGTGCGTGTATCTGTGTGTATATGCCAGAGTGTGTATCAGTGTGTCTAGCTGTGTGTCAGTGTGTGTATCTGTATGTCAGTGTGTGTATCGGAGTGTGTCTATGTGTTTAGCTGTGTGTCAGTTTTTGTATCTGTGTGTCAGTTTGTTTGTGTATTTATGTGTCAGTGTGTGTATGTCTGTCAGTATGTGTTTATGTGTGTATGTTCCAGTAAGCGTATCTGTATGTAAAGTGTGTATACCTGTGTGCCAGTGTGTGTATCTGTGTGTATGTGCCAGTTTGTGTATCTCTGTGTGTGTTTCATTGTGTGTATATGTGTGTTGTTGTGTGCATGTGTGTCATTGTGTGTATCTATTTGTGTCAGTGTGTGTGCCCCTCTGTGTTTGTGTCAATGTGTGTATCTGTGTGTCTCAAGCTGTGTATCTGTGTATGTGTGTGTCAGTATGTGTATCTGTGTGTATGGGCCAGTGTGTATCTGTGTGCATCTCTGTGTGTGTGTGTCAGTGTGTATATGTGTCTGTGTGCCAGTGTCAGCCAGTGTATGTATCTGTATTTCAATGTGTGTATCTGTATGTCAGAATGTGTATGTGTGTCAATTTGTATCTGGGGAGGGGAGGAAGAGGTGCAGTAGCTGGTGAAGCCACCTCCCTGAAATGAAGTTTTTTATAGTCTCACTAACTACTGTGTATCAATCGGAGCCGGACTAGAAAAAAATTCAGCCTGGGCATTTTTGAATCACAGCAGCCCACTGAAAAGAGGCAGGGCCAGAGAGGTTGTGTTTTGTCATTACCGACAAGCAAGCCCCCTCTCAGAGAGAGCATGCTGGTTTAGTGTGCAGAGCCCTGTTGAAGAGCTCTCGCATGAGAAAAAGTCCTTGTATTTGTTATTTGTAAAATAAGCACATTTATTAACATGCTTGCACTTTATCTTGTAATATTTCTATGGTGTCTCTATAGGTGGGATACCAGAGGACAAAATGGATAGGGAAGTGTATTCTGCATGTGTTTGGAACCTGCTTGTGTATGTGTGGAGTGAGCTGATTGTGGTTTGATGTTTTGTGTAAATAGGTCGGTTTAATTTGTGTTGTGTTTGTGGTGTTAAATGTGTGTCCAGGAGCTGTAGAGAGTGTGAGAGTGTGTATAGGGGCCATAGTATGTATAGAGGATGTAGCAAGTGTGTGCATAAGAACTCTAGTGTATAATGTAGGTGATCTAGTGTGTATGTGTGGAGGACCCAGAGTGGGTGGAGGGGTGCAGTGTTTGTGGGGTGCTGTGTTTGTGGTGCAGTGTTTGAATGCGTGAGTGTTTCAATGTGTGTGTGAGGGGTGCATTGTATGTGTTGGGAGGTATTATGTATAGGGGGCAGATTAAGGCAAATATATTATATATATATATTTTTATTTATTTTTAATGTAAAATAATAAGTGATATGCAACCTCCCTCCTTACCGTTTGCCTGGGAGGGGGGACACTGCTTGTGAAGCCTTGGTGGTCCTAGTGTGGAGTGAACTCTAGCCTGCAGCTCCTCTGGTTAAAGTTCACTCTAGCAGCATTGGAGCATTGCCGTGGTCGCTGCAGGCCAGAGCCCACAGGGTCCTCTCTCCCTAAACCTGCCGTCTGCTGCATTTGACTGCCTGTGGGTCGTGAGGAGGTCTCCCCATTAGCCCGTCATGGCAAACAGCAGATCATGGCCATCACAGTCCACCGGACACATGCCCAGTTTGCCCAATGGCCAGTCCGGGCCTGGAATCAATCCCCTCACAGATTGATGGAAGAGGTTCGTGATTAGTCTTGTATCAGAAAAGCAGCTCAGGAAGAGTTTCAGATACTCCTATAGGCAGTAATGACTTTAACTCAGATTTAAGCTCCATTCCTATGGTGAGACATCTTAACTCCTTCAGAAAAAAAGGGAATTGGGGGAACACCCGGAACATGCATTTCTCAGCAGTGGTGTTGCCGTAAAGACCAGAATAAATACAAAATACAGATTGAGGAACAGCGCACACAAATACTTAAAATCACCGATCTCAGCAAACAAATATGAGGATTCAGTTACACCATATGGCCATATTGTGCTAAGCCCACCACTACGTAACAGTCTGAACCCACCGATTGGACTCTCCACTAATTAGTAGAAAGAGCAGCAAATAAGTGCTGTATTGGTAACAAGGAATTTGGAAATTTTGGTGAAGGAAGAGCTGCAGAGACCTTGGCAATGGCAACTTGCAACGGGAACCTTGCATTTTAATAGATTTGTGCATTTAGATTCAAATTCATTGGGATTTGTCCAAATTTTTGTCAGTTGTTGGGTCATACAAACTTCTGAATTCCGAATCACCACACGACCGAATCACAAAACAGCAAAATAGGCAACGGATGAACCATTCTATTTGATTTGGAGAACAATCTGTGACACAAAAAACCCCCCACAAAAGATTAATGGTTAGGAGACTGACATTAAACAATGATTTTATTTACAGATCAAGTGAGAATTGATTGATATAATTGATGGAATAATAGTTATGTAGTATATATTTAATATATATAGAGTATATATATTTATTTATTTTTTTACTACTGTTCCTCTTTTTCGTTTATTGGTTAGTTCATCCCACTTGATCTGTGAACAGTGGCGTACATACCAGGGTCGCAGGGGTCGCGGCTGCGACTGGGCCCGGCCCACCAGGGGGCCCGGCCGGCCCTGCGACCCGGTATGTACCCACAGGGCCAGCCTCTTCCCCTGGGGGGCCCAGGTGGTGCTGCTGGGCTCCTGGGCGGGTGGCCGGTCGGGCAGGCGGCCGCGCGAGGGAGCACTTTCCCCTCAGTGCTTCCTCTTCAGCTCCCTCGCGCACCGCACTGATACCGGAGTCGGAAGATGACGTCATCTTCCGGCGTCGGCATCCCTACGCGGTGCGCGAGGGAGCTGAAGAGGAAGCACTGAGGGGAAAGTGCTCCCTCGCGCGCCCGCCTGCCCGACCGGCCACCCGCCCAGGAGCCCAGCAGCACCACCACTGGACCCCAGGGAATCCCCCCAGCACTCCAAAAGGTAAGGAGGCTGGGGGGATTACATTTAAAAAAAACCAAACAGTGAGTGAGTGTTAGAGTGTTAGAGTGTTAGAGTGTTAGTGTGTGAGTGTTAGAGTGAGTGTGAGTGTTAGAGTGTGTGTGTCTACTAGTGAGTGTCAGTGAGTGTTAGAGTGTGTCTGCTAGTGAGTGTCAGTGAGTGTTAGAGTGAGTGAGTGTGTCTGCTAGTGAGTGTCAGTGAGTGAGTGTCTGCTAGTGAGTGTCAGTGAGTGTTACTGTGTGTGTCTTACTGAGTGTGTGTGTTAGTGAGTCTGTTTGATGTCTCTTAGTGAGTGTGTGTTTGTCAATGAGAGTGTATGTTTTGTAAGTGAGTGTGTATGTATGTCTGTCGCTGAGTGTGTCTGTCAGTAAATGTGTGTGTCTGTTAGCTAGTGTGTATGCGTCTGTAAGTGAGAGTGTGTGTGTCTTCAGCACTTACCTTTCTCCAGCGCCGGACTCCCCTGGCGCTGATCCCTCAGCCTCTCAGCTCCGAATGCCGCGCGCATTCAAACCAGCCCATAGGAAAGCATTACTCAATGCTTTCCTATGGACGTTCAGTGTGCTCCTCTAGCGGCTGTCAGTGAGACAGCCACTAGAGGCTGGATTAACCCTCAGTGAAACATAGCAGTTTCTCTGAAACTGCTATGTTTTCAGCTGCAGGGTTAAAACTAGAGGGACCGGACACCCAGACAACTTCATTGAGCTGATGTGATCTGGGTGTCTGTAGTGGTCCTTTAAGTGTGTGTGCATCTGCATGCACTGGTGTACATAACGCGGTCGCAGGGGTCGCAACCCTGTGACCCCTGCGACCAGGTGCCCACCGCCATGTGTTGCGGCCCAGCTCGAGGGAGTGGGGGGGCCCACGGATCAATTTTCGCACCGGGGCCCCATTGGTCATGTGTACGCCACTGTCTGTGAACTTCGTGGCTTGAAAATGTACCTGTATGTATACTGCAAAATATGTACTTAAAGGAGCACTTCATTGCTACCTGGTAAGAAAAAATAAAATCCCTGTTTTGTAGATATACCTCCAATGCATATGTGCATGAATTTTCATGCATGTATTATTTATTGGGGATATATGTTAAACAATTTTGCCAAGGCTGCAGATCTTATGAACTGCAGCCTTTGTAAGCCCTCCCCCATTTGCCCGGAAGAGTCTTTCAGTCTCCTCACAGGAAAGTAACCAACATGGTGGTCAGGTGCATGCGCACCTGCTCGTGCACGTACCTGCACACCATTGCACGCATGCCCGTCTGCAACAGAGGAGCTGGTCTGAGATATCTGAGGGGAGGCACACTCAAGTAGAGCATGGCTGCCACTTCCGTTATCTCAGGGGAGCTGAAGAAATCGTCACTGGTTGAAGTTGGATTTTTTTTTTATGTTTGACAGCCAAAGGTGAGTCCCCTAGTTCATTTATAAAAGTGCTGATTTCTCGGAGAAATCAGCACTTTTGTAAACTGGGGTTAAACTAGGATTCCTCCTCACTAGTGATGCCCCGAATGGTTCGCCGAACAGTTCGCCATTAACGGTTCGCCGCGGACTCATCATTGAGTAAACTTTGACCCTGTACCTCACAGTCAGCAGACACATTCCAGCCAATCAGCAGCAGACCCTCCCTCCCAGACCCTCCCACCTCCTGGACAGCTCACTAAGAATGCAGCTTCACAATGGATGTAAAATGTATGCTGTCCAGGAGGTGGGAGGGTCTGGGAGGGAGAGTCTGCTGCTGATTGGCTGGAATGTGTCTGCTGACTGTGAGATACAGGGTCAAAGTTTACTCAATGATGAGTCCGTGGCGAACCGTTCGCGAACCGTTCGGCACATCACTACTCCTCATCCATATGTCTGGAGTGGCCCTTTAATATTTATATATTGCTGTGCACATATTGGTCAATTTGCATGCTCTTATGATTCATCTGTATCATTATCCCCCAAACAATCATTTGTTCAAAACTCATCTGAAGCAAGCCATTACATAAACAAATAGAGATTCCACTGAACCAAATTTTCCTGCTGTGTAGAAGTCTACGTTTTAATGCCCTTCTAAATTATAATTTTTTTTTCCATTGTACAATATAACAGAGTTAAAACAAGCTGACGTCCTTTAGATGGAAGGCTAATTTGAGTTCACCTTGCACTTTCGCACATCATATTTTTGCTGCCTATATATTACCATTTTACAGTGCTGCTGAATATGTTGTACTATATAAATAATATATAAGAAACTTTATAGAAAATATAAAATGCTGACCGATTTGTAGGCGAAGATTTTCCATATCCGCATACAGTGAGAAGATTTAACTGATAGGACAGAGATACAGTACATTTATGTACATTTTAAATAACCTTTATTTTTATAATAATATATTAAAAGTAGGTTTGACAGCGGGCAGTGGATTCTGGGAAACAAGGTGACATGGATTAATCTTTCTCACACACAGTTCCCCTCCTACCCCCCACCTTCCTGCTGTCCTGGGTGAGAAATGGAAAAGATTAAAGGAGGGTGACAGCAAATTACTACATTAGACCCTCAAACAATGGACAGCGCGGTGTGACGTGTTTGGCCACCACCCTGGAGGCCGTATAGCTACATGCCACTACACTAATTACTGACCCAAGGAACAGTCTGACCAATAATTTGTTAGGGACGGGTCCACATCCGCAGTTACCCCTAACAAGCTGTCACATTCCACTTTTTATTGGGCCTGTGGCCTGACCATCATGGTTTAACAAGCTCTCAATATCTAACTCCCACCATCCTCAGCTGCTTCACAGAGTGAGGCACAGCTGATTCTTAAAGAAACCACTACAGCGTGTCACTAGACTACTTGCATTGGAGCAGTTTGCAGGGCACTTCTGGCACTATAACCACTACAACGAGTTGATATTTGCTGGAAAGCCAAGAGGTCCCAGGATGTTCTGTGCGTTGTGGGGGGCAGGGCATTCATCGGTAACGGGACGGTCTATGTTCACCAAAGCTGCTCTGAATGAACAATACTCATAAGGTACTTTTGGGCCTACTTGTTCATCGGGTGCAGCATGGTTGTATATTAATATTTACAGTGTCAACGCTTTATTTGGTGCTTTGGTTTCAAGGACAACATTTCCCACAATGCTCAGCCAAGCCAAGGAAGATGTCGGTGTCTCCATGGCGACATGGTATGAATCTGGCACTCCTGAAGTATTGTGGCAACAGATACCCCAACACACCTCATAGTAATTACATAGTTACGTAATAATCTAAGTTGAATAAACACTCACGTCCATCGAGTTTAATCTACCTCTACTAGGTTTTAATTAGAGGAAGAATGGTGCTCTCAGTTTGCTGGTTCCCTGGGGGGGGGGGGGAGGAATTGTCTGCTTGCTGTGATATTTATATAATTTTATTTGTACACTGCTTCTATATATGTGGGTGCTTTAAAAATTAAGCAAGAATTGTTAGGCTACAGGCATTTCTGTAGCGGTTATGTCATCAATTATGCTAGAAGGATTTTATTGTTATTGGCATTCGTGTTAAAATCTATTTATCCAGTGATAACAATACAGTACAGTATTATGAAGTCTGTTTAGTGGAGACATGCTGAAACATGAGAAAGACAGGGCCCTGCCCATAGGCGTACCAATCTAGAGCAATAGTGGTCACAGTTTCTGTTGGACTACAGCTTCCAAGGCTTCTAAGCTTTTGTCAACCTACGACAAGCAAAGCATTATGGGAATGGAGAAGGCAGGCTTCAACATTACTGATTTTAAAGAATTTATATTTTCTCGTGTGGAATTATAGAAAATACTAGAGAAAGTTATTTAACCAATCCAGTGTTGGTATTCTATCAAAAGCATTTTGGCGGTTCTTGACAGCAATAGTGATAATAGGTGATGTCTTTAAACTGCATACCTGCCAACGTTGGAAAGTATGCATTTGGGGGAGGGAAGGGGGTGAGTGGAGCTTCGCCAGTGACATCACATCACTAGCACCACCACCCATAATTGGCAGGTACACCCATTAAAAAGTGCAGACCCACAAACTGAAGGGGAGCTTTTAAAGGGACACTATAGTCACCAGAACAACTACAGCTTATTGAATTTGTTCTGGTGAGTAGAATCATTACCTTCAAGCTTTTTGCTGTAAACACTGTCTTTTCAGAGAAAATGCAGTGTTTACATTACAGCCTAGGGATAACTTCACTGGCCACTCCTTAGATAGCTGTTAGAGATCCTTCCTGGGTCATGGCTGCCTAAAATGCATCCAAACATTCAGTGTCTCCTCCCTCTGCATGCAGACACTGAACTTTCCTCATAGAGATTCATTGATTCAATTCATCTCTATGAGGAGATGCTGATTGGCCAGGGCTGTGTTTGAATTGTGCTGACTCTGCCCCTGATCTGCCTATTTGTCAGTCTCAGCCAATCCATTGTGATTGGATCAGGCCACCACTTCTGATGTTGTTAGCAGACTGCTTATTTTTCTGAGGCAAACCTCATGCAGAGTTACAGCTTCTGGCTTGAATACAGTAAGATTTTGCTATATTTGTGGAGGCATGATGGGGCCCAGGGGGGCTAGATGGTGGTATTAACACTATAGGGTCAGGAATACATGTTTGTGTTCCTGACCCTATAGTGATCCTTTAATGATGCTCCCGTGACCCTATAGTGATCCTTTAATGATGCTCCCGTGCTATGCTGGCCAGGGACAGTTTAACTAAAGCAGGACGTCGGTACACTGCAACAGCGCTTATTTACAATTGTCTGTCAACCTTATTTGTTTTAATTGATTAACAAGGAACTATTTGAGTTTTATAACAATACTCAGGAGAGGTGTTTGTCCTTCTCACATACACAACTGTTTGTGGTATTAGCAATTTAGTTGAAATGTGTCAGAAAATGTATCAGTTCCTTTGAACTATTGATTCTGATAAGGGTAACATGGTTCTATTACTGTGTCGATAAATCCTCTTTGGAATGAATGTGATTGTTTAAGCTTGACTGTTTAACATGAGCTATACGGTTTGTTTATTATTTTGTTTTTTGACAAATCGATAATGGCTAAAGTGTTGTTGAAATGTAATGCAACAGTGTGAATAAACGTGATCACTTTGGCATTGTTAATGGCATCATTAGCTATTAACATATGGACAAATATATTACGATAGATTATGATCAACCACTGCTAGTCACTAGTTGAGTGTTTTTTTTTAGTTTTTTTAAAATAACTTTCATTTGTTTCAAATACCAGGCTATTCAGAGGTATCTGGCATTAAATGCAATTGCAAAGTTCCTTGAGTCTCTACACATAACCGTTCCTCTTTAATTCCTCTTTAATCAAGATATTTACGTAGCTTGGGGGCTGCAAGCCAGTACCTCCTTAATCAAGATATTTAGGTAGATTGTGGGGCTGTAAACAAGATTAAATATCTTTAATCAAGATATTTAGGGCTGTAAGTCAACCTCTTCGTGAACCAAATGGTTCTTATTAGGGTATAAGGTTCATCAAGGCCATTGTACTAGTTAACACAATGCATTAAGATAAGGAATTGTTAGCTTTATTTGTTATCCTGACAAGATCCTTTTACGCAAATAAGGAAAACAAAAAAGTATTCAGTGGTTAAAAGCACTATATTGCATGCCAATTGGCACTGATTAAATGGAAAGTTACGCAATTGTTGAAAGTAAATTAAAAAGCTTTGCTAATACATTGAAACAGATTTTGATAGTGTATAAATACCAAATGTACCCCTCTATATCTTAAAACACACTTGTTCTTTTTGATTTTATTTCCCACCCAAGGATTCTATTATCTTGGTATTGAACACCTCTGCTGTGAGACCATCTGGAAGGACAATTAAGTTTTGAATTTTAAAGTACAGTCCCCTTGGGCCATCACAGGTCTTTCTTTGGTATCATGACTTGGACAATTTCTACAAATATATAAGTCTTTGTGCAGTCCCCTGAGCATAGGTGGCTAGTGATGTCCCGAACGGTTCGCCATGAACGGTTCGCCATGAACGGTTCGCCACGGACTCATCATTGAGTAAACTTTGACCCTGTACCTCACAGTCAGCAGACACATTCCAGCCAATCAGCAGCAGACCCTCCCTCCCAGACCCTCCCACCTCCTGGACAGCTCACTAAGAATTCAGCTTCACAATGAATGTAAAATGGATGCTGTCCAGGAGGTGGGAGGGTCTGCTGCTGATTGGCTGGAATGTGTCTGCTGACTGTAAGGTACAGGGTCAAAGTTTACTCAATGATGAGTCCGTGGTGAACCGTTCGTGGCGAACCGTTCGGGACATCACTATAGGTGGCCTATCGACCTGGTCAAGATGTACAGAAGGGTGGCATGTTCCTTTTATGGCCATGTGTGTCACCAATTATCCAAATTGTGTAACTAACATGCGCTCAATTCAATGTTTCCCTCAAATGACCCTTTTCCTTCCTGAATTGGTACCGGGCAATGTTGGCAGGCACGGAGTCTGTTCCAGGCATCTAGAGCTATTTTCCTACCGTCCAATTTCCAACTATAATCGCTTGCTTCAACAATAACAAGACACAAATGTTTTGCTGTGTGGTTTTACAGCAGAGAGGTGAAGGGCAGATTGGCCAGAAAAGTGTTCCGTACTCTATTTCTGAAGGTATATCTCAGGCAGAATGCGCATTTTATCCAACTCTGTGTGTGTCATGCACAAGTAAAAGGCATCTCCTAGTTATGCTATGTATACTGAATGTGGAGTGCTTGATGGAATCTTTTCAGTAGATCAGGAGAGATTGTGTAAGAAAGTGTAGTAATGTATTTGGGGGTTGATAAGCCAAAAATATGTTGTATAGAGGTAGTACAGATTGTAAACTATTTCAGTAAATCCAGATGTGGCCGGGAGCATCCGACTGATGTGCCAAGGAATTCTGGGAGATTGAGCTGAAGGGCCTGGCATCTCGTTAGTAACCCTCTAAATGCCGTTGATACTGGCAGCATTACATGTAACACAACGTGCGCCAGAACTGTGCTGAGTAAGCACTTATAGCATGTGCGACTGTATCTTGTTTACCCAAAAAATAAAAAAAAGTTACAGGTGGACAGGGGGATAGTCTTCAGATCTGGCTTCCAGGTTAATTGACGTTCCCTGTAACTGTCATCTCTTGCTCGAGTTTCCTTATAATTTTCTAAAAGAGCTTCAAAACTGAATTCCTGCAATTCATCTTACAAGAATTCACTCTAATCTTCCATCATTACCAACTGTTTGGGAAAACAGGAAACATTGTATGTTTAGATAGGCGCAACTCGAGGCATTGAAAGAGTGGGCCTCATGATGTCCCAATAACAGTGCATAGTATACAAATTAAAGGAACACTATAGTCACCAGAACAACTGCAGCTTAATGTAGTTGTTCAGGTGAGTATAATCATTACCTGCAGGCATTTTCATGCAAACACTGCCTTTTCACAGAAAAGGCAGTGTTTACAGTGCCATCTAGGGACACCTCCAGTAGCTACTCCACAAATGGCCACTAAAGGTGCTTCCTGGGGCAGTGCTGCACAGTCTGCACATGTTTTGCTATGAAATGCTGTATATATAGAGTGTAACCCCTGCTGCTGGAGGTGGAACTCCACTTCCGCCAGTGTCTTTGGGGCATCATTAACCTGGCTAATGTAAATTCTGTGCGTTTTGGATATTTGACGTCAGCACCCACAGCATGTTGTTGACTAACGTTCAATGATGGCACATTCCCTCTGTGCCGCTCATATTTTCCCCATAGCTCGCTCTACCTGTACATCCCTTTCCCCCCAAAGGGAGGAATATCTGGAGAGGATGATCAGGCTGAGGGTAGAACACAGTCTTTGTGCTGGAACAGTGGTAAGGTTTAATTTAAACAAAAAAATAGAAGTCCACAGGCGTCACAATATAGGGTGAATGCAAAAAAGATACATTTATTGGAGATCTAAAAAGATACAATGTTTCAGCCTAGAGGCCTTAGTCATGTATTGCAACCACGGTCAAATAACACATATAAAGGTCTTCAAGGAAATGGAAAACACCCCCACCCCCACCAGCTAATGGCAATCAAGGGGATGACATCCTCAATTGTGAGCACATTAGATAATATTATTAATGCTCAGCACACCTAGGACTTTATGCAAAGCTTTACATTTAGTTCTGGTTGACCAGCAGTGGGGTATTTAGTTTGTTTTTTTGCTGCTCTAGGCATGACTAAACCTGGGCACCCCCTAATCTAAAATTGCCTCACCCCTCCCTATCAAGGCCGCACCTCTTCCTGATTAATAACCCAACCCTTCCTCTTTAGATTCCACCTTTTCCTACTCCTTTTCTCTAAAGTGCCCCCATCACTTGTGCCCCATCCCCCCCTCTCAGCACTGAAGGGGTTAAAACCCCTTCAGTCACTTACCTGAATCTAGCGCCAATGTCCCTCAGCGCTGGGTCAGACTCCTCCTCCGTGTTTGCATTAGACTTCCCCATTGGAAAGCATTGTATCAATTCTTTCCTATGGGGATTTAGCAGACGCTGGATGTCCTCATTAACAGCGTGAGGACATCCAACATCAGTTAGGAAAATCTTGGTTACCTAACCACCCGAAAGTCCCTCTAGTGGCTGTCTGGTAGTCAGCCACTAGAGGTGGAGTGAACTTTTCAAGGTAATTATTGCAGTTTCTGAGAGTTTATTGCAGGGTTAAGGAGACTGGGACACTGCACCCAGACCACTTTAATGAGCTGAAGTGGTATGGGTGCCGATAGTGTCCCTTTAAGCACACACTCTGACAGACACACACATTCACTGACAGACACACACTGACAGTAAGATAAAAACACACAGACGTCACTGACAGACGCAGACTCATTGATTTGACACACACACATTCCTCAACAGACTTACACTGGCAGATACACACTAACAGTCACACACACTCAACGACACACACACATACGTCATTGACAGACACAGACTCACTGATTTGACACACACCTATTCACTGACACACACTCAAACACTGACAGACACTCATTGAAAGGCACACACTGATAGTCACACACACACACACACACACACACTCACTGATAAACAGACTTTCACTGTTGGACAGACACTCACAAACATACACACTCATACACACACATCCACATACACTCACAAACTATTAATATTATTTTAATGTAATTTTTCACCCAGCCTTCCTACCTGGAGAGCTGGCTTGGGTCTGTCATTAGTGGTCCAGTAGGGCTGCTGTGAGGCCTGTGGCTGTGTTAGCATCAGAGGCGGCAAGGGAGCTGTGATCTTTCTGCTCTGCTTCTACGCGCCTTGTGGGCTGTCTACTGATGTCGGGAGCCAGAATGACATCCCGCCATCAGCAAACGGCGTGCAAGGGAGCAGAGCAGGGAGATCACAGCTCCCTCGCCACCTCTGATGCCAATATAGCCGCACACTGGGGGGATCCATAATGTGACCAGTTCTTGGATCCCCATTACAGGGGGAACACTGGGGATGTCCAAGTGGGCGTTTGTGGGCGGCATTTTTTTCCGCCCCCTGGTCAGTGCCGCCCAAGGCTAATGCCTTGTTTGCCTTGGGCTAAATACAGCACTGCTGACCAGAATAGGAAGGGTTATTAAAACACAGTTTTTTTAGTTTGAGTAAGCGATTAATGCAAATGTGTTTTTGAGTATGTGTCTAGGACAAAACATTAAGCTTATAATTGTACATCATGTACACAGCCAGCATTCAGAATGTCTCGAACAGAACCCATAGGATGTGGCCCAAATTCAAGGCATGTCAGCAAGCCAAACATGTGCAGGTCAGCAGACACACTGAATTCCAGTCACTCTTCTACCAAATGCACATTCACAGCCTGTGAGTTAATCACAGATGGCATGGAAATAACATTATTTGTATTTATTTTATTCCATATGTCCCTTTCCCACTGAGACAGAACAATGATAGGGCAAATGGAACCATTGCATATAGCCCCAGTAATCTGCACATTGTTGTATAGTAGGGAGATATACATTATGCTATCGCAACCATGTTAAAAGGCAGAAACCATATCATTTTGTGCTCAAAAGATTTAGGGGACGTTTTATCAAAGTGTTCAGTTAAACATGGTCAAAATGACTAACCGTGGGGCAATCGTCATGGAAACTCTTGGAACCAACAGGCACAATCCATTGGTGACCCATTCCCTTCTACATTTTTTGCACCACTTTTTTAGAACTGAACACTTTAATAAATCTATAACCTGAAGGACCACTCTGGGCACCATAACAACTATGTTGCAATTAAGTTTTTATGGTGCGAGGATGTTCCAGGCGCCATCTCAACAACAAAGGAAGTAACTGGGCGTAGCGATTGGGTGCTGTCTTCTAAAGTATGGAGTTTAATTGTTGGTGATTTAACTCCTTAGAGTAAGACTATGCCTCCTCCCACCATAACAACGTAATTGAGATTAAGTAGTAATGGCACCCAGAGTGTCCCTTTAACCTAATCCATTGTCCGTGTTAGTTTGGTGCACGTTTACACACAATGCACCATTCATGGTAATAATAAACACTGAATTTCCACAGGATTTAAAAAAAAAACCAACAACTTAATAGCAGAGACAAAACAATAGGGTGAATGTAAGGTAGACCTCTCATCATTATTGTATGTGCATATGAATTCACTTATTTAAAACAGGTGGACACATTAAAATATAGTAATGGGAACATGGTGTATTATCAGCCCTTTGAGTGAACTGACTAAAGATGGAGATAACTACAGACTAAAGACAGAAATCACTGAGGACGAGAAGAAGATAGAAAAATACTAGCCAAGATCACAATTCCAGAAAAAAGAATACTTACGGAAAAGGCCAAGAGTCAATGCAGTTATCAGAAAATAGAATGACTAAGACCTAATGCTACACATGCAAAACTGCCAATAATATTTTGTGGTGGTAGTGGCATCAGCTCATACAAGCCCCAGACAATTGTTGCAAATAGATCCAATCAACGCCTTTACTCCTACAAATGCCTGAGGGACGCTTCTCCAATACGACCAGTGTCATGAGAGTAATTACAGAGCGTAGAGTTTGTTCTATCAGACCAGGACCCATTGTCACAAAATCTGGACAGAAGAAGCAAGATGGACCCAGATATGGAAGAAGGTGCCAAATGCTGAGGCAACACGATCATGCAAACTTCTTTGTTCTTGTTAAATTCAAATGTATAAGAAAATAAATAAATACAATCAATTGTGTACACAAAAAAACTACTTTTACGATTGTTAAAGCTGTACAGAAACATTCACAACTGGTGTAGCATTCTGCATGCTCATTTTACAAGAGATTTGCCGCAAGGTTAGCAATTCTCTTAATGACTGCTGCCTCTAGATCTCCCACCCTTCGCGTTTAAACTACACGTGGTCACGCTTATGTCATATTGCCAGCAGGCAGTCTTATCGTTTCTTGCAGACAGCTCCACAACAGGCCTTGTCTGAAGGATTCAGTCACTGGCCCGTCTCAGAAAAGCCTCCAGCAGCTTTCATTTAACTTATTTTCTTACGATTACACACCAAGTTGCTTAGTGACCGGCCCAAACATCAAAACAAACATGTCTTGTGTCTGACCATACATCTTGGCTTCTGCACTTCCTGTGTTTGTGCTTCAAAGTCTGGGAATGAAATCTCCTCACTAAAGATCAATTGTCTTTCGTGCTGACTTGTAATAGCCATCAGGAGGGTTTACACGAACACAGGTTGTTAAATTATTACCAGGTTCTCTCAACGCTGCAATAGCAGTTTATCGACTAATCCTCCCGGGAACCCTTTGGAGAGCAGACTTATTTTTGAATTTCCCAGATAAGATTTATAGGGCCAATACATGCTGCTTGGCAGTGGGCGCGATACGGTTGAAGTTTTCACATACATTAAAGGATTTAGCCAAAGTACCAGTGGGAAATATATTTCAGAGAGAGAGAGGATTTCAGAACAAGTTATTGCACTGTAAACGTAGATGGTGGTAGTATCAAGGGGAAAGTAAAAATTAGATTCTACTAGAAAGTGTGTTGGGTACATGGAATGGCCGCCCGTCATTGGCAGCCAAGGACAAAACATTTAAGAGAAGCTGAAAACGGGACTCACATGGCTTGGATTTTACATATAGCATAAACCGTTGTTGGTGGAATGCCAGACTAATGTGACTGAATAAGCCATTTACAATGAGAACAAAGTATTTCACTAACACTAATTAATTTATGAAAACACATTTACTGCAGCTACGTCGCACGTTAATGTCCGTTTTATTTATACGTTTTACCACACACATGTAATGGTAGAAAACCGTTAAATGTTTTTCTATCATTGATAAATAAAATAATCGTGCGTTTTATTCACTAAAAGGAAATTAAGTGAGCTACAAATTTTAAATGAAAGAAAAATAAACTAAAATTATTTTACGAGGTAATTTTTTACAGCTCTGCTCTCTTGGCCACAAAAAAAAAAGAAAAGTTAATTCCCTGCAAGTTTTCCTCACTTCCCCCTCCTATTTATTTTATTTTTCATAGTCTGGAGTTCTGAATGAAGAAGAATTCTGGAGCAAAGGTCTAAACTAGGAACATTCCACTGGTTTCCATGGAGACTACTCTTCTGAGTTGTGCTATATCTAAATGACTCCTTATGCGTTCTTATTAATTGGAAAGTAGGGAATCTAATGTCTATGCAGGCTAAGCATCATGGGAAATGTAGTTCACATATATTTGCAGTGCCAAGAATAGTCAGGGTTCTCCCTGCCCTTTGCATGTTGACTTTATCTTCAGGCTACACCTGCTGGTGGCATTCTTTTACCTTATCCCAACTCTGCTTCCCCTACAGGGCCCTACACATTCCTGCTCCCCTTCTCACTGCCCATCGGAAAGCCTGAGTGACGCCAGAATACTGAAAATGCCCAAATATGGGAAGAGAGGAAATAAATGAAATTGTGATGAGGGCAGTTTTAACCCAAATCTTCATATGAGAGAGAAGTGGTGAGAGAGGGAGGGAGGCTGCCCCTCCACCCCTCCTTCCCATCGCTCTCCAGACATGCTGATCTCATTCAGACAGGAGATCTCTTAGTTTTCACAGGATCTTTAACCAGAGCATGGCCGGCGTACTCTGATCTACGTGCGGCTGGCACGTGTTTGATGGCAATTAGGGTTAACAAGGGCCAGAGAGGTAACCGGTTAATGAGACAAACTGCCTGCGGTTTCCTTTACATAGTGGAGTCTGTTTCCTTGTCTTAACATTCTTTGCTCATTCCTCTGGCTCTCGGTGTTTAAAGGAAATGAATCCATCATGAGATCTTAGTATTAATGTTTAAACAGAGATGTGTAAAACTTTAGACTTTGTTACTCCTGGGTTCTATCTATGTAAATCTGCATTTTAAATTTCTATCTCCCCTGCCCTCCATTAAACATACTAAGAGAGCTGTTCAGTAACTCTAACAGGTATGGAAAGCACATATGCGCACACGCCCGCGCACGTGTCTGCATGCGAAGGCTTGTGCGCATGTGTGTTTTGCATGCGTTTGGAGTATTCAATTGCATGCATTTATACGACTATTTTGGTGTATGATTGAATGGTAAAAGTGACTGGATGGGTGATTGGGAGAGTGTGTACGTGTGTGGAAGCTGCTTGTAGTGTTGTACATTTGTAGGAATGTTGCTTATTGGATTGCATGTCTGGACGTGGCTTCTTGTTGTGTTGCATTTCGGCTGTAGTGGTGAAATAGGGGCTTTAGTGGGGGGTAGTGGTTAGAGTGGGCTCATATGGGATGTAGTGTGGAATATGGGCTTTAGTGGGAAGATTATGGTATATTGGGTGGTAGGGGCCATGGTGAGGTGATTGTGCTATATTGGGGGATAGGAGCCATGGTGGGGAGGGTAGTGGCTATAGTAAAGATGATAGTAGTGGGGGAAAAGGGGCTATTGTGGGTTGGCTAGTGGTTATAGTGGAGTGACAGAGGGTCTAGTGGGGGCATATGGCTAATGTGGGAGTATAGGGACTATTGTGGGGTGGATAGTTGGTATAGTTCAGTGACAAATGCTGTAGTGGGTTAATAGGGGTTGTAGTGGGTTGACAGGGTTATCCTGAGGATGACAAGGCTATAGAGTGGTGACATGGGCTATAGAGGGGCTGTGGTGGGGTGACCGGGGCTGAATAAAAGTGTATTACCACAAGACTTACCTTGGGCCAGGGAGAGTGGTCCGATGAGAGATGCAGAACTAGGGTACCCAAATGGTCCAATTCACTGTATCATTCTGGCACCATTTTGGGTACCAGCTGCTGTCTATCTGACTGCTCTTATGCACCTAAGGCTGTGCATCATTTCGTACAGATGTGTTCTAATGCATGATGAGTGCAACATTATCCTCTCACATTTTAGTGGTTCAATTAGATTTCTATCCCGTGGGCTTTAATTCCATCCTTTACAACTGCCGAACAGTAGAGTTTCCCTATCATGGTTTCAGTTTACCAGTGAGTGCGTTATATAGTTTTTCTAAATTTCTAGTTCTTTGACTTGGCTTGTATTTGACTATCCAGGTCTCTTCTTCCCTCGACCTTGGTCTTTTGTCCTGACCTCAACCTCTGCTCTGCTGTCTACATTTCTCTATCTGTTCACAATTTTTTGTAATCTCACTGTCATCAGTGTGATAAATCCAGTCACTCCTAGAGTATATGCTCCTATCCTGATTTTCATGTTTCATATATTAGAAGGTTTGATTAAAGTTCTGCATATTGGGATCATTTGTAATCCTTGGGTGCCTACTTGCGCCACTACAATTATAATTCTACACTCATACATAATGACCTACGTTCCAGATTGTCTACTGTTCCATATGTGATGTCAGGAAGGAATTTGTCATGTTTACTTTAAAAAATACTGTAATGTTCTAAACATAAATTCAAATATTAAACTCTACAAAAATCTGACATTATGTAATATATTTGTTACGTCCGGTGCAAAAGAGGTTTTATCGTGAGAAAATATTTGCTGGAATGTGCATTTTTAAAAACATCTGTCACTGAGAGAATTAGGAAGTTCCACACCCCAGCTAAAGGGAGCATGAGACAAGCAGGAGATACAACCTATCCACTCGTGAAATTCTGGATAGTCATATTTTGGTGATGATCACAGCTGTCTAACATTGAACGTTAAAATTCACTGTACATTTTTGTGTTAACATTCACAAACATATTTTGATACTTTTCTATGACTATTTTGACATGATCTCTTCATTAAAAGAGGGCACATAACATGCATTAAGCTGGCAATCTTAAGCAATCACAATCACTCACATTAAACCATTTTTGCCTTATGGAATTCAGCTGGTGAAAAAACTTGATAAATCACTGAAAACACCTTTTTAACAAATTAACCAATACCTCAAAAATTTGCAAATGCTTTTGTGCAAAAACAGACACCACAAAGCTCCTTTGAGTTGATGTAGCACTTGAGGTATGTGGTGGGGCCTGAGAATTACAACAATATTTTGTTGTGAAACAGATAATACGACAAATACACATGTACATTTTACACACATTTCTCATTTGAATATGCTACTACCAGGAAAAGATAGTGAAATTTTTGGGTTGTGATTACGTTGAAATCACTAACTCAATTCCACCCAAATGTCCATCCTTGATTTTGGTCCAAGCCATACCTTGAGCCCATAACTAGCCTCTTGGTGGCTGAGCATCATGTAGTCCACAAGAGCAGCCCTTCACTTCCCTTCTCCTAAAGGAAAGGAGAGGATATGGAGAAAAATGTTGTCCACTCAATCCTTCTGCTCCCAGTCACACTTATAAGATCACCTGTCTCTCACAGATATAAAAAATTAAGGCCTCAATTAGGCTTCCGAAGACAGTTCCCATTCTCTCGGCTTCCTTCATTTTGCCAGTCCTTATATTTATCATTCCCCAGAGCAATGTATTTTGAAAATCTCCACTCTCCAAGCAAGGAATAAAGAAAATCTTGAATGTGCAAATATAAAATAAACCTCTATTTAGGATTGCATCAGAAACTTTGTCATCAGCATCTTCCTTTGTGTCCATGTTAAAACCTCAAAATGGCAGCTATTACGTGTTCACAGGTGACAAAACCAGTTGCACTAAACAGTGATTGAAGACTGGTGAGATATTGAAAGTGGTTACGTGCCAGAAAGTGTCATAAGCATAGCTCTAATTTAATACCATACCAAAACCAGTTTTTAAAAAAATATTTAAAATTTAACATATGACACATGGCAGGACCACTTGAGTGTTTGCGACAAGGGATTGTTTTTATGGTGTTTAAATGGTATGAAGAACTAGCCATTGACAAACTTTGCTAAATTTAGCAAAATAGGAGGCCCACCACCAATCTAGCACACAAGTACACAGTCTAAGTAAAAGATTCACGTTCATTGTACCAAATTGTACCATGTTTTATTCGGAAAAAACGCGCTCTGCACGCAACCACTAAAACTCTTTCCATCTTCCTAAACCCTAGTAAAGAACGGCTATAAAAATAATTCTACGTATTCTAATAAATAGACGATTGTTAGCAGAATATAAGACTCCTTCAACAGGTGATGGAAAATGCTCTTTGCCTGCCATGTATTTGGGTAAATTTACATAGGACGAAGAAATGTGACTTCCTGCAGTTAAGAATGGAAAAAGCAACCGCCATGTGTGTTGGATAATGTTTTGGTTATATGTGCTTATGTGTGCAGTGTTGTGTTTCTGTTTTCAGTTAGGTCTGTTTTCAGTGTCCCCTTGTAAGCTCACTTGCTGTACCTAAGGTCCTTATCCTGTCAGCACTTTTCTGCATCCTTGTAACGGTCTCTGACACCAGAACCTTCACTGTTCCTTCCCTTTATGGCTTCTGAGACTGCTGGTAGTTTCCATAGTTTTACTTTGTTAAAGGCACACTCCAAATCCCAAAAGGCTGAAGCAAGCCGTAGTGCTTTATTGTTTAACCAAGTTCCCACTGTCTTACTTTATAAAAATGCTGATTTCCTTAAACCCAGCTTATTCTTAAAGGAATACTCCAAGTCCCATAACTTCTACAGTCCACTGGAATGGTTATAGTGGCAGGAGTTTCCTGGGGCCCTCTCAGAGTGGAGGAAACTGGGTGCCTATGACCACATCCTGTAAGGAGCATATGTTGGCTCTACTGAGATAAGTCCTGCTGTCTTCTCATTGGCTGAGAGCATTATCTGTGTGCTCTCCTGCAGCAGATAGCTTGTCACTTCATTACAATTCTTTACATTTCCTACTCTTGGACTACTTACTATTGGAATGGGCCAGGGCACTTCTACAGCGGCTGTAGTATTTATTGAGTTTGTAGTGTCTCTTTAATGACTAGTAGTTAATCTTACTATCTCTTTTCTTTGTCAGTACTGATCTCCCCATACAAAGGTAAAAAGATTACCCGACCATTACAGCATCTTGGACTTATTGTAACAAAATCTCAACTCACGAGAAGCCTTCACATATCTTTTTTATTTTTTTTATTTCGATAAAACATCTATACCTGCTGACGTGTTAATATCGAGATATGTCTATAGCTTGCTGTAAGAGGAGCCCTACAGCCACAGATGTGACAGATATGATAATTGGTCAGCGTGCTGACACATCATGAATTTGGCATCTCTGGTACACAATGTTTTAAAATATTTGGTGCTCATTGAAGAGACAGGTTAAAAATTGACAGAAACACAATTGAAGAGTCTGTGATGCCATTGAGGATTATAAAATCCTATAGAAATGGGACCCTAGCGAGTCATCACTGCACTGCGTAAAGAGACAAATTGATTTGGGTGTGAACGTTTTTTTCAAAGTCAAAAAAATAAAATAAAAAAAAGGATATTTTATAGCAGAATTTTTGAGTATGAAAGCAGAGACCGAGCAATTAGCCCAATAGTCACGTCACGCATTTGAGTCAAATCTAAGCCTAGAAATTTTGTTGTTAATGTATGTTGAGACTTGTACATACAATGGGTTGGATTTAAAACACTTTTCGAGCAATTCTAGAGCAAAGGGTTACATCTGGATGATGCCATTGCTTTTCTGTGTTGATTTCTAAATTTACCAGTGTTCCCGCATATTGGTGATGTTTTGGTAAATATGAATATATAATCATTTCTGCCATTGTAAAACCATAAATATCCTTTAAACCTGCATTCTTCCTGTTGGTGTAAGGTGTTATGGTATCTGGAAGAACTGACCTGTGCCAGCCAAAGAAGGGTTGAAAACTGGTTAAATTAGTTGGTCTGTCTGACGGAGGTGTGAATTGCCATTCTAGGATTCAGCTGGATCTACATGCTACATACGACCCCAGTTCACCATAAAATAGACAGATCTTCAAATATTCAATTCTCTGATCCTTTCACTGCGTGGATCTAAATACGAACAGAAATAAAAGTAAACTTCTCCAAATGGGGCTAAAATTATTTCTTCAGGAGTTTCGAAAAGTCATTTGTTGGTTGACTTGAAAGGCTGATGTATAGTATGTATAGTTCTTATTTTGCATCATCCAGTGATTCTACAGTGTCTCCATTTCTTCATCTCTTCCTCTTGCTACATATTTCTAATAATGTTCACTCAATGTTCATGGGCATATTCCACAAAGTGCAGAATTGGGCCAAAGACCGACATTCCCCAGTACACATGGAGATTAACAGAGATGGTCTGGGCACTCAAGGGTGACTCATAAGACATTTTTAATGAAGATCGGTGCATATTACAAGCAGCAACGTTTTTACCTCCAAAGTAAGTCTTTATCAAGCTTGATAAAGTCTTCTCTAAATGCCTGGACCATCTCTGTTATTTTACAGTTCCTTCTCTTATCTCTCTCCTTCCTTCCCTCCTGAAACTTGTAATTAAATGTTTCTCTTCTGTCTTTAGCTAGATCACCGCCTGCTTCTTGAAACTAATTTTATCCAATGCAGACCTTGTCTTCTTTCTTTCGAACCTAAATCCTCTTGATTTTCTTCCTTCGGGTAAATGATACAATTCAATCCGACCATGCAAGCTCATCGGATTGGTGTCATTTTCCACCCCATCTTTTTTCACACCTCATCAGCCTCCAAATCCTGTACAATTAATTTAAAAAAAAAAACAACCATCACACTTATATTTTCCACTTTCTACTGCAAAATGCTACACACTCATCATTGGTCTCCCTCAAGCCTAAATTTATTCTCTAAGATCCATAAAGAACTCCTCTGCAAGGTTTATCTTCCAAACCTTGCACTTCTCACACCTCTCACCCCTTTCCTATCTGTACACTGACTTATTGCACCATGTGTCCTAATGTGTTTTACACCCCACCTCCTATAGACTGTAAGCTCGTTTGAGCAGGGTCCTCTTCAACCTATCGTTTCGGTAAGTTTTATTGTAATTGTCCCATTTATACTTAAATCCCCCCTCTCATAATATTGTAAAGCGCTACGGAATCTGTTGGCGCTATATAGATGGCAATAATAATAATAATTGGATCACATTTTAAATCCTATCACCTACAAAGTTTTCAATAACACTTCAAATTATGATTAACAAAATAACTATTAAAATATATATACAGAATATTATTGTAGAATAAAGTAAAGAATTGTAATGAAGTGACAAGCTATATGCAGTTTAAGTTTTAAATATAACCTGAAGTTTGGAAAATTCTTAGCCGCCCACTCTCGGGAACAAGATATCCAAGTGAATAAAACCACGTCCCTAAGGGGTGATTATAGCAATTATACGAATCACAAAAGACTGTTATTTTTTCCGTGGAACCTGTGGAGGCTTTGTCTGCTGTTGTTGTGTTTTAAGCTTTACCCTTAGGCCTTCTGATAACGATAAAACCTTTCCCAGTTTCCACCCTTAGACCTCTGTTTAACTCTTACAGATCTGAGAGGGTGAAACACATGCCCTTTAGAGCTTAGAAATACAGATTACGGAAATACGCAGGAGCTAAACTGACTTTTTTTTTTTGAGGAAGCAAGTATGACATAGAACCGTAGAATTCTTTATGAAAGACTCTGTTATTCATCAATAGTACTCTGTTTAAGAGTCATTACATGTGACATCACCAATGTGATTAACTGTCTCTTTACTGTTTGATGAGTCAGAGCTGGTGACCGACAGAGGAAGTAATGCAGTGATAAGGTGGCTTTTCCAAGCAGACTGCATTATGTCACAGGCACTGGTTTCTGTAGAAAATACTCTTCTATGAAGAAGTTCAAAACGTAGAACAATCATCATGAAAACCAAAGGAATATTCCTACTAAAAGCCCCCATTATTGATTTGTACACTGTGGTCCTCCCACATTTGGAAGATTATGTGAATACAGAACACCTGTGTTCCGGGGGATTATCTAGTAAATTTTATTGCCGCAAATAGACAAAGTTTATTGTTATTATTTTTATTTTTTTAACTTTTTCCCCCCAGTATTGGGTGACTTTTGTTCCTCCTGTTTTATTTCTTTAAATGGTTACACCAACCACTATGACCACTTCAGTGATTTCAAGTGGTCATGGTGCTTGGAATCTATATGTGCAGCATTACAGTTTAAAATGGTGCGCATACAGACATATAGCCAACATCAACATCATTAGTCAACCCAACCTAGAGCAGGATTAACCATATGTTGACCCTAGGCATCTGCCTAGGGATCATGGGCTAAATACAGGCCTCGGAACCATGGATTTACTTGGCACCATCCATATATAAGGAATGAAGGGGGCCTAAACTGGAAACATGCCTAGGGCCTTGTTGGATCTTAATCCTTCTCTGGCTAAAGCGTTCTGGGTTGGCTAATGTGAATTCTGTGCATATTTGGCATCTGTCATCCACATGCTGCCAACAGACGAGCAATGTGAGGGGTGACAGGGGACCGAGTAAGCAGGTAACAGGGGACTGAGTGAGGGGGTGACAGGGGACTGAGTGAGGGGTGATAGGTGGCTGAGTAAGGGGGTTACAGGGGACTGAGTGAGGGGTAATAGGGGCTAAGTAAGGGGGTGATAGGGGACTGAGTGAGGGGGTGACAGGAGACTGAGTGAGGTGGTGATGGGACTGAGTAAGGGGGTGACAGTGGACTGAGTGAGGGTGATGGGGGCTGAGTAAAGGGGTGACAGGGGACTGAGTGAGGGGTAATAGGGGCTAAGTAAGGGGGTGATAGGGGACTGAGTGAGGGGGTGACAGGAGACTGAGTGAGGTGGTGATGTGACTGAGTAAGGCCCTATAAACACGCACACATACTTTACATCCCAGAAAAACACACACATTCAGCTCAAAGCCACAAGTAATATACCACAAGCAGTCCCCTTTACACACTACCATACAACCAGTCTCCTCTACACACATGCAATCCCACAAACAACCTGCAAACACATACAACACTACCGGGAGCATTCCCACACTTGCACGACACACTTTAACAGCCCTATTCCACTTTTGTTCTCTGGTATCTCACGATTGGGGAATGCGATAGACAAGTCACTATTCTCTTGCCTTGTACAGAGAATAAATAAGAATAAATAAACACATTTGGGGGGAGGGGGGGAGGGGGCGTGCGTATCAGCTGTGCTGAAACCATGATACCATTTGACATCTGGAGACATGGAAACTGAGATGGATGTTTATGTATTGTGGGGACCCCAAGCGACGGTTAGCATTGGCCACTTGGTTTACATTTAGCTTGTGTATAAAAAAAAAAACGGCTACTCAGGGAAAGAAGGGGCAGCAAAATGCAGCATTAGTCCAAATGGTCTCACTGGAACCCCTCGTACGGACCGTTTTCATGTCCTCTCTTCACACTTCCTTTACCACCTCTTACTTAGAGAGCTTTTAGAAGGCAGATTTGTTTCCATGGAATACCTGCGGGACTTCAGTCTGTCAGACTTTCCTCCACTTTGCTGATGTCTTTAGGAAAGAGAATTAGATTAGCGGGTCATTCTTCTCCCGAGCACCGTATCAGCTCACACCACTTACATTTCCACAGTCTATATCACCATCTCTTATTAATACGCTACAGTTACCGTGCACATCTCTTAATTTAGTACATTTGTTGTTGGATAGCAATAACATCCCGAACAATCCACCTTTCCACCTGGATACATTGTACTTTATAACCAGATGGTAATTTCTTTAAGCAGAGCCTCCATTACCTCTTGATTCTGTAAACCGTAACATCTCTGCAGGTTATACTGGTATTCAATTTATAATAATAAAAATATAAAAATAATAAAAATATTCCTGTAGAATGTATGGGGAAAAAAAATCTTGTTGATGGAAAAGTCATGCAAGGGTTAATTCCTTGTCAAGAGACAACTGAGTGCTTCTTCTGTAAAATCAGAAAAGGATCTAATGACCTCACACAATATATCAATAGCCACCAATTCTAATCACGTCTTGTGGGACGAGAAAGGTCCCCATACAGGATTTCCTGGAAGTTACTGCTCTCGTATTCTTGGAATCAGTGGTAGGAGTGTTGTATTTCCCATTGCTGGAGCTTGACAATTCAACTCGATTACCAGTACCTTAGCTAGATAACGTGTGGACGGAGACCAACCCCACCGACAATCAGACAGTCTCGGGGGAGCGTTGATATTTAGTCTTCACCAGTCTGTGACATGCTAACTTCCTGCCATTCAATATACAGATAAATATTCTACATCTTTATCCGATATTATTAAGAAATGCACACTATGTGGCTTCTTTAGAAAAATATTAAACTTTTCTATAGTTTACTGATGTCTGCCGCGACCTATGCATTTTTGTTTATAGGTATCCCTGTTAAAATAAGCAATTTGGTCGCAATAATGTTAAATCATTTCTTTTCCGAAGTGCATTATTGTAGAATGTTTTAGAATTATGGCGCCACCTGCTGGTAATTTTTCACCAATACCTATTCGTAGACATTTCATTCGGTGTGGAAAGTTACAGTACGTACCACAAATAAAGGACGTAGTGATTTAACTAGAATATACCATAAATCAGGTTCTCGATAGCCTCTTGTTTCTTTTTAACACTTGTAGTAGTTGGCTTAGTTTTTTTCTGTAACATCCCCACATTACAATTGTAAAGAACTGTGAAATATATTGGTGATCTGTAAATTCCAATAATAATAATATAAATCCAAAGTTGTATTAGTAAATGAAATAAAATCAAAGCCCATGCAGTATCTGTGATGTCATTTATATATTAAGTTTTCCATTCGGCTAATTTATTGGAAAGACTTAGAGACCACGCAAAAAGACAAAACAAGCGTACTGATACAATGAGTACTATAATACAATATGCAGAGCGGCTGTGAACATTAGGGAAATTTAATCCTGATCAAATAGAAAATGAAGTGTGCAAAAGTGCATGTATAAACATTAAAAAGAAAGGAAACAAACTGCCGTATACAGATAAATTATATATAATATCCAAGATGCACTGGTGCTTTATTGGTGTGAATTGTGTTTTATTAATATTATTTAATTCAGAAGTGGAATTTAAACTTTTACTTTTTTTTTTATTTAGGGGCTTAATCACAAAGAAGTTGATTTTCTACATACCGGAAAAAAATGAAGTTATACTTGTCATTTATTTATTTATTTTTTTAAAAAGAGAAGAAATTAATGCGATTTACTAGCACAGATTCACTTACGAGCACGTCGCAGGAATTTTAGTGGCTTTTATATCCCAGCAAACAAGAAATTGTTACCGCAGCATGTAACTCCAACAGTGAGGAAATGTTGACTCTCTCCAATATTTAATAAATAAATAAACAAATAAAATGTGTGGGGGTCTCTCAAAACCTCACTATTTACCAGGAAAGGCCCTGGCTAGCGGTCCTCTTATGCGCAGTGTGGGGGAGGGTAATTGAGTAGAGGCCCAGTGAAATGGGGGGTTAAAGGAACAACATCTATTTCAGCTGGTTTTGTTACAATTTGCATTTTTTTTTAAATGCCGTGGTCAATTCTGCACACTTACAGTTCAGTGACTAGACCTCAGTGTATCACTGCTCTTAAAGGAACACTATAGGGTCAGAAACACAAACATTTAATCCATCATTTAGGTGGCTTGCCCCTGTTAGCCCCCATAGAAAAGGTGAAAACTCACCTTATTTCCAGCGCCGTGCTGCATAGCCGACGCCGGTCCAGCCCCGCCACCAATCCACCTTCTTGGTGACGTCATCAGAATTTAGAACCAATCAAATAAAGCATTGGATTGGCTGAAATTGGCAAGGAGGCGAGATGGGGGTGGGACCAAATGCTGTTTTAGCCAATCAGCACTTCCTCATAGAGGTGCATTGAATCAAAGCATCTCTATGAGGAAAATTCAACATCCCCATGTAGAGCATGGAGATGCTGAACAGCAGTGCTGCTTACTATATTACATCTGAGGAGTGGCCACTTGGAGGTGTCCCTAGGGAGCAATGTAAACACTGCCTTTTCTATGAAAAGGCAGTGTTTGCATGAAAATGCCCGAAGGCAATGATTATATTCACCAGAACAACTACATTAAGCTGTAGTTGTTCTGGTGACTGTAATGTCTCTTTAAAGAAAACTGACAGACAGGTATTACCCCCAAACACTAAAAATCAAAGAAAAAAAAGAGTTACTTGTGCACTATCCCAGATCCCTATGCATATTTAAATGGATACTCCAGGCACCCAGACCACTTCTGCCCATTGGAGTGGTCTGGGTGCCAACACCCACTACCCTTAACCCTGCAAGTGTAATTATTGCAGTTTTCATAAACTGCAATATTTACCTTGCAGAGTTAAGTCCTTCTCTAGTGGCTGTCTATCAGACAGCCACTAGAGGGACTTCCGTGTTCATAGAACACGAAAAGTGTTTTACAACGACGCTGGAACGTCCTCACGATATGTGAGGACCTCCAGCGTCGCCGTAATCCCCATAGGAAAGCATTGAATAATGCTTTCCTATGGGGAGGTCTAATGCGCGTGTGCGGCCAGTGCCGCGCATGCGCATTAGGTCTCCCCTGCCGGATAAAGTTGGCGGGGGAGGAGAGTAGGCGGAGAGTAGGCGCTGGACTCCGGTAAGTCACTGAAGGGGTTTTAACCCCTTCAGTAACTTGGGATGGGGTGTGGGAGGGAGAGGGGCACTCCAGGGTCCTGCAGTAAGCTCTTTGAGGTTATTTAATTACTCCAATGGCCATTAGATGAAAGCATGGAATTGAAGGTAGGAATGTAACATGGCTGTCTGATACAAAAGTAAATAGAAATAGGGGGGCGGGGCCTGACCGCAGAGCTGAGAGGAAGCAAACCTCTGCAGCTCCTGCTGACTGCCAGAGAAAGAGCTGAATTTCTCTAACAAAAAGACGATTTCTCACTACAGAGAGGCCACCCAGCTCTTGCTGACACTGAGACGAATAGGATGATACCATCCAAGCGACAATCCGAGCTGTGGCCACTCACAACTACTCTGCGGCCCACAAGCATGGCGGGCGTGGGGGAGACGGCCGATCTCCCGCAGCCACGACAAACTGAGACCCTAAGACTGGACCTACGTTCCCCCCCCCTCTGGACCGGTGGGGATTATCCCGGTCCACCCTCATGCGAACCCCAAGCAAAGCAGGGGACTCAATACATCGACACAGGGCCCTAACCCTAACACCAGAAAGACCTCAAAAATGGTAGATGCCTGCCACAACACCTGGCTCAGCCAAACATGGACAGACACGGAACGCAGGCTGAACAAAATATTCTCCTCCTTCTGGGAGAAACTAGAGGCCCGCATGCAGCCCCCAGTACCAGGGGCACTGCCCGAGGACCCGCCACGGAACCAGAAGCGTGTGATCCAGGGGGGTAAGGCAGTGACCAAACCCGACCATCCATCCATAGCGGGCATAGCAAAGACCGCCTCCCGGCAACGTCATGTGAACCCCAGGAGGGGCGCGAGACCCAAGAGAGCAACCGCATCAGGAGGGCTAATGAAGAGGTCTAGCAGCCCCCGACAGGCAAACCCAGCTCTGAACATACCTTGGAGTACATATCCTCAGACAAGCACACCGCCTCGCGGCACAGGGGCTCCACGCTTCCCCATACCCTGGCGACGGAGCAAGCTGCAACAAACAGAGCGGCGGGAATACACACAGCATCGGCTAGGCATCGGCTGAACCAGGACTGGGACTTAATACCAGGCAAAGTGCCCTAAATCTTTCACCTTACTATGCTTCAGATGAAGACTCTCAAAAGATTTATGTACGCTCTAGTGAACTTATTATTTCGTTTATGATCATCCAGGGGATCGTAGGGGGGACATTAATAGATGTTATTCGACTAAACACTATTTGCACCCACACGTTGTATAGCTCACATTAAAGCATGTATAACTATTAGCATTTTTGCTTTAACCTAATAGCCTAGATTGCAAAACCTTACGTACAGATGTATGATAAGCACAGTCTAGACCTGTATTTCTAGCTTACTAACTACTCCTCTATATAAAAATAAAACGTGCATTGTATCTGCAGCCACACTGTTGATCACCAATGTTTATTGCTATGATTGCACTAGCTATTGTGGCAGTGCACATCTGCTTGTTAACTCATGCACAACCTAAAAAAAGAATAAAAATTTTAAAAAAATAAAATAAATAGAAATACACAAAAACAAGTCCTGCGCTCAAACTCTTGGGCGGCAGCAACGACCACAGTGGCGTCGCTGGGGGGGGCCAGAGGGGGCCATGGCCCCCTCTACATCATGCTGTGCCCTCCCTTGGGCCCCCCCAAATGCCAGCAACTTGCCTGTGACAGCCCGAGGGAATGCAGGAGAGAGGTGCTGGGGGCTGTCTGTGGCTGGAGGGAGCACTGATTGGCTCCCCAGCACAGGCCCCGCCCCAAAACGAAGCCCCGCCTCCCGCAGATAAGCCCCACCCCCGCCGTAAAGCAGCCGACCATGCTGCTGCAGAAGATAGCTGCCTGACCCCCAGCAACAGCCTCCAGTGACAGGTAGGCGGGGGGGGGGTGTTCACACACATACACACACACACACAGCCCCCCATACACACACTGCCCCCCATACTGCCCTCCCATACACACACTACCCCCCATGCTGCCCCCCCATACACACACACTGCCCCCATACTTCCCCAGCACACACCCCCCCATACTTTCCCCCATACAGCTGGGAGCTGCTGTTGACAGGTACTAGTAGTCTAGAGATTGGGGTATATGCTCAGCTATCTGTATAATACAGATCTGTGTGTATAAAATATCCCGGGATAGTCAGTGCTTCCTGTAAAGTGCTGCTCTCTGTATAATACAGGCCTGTGCCTGTATAATATCCTGGGACAGTCAGTGCTCCCTGTATAGTGCTGCTCTCTGTCTTGGGATATTATACACAAACAGACCTGTATTATACAGAGAGCAGCACTATACAGGGAGCACTGAGTGTCCCAATTTATCATACACACAACCCTGTATTATACAGATAGCACTGACTGTCCAGGGATATTATACCCAGACAGTAATTGATAGCTGTGCTGCAAAATGTCCTTGGAAATTTTTTTTCAATTGTTGGCAACTATGGCACTGTATCAAGGGTAATGTGTTTGTTTTTTTAATAATCCCTGGTGGAAAATAATGAATCCTCCACCAGGGATTATTAAAAAAACAAAACACATTGTGTCGGGGGCGTGGCTTAACATGTGACAGGGGCGGGGTCAAACTGCGGCGAGGGAGGGGTTAAATGTGCCCCCCTACTTTTGTCCCTGGCCCTCCATGTGCCCCCCCGAAAAATGAATCCTAGAGACGCCACTGAACGACCATAGTACACATCAGCCCCAATACATACAATAAACACCAAAGAAAAAGAGTTACCTGCGCACTACCCCAAATCCCTATGCATATTTAAATAAATGGAGGGTATTTACTAACTCCAAGGCCACTAGAGATTACCCACAAACACTAGTTTTTACTGTGCTAAAAGTAAAGTATATATTTATAGGTTCCCCCCCTCCCCCGCCCCCCAAAAAAAAACACTCAAGAGATTACATGAATAATAAATGTGAAAACACTGACCCCTAGTGGATCATATAAATTCATTTTCTATAATATAAATAGAGGAATCTACTGAGGACCCCTTGTGGATGCATGTAGTATTACATCCAGGGATATATACTAAAATGAGAATTCATAGTGAATTTCAAAGTAAGGCCAGATTAGCCAAACTGAGTGCATAAGTTGACTTGAAGGTTGTTTTTCAGTTCGGTTATTTTGACCTTAAATTTGAAATACACTTTTACAGGGTTATTCACTAAAATGAGAATTGCCAGGAATTCAAAACGAATTGCAAATTTAAGGCTAAAATAACCAAATTGTACAAATTCTCCCAGCGATGCTTGCAGTTTTGTTATGTTGGCCTCAAATTTGAAATTCACTTTGAATTCATTTTGAATTCTAACTAACTAACTAACTAACTAACAGTTCTCACATTAGTAAATCAGCCTGAGTGTGTATAAACATTAACAATAAATAATATATTGTAGAGAAACGAAAGTGGGATTTAATGAGATAATATTTATTCACATACGGCTTATTAAAAAAAAAAAAAAAAAAAAAATTGTATCGAATCGAAGTACATGTTGGCAAACATGCTGATTTGGATAAATTCTCTGATATTGTTTCAACCACAGCTTGGCTACTGTGGCCTACATTTTTAAATTAATTTATTAAAATTAGTGAGCTGGTCACTTTGTACAATTTAGCCAAATGTAAATCTCTTTAGTTTAGAAAAACGTCGCCTCAGAGGGGATATGATACCATTATACAAATATATTCAGGGTCAATACATACCATTATCTGGAAATCTATTCATAAACAGGGCTATACATAGGACACGAGGTCACATGTTTAAACTGGAAGAAAAGAGATTTAGTCTAAGGCACGCCTACCAGTCCAGGATTTAGGGATTACACAGTTGTGTTTAAGGTGTTTTTTTGTTTGTTTGTTTTTTTAGAAAGAAAGAAAAAAACACTTCAAACTGTTTTGGATCTTCAACAAAAACATATGTTAGGAAGGCTGAACTTGATGGATGCAAGTCTCTTTTCAGCTATGTAACAAAAGTTCTCAGATGGTTCTTACTAGCTTTCTAACTTTTGTAAGCGATGAAGCTACTTCCAGGCGTCTGCCTTACATAAACTAGGCGGTAGAGCTGTACAGTTTAATCACAGAAACCTAACCAAGCTATGTAAAACCATAGATATTATTTATTTTATTTATTTATAAAATATTTTACCAGGAAGGATACATTGAGATTTTTTTTCTCGTATGTCTTAGTTCAGGCATAACCAACTATCGGCACTGCAGATGTTTTGGACTACACCCCCCATAATGCTCTAACACGCATAATGCTGGCAAAGCATCATGGGAGGTGTAGTCCAAAACATCTGCAGTGCCGATAGTTGGAGTTCCAAAGGTTGCCTATGCCTTTCCGAGGTCCACAAACCCTAAATATCCCACACAATCATGCTCAGTAGTGATTGAAACATACAGCTGTTTTGTTTACTCTATTTGTCTCTCTACTTCCTCTTGGCTAATGTGCAAGTATGTTTTTTGTTTGTGTTTTTGTTAATTTTTTAGCCCAATGTTACTGTTTTAATGTTTTGAAAGCAGCAATTTTTAGCCAGCATATTGCAATTTGGTTTACAATTCACTACAATTTGCTGTTTAGTGAATACGATTTATGCAGATTTAGCAAATACATGATATGACAATGAACTGTCCCAGTGTTACCTTCCTCAGCTGATCTTAGCGGAGCGATTAGGGAGTATAATTTGTCATATCAGATGTATAAAACACAAATGAATTGGAAATGGAGAGTACCTTTAGATAGCCTTTGGTACCCAATACTATAATAGTGAACTGGAAAAATCTGTCGGCTACGCTTTCAGTTCAACTTTAATCTTAAAAGAACACTCCGGGCACCATAACAACTTAATGAAAATTAAGTTGTTATGGTGTTAGCAGGCCCATGGTGCTGATTCAACATTACAGGTTATATAATTCTTGAGTGGTTTAACCCATATGTCCTTCCCCTTGCTCAAATTCTGGAAACTAAAGGCTCGGGCAGCATTCGGCAAGTTATGTTCCCTTTCAAGCCAGTTTTATGAATGGGAGTCACTGACGACGTTATTATGGTGCCCAAACTGGCTCTTTAAATTCATTATGAGTTCTTAGTGAATATTCCTCTATTTGTTTGACCTAATAAAAATACTCCACCCAGGTATGCAATCAGGAGGGGGTGGGTGGGCAGGAGTGTGCAAGTGACACAGCTTGCATGACTGGCAAGGCCAAAATCATCGTTAACACACACCAAGCTGACGGACCGGCTGTACTAGACTGCTATAATTTATTATAAAACTGCTCAAGGCACACCGCAATGTTTTCATATCAGTGATAAAACACAATATTATTTTATTTACTAAACTCCAAACTTAAGTGAAACCAAAATGGCAAATTCAAGATAAAATTGTCGACCTGTGACTATAGTGGGCTTGGAATATTTTTCCAAATCGCCTATTTTAGCAAATGTTTTTTAATTCGTATATTGATTTGCTGCAATCTGGAGTTTGGGGTTTAGTAAATAAACCCCACTTTGATAATGTGATAACTAACCCCAATCTCTTTTATAACCAGGCTGTTTAAATGGGTATCACATGACCTGATGGCCTCACACGGTCAGCTGGGTTCTGTGTCATGTGATCTGCCAATGACTGGTCACATGATCATACAGAACACAATGGGGTCCAGCATGGGTTGGAGTAAGTTCCTGGTAAGACAGTGGTAACATAAGAAATTAATGGATTTGTAGAGTTAAGCTCAATACAGTTTAACATGTAATAATATCAACTGAGCAGTGTTTGTACAGCAGAATAATCCTCTTATACATGTATATATCACCACAACAGCTACATCATACCTCCCAACATTTCAAATAGACCAAGAGGGACACTTTCATTTTAGGAGTGTGAGTGGGGGTGTGACCAGAGGCGGGGCTCTTC